>OX415251.1:91641537-92266537 GCA_948329865.1 Linaria vulgaris | reverse complement strand
GCTTCTGATTGCAGAGAAGGTATCATTTAAACCAACTAAGAATTTGAGAACTGAATCATACTGCTGCATATCAACCATTGTCCTATTGACATTACAAGTACACAAACCACAAGTGCACATAGCAATAGGTCTCTGGCTCATAAACTCATCCCACAGAGATCTGAACAAGTTATAATACTCAGTAATGGAGAGTGATCCCTGTGTTATAGTTGAAAAGGATTTTTGTAGCTGGTAAACCTTTGAACCATCAGTCCTATCATATCTATTTTAACTCAAGCCACAAATCTCGAGGATTATCAAAATACATCAAACTTTGGCGCACATGCTTCTCAATGGAATTGAATAACCAAGACAGAACTAATGTGTTTGCTCTAGTCCAACAGATAAGTAATGAAGCATCTCTCCCATCAGGTTGGGACAAAGAACCATCAACAAAACAAAGTTTATTCTTGCTCCAGGCTATGTAATTAGTACCATTAAACTTGTCACTTACAATGGATTGACCAGTGTAGTCATGAGTACCAAGAAAGTAGACAGAGGCAGAATCCTCACTTGGATTCTTGACTGGAAGAGATGTAGTAGAGGTTGAAGGAGCGCTTGGTTCTGTCATTTGATCTCAATCAATGGCACACCGTCGCAATGTAGAGAGAAAATTTGCAGAAGAAAGCAAGAAACAGTTGCAGAGGAGGATGATCGAAGAAGGCGACCAGGCCTGCAAAGGAAATACAAATCAGAAAATTCAATACAAAGAAATAAATGGTTCTTCAATGCATGACGTCCAATTTTTAACCCGCACGTAATTGGGGGCCGGTAGAAAGTTATATTACATACCTCATCTTCACTAAATCGCCCCACTTGCAGATTCTTTCGAATAACTCACCATGTGACAATGGCCTAATGAGTTGGTTTCAAGACCACGTGAACATCCAAAACACCCATTATGTCAGGATAACAGAAGTTACTATTACCAAAAGAGAGAAAGTACAGTTCTTACCTCTTTGAACCTAATGATGTTAAGATGTTCAAGTGACCAATGATTTATGATCTCCCTAGCCACATTCTTATCAATCAACACGAGAAACAAGAGTAAATTCTTCAGAAAAAAAAATTCAGTAGAATATCACCTTGACCTTACAATGTCGTCATAAACCACTTTACATACTAACAAAAGTATTAAGCTAAAATACGAGAAATATGTATACAGATTCACCATCAACTCCATATGTGATGATTAGACTCACAACCAGATCAGTTCAGGCCTTCTTGATGGAAGAATCCATCATCAAGTCGACACAGTGACTACACTTCCTCCAAAATATCGATCCCATAAGACAAAAATCATAGCCTAACAATCGTGACATTACAGATTATAAGGTAATACTCTGAAGATTTTGTGTTCATATATTTTGAACAACATTAAAAAATTTTGTGCTGTCTACTCGATCTCTACAAACACCAAATTGTATAGTATGTTTGTGCTGCAAACAGAATTCTATCCATGAGCTCAAAACCAATACAATGCATCACCACTTAAGTAGCTACTGCTTGTTACGGCAACATAATTTATACATCACAACTAACACTCAAATCAACTCAATTTTCAAAAAATATCCACATATCTTACAAATCAAACTTGAATACTCGTTAGTTGGATTTGTTCAATAGAAAGGAATCCATATTCATTTCTTATTCGTTTTAAGTGATTAATGGTTGCTCAATGCAGTGAACTCATTTGTAGCATTGTGGATTTGTACGCTTGTTTGATTCTGGTTGAATATTTGTTGAAACTAGGAAATATGGTTTAGTTAGTTGGATGATATGTTGACTTGAGTCAACGGATCAATAGATGTTTTTTCCTTTTGTGTTTTATGATTTCGTTGGGTTGATTAGACAAGATAGTCACAGACACAAAGATATATAACCGGCATAATCCATGATTTACCGAATACTCAGAATCTTCACAATAATCAAGAATAGATTCAAGTCATTTGAATTTGTTCAACCACTACTTGTTATTTCTTACAAGAGCACGCATACAGAAAGAAAATGTGCTTAACTTGATTACATGGTACAAATATGTCACTAAACACGTTAGTTAAACGGCTGCATCTGTCTTACAAAGTTTCGGTAATGCATGATATGAAGATAAGCAACTGACAAAGTGATAATTAGCTAAAGCCACCACATAGTGCCACTGATTGAGCTCATTCGGAAACAGTGTATTAGGAAGACGTCGGTCATCGGACATGAACAACGTGTGATTAGGGATCGTACACTGAAATCCATTCACTACAAGAAAAATGGGTCATTAGGGACTGCCTGGGCGGTCCCTAATGACCCCCCTGCGGTCGCTATTTTGCGGTCGCTATTGACCATGGTCGCTTGCCAATAGCGACTGTTACCTTATATCAAAAACAGGGACCGTTTAACGGTCCCTGCTAATATTCATAGTATGAATATTAGTAGGGACCGTTAAGCGGTCCCTAATGACCTCCAGAAAAAAAAAAAAAAAAAAAAAACTACAATTATATTCCGGATTTAATCCGGAATATAATTGTTTTTTTTTTTTTGTAAAATTGTAATTTTAACAAGATCAAAACAATAAAATGATGAATAAAAAGTTAATATAATGACAATTGACATGTAAGAATAAAAGATTATGAACAAAATGAGTAATAATATAAATTGAATGAAATAAAAATCATGAAATCAAAAGGGAAGAATAGTAAATGAAGATCCAAAATGAAGAAAGTATAAGAAAAAAAGATTGTATTGGTGAAAAAAACAAAATAAAAATCCAAAATAAAGAAAGTGAAAGAAAAGAAAATGAAGAAAATATTGTGTTGGTGAAAAGAAGAAAAGTTTTTGTGTTGGTGAAAAGAAGAAAAAAAAGATAGTGTTTTTGTGTTGGTGAAAAAAGAAAAATTTTTGTTTTGGTGAAAAGAAAAAAAAAAGATAGCGTTTTTGTGTTGGTGAAAAGAAGATAGTGTTTTTTGAAGATAGTGAAATGGGTGTACGAGTGGTGAGGTTATATATATATATATAATGGGATTCAATTAGTTTTTGTCCGTTGGATGATTTTAGATGATCGACGGTTTGAGATGGCGATCCGTGTTAAAGACATGATGGGGTACTTATGACCGTAGATTAGGATTTAATCGACGGTTGATAATTGCTTTGGTGAAATTCAGATTTCCCCCTCATTTCCGCCAAAAAATTTTGCCAAAAATTCAAAATTTGCGATTTTAGTGACTGCCAAGCGGTCCCTAATTAAAATTACAGACCGCTTAATGGTCCCTATTGTCAAATTAGGGACCGTTAAGCGGTCCCTAATAAGACATTAGGGACCGTTTAACGGTCCCTACTAATATTCATACTTTTAATGTATGAATATTAGTAGGGGCTGCTAAGCGGTCCCTAATAGGACAATAGGGACCGTTTGGCAGTCACTAATTTGACATTAGGGACCGTTTAACGGTCCTTACTAATATTCATACTTAAAAATCGATTTTTTTTTATTGATTTTGTTGTGTTTGTGATTGTAAGCAACCAAACTCATTGTACTATGTAAATTGAAGTAATAAATGATTGCAAAACCAACCTTATAGTAGATTAGTTGTGAAATAATAGATTAATTGAGATCGATCGAGTTATTAACGTTCAAGATATATTTCACAAATGTACAACTAATTATCATTAGTTAGTTGTAATTGTTATCCGTGTTTATGATTTACTTCACAAACGTTATCATAGATACGATTATGAGACGTAATCATTAGATCAAGTATTCATTAATTATACGTATATATGAAGATCGAATTAATTTGTCATTATGTCATTCGTCGTACAAAACAGTAGGAGAATCTTCAAAGCGGCCCGTTCTCCTTGTATAATGTTTGGATATACAATGTGTCGTTGTACTTATCGTTATTTTAACTATTCCAATGGTTATTATGAACTAAACATAGAACGCGGCACCTCAAACCATCGAAAAAATCATAATTTGGATGTATGAATATTAGTAGGGACTGCCAAGCGGTCCCTAATATTATAATAGGGACTGCAAAGCGGTCCTTAATTAAAATTAGGGACCGCTTAACGGTCCATATTGTCAAATTAGGGACCGTTAAGCGGTCCCTAATTTGACATTAGGGACCGTTTAACGGTCCCTACTAATATTCATACTTTTGATATATGAATATTAGTAGGGACTGCTAAGCGGTCCCTAATACGACAATAGGGGCCGTTTGGCAGCCCCTAATTTGACATTAGGGACCGTTTAACGGTCCATACTAATATTCATACTTAAAAATCGATTTTTTTTATTGATGTTGTTGTGTTTGTGATTGTAAGCAACCAAACTCATTGTACTATGTAAATTGAAGTAATAAATGATTGCAAAACCAACCTTATAGTAGATTAGTTGTGAAATAATAGATTAATTGAGATCGATCGAGTTATTAACGTTCAAGATATATTTCACAAATGTACAACTAACTATCATTAGTTAGTTGTAATTGTTATCCGCGTTTATGATTTACTTCACAAACGTTATCATAGATACGATTATGAGACGTAATCATTAGATCAAGTATTCATTAATTATACGTATATATGTAGATCAAATTAATTAGTCATTATGTCATTCGTCGTACAAAACAGTAGGAGAATCTTCAAAGCGGCCCGTTCTCCTTGTATAATGTTTGTATATACAATGTGTCGTTGTACTTATTGTTATTTTAACTATTCCAATGGTTATTATGAACTAAACATACCACGCGGCACCTCGAACCATCGAAAAATTCATAATTTGGAAGTATGAATATTAGTAAGGACCGCCAAACGGTCCCTAATTTTACAATAGGGACTGCCAAGCGGTCCCTAATGCAAATTGGGGACCGCTTAACGGTCCCTATTGTCAAATTAGGGACCGTTAAGTGGTCCCTAATACGACATTAGGGACCGTTTAACGGTCCCTACTAATATTCATACTTAAAAATCGATTTTGTTTTATTGATGTTGTTGTGTTTGTGATTGTAAGCAACCAAACTCATTGTAATATGTAAACTGAAGTAATAAATGATTGCAAAACCAACATTATAGTAGATTAGTTGTGAAATAATAGGTTAATTGAGATCGATCGAGTTATTAACGTTCAAGATATATTTCACAAATGTACAACTAATTATCATTAGTTAGTTGTAATTGTTATCCGTGTTTATGATTTACTTCACAAACGTTAGCATAGATACGATTATGAGGCATAATCATTAGATCAAGTATTAATTAATTAAACGTATATATGTAGATCGAATTAATTTGTCATTATGTCATTCGTCGTACAAAACAGTAGGAGAATCTTCAAAGCTGCCCGTTCTCCTTGTATAATGTTTGGATATACAATGTGTCGTTGTACTTATTGTTATTTTAACTATTCCAATGGTTATTATGAACTAAACATACAACGCGGCACCTCGAACCATCGAAAAATTCATAATTTGGAAGTACGAATATTAGTAGGGACCGCCAAACGGTCCCTAATTTTACAATAGGGACTGCCAAGCGGTCCCTAATGCAAATTGGGGACCGCTTAACGGTCCCTATTGTCAAATTAGGGACCGTTAAGTGGTCCCTAATACGACATTAGGGACCGTTTAACGGTCCCTACTAATATTCATACTTAAAAATCGATTTTGTTTTATTGATGTTGTTGTGTTTGTGATTGTAAGCAACCAAACTAATTGTAATATGTAAACTGAAGTAATAAATGATTGCAAAACCAACATTATAGTAGATTAGTTGTGAAATAATAGGTTAATTGAGATCGATCGAGTTATTAACGTTCAAGATATATTTCACAAATGTACAACTAATTATAATTAGTTAGTTGTAATTGTTATCCGTGTTTATGATTTACTTCACAAACGTTATCATAGATACGATTATGAGACGTAATCATTAGATCAAGTATTCATTAATTATACGTATATATGAAGATCGAATTAATTTGTCATTATGTCATTCGTCGTACAAAACAGTAGGAGAATCTTCAAAGCGGCCCGTTCTCCTTGTATAATGTTTGGATATACAATGTGTCGTTGTACTTATCGTTATTTTAACTATTCCAATGGTTATTATGAACTAAACATAGAACGCGGCACCTCAAACCATCGAAAAATTTATAATTTGGATGTATGAATATTAGTAGGGACTGCCAAGCGGTCCCTAATTTTATAATAGGGACTGCAAAGCGGTCCTTAATTAAAATTAGGGACCGCTTAACGGTCCATATTGTCAAATTAGGGACCGTTAAGCGGTCCCTAATTTGACATTAGGGACCGTTTAACGGTCCCTACTAATATTCATACTTTTGATGTATGAATATTAGTAGGGACTGCTAAGCGGTCCCTAATACGACAATAGGGGCCGTTTGGCAGCCCCTAATTTGACATTAGGGACCGTTTAACGGTCCATACTAATATTCATACTTATAAATCGATTTTTTTTATTGATGTTGTTGTGTTTGTGATTGTAAGCAACCAAACTCATTGTACTATGTAAATTGAAGTAATAAATGATTGCAAAACCAACCTTATAGTAGATTAGTTGTGAAATAATAGATTAATTGAGATCGATCGAGTTATTAACGTTCAAGATATATTTCACAAATGTACAACTAACTATCATTAGTTAGTTGTAATTGTTATCCGCGTTTATGATTTACTTCACAAACGTTATCATAGATACGATTATGAGACGTAATCATTAGATCAAGTATTCATTAATTATACGTATATATGTAGATCAAATTAATTAGTCATTATGTCATTCGTCGTACAAAACAGTAGGAGAATCTTCAAAGCGGCCCGTTCTCCTTGTATAATGTTTGTATATACAATGTGTCGTTGTTCTTATTGTTATTTTAACTATTCCAATGGTTATTATGAACTAAACATACCACGCGGCACCTCGAACCATCGAAAAATTCATAATTTGGAAGTATGAATATTAGTAAGGACCGCCAAGCGGTCCCTAATTTTACAATAGGGACTGCCAAGCGGTCCCTAATGCAAATTGGGGACCGCTTAACGGTCCCTATTGTCAAATTAGGGACCGTTAAGTGGTCCCTAATACGACATTAGGGACCGTTTAACGGTCCCTACTAATATTCATACTTAAAAATCGATTTTGTTTTATTGATGTTGTTGTGTTTGTGATTGTAAGCAACCAAACTCATTGTAATATGTAAACTGAAGTAATAAATGATTGCAAAACCAACATTATAGTGGATTAGTTGTGAAATAATAGGTTAATTGAGATCGATCGAGTTATTAACGTTCAAGATATATTTCACAAATGTACAACTAATTATCATTAGTTAGTTGTAATTGTTATCCGTGTTTATGATTTACTTCACAAACGTTAGCATAGATACGATTATGAGGCATAATCATTAGATCAAGTATTAATTAATTAAACGTATATATGTAGATCGAATTAATTTGTCATTATGTCATTCGTCGTACAAAACAGTAGGAGAATCTTCAAAGCTGCCCGTTCTCCTTGTATAATGTTTGGATATACAATGTGTCGTTGTACTTATTGTTATTTTAACTATTCCAATGGTTATTATGAACTAAACATACCACGCGGCACCTCGAACCATCGAAAAATTCATAATTTGGAAGTATGAATATTAGTAGGGACCGCCAAACGGTCCCTAATTTTACAATAGGGACTGCCAAGCGGTCCCTAATGCAAATTGGGGACCGCTTAACGGTCCCTATTGTCAAATTAGGGACCGTTAAGTGGTCCCTAATACGACATTAGGGACCGTTTAACGGTCCCTACTAATATTCATACTTAAAAATCGATTTTGTTTTATTGATGTTGTTGTGTTTGTGATTGTAAGCAACCAAACTAATTGTAATATGTAAACTGAAGTAATAAATGATTGCAAAACCAACATTATAGTAGATTAGTTGTGAAATAATAGGTTAATTGAGATCGATCGAGTTATTAACGTTCAAGATATATTTCACAAATGTACAACTAATTATAATTAGTTAGTTGTAATTGTTATCCGTGTTTATGATTTACTTCACAAACGTTATCATAGATACGATTATGAGACGTAATCATTAGATCAAGTATTCATTAATTATACGTATATATGAAGATCGAATTAATTTGTCATTATGTCATTCGTCGTACAAAACAGTAGGAGAATCTTCAAAGCGGCCCGTTCTCCTTGTATAATGTTTGGATATACAATGTGTCGTTGTACTTATCGTTATTTTAACTATTCCAATGGTTATTATGAACTAAACATAGAACGCGGCACCTCAAACCATCGAAAAATTCATAATTTGGATGTATGAATATTAGTAGGGACTGCCAAACGGTCCCTAATTTTATAATAGGGACTGCAAAGCGGTCCTTAATTAAAATTAGGGACCGCTTAACGGTCCATATTGTCAAATTAGGGACCGTTAAGCGGTCCCTAATTTGACATTAGGGACCGTTTAACGGTCCCTACTAATATTCATACTTTTGATGTATGAATATTAGTAGGGACTGCTAAGCGGTCCCTAATACGACAATAGGGGCCGTTTGGCAGCCCCTAATTTGACATTAGGGACCGTTTATCGGTCCATACTAATATTCATACTTAAAAATCGATTTTTTTTATTGATGTTGTTGTGTTTGTGATTGTAAGCAACCAAACTCATTGTACTATGTAAATTGAAGTAATAAATGATTGCAAAACCAACCTTATAGTAGATTAGTTGTGAAATAATAGATTAATTGAGATCGATCGAGTTATTAACGTTCAAGATATATTTCACAAATGTACAACTAACTATCATTAGTTAGTTGTAATTGTTATCCGCGTTTATGATTTACTTCACAAACGTTATCATAGATACGATTATGAGACGTAATCATTAGATCAAGTATTCATTAATTATACGTATATATGTAGATCAAATTAATTAGTCATTATGTCATTCGTCGTACAAAACAGTAGGAGAATCTTCAAAGCGGCCCGTTCTCCTTGTATAATGTTTGTATATACAATGTGTCGTTGTACTTATTGTTATTTTAACTATTCCAATGGTTATTATGAACTAAACATACTACGCGGCACCTCGAACCATCGAAAAATTCATAATTTGGAAGTATGAATATTAGTAAGGACCGCCAAACGGTCCCTAATTTTACAATAGGGACTGCCAAGCGGTCCCTAATGCAAATTGGGGACCGCTTAACGGTCCCTATTGTCAAATTAGGGACCGTTAAGTGGTCCCTAATACGACATTAGGGACCGTTTAACGGTCCCTACTAATATTCATACTTAAAAATCGATTTTGTTTTATTGATGTTGTTGTGTTTGTGATTGTAAGCAACCAAACTCATTGTAATATGTAAACTGAAGTAATAAATGATTGCAAAACCAACATTATAGTAGATTAGTTGTGAAATAATAGGTTAATTGAGATCGATCGAGTTATTAACGTTCAAGATATATTTCACAAATGTACAACTAATTATCATTAGTTAGTTGTAATTGTTATCCGTGTTTATGATTTACTTCACAAACGTTAGCATAGATACGATTATGAGGCATAATCATTAGATCAAGTATTAATTAATTAAACGTATATATGTAGATCGAATTAATTTGTCATTATGTCATTCGTCGTACAAAACAGTAGGAGAATCTTCAAAGCTGCCCGTTCTCCTTGTATAATGTTTGGATATACAATGTGTCGTTGTACTTATTGTTATTTTAACTATTCCAATGGTTATTATGAACTAAACATACCACGCGGCACCTCGAACCATCGAAAAATTCATAATTTGGAAGTATGAATATTAGTAGGGACCGCCAAACGGTCCCTAATTTTACAATAGGGACTGCCAAGCGGTCCCTAATGCAAATTGGGGACCGCTTAACGGTCCCTATTGTCAAATTAGGGACCGTTAAGTGGTCCCTAATACGACATTAGGGACCGTTTAACGGTCCCTACTAATATTCATACTTAAAAATCGATTTTGTTTTATTGATGTTGTTGTGTTTGTGATTGTAAGCAACCAAACTAATTGTAATATGTAAACTGAAGTAATAAATGATTGCAAAATCAACATTATAGTAGATTAGTTGTGAAATAATAGGTTAATTGAGATCGATCGAGTTATTAACGTTCAAGATATATTTCACAAATGTACAACTAATTATAATTAGTTAGTTGTAATTGTTATCCGTGTTTATGATTTACTTCACAAACGTTATCATAGATACGATTATGAGACGTAATCATTAGATCAAGTATTCATTAATTATACGTATATATGAAGATCGAATTAATTTGTCATTATGTCATTCGTCGTACAAAACAGTAGGAGAATCTTCAAAGCGGCCCGTTCTCCTTGTATAATGTTTGGATATACAATGTGTCGTTGTACTTATCGTTATTTTAACTATTCCAATGGTTATTATGAACTAAACATAGAACGCGGCACCTCAAACCATCGAAAAATTCATAATTTGGATGTATGAATATTAGTAGGGACTGCCAAGCGGTCCCTAATTTTATAATAGGGACTGCAAAGCGGTCCTTAATTAAAATTAGGGACCGCTTAACGGTCCATATTGTCAAATTAGGGACCGTTAAGCGGTCCCTAATTTGACATTAGGGACCGTTTAACGGTCCCTACTAATATTCATACTTTTGATGTATGAATATTAGTAGGGACTGCTAAGCGGTCCCTAATACGACAATAGGGGCCGTTTGGCAGCCCCTAATTTGACATTAGGGACCGTTTATCGGTCCATACTAATATTCATACTTAAAAATTGATTTTTTTTATTGATGTTGTTGTGTTTGTGATTGTAAGCAACCAAACTCATTGTACTATGTAAATTGAAGTAATAAATGATTGCAAAACCAACCTTATAGTAGATTAGTTGTGAAATAATAGATTAATTGAGATCGATCGAGTTATTCACGTTCAAGATATATTTCACAAATGTACAACTAACTATCATTAGTTAGTTGTAATTGTTATCCGCGTTTATGATTTACTTCACAAACGTTATCATAGATACGATTATGAGACGTAATCATTAGATCAAGTATTCATTAATTATACGTATATATGTAGATCAAATTAATTAGTCATTATGTCATTCGTCGTACAAAACAGTAGGAGAATCTTCAAAGCGGCCCGTTCTCCTTGTATAATGTTTGTATATACAATGTGTCGTTGTTCTTATTGTTATTTTAACTATTCCAATGGTTATTATGAACTAAACATACCACGTGGCACCTCGAACCATCGAAAAATTCATAATTTGGAAGTATGAATATTAGTAAGGACCGCCAAGCGGTCCCTAATTTTACAATAGGGACTGCCAAGCGGTCCATAATGCAAATTGGGGACCGCTTAACGGTCCCTATTGTCAAATTAGGGACCGTTAAGTGGTCCCTAATACGACATTAGGGACCGTTTAACGGTCCCTACTAATATTCATACTTAAAAATCGATTTTGTTTTATTGATGTTGTTGTGTTTGTGATTGTAAGCAACCAAACTCATTGTAATATGTAAACTGAAGTAATAAATGATTGCAAAACCAACATTATAGTGGATTAGTTGTGAAATAATAGGTTAATTGAGATCGATCGAGTTATTAACGTTCAAGATATATTTCACAAATGTACAACTAATTATCATTAGTTAGTTGTAATTGTTATCCGTGTTTATGATTTACTTCACAAACGTTAGCATAGATACGATTATGAGGCATAATCATTAGATCAAGTATTAATTAATTAAACGTATATATGTAGATCGAATTAATTTGTCATTATGTCATTCGTCGTACAAAACAGTAGGAGAATCTTCAAAGCTGCCCGTTCTCCTTGTATAATGTTTGGATATACAATGTGTCGTTGTACTTATTGTTATTTTAACTATTCCAATGGTTATTATGAACTAAACATACCACGCGGCACCTCGAACCATCGAAAAATTCATAATTTGGAAGTATGAATATTAGTAGGGACCGCCAAACGGTCCCTAATTTTACAATAGGGACTGCCAAGCGGTCCCTAATGCAAATTGGGGACCGCTTAACGGTCCCTATTGTCAAATTAGGGACCGTTAAGTGGTCCCTAATACGACATTAGGGACCGTTTAACGGTCCCTACTAATATTCATACTTAAAAATCGATTTTGTTTTATTGATGTTGTTGTGTTTGTGATTGTAAGCAACCAAACTAATTGTAATATGTAAACTGAAGTAATAAATGATTGCAAAACCAACATTATAGTAGATTAGTTGTGAAATAATAGGTTAATTGAGATCGATCGAGTTATTAACGTTCAAGATATATTTCACAAATGTACAACTAATTATAATTAGTTAGTTGTAATTGTTATCCGTGTTTATGATTTACTTCACAAACGTTATCATAGATACGATTATGAGACGTAATCATTAGATCAAGTATTCATTAATTATACGTATATATGAAGATCGAATTAATTTGTCATTATGTCATTCGTCGTACAAAACAGTAGGAGAATCTTCAAAGCGGCCCGTTCTCCTTGTATAATGTTTGGATATACAATGTGTCGTTGTACTTATCGTTATTTTAACTATTCCAATGGTTATTATGAACTAAACATAGAACGCGGCACCTCAAACCATCGAAAAATTCATAATTTGGATGTATGAATATTAGTAGGGACTGCCAAGCGGTCCCTAATTTTATAATAGGGACTGCAAAGCGGTCCTTAATTAAAATTAGGGACCGCTTAACGGTCCATATTGTCAAATTAGGGACCGTTAAGCGGTCCCTAATTTGACATTAGGGACCGTTTAACGGTCCCTACTAATATTCATACTTTTGATGTATGAATATTAGTAGGGACTGCTAAGCGGTCCCTAATACGACAATAGGGGCCGTTTGGCAGCCCCTAATTTGACATTAGGGACCGTTTATCGGTCCATACTAATATTCATACTTAAAAATCGATTTTTTTTATTGATGTTGTTGTGTTTGTGATTGTAAGCAACCAAACTCATTGTACTATGTAAATTGAAGTAATAAATGATTGCAAAACCAACCTTATAGTAGATTAGTTGTGAAATAATAGATTAATTGAGATCGATCGAGTTATTCACGTTCAAGATATATTTCACAAATGTACAACTAACTATCATTAGTTAGTTGTAATTGTTATCCGCGTTTATGATTTACTTCACAAACGTTATCATAGATACGATTATGAGACGTAATCATTAGATCAAGTATTCATTAATTATACGTATATATGTAGATCAAATTAATTAGTCATTATGTCATTCGTCGTACAAAACGGTAGGAGAATCTACAAAGCGGCCAGTTCTCCTTGTATAATGTTTGTATATAAAATGTGTCGTTGTACTTATTGTTATTTTAACTATTCCAATGGTTATTATGAACTAAACATACAACGGGGCACCTCGAACCCTCGAAAAATTCATAATTTTGATGTATGAATATTAGTAGGGACTGCCAAGCGGTCTCTAATTTTACAATAGAGACTACCAAGCGGTCCTTAATTAAAATAAGGGATCACTTAACGGTCCCTATTGTCAAATTAGGGACCGTAAAGCGGTCCCTAATTTGACGTTAGGGACCGTTTAATGGTGCCTACTAATATTCATACTTTTGATGTATGAGTATTAGTAGGGACTACTAAGCGGTCCCTAATAGGACAATAGGGACCGTTTGGCATTCCCTAATTTGAAATTAGGGACCGTTTAACGGTCCCTACTAATATTCATACTTAAAAATCGATTTTTTTATTGATGTTGTTGTGTTTTTGATTGTAAGCAACCAAACTCATTGTACTATGTAAATCGAAGTAATAAATGATTGCAAAACCAACCTTATAGTAGATTAGTTGTGAAATAATAGATTAATTGAGATCGATCGAGTTATTAACGTTCAAGATATATTTCACAAATGTACAACTAGTTATCATTAGTTAGTTGTAATTGTTATCCGTGTTTATGATTTACTTCACAAACGTTAGCATAGATACGATTATGAGGCATAATCATTAGATCAAGTATTAATTAATTAAACGTATATATGTAGATCGAATTAATTTGTCATTATGTCATTCGTCGTACAAAACAGTAGGAGAATCTTCAAAGTTGCCCGTTCTCCTTGTATAATGTTTGGATATACAATGTGTCGTTGTACTTATTGTTATTTTAACTATTCCAATGGTTATTATGAACTAAACATACCACGCGGCACCTCGAACCATCGAAAAATTCATAATTTGGAAGTATGAATATTAGTAGGGACCGCCAAACGGTCCCTAATTTTACAATAGGGACTGCCAAGCGGTCCCTAATGCAAATTGGGGACCGCTTAACGGTCCCTATTGTCAAATTAGGGACCGTTAAGTGGTCCCTAATACGACATTAGGGACCGTTTAACGGTCCCTACTAATATTCATACTTAAAAATCGATATTGTTTTATTGATGTTGTTGTGTTTGTGATTGTAAGCAACCAAACTCATTGTAATATGTAAACTGAAGTAATAAATGATTGCAAAACCAAGATTATAGTAGATTAGTTGTGAAATAATAGGTTAATTGAGATCGATCGAGTTATTAACGTTCAAGATATATTTCACAAATGTACAACTAATTATCATTAGTTAGTTGTAATTGTTATCCGTGTTTATGATTTACTTCACAAACGTTAGCATAGATACGATTATGAGGCATAATCATTAGATCAAGTATTCATTAATTATACGTATATATGTAGATCGAATTAATTTGTCATTATGTCATTCGTCGTACAAAACAGTAGGAGAATCTTCAAAGCGGCCCGTTCTCCTTGTATAATATTTGGATATACAATGTGTGGTTGTACTTATTGTTATTTTAACTATTCCAATGATTATTATGAACTAAACATACAACGCGGCACCTCGAACAATCGAAAAATTCATAATTTGGATGTATGAATATTAGTAGGGACCGCCAAGCGGTTCTTAATTTTACAATAGGGACTGTCAATCGGTCCCTAATGCAAATTAGAGACCGCATAACGGTCCCTATTGTCAAATTAGGGACCGTTAAGCGGTCCCTAATACGACTTTAGGGACCGTTTAACGGTCCCTACTAATATTCATACTTAAAAATCGATTTTGTTTTATTGATGTTGTTGTGTTTGTTATTGTAAGCAACCAAACTCATTGTACTATGTAAATTGAAGTAATAAATGATTGCAAAACCAACATTATAGTAGATTAGTTGTGAAATAATAGGTTAATTGAGATCGATCGAGTTATTTACGTTCAAGATATATTTCACAAATGTAAAACTAATTATCATTAGTTAGTTGTAATTGTTATGCGTGTTTATGATTTACTTCACAAACGTTAGCATAGATACGATTATGAGGCATAATCATTAGATCAAGTATTCATTAATTATACGTATATATGTAGATCGAATTAATTTGTCATTATGTCATTCGTCGTACAAAACAGTAGGAGAATCTTCAAAGCGGCCCGTTCTCCTTGTATAATGTTTGGATATACAATGTGTCGTTGTACTTATTGTTATTTTAACTATTCCAATGGTTATTATGAACTAAACATACAACGCGGCACCTCGAACCATCGAAAAATTCATAATTTGGAAGTATGAATATTAGTAGGGACCGCCAAGCGGTCCCTAATTTTACAATAGGGACTGCCAAGCGGTCCCTAATGCAAATTGGGGACCGCTTAACGGTCCGTATTGTCAAATTAGGGACCGTTAAGCGGTACCTAATTTGACATTAGGGACCGTTTAACGGTCCCTACTAATATTCATACCTAAAAATCGATTTTTTTTCTTGATGTTGTTGTGTTTGTGATTGTAAGCAACCAAACTCATTGTACTATGTAAATTGAAGTAATAAATGATTGCAAAACCAACATTATAGTACATTAGTTGTGAAATAATAGGTTAATTGAGATCGATCGAGTTATTAACGTTCAAGATATATTTCACAAATGTACAACTAATTATCATTAGTTAGTTGTAATTGTTATCCGTGTTTATGATTACTTCACAAACGTTGGCATAGATACGATTATGAGGCATAATCATTAGATCAAGTATTCATTAATTCTACGTATATATGTAGATCGAATTAATTTGTCATTATGTCATTCGTCATACAAAACAGTAGGAGAATCTTCAAAGCGGCCTGTTCTCCTTGTATAATATTTGGATATACAATGTGTCGTTGTACTTATTGTTATTTTAACTATTCCAATGGTTATTATGAACTAAACATACAACGGGGCACCTCGAACCCTCGAAAAATTCATAATTTTGATGTATGAATATTAGTAGGGACTGCCAAGCGGTCTCTAATTTTACAATAGAGACTACCAAGCGGTCCTTAATTAAAATAAGGGATCACTTAACGGTCCCTATTGTCAAATTAGGGACCGTAAAGCGGTCCCTAATTTGACGTTAGGGACCGTTTAATGGTGCCTACTAATATTCATACTTTTGATGTATGAGTATTAGTAGGGACTACTAAGCGGTCCCTAATAGGACAATAGGGACCGTTTGGCAGTCCCTAATTTGAAATTAGGGACCGTTTAACGGTCCCTACTAATATTCATACTTAAAAATCGATTTTTTTATTGATGTTGTTGTGTTTGTGATTGTAAGCAACCAAACTCATTGTACTATGTAAATCGAAGTAATAAATGATTGCAAAACCAACCTTATAGTAGATTAGTTGTGAAATAATAGATTAATTGAGATCGATCGAGTTATTAACGTTCAAGATATATTTCACAAATGTACAACTAGTTATCATTAGTTAGTTGTAATTGTTATCCGTGTTTATGATTTACTTCACAAACGTTAGCATAGATACGATTATGAGGCATAATCATTAGATCAAGTATTAATTAATTAAACGTATATATGTAGATCGAATTAATTTGTCATTATGTCATTCGTCGTACAAAACAGTAGGAGAATCTTCAAAGTTGCCCGTTCTCCTTGTATAATGTTTGGATATACAATGTGTCGTTGTACTTATTGTTATTTTAACTATTCCAATGGTTATTATGAACTAAACATACCACGCGGCACCTCGAACCATCGAAAAATTCATAATTTGGAAGTATGAATATTAGTAGGGACCGCCAAACGGTCCCTAATTTTACAATAGGGACTGCCAAGCGGTCCCTAATGCAAATTGGGGACCGCTTAACGGTCCCTATTGTCAAATTAGGGACCGTTAAGTGGTCCCTAATACGACATTAGGGACCGTTTAACGGTCCCTACTAATATTCATACTTAAAAATCGATTTTGTTTTATTGATGTTGTTGTGTTTGTGATTGTAAGCAACCAAACTAATTGTAATATGTAAACTGAAGTAATAAATGATTGCAAAACCAACATTATAGTAGATTAGTTGTGAAATAATAGGTTAATTGAGATCGATCGAGTTATTAACGTTCAAGATATATTTCACAAATGTACAACTAATTATAATTAGTTAGTTGTAATTGTTATCCGTGTTTATGATTTACTTCACAAACGTTATAATAGATACGATTATAAGACGTAATCATTAGATCAAGTATTCATTAATTATACGTATATATGAAGATCGAATTAATTTGTCATTATGTCATTCGTCGTACAAAACAGTAGGAGAATCTTCAAAGCGGCCCGTTCTCCTTGTATAATGTTTGGATATACAATGTGTCGTTGTACTTATCGTTATTTTAACTATTCCAATGGTTATTATGAACTAAACATAGAACGCGGCACCTCAAACCATCGAAAAATTCATAATTTGGATGTATGAATATTAGTAGGGACTGCCAAGCGGTCCCTAATTTTATAATAGGGACTGCAAAGCGGTCCTTAATTAAAATTAGGGACCGCTTAACGGTCCATATTGTCAAATTAGGGACCGTTAAGCGGTCCCTAATTTGACATTAGGGACCGTTTAACGGTCCCTACTAATATTCATACTTTTGATGTATGAATATTAGTAGGGACTGCTAAGCGGTCCCTAATACGACAATAGGGGCCGTTTGGCAGCCCCTAATTTGACATTAGGGACCGTTTATCGGTCCATACTAATATTCATACTTAAAAATCGATTTTTTTTATTGATGTTGTTGTGTTTGTGATTGTAAGCAACCAAACTCATCGTACTATGTAAATTGAAGTAATAAATGATTGCAAAACCAACCTTATAGTAGATTAGTTGTGAAATAATAGATTAATTGAGATCGATCGAGTTATTCACGTTCAAGATATATTTCACAAATGTACAACTAACTATCATTAGTTAGTTGTAATTGTTATCCGCGTTTATGATTTACTTCACAAACGTTATCATAGATACGATTATGAGACGTAATCATTAGATCAAGTATTCATTAATTATACGTATATATGTAGATCAAATTAATTAGTCATTATGTCATTCGTCGTACAAAACAGTAGGAGAATCTTCAAAGCGGCCCGTTCTCCTTGTATAATGTTTGTATATACAATGTGTCGTTGTTCTTATTGTTATTTTAACTATTCCAATGGTTATTATGAACTAAACATACCACGCGGCACCTCGAACCATCGAAAAATTCATAATTTGGAAGTATGAATATTAGTAAGGACCGCCAAGCGGTCCCTAATTTTACAATAGGGACTGCCAAGCGGTCCCTAATGCAAATTGGGGACCGCTTAACGGTCCCTATTGTCAAATTAGGGACCGTTAAGTGGTCCCTAATACGACATTAGGGACCGTTTAACGGTCCCTACTAATATTCATACTTAAAAATCGATTTTGTTTTATTGATGTTGTTGTGTTTGTGATTGTAAGCAACCAAACTCATTGTAATATGTAAACTGAAGTAATAAATGATTGCAAAACCAACATTATAGTGGATTAGTTGTGAAATAATAGGTTAATTGAGATCGATCGAGTTATTAACGTTCAAGATATATTTCACAAATGTACAACTAATTATCATTAGTTAGTTGTAATTGTTATCCGTGTTTATGATTTACTTCACAAACGTTAGCATAGATACGATTATGAGGCATAATCATTAGATCAAGTATTAATTAATTAAACGTATATATGTAGATCGAATTAATTTGTCATTATGTCCTTCGTCGTACAAAACAGTAGGAGAATCTTCAAAGCTGCCCGTTCTCCTTGTATAATGTTTGGATATACAATGTGTCGTTGTACTTATTGTTATTTTAACTATTCCAATGGTTATTATGAACTAAACATACCACGCGGCACCTCGAACCATCGAAAAATTCATAATTTGGAAGTATGAATATTAGTAGGGACCGCCAAACGGTCCCTAATTTTACAATAGGGACTGCCAAGCGGTCCCTAATGCAAATTGGGGACCGCTTAACGGTCCCTATTGTCAAATTAGGGACCGTTAAGTGGTCCCTAATACGACATTAGGGACCGTTTAACGGTCCCTACTAATATTCATACTTAAAAATCGATTTTGTTTTATTGATGTTGTTGTGTTTGTGATTGTAAGCAACCAAACTAATTGTAATATGTAAACTGAAGTAATAAATGATTGCAAAACCAACATTATAGTAGATTAGTTGTGAAATAATAGGTTAATTGAGATCGATCGAGTTATTAACGTTCAAGATATATTTCACAAATGTACAACTAATTATAATTAGTTAGTTGTAATTGTTATCCGTGTTTATGATTTACTTCACAAACGTTATCATAGATACGATTATGAGACGTAATCATTAGATCAAGTATTCATTAATTATACGTATATATGAAGATCGAATTAATTTGTCATTATGTCATTCGTCGTACAAAACAGTAGGAGAATCTTCAAAGCGGCCCGTTCTCCTTGTATAATGTTTGGATATACAATGTGTCGTTGTACTTATCGTTATTTTAACTATTCCAATGGTTATTATGAACTAAACATAGAACGCGGCACCTCAAACCATCGAAAAATTCATAATTTGGATGTATGAATATTAGTAGGGACTGCCAAGCGGTCCCTAATTTTATAATAGGGACTGCAAAGCGGTCCTTAATTAAAATTAGGGACCGCTTAACGGTCCATATTGTCAAATTAGGGACCGTTAAGCGGTCCCTAATTTGACATTAGGGACCGTTTAACGGTCCCTACTAATATTCATACTTTTGATGTATGAATATTAGTAGGGACTGCTAAGCGGTCCCTAATACGACAATAGGGGCCGTTTGGCAGCCCCTAATTTGACATTAGGGACCGTTTATCGGTCCATACTAATATTCATACTTAAAAATCGATTTTTTTTATTGATGTTGTTGTGTTTGTGATTGTAAGCAACCAAACTCATTGTACTATGTAAATTGAAGTAATAAATGATTGCAAAACCAACCTTATAGTAGATTAGTTGTGAAATAATAGATTAATTGAGATCGATCGAGTTATTCACGTTCAAGATATATTTCACAAATGTACAACTAACTATCATTAGTTAGTTGTAATTGTTATCCGCGTTTATGATTTACTTCACAAACGTTATCATAGATACGATTATGAGACGTAATCATTAGATCAAGTATTCATTAATTATACGTATATATGTAGATCAAATTAATTAGTCATTATGTCATTCGTCGTACAAAACGGTAGGAGAATCTACAAAGCGGCCAGTTCTCCTTGTATAATGTTTGTATATAAAATGTGTCGTTGTACTTATTGTTATTTTAACTATTCCAATGGTTATTATGAACTAAACATACAACGGGGCACCTCGAACCCTCGAAAAATTCATAATTTTGATGTATGAATATTAGTAGGGACTGCCAAGCGGTCTCTAATTTTACAATAGAGACTACCAAGCGGTCCTTAATTAAAATAAGGGATCACTTAACGGTCCCTATTGTCAAATTAGGGACCGTAAAGCGGTCCCTAATTTGACGTTAGGGACCGTTTAATGGTGCCTACTAATATTCATACTTTTGATGTATGAGTATTAGTAGGGACTACTAAGCGGTCCCTAATAGGACAATAGGGACCGTTTGGCAGTCCCTAATTTGAAATTAGGGACCGTTTAACGGTCCCTACTAATATTCATACTTAAAAATCGATTTTTTTATTGATGTTGTTGTGTTTTTGATTGTAAGCAACCAAACTCATTGTACTATGTAAATCGAAGTAATAAATGATTGCAAAACCAACCTTATAGTAGATTAGTTGTGAAATAATAGATTAATTGAGATCGATCGAGTTATTAACGTTCAAGATATATTTCACAAATGTACAACTAGTTATCATTAGTTAGTTGTAATTGTTATCCGTGTTTATGATTTACTTCACAAACGTTAGCATAGATACGATTATGAGGCATAATCATTAGATCAAGTATTAATTAATTAAACGTATATATGTAGATCGAATTAATTTGTCATTATGTCATTCGTCGTACAAAACAGTAGGAGAATCTTCAAAGTTGCCCGTTCTCCTTGTATAATGTTTGGATATACAATGTGTCGTTGTACTTATTGTTATTTTAACTATTCCAATGGTTATTATGAACTAAACATACCACGCGGCACCTCGAACCATCGAAAAATTCATAATTTGGAAGTATGAATATTAGTAGGGACCGCCAAACGGTCCCTAATTTTACAATAGGGACTGCCAAGCGGTCCCTAATGCAAATTGGGGACCGCTTAACGGTCCCTATTGTCAAATTAGGGACCGTTAAGTGGTCCCTAATACGACATTAGGGACCGTTTAACGGTCCCTACTAATATTCATACTTAAAAATCGATATTGTTTTATTGATGTTGTTGTGTTTGTGATTGTAAGCAACCAAACTCATTGTAATATGTAAACTGAAGTAATAAATGATTGCAAAACCAAGATTATAGTAGATTAGTTGTGAAATAATAGGTTAATTGAGATCGATCGAGTTATTAACGTTCAAGATATATTTCACAAATGTACAACTAATTATCATTAGTTAGTTGTAATTGTTATCCGTGTTTATGATTTACTTCACAAACGTTAGCATAGATACGATTATGAGGCATAATCATTAGATCAAGTATTCATTAATTATACGTATATATGTAGATCGAATTAATTTGTCATTATGTCATTCGTCGTACAAAACAGTAGGAGAATCTTCAAAGCGGCCCGTTCTCCTTGTATAATATTTGGATATACAATGTGTGGTTGTACTTATTGTTATTTTAACTATTCCAATGATTATTATGAACTAAACATACAACGCGGCACCTCGAACAATCGAAAAATTCATAATTTGGATGTATGAATATTAGTAGGGACCGCCAAGCGGTTCTTAATTTTACAATAGGGACTGTCAATCGGTCCCTAATGCAAATTAGAGACCGCATAACGGTCCCTATTGTCAAATTAGGGACCGTTAAGCGGTCCCTAATACGACTTTAGGGACCGTTTAACGGTCCCTACTAATATTCATACTTAAAAATCGATTTTGTTTTATTGATGTTGTTGTGTTTGTTATTGTAAGCAACCAAACTCATTGTACTATGTAAATTGAAGTAATAAATGATTGCAAAACCAACATTATAGTAGATTAGTTGTGAAATAATAGGTTAATTGAGATCGATCGAGTTATTTACGTTCAAGATATATTTCACAAATGTAAAACTAATTATCATTAGTTAGTTGTAATTGTTATGCGTGTTTATGATTTACTTCACAAACGTTAGCATAGATACGATTATGAGGCATAATCATTAGATCAAGTATTCATTAATTATACGTATATATGTAGATCGAATTAATTTGTCATTATGTCATTCGTCGTACAAAACAGTAGGAGAATCTTCAAAGCGGCCCGTTCTCCTTGTATAATGTTTGGATATACAATGTGTCGTTGTACTTATTGTTATTTTAACTATTCCAATGGTTATTATGAACTAAACATACAACGCGGCAACTCGAACCATCGAAAAATTCATAATTTGGAAGTATGAATATTAGTAGGGACCGCCAAGCGGTCCCTAATTTTACAATAGGGACTGCCAAGCGGTCCCTAATGCAAATTGGGGACCGCTTAACGGTCCCTATTGTCAAATTAGGGACCGTTAAGCGGTACCTAATTTGACATTAGGGACCGTTTAACGGTCCCTACTAATATTCATACCTAAAAATCGATTTTTTTTCTTGATGTTGTTGTGTTTGTGATTGTAAGCAACCAAACTCATTGTACTATGTAAATTGAAGTAATAAATGATTGCAAAACCAACATTATAGTACATTAGTTGTGAAATAATAGGTTAATTGAGATCGATCGAGTTATTAACGTTCAAGATATATTTCACAAATGTACAACTAATTATCATTAGTTAGTTGTAATTGTTATCCGTGTTTATGATTACTTCACAAACGTTGGCATAGATACGATTATGAGGCATAATCATTAGATCAAGTATTCATTAATTCTACGTATATATGTAGATCGAATTAATTTGTCATTATGTCATTCGTCATACAAAACAGTAGGAGAATCTTCAAAGCGGCATGTTCTCCTTGTATAATATTTGGATATACAATGTGTCGTTGTACTTATTGTTATTTTAACTATTCCAATGGTTATTATGAACTAAACGTACAACGCGGCACCTCGAACCATCGAAAAATTCATAATTTGGATGTATGAATATTAGTAGGGACCGCCAAGCGGTCCCTAATTTTACAATAGCGACTGCCAAGCGGTCCCTAATTCAAATTAAGGACCGCATTGTTAGCGACTGCTTGGCGGTCGCTACGAATATTAGTAGGGACCGCCAAGCGGTCCCTAATGTTACAATAGCGACTGCCAAGCGGTCCCTAATTCAAATTAGGGACCGCTTAACGGTCCCTATTGTTGGCGACTGCTTTGCGGTCGCTACTAAAATTTAGCGACTGTTAAGCAATCGCTGTTGTGTTCAGCAGTTGCTGAAGACAAGCGACCGCTTGGCGGTCGCTAATTTGCGGTCCCTAATGACCCTTTTTTCTTGTAGTGATTGAAGTAAACTTCACTTGGTAATGTCCATCCTCTACCCCTCAGATTACTACCACGTTTTACTAATTCATGCTTCTTCAGTTTGAGCAATGCGAATTTTTCTCGCTTTGGAGTAATAATGTTGTAACCTCCGGTGCCCCAGAATATGCCCATTGTCACATCTGCCATGTACCATTAATAGTTTCTATATATTAGATACAAGTGTTGGTTAGCAGGCATTCATCATATAAGGGTTGTAGAATTAGGATTGGTGTCAATCATTGTTTAAAAATAAAACCTTAAGTAACTACTAACTTACTTTGTGAAGAAACAGTACTAGTGTAATTGAAGAGGTCGATCCGGATCACGTCTTCGAGGCTTGGGTGCTGAATAGCCACAATCCAATTGGCGTAGTTCGATTTCGCGTTGTAGTTCTTTACTGATATTCTCACCCACCAAGTATCCTCTTGAACGTTTATAACATGCCACTGTACACCAACTGGGCACATATCAGGTCTGGGCTTAACCAGTGATGATAATGATTTTTCCTCCTCATCATCATCATCTCTACTTGATGGACAGAATAAACAACTAGACCAATTAATCACATGAAACGTAACAAAAGAACAGTTTTGTAATATTAATTATTTTAGTAATAAGTACTTAGACTCACCCATGGAACGAGTGATCACTGAAACCGCAAGTGTTATCTGGACATTCTACAGAGAAAGGCCGACTATTGTAGAATCCCGATAAAGACACGCAGCATCGTGGAGGACTTGGTTGTGAATATCGACACTTCACTAGCCAAGATACTGCAATGTATACACAAACATTTGATTAAGACAGGAAATTTTTAATAATTAACAAGACATCTATCTAATTGATGTAATATATACATATTACTACGTATAGAATGCATAAGCAAATTAACAGATTATAATAGCAACAACTTACGTAGTACTCCAAAAGGTCCAGGTCCAGCGTCTTCGGGGTTAACTCTGACCGGAGAATAGCAGTGATAGTCCGGTGCGAGACTAAAGTTGGTAGGGGGGGTTGTAACGTCAGACAGATCGACCTGGTGTTTCTGATTCCCCAGCATAAGACGGAAAGCAGCAGTGTTGTTGGTGGGATCGACAAAGGGGGAGGATAAGTAGCCTCCTCGACAGCAATTGCGCATCCTTAGATTTCTTGGCGCGAAAGGCGGTAGGTCCACCATCGTGGGCGATTTTTGGCAGCTGAGAGGATATCCGTTCGTACCAGGAACAATAAAACCACGGCACGTGCCGGTATTCTTAGCAGTTGCCCCGAAGGCGGACCATATCACTTGGTCAGCTGACCAGGTCCAACGGAGTTGCCAACCATCATATATACTCCGATAGAGCTGGTTATTTTTTATATATACAAAAACCTGCAGCAGACACGTCTGGCATTATATATATGCACCAAAAAATACATAATTAAATTAAACTCCCATAATACAAATTTATATTTATATGTGCTTACGTCGAACCGTGCTGCTGTAATCGAGACCACATTCCACATAATGTGGACTGTATCATCTACCTCGGCCGAGCCAATAGAATAGTACATGATCATTAGTAGTAGTATGAAAAAGGCAGAGCGAGGCATTTTCATGTACATCCTGAAGCAACAGTAGAGAATAAAACCAGGCATTCTTCCAATTACAAATCAAGGTTCTATGTATATAAGAAGTTTCATTATCAGGCATATATAACAAATAAAACCAGACTGAAGCCTACTACTATAATAGTAATAATTAACACCAATTAAAAGGTGATACAATTGGTTAACGCCTAGCATGATTTTGATCACCAACTATAAGTGTACGTGTGAGTTGTGACCAATATATAATACACATTTATATGCATGCAATACAAAGAGCCTAAATAACATGCAGGTGAGGGAAGATTGAAGCCTAAACAAAGATTTCTAGAAATATATAAGTATAAAAAGGTGGCATCTCACACTAAATTAATTTGACTATCATCATGTCGCTTTTTTATCTTTGGATGATAACCGAAAGTACATTAATGTAGCAATGCAGATGCAATTTTGTTTCCATAAGTAATAACAAATGCTAAATGTTACTTGAAGTCCACTAGCCTAATTTTCTGCCCGATCGAATTTACATGGTCATGACGTGCATTATTCTTTGGCACCTGGTTTATCAAAAAGGAAAAGAAAAAGAAAAAAGTTGTGTCTTTTGGCACAAAATACCCCCCGAATATTTTCACTTAATTGACCCTTACCTTGATCTACACTAAAACTTATTTGTGATAATTTTGTCTAAATTTTTCCTTTGTCATTTTTGTCTATATTAAGTTCAATGTATTTAATCATTGATTTTTCTATTAAAAGAAGCTATATTAAACGAAACTCGCTTGATCTAACTAATATTATTTTATTATCTACCTGAACGTATTTGTCATATAAATTTTTAAAAAAATAATTAAATAGCAAAGTGATATTATTAATTAGAGAAAAATCATCATGGTGTGTTAACGAAAAAGTTATGGTGCCTTAGCTTAACATCAGGGAGTCGTCCATGCTCATAACTAGACACAAAATGAAACTTAACAACAAGATGGGTGGCTGATAATAATTAAAATAATAAGTAAGGACGGTATTATTATAACAGAAGTTTTAATATTTGTAAAATCTTAAATTTTTTTATAAGTATAATTAGAAAAAGAAAAAAAGATTGACATGTGACGTTGATAATCATTGTGCATTTGCATGATTTATTAGAAAAGATGATTTAATTTATTAGAAAAGAGAAAATCATGGTGCCTATATAAGGAAGAATAAATCATGAGGTCTTGCTAATATTTATAATTATAAATTGTTATTAATAGAGATTTTTAATTTATAGTTAAACTGTAATGTGATGACATAAAATGTTATTTGTATAAAGGATGGTATAAAATGTAAAACACGCTTCTCAAAAAGAACAGTTAAAAACGAATTATTAGAATTGAAAAAATAACTACAGTACAAAATACTAATTAGGTAAAATAAATTTTATAAATTAGTTTCTCAAAACATAAATTTTATAAATTTCTCAAAATATTTGAGTTAATAAAGTTATGGGGCCTGGATTGTAGCAATGAGAATGTCGTCATGGGGTCATAGTTGTAGGAAACAGAAAAATCAGGGAACTTGGACATGTGTGAATTGAAAAGTTAGAATTTTGAAAAGTAAAAAACACGCATTATGTCATACTAATTTTCAGTGACCTAAAAAATTAATTATAGAAACATGCATTACACAACCGGTAAAGAAAATTAATAGAAAAACGCATGGGATCGATTCAGAAGAACATACTATTGTTGATTACTTGTCGTCCTCTACACTTTGCCCTGCTCAATTTTCCAGAGTGATTGACTTCGAATTTAGTAGAAACTGCAAATTACAAAATAAAAAAATATAATTAAACTGCACACACACACACACACACACACACACACTAATTAAATAATGAGATTTTAGGTTAAAATAATATATAATTCTATCAACTTTTAATCATCAACATCACATATATACATAGCAAAGACTTTTGTTAAACTAAATTAAAACCGAAAGAATAGGTTAAGCAAAAAGTTAACAACGTAACTACCTGTACTGAAAAGCAACGAAAATGATCAGTTTCCCGAGATTAAACGATAAACCGAGCGACTCGCGGGGGCGGACCCAGGATTTTGGCTTTGGGGGGGCGAAATAGTTAGATGTAATGTCTCTTCAAGAACGTCTCTTAACTAATTTATGTCGGTATAAACTTCGGTATTTATCTCCATGTCAATTATTTTATTGAATGATAGAAAATCTCATATATATATATATATATATAGATATTTAAAAAGAAGAAAAAAAAGCTTTTTTTTTTACATTTTTTTTTCACACCACATATATATATATATATATATATATATATATATGCGATAATGCATCACTACAAGATTTTTCGCCCTTTCCCGACCGGAAAATCCCGACCGGAATTCGGTCGGGAGCATTCCCGACTGCAATGCGGTCGGAAAAACTTTTCCCGACCGCAATGCGGTCGGTACTTTCTAAAAAATCATTCACGATCGTATTGCGGTCGGGAATAATATTTCCCGACTGCATCGCGGTCGGGAATAATATTCCCGACCGCAATGCGGTCGCGAAAACTCTGGGCGGGAAATTTCCCGCCCAGAGTGTCGCCCTAATCTTGGCCCAGCTGGGCCGAGACTTCCCGACCGCCATGCGGTCGGGAATAATACTAATCGTTGTTATTCCCGACCGCGTGGCGGTCGGGAATATTAGGGTTTAGGGTTTAGGGTTTAGGGTTTAGGCTTATTGGCGACCGATTTTCGGTAGGGAATAATATTCATATTCTTAATTTCACAATTTCGCTCTCAATTTTAGGTAAATCGTTCATTTAATGATCGAGTAAATCAATATTAGTTATATATTACTAAAAATCTAAAAAAAAAATTAAATTTAGTTGCACGTTGATGAATCGTTTGAAGCGTCGATTCATATTGTCACTTATAAATAGATTAGTATATGTAGTTGTTAATAATGTAACTACTTGCGATTATGTTAAACAAATGTTAACATATATATATATATATATATCACAATTAGCCTCTCTATATTAACGTTCGTAACAAATGTTAATTGACAATTGTGAACTCCTATATACTACGTATGATTATTATAGGTAAAACTCCAAACTAACTTAACTTATACTCCGATAAACTATACTAATTTAATAATTAAAAGTACATTAAACAAACTAACTAATAGTGCAATTCATGAATTTAATGAGATTCTATAGTTATACTTAACAAACACATCAAGATTTTCCAAAAGATCGAAAAAAGGAAAAATTTACTATTTTTCCCGACCGCGTATCGGTTGGGAATTACCATTATTGCCGACCGCATGGCGGTCGTAAATAAAATTTAAAGGTATTCCCGACCGCCATGCGGTCGGGACAAATATTTAAAGGAATTTCCGACCGCGGTGCGGTCGGGAATAAAATTTGAACTTATTCCCGACCGCAGTGCGGTCGGTATGTCGCGGTCGGGACTAATATTTAAAGGAATTTCCGACCGCGGGGCGGTCGGGAATAAAATTTAAACTTATTCCCGACCGCAGTGCGGTCGGTATGTCGCGAGTTTCTGGGCTACAAAGTATTGCCGACCGAATTTCGGTCGGTATTTTTTGAAAAATTGGCGGTTTTTTGAAATTTTTGAAAAAATTCAACATTCCCGACCGAATATCGGTCGGGAATAATCGAAAATAATGGCGGGACTTGGTGGGAAATTCAAATTTGACGAAAATTCAAAAATTTTCAACTTTTTCTATAAATACACTTCATTATTCTCCTCATTTTTTCATCTGCACACACTTTGTTCCTCTTCAAAAAAAATTTCAAACACTTTTTTCATATTCATACACTTTTTCAAAACCTTCTTTCTTTCAATTTCAAAATTAAAAATTTTCACTTCTTTATTCAAATTTTCAATAATCAAAAACTTATTTATTTTTTTTTGTGTTTTAGACTAAGCAATGAATCAAAAATTTAATTATTGCAAACACAAAAACTAAATAATGTTTTTCAAATATTGCAAAATATTAAAAAAATAATATTCCGGTAATTTATTACCGGAATATTATTTTTTTTGTTCTGATGATTATTATTCCCGACCGATATTCGGTCGGGAATAAGATGAATATTTTCCCCGACCGCGAATCGGTCGGGATTGATTTGAATATTATTCCCGACCGGGCCCCGGTCGGGAATAACATGAATTTTAATCCCGACCAATTTACGGTCGGAAAAAGTCCCGACCGCTATCCGGTCGGGATAAAAATTCATATGATCCCGACCGCATAGCGGTCGGGAATAAAATTCAAGTATTTCCCGACCGCTATGCGGTCGGAATAATCGGTCGGTAAATTTCCGACCATAATTCGGTCGGGAAATGCGGTCGGGAAAGGTCCGTGCCGACCGGAAGGCGGTCGGAAAACTTTTCCCGACCGAAGCAACACCGACCGCGGTTTCCCGACCGCGAAAGGGTTATTCCCGACCGGATTTGCGGTCGGGAAAGACCCAATTTTTTTGTAGTGCATTAACTAATGAAAGAATAATGCGGTTGTTAGATACTTCTTTGATAATTTGTATTATTAAGTGGGATGTTTAATAAATTATTAGATACGAAGAGGATACATAAGAATGTTAAAACATCATAAATTAAAGGCAATAGTAAGTTGGACATATATGAATTTATTTTAACTAAACTATGTTTGTTCTTACTATTGTGTATTAATTTATTCTCACTACTGTACTTATTTTCTTAATAAAATACATTCCTTCTATGTGTTTATTGCTAATTAAGTTTAATTAACATTTAAAACAACGGCTTATTAATCTCATGAGCTTTGTAAAATAAAAATAAAAATGTAGTATAAATATCTAAACAGTATGCACTGCACATAGCTAGAGAGAATGCTTCATAAATAAAAATTTATATTTAAGTTGATTGAAGAGAGTATAATTTTTTAATCTAAGAGAGATTATGACATCCAATTTGTACTCTATGAAAATAAGTTAATTAGGAATCTTTTTTCGTGAATTAATTGATGGAAGAAATACATAATATATATATGATGATTAATTATAGTATATATATATATATCCAAATAAGTTTTCACGCAACATATATGTATATATATATATATATATCTATAGTCATGTAGTTATATACTACACTTAGTGGACTTTTAATTTAGTCTGATTTATTTAGTATGTGGTGTTTTCTAAATTTTAGAATTTATTTAAATAAGACTCAATATCTCAAGGCACTTAATTGCAATAAAATTGAGAAGACTGTTTGACAGTCCAATTGTGCGGCTGCAAAGGTGATAATATATATAATTATATCTATATAGAAGAGACTAAGTACTAATAGTAGTATTAAAAAACTAATTTGTAAAATGTTGGGGGGTGCGGTTGCCCCCACACGCACCCCCCTGGCTCCGCCACTGCGAGCGAGTAAGAATGCCAGGAATTGAAATTTTTGAAAGTAGCCTTAATGTTGAGAAGTGGTGATCAACGTTGGAGCATATATAATTAAGGAGTTAAAACTGAAAAGTGATCGTCATTTAGTATCATAACTAAGTACTGTGTGAGTATATGTAACAAGATTCATAAACTCTTTCTGTTTCACACTGAGAGTGACCAGTCCACCAAAATATTTTTGTGGTTTACGACGACTAGCTGTCCTTTTTCTTTTCTTTTTCTAGTTTCAGTACTGAACCAAAAGAGAAATATTCGAATAATGAACTTTTTCGTGGTAGACTATATATTGACCGTATTAATTAGACCATTACTGGGAAAAAAAAGAATCTTCCTTTTACCAACTAATACAGTGTTTTTCTAATCATGGAAAAGTTCTTTTCGAAAGAAATGTTGAAGTATGAAATCAACTTTTTTTTTTCTTCCTTTGTTAGCCATATTAAATAATTATTTAACTATAGATATTTATATATAGTAAGAATAATAGATAGATGCGCTTGACGCATGAAATGCCTAGATAATGGACATATATATATATATATATATATCAATTTAATCTTATGAGAGAAAATAATAAACTAAACACAGTTATTGCATGAAGATTAAAATTAATCCGTTCACTGATGATGATTCCTGAAACCACAGGAAATTAACATAATTTCTTATATGTAAATAAATGAATATCAATAAAGAATGATCACGAGTTCCAGTAAAGTAAAGTGTCGGGTTTTTCCTACTCTTTTCCGGAATGGTCTATGACACCTCTGTTCTGTAACATTTGATATATCGTTTTAGAGAGTGTCTTTTGTGCTCTTCTTTTTAATATAAAATTCTCTTTTCTCGATCAAAAAAAAAAAAAAGTAAGACAAAAATGAAATTAACCCCTTATTATGAATATCCAACATGAAGTCATTTCTTACTCACGTTATGAAAATATTTCTTTAAACTTCTCTTGCATCTTTTGGCACCAAATAATTGCAAAAGACGACGTCCACATGCTAACTGTAGACTAATAATGAGTGATGTCAGACAACTACTTAAACAACCCATTCATCCCTCGACTATTTTATGTTTGCGTTTTACAGAAATAATTAGTTAGGAAAAACCTATTTTCCAGTTTTGGCGTTAATTTGAAGGTAAAGATACTGTGATTTAGCTTACTTTACCAGAATTACAAAATTCATGTACAGGACTGAAAGCTGTTATGGCAACTTAATTTAATTCTCATTAGACAAATAAATACATGTCATCAAGAACTCAATGCACCATTTATAAAACTATGAAGAACAAATAACGTTTCTTACAATGAGATAATTTTAAGGGCAAATATTACATGAGGAGTTTAGCAAAAATTTGGATTTGGTCGAATGAAAACTGCAGTTTACCCAGGGACAAAGCCAAGATTTTCAAGAAAGGGGGGCAAAATTACGCTAGAAAAACTTTACGAGATAATTGATAATAAAGAACATAATTTTCTTTTGATGATAAGGGGTGTTAAGTGAATAAAATAACTTCAAATTTTAAATAATAATATAAGCGTCAATAAAACGACTAATTCTCTTTAAAGTCATTCTTTTACCATCATCAAAATAACTTTTTCTTTTCGTAATAATGCATATAAGCTCTTTAGAGTATCATTAGACTCTATTTTTTCACTACATCTTAAAATAGAGTTTTTTCTATTTTTCTTAATTACTCATCCACATGTGTTTAAAAACTTTATTAATGAATTGCGATATGATTTTTTCTTACTCATCGCATATATGAACTAGAAAAGATTTCGATATAGACTATAGAGTTATGAAAGTGCAGTATAATTAAAAATCAACTACTTACCGCTGACTAGCGTATAACAATGTGTTAGATCTTAAAGTACCTCAAATAGAAAAGTCTGTACAATCTGTTGATATATTTTGGATATATAATTAAAACAAACGATCTTGTTTTTCTGATTGGAGATTCGATCTATTATATATAATATAAAAATATGCAGCAACTCATAGCTACTCATTAAGTTCGACTTACATATATAGATGGCTTTCAAGTACAACAATTTAGCGCTAAAATGCACGCATCATCTTGTATTATAGTTGTAATAACTATTATTATTGATATTATTATATTTAGCTAGAGAGAACAAATTAATTAAAAGGTTAATACATATTTCGAAAACTTAATTCGAGAGAAAATGTGGGTCAAGACATATATATCATATCTCTAACATCATGGTAATTTTTAGGAGAAATTTTTAAATCTACCCATTAAGTTTGCCATTTTTCTAAAACTACCCAAAAGAATTTCGGGCATCAAAAATATCCCGTGACTATAGGTTTTTTTTTTTTGATCGAGAAAAGAGAATATTATTAAGAAAATGAGAGCACAAGATATACTCTCCAAAAATGATACATCAAATGTTACAGAACATAGGTGACATAGTCCATTCTCGAAAAGAGTAGGAAAAACCCGACACTTTTGATTTTATCCATCCCCAACTTTTAAGTTTTACACGATCGATGATATCCCTTATAAAAGGAGGTTTGTCTTTGAAGCACAAGTTATTTCTTGAAATCCAAACTTCCCATAACACGAAGACCCATATGCAGTTCATGTCCGGCAATTTTGAATACCTCGGGAGGATGCCGCCACATGCTTGCTCGAACAACCCAGTAACATTCCCAGCCAAGGCAGATTCTAAACACAACCAATTTAGGACACCATACCAAACCTGAGATGTAAAAGAGCATGTACAGAAGAGATGGTTTACATCCTCTGTTTCCAAATTGCAAAAGGGACAATTGGTGCAATTGTTGCTCGCAAGGATCCCCCTCCTAAGCAAGTTAGTCCTTGTTGGGATTCTATCAAGAAATACCCTCCAAACAAAAGCTTTAACTTTCAAAGGTGCTTCGATATCCCACAATTTTTTAAAAGTAGGATTCAATGAGGTGTTGCTTTGCGAACATAGAATACGATAAGAGGATTTTACCGAGAATTCCTCTTTTCTTTCACTTTTCCATATCCACTGATCCATTTTACCGCGAACCGGAACAGAAGGACCAATAAACGAGCGAAGCTCATCAAGCATCGTTGATTCCCAACAGAACAGATCACGCCTCCATTGCCATCGCCAAACCCAACCATTTTCAGTCCACTCGCCTTTATTTGCAATAGAGCAATCCCTGTCAGTGGCAACACTAAAAAGACGCCCAAACTTGGAGAATAACGGTTCGTTCCCCAACAACCTTTCTTTCCAAAAAGAAGTATCCGTCCCGTCGCCAATCTTTCTCACAGTTTCATCATTAAACCACTGATCACTAGAGCTTCCTTTATCTAAAAGGAGGAGATCCTTCCACCAAGTCGAGACAAGCTTATGTTTGTACCTATCAAAGTTAAGATCGGCGGGACTTTTAATAATACCGTACCTTGTAATGAGAATTTTCCTCCATAATGAGTCACCCCTCGTAAGACACGCCACTTCTATTTAGATAAAAGTGCTAAATTAAAACACTTTAAATCTTTAATGTTTAGGCCTCCTGAATCTTTTTGAAGACAGAGTTGGTCCCAACAAACCCAAGGAACTTTCGCCGCTTCACTATTACCACCCCATAAGAATCTTCGTTGGATGCTAACAATATCTTTTAGAATTTTCTTCGGTGCTCTGTAGAAGGAAAAAAAGTACAATGGTAAGCCAACAAATACAGAATTAAGAAGAACAATCCTTCCTCCAAAGGAGACATGTCTATTGTTCAAGCTCGCCATCTTTTTGTTGAAAGCCGTAACCACGGGCTTCCAAGATTCTGTTCGCCTCGAATTGACACCAACAGGCATTCCCAAATATTTGAGGGGAAGATTGTCAATCCTGCAATTAAGAACAACTGCAAACTCACGAAATAAATTTTCCTCGACATTAATCCCAACAATGCTACTTTTAAGAAAATTAACTTTAAGGCGTGAGATAACTTCGAAGTTTCTGAGAATGGACTTAATAGCCAACACATTTGAAAAGGAACATTCACAAAAGATAATTGTATCATCGGCGAACTGTAAATGGGTGACTTCAAAATCACTATCACCAATATTAACGCCAGTAAACAGCTCCTCCCTTGTGGCTTTCTTGAAAAAGACAACTGAGCCCCTAAACAACAATGAGGAATAAAAGTGGGGAGAGGTGGTCTCCCTACCTCAAGCCCAGAGAAGGCTTGAACTGATCGATAGGGCTTCCATTAACCAAAATGGACACTGAGGCAGATTCAAGACATTCACGGATCCATCTTCTCCATTTTGAGCAAAATCCCAACAGTTCCATCATATTAGCAAGGAAATCCCAACACACACAATCAAATGATTTTTCGAAGTCTACCTTGAACATCAGTCCTTTCCTCTTCTCCTTTTAATGGCATCAATGACTTCATTAGTAGAGACAATACTATCAAGGATATGCCTACCCTTAACAAAGGCTGATTGCTCAATAGAAATAATTGGACAAATGATTTTCCCAAGTCTAGATGCCATAAGCTTTGCCAGGATCTTATAATTACACCCTATCAATGAGATAGGCCGAAATTCCATCAAACTCTGTGGATTGTGCTTCTTCGGGATCAAGACAATAAAAGAAGGATTAATCCCACGAACTAACCTCCCATTAGACTGAAACTCTAAAATAAAGTCAAAGAGCTCATTTTTTACCAGATCCCAAAACTTTTTTACAAAGTTAAGATTAAAAACGTCTGGATCAGGGCTCTTTTGTCCGTCACATCCCCAAACTGCGTCCTTGATTACCTCCATAGAGTAAGTATTGGTGAGGAAGACGTTATCATCATCAGTGACTTTGTTGCACACGATTTGACCCAGATAAGGTCGATCCCAGTGGACATAAAACCTCCTTATCTCACCTCTAATGTGAGAGACATCTTCATTCCAAATTCCGTCAATGTATAATCCTCGGATAGTATTCGTCATCTGCCTTTTTATGATGCAACGATGGAAGTAGCGAGAGTTAGAATCGCCATCCTTAAGCCACTTCGATCTTGTTCTATGATGGAGGAAGAATCTTTACATTTAATCGCCTGCCACATTTCCCCAACAATAGTTTGCCTTCTAGTCGAATCCTCAAACGTCAAAGGAGAAGTTACTCATTTCTCATCAATATGTGCAAGAGCTTCCTGAGCATTCTGAATTTTTTCATCAAAATTCCCAAAAGTGTATTTATTCCATTCTCTAAGTGCATTCTCCAGGCCCTTGAGTTTTTCTTTCAGAATGAAACCTGCCCGCCCTTCAACCTTACTGTTGGTCCACCATTCAGAAACGAAGGGATGAAGTGATTTATCTTCGTACCAACACTACATAAACCTGAATGGTCTGGCACCCCAGTCCTGGAATTGGACGGAAAGAAGAACCGGACAGTGATCAGAGATTGACCTGTGCAGTCCCTTCTGAACTAAATGATCCCATTGCTCTATCCATTCTTCAAAAATAAGAAAATGGTCCAATCGACTCATGCAAGAGGAGTTAGATCTGCTCCAACTGTATTTTTTTACCCATCCCTCTAATTTTCTTTTTTTTATCAGGTTTTTAATTAAATAGTATAATATCTAGTTTGACAATAGATTGTTTATATAAGTACGGGTCGGTTACAATGAAGTACAAGGGAAATATAATGAATCTATTTAAACAAAACTAGGCCTAATCTAGGTGTCTGATTAGGCTTGGTCTGGAACACCTCGAACTAACGGCTTGATGCTTGGACGGAGGGGGTATGTCGGTAATTATGTCGGATGTATATCGAGGATCACTCCCGATATGATATCGGTAGTGTGGGGGTATGATGTGTCAAGGGAATACGTGGGTTATCTCGATATCGAATACGATATCGAGAGTGAGATCGGGGATTTCCTTCGATGTGACGCGTAGTAGCTGTGGGATAATAATTGCTTACTTTGGGATCTGGGCATCGCGTATTTATAGACCTCGGGATCCGGGGACCACAGTATCATATCGGTGATTATCACCGATATGATGTCGAAAGTGGCCCCCGATATGGTTAAATATGGGTCTGGTTTGGGCCAGGCCCAATATGCGGGAAACGTCCATATCATGTAGTCCCCTAATTTGGGGATTCTTATCTTAGAGATAAGAATTCGCAAATTTAATTTTAAATTTTTGAGTTACCTGTACCCTTCGTCCCGCCAATTCAAATGACGGAGATCAAATTTGCGGGGAATGCACTTTTCGATGAACTTCGATGGACCCCCCAATGCGGTGGACGCATAGTTTGAGGTCCTCGTTTTAATTATATGTTTCCTGGGGTTTGAATCTCTTATAAATATGGGAATTGCACTCTGAAAATTGCAATGGGCCCGCCGATGCAATTGTCATATTTTCGTGGCCTTTTGCGTAATAGGATAGGATATCGGGTTTCATCGTCGATATGACGTCGAAACGCATATTCAATATGACGTCGAAAGTATCTTTCGATATAGTTGAAGCTTTCGCCTATAAGTAGGGCTTGTAAGAGACTTTGAGAATCATAGTTTTCTGTGTCTTCTCTGTCGTTTAGTGTAACTACATCGGTATGTATATCGGTAATTTTATCCGATATGTTCCCCGATATGTACTTCGATCCCCGATGTGTATTTCGATCTCGTTGTTGTACTTTATTTATTATTTATTATTATTTTCTCATGCTGATATTTCGATTATTCTGCAGGTATATTTTATTTTTTGAGATATCTCGTGAGAATGGGTTTCACACAGTTGATGTGTAAACTTCAAGCCGACCGTGATGCTCAGAAGGCTGCATTGGCTGCGATGGCAGCAGTCGCGGTGGCACCTGAAGTAGGGTCTACATCTCACTTTGATCTGAATAACGCGTCCACTGAGGTTCTTCCAGAGGCATCGGGATTTGAACAATCTCCCCTAGCACCGTTGTACTTGAAAGTATTACTAAGGAAAGCCTTGAAAGTGTCCCTGCCACCGTTGGGTCCTTTAGCCAGGACATCCTTGATGTGGTGGGAGGCCTGCATGGTGCGGCCAATCTCTTGGAGGTGTTAACCTCGAAACAAGAGGGTGTGGTTCCTCCGCCTGAAGGGACTGTGTTGACTGAGAGACCAGATGTTAGGTTTCCTTCTGGTGAGTACGTAGCTCCACGTTCTGAGTCGATGCCCAACATTCCTTTAACCGAGAACGTTGGTGGTTCGGTGGATGTGCCCTTTACCGTGGGGTCAGGCTATTCGAGCCCTAACCCTATTAGTGGCAAGGGAAAGGCACATGTTTCAGGTGCGATCGACAAGGGTAAAGGGCCACTGCGGCAGCCCTCGATATTGGGGGGTTTAGCCCATATCTTTCCTGGAATCCCGATTACGAAGCCTGCCGTTGACCCGGCTAGGGTATCGGGAAATAAGAGGTCTCGTGACAGGACTGTCCACAGTGGCTACTCGTCTTCGAGTTCGGGCCCCAAGAAAGCAGGTGCAGTCAAATCCTCCAAGAGAGTAGAATTCCCTGAAGCAGATACTGTGTGGGGAATGATGCGGGCTTTTCCTCCTCCAGCAAATATGCGGGTGCTTACAGAATTCAAGCGGGCTCAGAATATATGCCGCATCCTGCACATGTTTCAGAGTGTACGTATCTTAACATGACTTCGATTGATTATATTTGACCGTTTAATATAACGTTAGTGATTGTATTGTGCAGACGACAAAGCTGGTGGTCTCGTGTTTGAAGACAATTCGCAAGTCTAAGGATGACCCTGATGCTGTCGCTGCCGAACTCAAAGCTGATATCTTAAGGATGGGGGAGTTCAACCCCATGGTGCTAGAGAAGTTGGAGGCTGACAAAGAGGATGCCCTGAAGACATGTCGTAAGCTCCAGGAGGAGTATGATTTGTTGAAGGCTAACATCAAAGCATTGGTGACGGAGATTAGCCACAGAAAGGCGCGTGAGCTTGCGGCCAACATGGAGTTGGAGAAACTGGGGGCTGAGTTGGTGGCGGTGAAGGCCGCTAACGAACGTCTCTCGTCGGAGCTCTCTACTGCCAAATTAGCTCCCTTGGACTTGGTATATCTTGTTTACGATATCTGCTTCTATTTTTTTCTGCTGTATTTAATAGAGTTCAATTTGTAGGAACGTCGTCCTGATCTCCTCCGGGTTGGAGCGGAGAAGTTTATGGAAAGCCTGAGTTTCCGAGACTTAATTTTGAAGGTTCGGGAGGCAGCGTTTCATGCTTACGTAGGGCAAGTATTGAAAAATGACGGTTTCAAGGACTCCCTGGCACTAAGTGGGTTGAACCCAAGGCATGATTATAACGACCTACCGATTGGTGGACTAGATGAGGTGGAGGAGAGTCCGGCCGAACCTGACGTGTTTTTTGAGGTTGTTGATAGGAAGACGAAAGGGTCCTCGTGGGAGTAGCTGTTTGCTGCCTTTATTGTAACTTGAATTTATCCCTTTCCGGACTATTTCCAATTCGTGGTTCTGTAACTAAATATTTATTTCTCTATTATCTTCATAGTATGTGACTCTGCGTGGCTCTGTTGTTTGATAAACTTGTTGATTTTTTATTGTCATAATGATAGAGTATGCAGTATTTCTATATCTGACCCTGCATTCATTTCGTTCTCGTATTGATGATATTTCCTTAATCTGTTTGTTGTCAACAAGGTATGATTAGAATTTATGCGGTGTTAGTAGAAATATGGGTAATCTGCCACTGCTCCTCGGTCGGAGCTTGTCTTTGGATATAGGTGACCCATTACCACTCATGGGTAGGAGCCCGCCCGTTATCACAGGGAAACCCGTTACCACTCATGGGTATGAGCCTTTTCTTTCGTAGTTGACCCGTTACCGCTCATGGGTAGAAGCCCGCCCGTTATCACATGGGAACCCGTTACCGCTCATGGGTAGGAGCCTTTTCTTTCGTAGTTGACCCGTTACCGCTCATGGGTAGGAGCCTGCCCGTTATGACAGGGGAACCCGTTAAAGCTCATGGGTAGGAGCCTTTTCTTTGGAGTTAACCCGTTACCGCTCATGGGTAGGAGCCCGGACGTTATCACAGGGGAACCCGTTACCGCTCATGGGTAGGAGCCTTTTCTTTCGTAGTTGACCTGTTACCGCTCATGGGTAGAAGTCTTTTCTTTCGTAGTTGACCCGTTACCGCTCATGGGTAGGAGCCCGCCCGTTATCACAGGGGAACCCGTTACCGCTCATGGGTAGGAGCCTTTTCTTTGTAGTTGACCCGTTACCGCTCATGGGTAGGAGCCCGCCTGTTATCACAGGGGAACCCGTTACCGCTCATGGGTAGGAGTCCGCCCGTTATCACAGAGGAACCCGTTACCGCTCATGGGTATGAGCCTTTTCTTTCGTCTTTCTGTATATGTCCCTCGGTGACTCTGTCGTTGTGGAGTCTATGGGTCGTCAGGCCCTGTAAAATATCACATACAAGAAGGGTATGTCGATGTAAAAACTTATGTGAAAGCATGAAATGATGCGAATGTGTTATCTGCGAAATGTTCCCTCAATCTGGGAATTTCAGTTTAATGAAACAAAAGGTGTTTCCCCTGTGTTCTAACGTGCCTGTTGCACCTGTTTAGATGGATAATATTGAATAATCTAGGGTGATGTCCCCTGAATCCCTTCTTTCGAAAAGCGAGGGTTTAATATTCCCTATGTCCTTTTTGGACATAGTAATGTGTGATCCTTCGGGTTATGTACCTGTAAGAGGGTGATATAGCAAATACATATTTACAGGGTAACTTCCCCGATGCTATGTGCCATAATACTGTGGGCAATATAACTTGTCCGAGTGGAATTACCTCTGCTCCGCCGAATCTGGTCAATGGGGTGGATATCGGCTTTAGCCGGCCCGCATCTATCATCATGTGCTCATAAGCTTTTGAGAATATCAGGTTCGCGGAGCTTCCGCTATCCACCAGAACTTTATGCACCTGATATTCATCCACATTAATAGTAATAACCAAAGGGAAATCTAGTTTACCTGCAGTCAGGGACAATGACTAAGTTGATCCAAGTCTCTCCTGGTGAAAGAGATCTCCTGCTCCAAGTACGCTTCCGGTATGATTGCATTTGTGTACCCAATGTAGGCTCCACCCTGGACTCTTCGTGTTATAGTTTCTCGACCACGAGCAGTGTCGGCTCCCAAGGCTCCTCCATTGATCATGTTTATGACACCTCTGCTCGGGGCATTCACTATGGTTCTACCATGCTCCTCGGGTGCCTCGATCATCTTCTGCTTTCCTCTCCTGGGTGAGTAATCTCTTCTAGGGGATAAAGAGTTGCATATCCCCCTAGCATCTTCCTCGGCGTTTCTGACGAACTCGACCAACTTTCCTTCTTTAATCAATCTTTCAATTTCATTCTTCAGGTGCGTACAATCCTCCGTCCTGTGTCCGGGCTGTCGGTGGTACGCGCAGTATTTGCCCGACGACTTCATCTCGGGAGTCTCATTCAAGGGCCTAGGTTCTGTCAACCTTCGGTTCCTCTTTACCATGGCCATCACTTCCAGAATGCCTCTATTCAACGGTGTGTACGTCCTCGGGAACTTTTCTCTGTTGCGATCTCTGTCTGCATTCCAGTTGGGATATGAACCTTGACGTGTGGCCATCATCTCGTCCTCGTAAACCATTGCCACGTGAGCATGTTAATCTGTGCTATGGTGGGTTCAGTCAATTTGATTAGCTCGCCGACGAACCTGCGGTGGGTCGTACCCTTGAACAACATCATCATAACCTGCCCCCCATCTGGCTCATCAACTTTTTACAATTCGTCATTGAACCTCTTTATATATTCCCGGAGGTTCTCCCTTTCCCTCTGCTGCACCGTGTCGAGGTGCCACATGTTGGTCTTCACTCTCTTTTGGCTAGAGAACTGGTTCTCAAACTTTTCCCTTAGTTGCTCATAGTCCGTTATAGATCTGACCTCCAACCTAGTGAACCAATCCAATGTCGTGCCTGTCAAAGTGGTGGATAGGATTTTTGCCTTTATGTTTTTTGAGTAGTTGTGCAGATTCAGAATGCTATCGACCTAATTGAGATGATCTGTAGGATCACTTATTCCGTCGTATGGCTCGATCGTTGGGATCTTGTCTCCTCTTTGCAATACCTCAGCCTCAATCTCATCCGAAAATGGGGTCTTGTTGTGACCCTTCTAATGGCTCTGAGTCACCTTCATCGTCAACTCCGCCCTCTCGCGGTCTAGTTACTTCATCCTTCTTGATATTATCCGCAGTACCTCTGCATCTTCATTCTTTGAATATGGAACCTCAGTGCGGTCGCGGCCGTGTTCCATTCTCTTGATTACTTCCGCTCTCTCGCGGTCAAGTCGTTCCATCCTTCTTGCTATCTCTCGATCCAGGGTCCTAGGATCCCGTCTCTTCGACCTGTCGTAAACAGCAGGCGATATCTCTCTGAATGAGTCTCCAGTATCCTCATGTTCATCATATCCTTGCCTTGCCCTTCTCTCATCCGCTCTGCATTCGTGGCTCGCGATGGCCTCCCGGGCCCGCGCCTACGTCGCGGTTCATTCTGTACTGGAGGACGCTCCATTTCAACTTGGGTCATTGTCTATTCTTGGTCAGTCTGTTGTTGAGGGAGTGATGTGTCCTCAATCATCGTGTTTCTAGTCACCACTCTGTTAAATTCGGATCGGATCCTCCTTCCTTGCATCTTGATGTCCTCGTCCGGGAACTGGTGTTTCCACAGACGGCGCCAATAGTTTGACAATAGATCGTTTATATAAGTACGGGTCGGTTACAATGAAGTACAAGGGAAATATAACGAATCTATTTAAACAAACTAGGCCTAATCTATGTGTCGGATTAGGCTTGGTCTGGAACACCTCGAACTAACGGCTTGATGCTTGGACAGATGGTGTATGTCGGTAATTATGTCGGATGTATATGGGGGATCACTCCCGATATGATATCGGTAGTGTGGGGGTATGACGTGTCAAGGGAATACGTGGGTTATCTCGATATCGAATACGATATCGAGAGTGAGATCGGGGATTTCCTTCCATGTGACGCGTAGTAGCTGTGTGATAGTAATTGCTTACTTTAGGATCCGGGCATCGCATATTTATAGACCTCGGAATCCGGGGACCACAGTATCATATCGGTGATTATCACTGATATGATGTCGAAAGTGGCCTGAATTGGGCCAGGCCCAATATGCGGGAAACGCCCATATCAATATCAAAAAATTTAGAAAAACAAATCTCTATAATTGGGGAATATTATAAAAAAACAAAATGCTCTCCAAAAATACGCACTAAAGGTGCGATTTACACACAATAAAAAACCCCAATTTTTAGGGTTCTTCATTCCTTCGTCAATTCGTGCCGGAGAGGTGATTTCAAGCTGAGATCTCAATAGAATGACAATCAAGGGACAAGCAGTAGGTAAGGGAAGCAACACCGCGATGGCGGAAGAAGGAGAAACTGAGGACGACATAAGCTCGGATGAAGACGAGATTACGGAGGTGACGGAAGAGCGAGCGCCACCGGCTACTCCGGCGTTTCGGGACATTGGAGTGAATCAACAGCGGAATACAAAAAGATACAACAAACTGTTCGCGGGGAACAGAAGATTTGAGAATGGAATGGCAGTACCGCATGTACCACCGATAAATCGAGAGATACTGGAATTCACGGCGGAGGACATCCACGACGCAGTCGACTACTGGAAACACTCACTGATAGGTACTGTATTGGGACAAAAAATACCATTTGAGGCTATCAAAGGTTACACAAGCAGCAGATGGAGGGTACACCCACACATACATGTAGCACAGAGTGGGGTATTCGTCTTTCGATTCGACTCAGAGGAGGATATGATGGAGATCTATGGAGGAGGACCTTGGATGGTGAAGGGTACCTACCCTCTGATTCTACAAAAATGGAAGCCAGGTATGAAATTAGATCCAGGTAAACTCACTAATTATCATGTGTGGATTCAGTTACCTAATCTTGAACTGCAATTCTGGAACCCAACCATGATAGGTAAAATAGGAAGCATGATAGGTAGACCTATATATATTGACAAACTTACTGCTACCAGAGAGAGATTGGCCTATGCTAGGGTGTTTGTGGAACTTGAATCAGGACAAAAGCTTATAGATAAGGTTACTTTAAGGGGACCTATGGGAGAAACTTATGAACAAAGAGTTATCTATGAACATAGACCTTTACAATGCTTTAAATGCCATAAGTTTGGACATCAAGCTAGATTCTGTCAGGGAGTGAAATCTGTATGGGTAGCTCATAATAAGGAAGAAAGGGCTAAAGAAGAGGACACTAAAGAGATAGAAGCAGAATCAACAAAAAAGGTAGGGGAGATAGAGAATACAGAGAGAAAAGAGAATCAAAAAGAAAACAAATTAGAGGAACTGAATGAGCTAACCAAAAGAGATGATACTCCAGAACTTGAGATAGTGATCCACATACCAACAATAGAAAAGGAAAATGTGAAGAGAAACACTAGAGAGGAGAGTGCTGTGACTATTAGGGAAGCTAACATAGAAGATGAAAACTGGGAAAAAGTGGAAAACAAAAAAAAATCAACTAGTCATCAGGAGAAAGGCAAGGGAGGGAGTGCTGGGAAACATGAGAACACTAAGACTATGAGGGCTAAAATGCCCAATGGATAAGGATATTAGAGTAGGTGTGTGGAACTTAAGGGGGATGAATGACCCCCTTAAGCAGGAAGCTTTAAATAATTTTCTTAGGAATAATAAGTGCACAATAGGTGCCATCATAGAGACTAGATTGAGAAATAAAAATTATGAGAAAGTCATTAATAAGTTGAAGAGTCAGTGGGAGATTGAGAGTAATATTACTTATAGTAAGAACTTTAGAATTGTTATTTTGTGGAAAAAAGATATCATTGATCTTGTGATAGAGGAGACAGGGGATCAGCATATCCACTGCATGGTGCAAACTAAGGATAAAACATGGAGCAACAGCTTTACATTCATTTATGCCCACAACCAGCCTGAGTTGAGAAAACCATTATGGAAGAAAATTGAAGGCATAGCAAGGAGTATGAAGAGGCCATGGATGGTAGCAGGAGATTTTAATGTGGTTCTGAAGCAAGAAGAAAAATGGAGTGAAGACAATGTACAACATTATATTGGGAGTGAACTGCAAGAAGTGATGGAAAACACAAAACTCAAGGACCACCCCTACATGGGGCCAATATTCACATGGAGCAACTTACACACTTTCTGTAAGTTAGACAGAGTACTAGTGAACCAAGATTGGGTGGAGTCCAACAGAGAATCAGTGGTCCATTTCCAACCCCCTGGAATATCAGACCACTCACCAAGTGTCACAAGAATCTTTGAAACCAACAACAAAGCCAAGGTGCCATTCAGGTTTAAAAATATTTGGGCAGAAGATGAAAAGTTCATGGAGATAGTGCAAGTAGCATGGGATACTGAAATAAGAGGGTGCAAAATGTTCCAGATAATAACAAAAATGAAGATGATAAAGGAGAGCTTGAAACAGCTAAATGTGAGGAAATACCAGAACCTTGAGAGGAGAGTATAAGAAAAACTGGAGGAACTTCAAAAACTTCAAGTGGAACAACTCCAGAGCCCACATACCAGGAATCAGGAGATCAAAAGGAAAAAAGAAGAATACACATATGCTCAGAATATGCTCTTGAGTCAACTACACCAAAAAGCAAAAATTGATTGGGTGGAAGAAGGAGATAGCTGCAACAGGCTATTCTACCAACACATAAAAGCAAGAAGGAGAACAAACTGCATCCATGCCCTAGTGGATGAAGAAGGTAAAACTTTGATAACTATAAGAGAAATTACTGACCATATTCTTACCTTTTATCAGGAACTATTTGGTATAGAGAGAAAGGTGAAGAGAGTGAAACATGAAGTGTTCTCAATGGGCCCAAGAGTTAGTGAGGAAATGAACAGAAAGCTGATGAGCACTATCAAGCAGGAAGAAGTGAAGCAGGCTGTATTCAGCATGAGCAACAACAAGAGCCCAGGACCTGATGGATTCAATGCATGCTTATGAAGCAATTCTGGAATTCCAGGAGAATGGTAAGATCCTAACTCAAATAAACTCTACTGCTGTCTGTTTAATCCCTAAGAATGTTAATGCTACTTCTATTGTGGATTATAGACCAATAGCCTGTTGCAACATGATTTACAAGATTATCACTAAGGTTTTGGCTAATAGAATAAAAAATATGCTACCTGGCTTAATTAATCCTTGCCAAAATGCTTTTGTGTCTGGTAGAAACCTATTTCAGAACATCTTTCTTGCTCAAGAACTCATTAGGGGGTACAATAAGAAAAACACTTCCCCTAGATGCATGTTGAATATAGACCTAAGGAAAGCTTATGATACAATTAGCTGGTCTTTTCTGGAAGAAGCTCTTATAGGATTTGGTTTTGATAGTTGGATAGTTAAACTGATTATGACATGTGTTTCTACTGCTAAATTCTCTTTTAGTATAAATGGTGGTCTTGAGGGGAATATGCAAGGAAAACAGGGGCTAAGGCAAGGTGACCCAATGTCACCATACCTGTTTGTAATTTGCATGGAGTACCTGTCTAGGCTCATTAGCTTGAATGTGTGTGATAAAGACTCAGAGTTTAAATACCACCCCAAGACAGGCAGAATAAAACTAACTCACATTTCTTTTGCAGATGACCTACTCCTGTTCTGTAGAGGAGACATAGAATCTTTACAGCAACTTAAGGACACCATGAGTGAATTCTCAGAAACCTCAGGTCTACAAATAAATAATACTAAAAGTATGATTTTCTTGGCAGGAGTTAGAGAAGAAGAGAAGAAGGAACTGATGGGCATCTGGAAATTCCCAGAAGGGAAATTCCCAGTTAGGTACCTGGGAATTCCCTTAAGCCAAAAGAAGCTCAAAATACAGGAGTATGACTCTTTCATCAATAAAATAAGTGCAAGAATTCAGAGTTTGTTGGCAAAAAATCTCAGTTATGCAGGAAGGCTCCAGCTGGTAAAAGCAGTGTTAATATCAATACAAAGGTTCTGGAGCTATGCACTGCAAATCCTAGTAGCAGTGGCAAAAAAACAATAGAAGCAATGTGCAGAAGCTACCTGTGGAGTGGCAATGAAGCAAGGAAAAAGAATCTAGTAGCATGGACAACAGTTTGCCAGGAAAAAATTCAAGGAGGGCTCCAAATCAAAGAGGTTCTTAGCTGGAACAAGGCACTCCTGTGTGCACAGTTGACAAGCATAGGAAATCACCTAAGAAGACCATATATATGGACACAGTGGGTCATAGCATACAAATTGCAGAACAGAAGCATATGGGATATACAGAGCAAACCAAGTGACTCTCCTTGGTGGAGAGGGTTGCTGAGATTAAGAAATGAAATGAGAGAGAGATTACCAAATATCACACCTGATGAATGGGAGAAAATGAGTCAGAATCAGGTGATAAAAGAGTGCTATGACTTATTTCATAAGCAATCTCAAACTGTCAGGTGGAGTGAGCAAGTCTGGAACAAGATTTCTACCCCCAAGAGTATCCTTTTTAAACTGGCTTATTGTTCATAAAAGAATCCCAACTAAAGATAGATTGGTCAGATTTAAAATCATAGAAGAAGATAAATGTGTGTTATGTGATAATGCAGAAGAGAATATTGATCATCTCTTTTTTAAATGTCCTCCAGCTCTACTTATTTTTGAAAAAATAATGAAGGCAGTTGGAGTATGTGTGAATGATATGCAGATACAGGTATGGATGGAGAGATTCATGAGCTCAGAGAAGAAGAATAGTGATATATATCAGATAAGGGCAGCAGCTTTTGGAGGGATAATGGCAAGAATATGGCATTGGAGGAATACAGTGATATTTGAGGAAAAGAAAATTCCAGCCCAGCAGGTATGTAAGGAAATTGCTAAAGATTTATATATAAGAATACTCTATAAGATGGGGAAAAAGAAGAATAGGGTTACAAAGAGTATTCTGCAAAATCTTTCAATGATATAATCTGGAATCGGGTTGTCTTGGCAAACTGTTGATCTTATTACTATTTAAGAACAAACTTACTCTTTTCCACGAAGTATTTGCCTACTCTATTACAGGAAAGCTGGAAAGAGCAATGGAAGTGGTTTGGAAAAGAAAAAAACAGCAATCCATAAGCATACTACAAGAGAAATGAAATTAGTATGGAAGCCACTATCAAATAGTAGCGCCCTGAGACTGCTGAGTGGAACCAGGGGAGTACGGTCACGGGCGAGCCCGGAACCGGAAGGAAGTGGGTAACCACAAGAGTGTAGTGGGCTTGAGGCTTAATACGAGTCATAGTCCTAGGCTAGAACTTTGTATTTTCCTCGGCTTGATAGTGTACTAATTCGATTTGATTTGCTTCGTCTTGGGGAATGCCCCTCGTAGCCATGTAAAACTCTCTTGTTAGTAATATATTAACCTTTCGTGCGAAAAAAAAAATATCAAAAAATTTAAGATATAAATATAAATACAAGTAGTTTAGTTTTTAAGATATAAAAATAAAAAAGTAAGTAAAATAATGAATTTAATTTTCTTATATGTTTTGAGGTGCAAAAGGCAATTTTAAAATTATAAGGGTACGTCTGAAATTTTATTATTCTGTAATGGACGAATTATTAAAAATGTCCATTAAGTTTGCCATTTTGATGAAAATGCCCAAAAAGTATTTCCACGTGGCCATGATGTGGCAGCCACGTAGACCAAATAGCCCGAATAAGAGAGATTGAGTATTTTTGACAAGGTATACCTATAGTTACGGGATATTTTTGAAGCCCGAAATTCTTTTGGGTAATTTTAGAAAAATGGCAAACTTAATGGCCATTTTTATAAATTCCTCCTAATTTTTAAATCGACATTAGGGAGTGAGAATCTAATTAGCTACGAGTTATAAAATTAAGAATTCGGGCTTGATGTAAGCTTATTTTGCGGTCATAAAACGAATACTAGACGAGGCAGTTCAACAATTTGATGGTTACGTTGGCGGGGAGAGTTGTTCAAGTATCAGATCGTGACACATGTCTGGTCACAACCCGACATCATCCAGTTGTAACGACAAATTCTTGATCTCTAAAATTAAAAGACAAGAAAAATATTACAAAATAATTATGAATAAATTCAAAGTACAATTTGTGGTTCAATCTCTATCTAATCCTCTAATTCAATTCTACAAGAACAATATCAAAATTTGTAGTGAAAATCTTCAATTTAATCTACGCTGAAAGGATTTGAACTTGGAGGAACGTTAATTCGAGGGTCCTTGGACTTGATCTCGGATTAAACGGTGATTTGATTTGAGGATTTGATGAACACTGATTTGACTTGAGGATTTGATGAATACTGATTTGACATGAGGATTTGATGAACACTGATTTGATTTGGGGATTTGATGAAGGAGGATGATGTGATCTTCGTCCTTAGTTCCTTGAATATGTGGGTTTCGATCTTTCTAGTACGGATTTTGATCTTCAAAAATGGTTTTCCGAGGGTCTTGTGACTTGCTCTCGGATCAAACGGATTTTTGACTTGAAGACGAATGAAGAACGGTATGAATTTTATTTGGATTTCTTGAATTTGTTGAAGATTTGATCTTCTTGGCAGAGACGCGATCTTCAAAAAAATGGTTTTTGGATGAACTTGAGGCTTGATGGCGGATTGAAAGGAGTTCTTAACGAAGAACACCTTGAAGATTGTTGAATGATACCTTTGAAGATTGCTGAGCTTGTTGGAGATGATTTGTTGAACTTCTTTGCTCTGAATTCTTAAAGATTCAATTGTGATTTTGGTTTTTCAAGAGCACCGCTATTTATAGTTGTAGAGTGAATATCTATCAGAATCTCCTGATGAGATGAACGACCGTGATCACGTCTACGATTTCTTAATTTGGAAGACTTGATCTAGATGAATCTTCTTGATATCTCTTGAATATTGAGCCTTAGAAGAGAAGACTTTCCTTGTCTTGATATTTGATAAATATATTTATTTAACCCTTTAAAATATTAGAATTAAATAATATATATTTGTATTTTCTTTTTCTTGCTTTACAAGACCTGTCATTATTTAATTTAATTGGATCATTTAACTCCAATTAATAAATAAGATATTATTCAATTTATCCATCCTATATATGAAAATCAATAAATTTAACTACTTTACTTTGGAAATATATTTATTATAAATCCAAAATAAAATAGAAAAATAAATTAAAAAATATTATATTATTCTCCACGTGTCGAGATTTAATTAGACACACATTTTACGTGTCTGCACCAGTCTCTGCAAAAAGTTGCAATAATATTGCAGAAGAAAGAAACGTGGAAGAAAGGAAATGAACAAGCTAGTATCTTGAAACTTAAGACTTTAAAAATTACCGGCGTATTAGAAAGGTAAGTATTACTCTACAGATATTTACTTCAATATTAGAAAGGTACGTAAGTGCACCTCTTCACGTTATTAAATTTCACATCGTAAATAAAAGCATGTCTTTCTAATTTGGCCATTTCGTTCAACGCTTAGTGCACTGTTGCATCTGGAAAAGAAAAAGAGAAAAATATCGAAAAACTTGCTGGTTATAAATATGAGTAAATGCTTTTGCTCAGAAGAATCTATCCCACTTTTTTTTTGCCTTTCATAGAGTATAATATTCAATTTTTAAAGATATTTTTGTACTTTGTTATATATAGTCAGAAGAAAATATGCATGATTAAAAATGACACGGGAATGAAATGTTTACATATTTTTATATGTCATTACACCAGTTAAACATCAAGAGGTACGTGTAATAGTAACTATGCCTCTTTCTTTTCACTAATAATACTTTATTTAATGATCTTATTATTAGAATAGTGTCGAAAAATAGAAGAACCAAGCGGTAAATTAGTGTTAAGTTGTGACTTGTGAAAAGGATTTGGGTTCACTAATCACTTAGATGTTATTTGGTGAATATATAGTTCTGATCTGTTCAATTAATTAACGCGTAGCCTTAGTGCAGTTTTATTAAAAAAAAGTTGCACTTTAATTCTTATTATAAGTATTTTTAAAAATTTAAACGCGGTTCCCGCGTGTGTCAAATTGCTAGTATTTGTATATGAGAATGGTGCACATAATAAAATATTTGTACTTTAGAAAAATGCGCATAGTAATTATAATATTTATATTTTCGAAAAGTGCACATAATAATTATAATAATATTTGTGTATCAGAAAACTGTACATAGCCTTTTCAAAGAGTTAATATCTTACTTTACAGCCGTTTTTTTTCAGCGCGAATAATAATTTTACTTAGATTTGTTGAATGGCAAACCAAGCGTTATTCTCTTTGGACTTAAATGTTAGGATTGCGGAGCCTGAACTGTGATGACGGAGTATCGAAATTGAAGACCAGGGGTTTCAATAACAGAACAAAACATGGAAATGGAAAGAGAAGGCAAAGAGGCAGCGCGAGCCGCGCGGCCCCATTGAAGTAAACTTATTAGCACGGGAGTTTCAATAATGCATAAACTGGAGATAAGCAACGGAGAAAGTAATAATCAAAGTTAAACAAGCAAGTAATCCCACTTATTAAGCTCATTTGGATGTATGGTTCTAGGAAGGCGCGCAATGTCGATCATCGGACATGAACAATGATCGTACACCGGAACCAATTGAAGTAAACTACATTTGGTAATATCCATCCACTGCTACTTAACGTTTTTAATTCAGGCTTCTTCAGTTTCAACAATGCAATTTTTTTTTCAACTTGGAGGAATATGTTGTTTCAACCCGAGCCCTAGATCGAACAAGCCCATTGTCGCTTTTGTCACGAACCATTAATATATAATTTGTAGGTTAGATACAAGTGTTGATTAATATTCATTCAACATACGATTTTTTACGTGATAGTAGGATATGTGTTAATCATTATTGTTAAAAAAAATAGAATCATAATAAGTAGTAACTAACTTACTTTGTGAAGAAACACCACTAGTGTAGTTGATGTGGTTGATTTTGATCACATCATGGAGGCTCGGCTGCTCAACACCCACAATTCTATTGGTGTAGTTTAGTTCCATGTTGTAGTTCTCACTACAAGATAACATGGTTAATAGGGACCTAAATTAGGTCCCTATTGACCCCTCCAGCGGTCCCTGAAGGTCAATAGCGACCGCACGTAGGTCGCTATTGTGCGGTCCCTATTGACCTCGATCGCTTGCCATCAGGGACCGCAATTAGGTCCCTGATTAGGGCAATAGTGACCGGAGTATCAGGGACCGCTTTGCGGTCCCGGATACTTTAAAACCAATGACTATTGCCTACCGATTATTCCGTAACCAATGACTATTGCCTACCGACTATTCCGTAGCCAATAGTCTTAGTCTATTCTATAAATACCCAACCATTTCATTCATAAACATAATCCTACATCTTTCTCTCTTATAATTTATCCCTTACACCATAATCTCTTACTATAATTTCTAACATTCAATATTTTAATTAAGTCTCCAATTCTTATATATATTTTCTAAGATATTTATCCATCTTTAAAAAAATTATGCTTACTATATATAAATATTTATTATATTTAAAAAATTTATATTGACTATAGATAAAGAATCCAAAATTCTTTCAATATATAAATCTTTATGCAATAAATATATTACATAATTAATCTTGTAATCGTTAGTTAATTAGTTTAAATATATTTCATTATATATAATTCAAAAATATTAAAAATTGCTTTTAATTTTTTTTTATATTTACGAATATTATTGGCGACGGATGTATCCGTCGTCAATAATATTTTTTTTATTCCGTCGCCAATAACAATTGGGAAAAATGTTAAAAAACTCAATGGCTACGGAACTTACCTTAGCCAATAGCTATTGGCTACGGAACTTTCTGTAGCCAATACTATAAGGGCATTTTGGTCTTCCATTATTGGCTATGGAAGATCTGTAGCCAATAGTCATTGGCTACGGCCATCCATAGCTAATGACTATCGCCTACGAGGGCTTTCAGTACGGGCATTGGCTACAGATACCCGTAGCCAATGACCATTGGCTACGGAAAATAGGGTTTTTGGCTACGGATTTAGTCCTAGCCAAAAACCCTTTTTCTTGTAGTGTCTAAAAAATGAATCAAGTTTATGTAGGAACCGAGTGGTAGATCACCAAGCAAGAGAATAATATTCATAAATAAGTCTTGCTCACCATCTTGCTTATCATATATAGTTTTCCTTAAAATTACTAAGCCGTAGATTATTATTTGTGGAATGAAAGTCAAAAGAATCATAATTTTCCGTTATTTAGCGACCAAATATGGCATATAGAGACTTAGGGAATGTTAGTTGCTAATATTTATCTTATTATTGTTAGTTATTATTATTTGTTTTATACTGAGAAATATAGGTGCATTGATATAAATATCCGGTAATGTAAGACTATGCTAAACTTTTGGGTTCACTAATCACTTAGATGTTATTTGGTGAATATATAGTTCTAATCTGTTCAATTAGCCTTAGTGCAGTTTTATTAAAAAACAGTTGCACTTTAATTCTTATTATAAGTATTTTAAGAATTTTAAACGCGATTCCCGTGTGTGTCAAATTGCTAGTATTTGTATATGAGAATGATGCACATAGTAAATAAAATATTTGTACTTTAGAAAAATGCGCATAGTAATTATAATATTTATATTTTCGAAAAGTGCACACAATAATTATAATATTTGTGTATCAGAAAATTGTACATAGCCTTTTCAAAGAGTTAATATCTTACTTTACAACCGTTTTTGTTTTCCAGCGCGAATAATAATTTTATTTAGATTTGTTGAATGGCAAACCAAGCGTTATTCTCTTTGGACTTAAATGTTAGGATTGCAGAGCCTGAACTGTGATGACGGAGTATCGAAATTGAAGACCAGAGGTTTCGATAACAGAACAAAACATGGAAATGGAAAGACAAGGCAAAGAGGCAGTGCGAGCCGCGCGACCCCATTGAAGTAAACTTATTAGCAAGGGAGTTTCAATAATGCATAAACTGGAGATAAGCAACGGAGAAAGTAATAATCAAAGCTAAAACAAGCACATAATCCCACTTATTAAGCTCATTTGGATGTATGGTTCTAGGAAGGCGCGCAATGTCGATCATCGGACGTGAACAATGTGTGATCATGGATCGTACACCGGAACCAATTGATGTAAACTACATTTGGTAATATCCATTCACTGCTACTTAACGTTTTTAATTCAGGCTTCTTCAGTTTCAACAATGCAAATTTTTTTCGACTTGCAGGAATATTGTTGTTTCAACCCGAGCCCTAGATCGAACAAGCCCATTGTCGCTTTTGTCACGAATCATTAATATATAAGTTGTAGGTTAGATACAAGTGTTGATTAAAATTCATTCAACATACGATTTTTTACGAAATAGTAGGATATGTGTTAATCATTATTCTTAAAAAAAATAGAATCATAATAAGTAGTAAGTAACTTACTTTGTGAAGAAACACCACTAGTGTAGTTGATGTGGTTGATTTTGATCACATCATGGAGGCTCGGCTGCTCAACACCCACAATTATATTGGTGTAGTTCAGTTCCATGTTGTAGTTCTCACTACAAGATAACAGGGTCAATAGGGACCAAAATTAGGTCCCTATTGACCCCTCCAGCGGTCCATGAAGGTTAATAATGACCGCATGTAGGTCGCTGTTGTGCGGTCCCTATTGACATCGGTCGTTTGCCATCAGGGACCACAATTAGGTCCCTATTGACTAAAACCAATAGGGACCTAACTCCGGTCCCTATTGCTTTTCCGTCAATAGGGACCTAACTGCGGTCCCTAGTACTATTATTAGGGACCGCAGTTAGGTCCCTACTAATATTCATAGAACTCTATGAATATTAGTAGGGACCTAACTGCATTCCCTAATAGTCTTCGAGGAAAAAAAACAATAATATTCCGGAAATATTCCGGAATATTATTGTTTTTTTGTAGAAATATGATTATAACAGGATCAAAACAGTAAAATAATGAAGAAAAAGTTAATATAATGACATGAAAGTATTAATGAATGTAAAAAAATAAATGAGACATGACTACTAATAGAAAATAAAACATGAATGAAAACAAAAAGATGAATGAATAAAAAAATCAAGTGAAAGAAAAGAAAGTGTAGATCCAAAATAATAGAAAAGTAAGAAAAGAAAGTGTAGATCCAAAATAATAGAAAAGTAAGAAAAGAAAGTGTAGATCCAAAATAATATAAAAGAAATATTGTGTTGGTAATTTGTTTTTTGTGTTGGGTGATTTTTGTTTTGGATCTGTGTTGGTAAAAAAGAAGAAAAGTTTTTGTGTTGGGTGATTTTTGGAGAAAAGATAAATGGTTTTGTGTTGAATAAGATGATAGAGTTTTTGTGTTGGGTGTTTTTTAGAGATTGGTAAAATTTGATGTGTAAGAGTGGTGAGTATATATAGAGGAGAGGGTGAAATTTTCAAATTTTTGTCAAATTCAAATTTCCCCCTCAATCCCACCTAAAATTTTCGCCAAAATTTCAAATTTTTGGATTTTAGTTAGGGACCGCACTTAGGTCACTAATTTTAAATAAGGATCGCAGTCGGGTCCCTGTTGCCTTATTAGGGACCTAAGTGCGGTCCTTACTAATATTCATCCTTAAAATTTTATTTTTTTTATTCATGTTGGTGTGTTTGTGATTCCTAGCAACCAAACTCATTGCAACATGTGAATTGGAGTAATAAATGATTGCAAAACGAACCTCATAGTAGTTTAGTTGTGAAATAATAGATTGAATGAGATTGAGCGAGCTATTAACGTTCAACATATATTTCATGTTCTTCAACTAATCATCACTAGTTAGTTGTAGTTGTTATACGTTTTTATGCTTTACTTCACTAATGTTAGCATAGATATTCATATATACACTCTATTAGTAACTATTATGCTTGTTGGTAGGATTATATTAAAAGGAATTAAATGGAAGACTACTGAGAACTTGTTGAATCCAGAACGATTCAGAGAGCAAAAAGAAAGAAAACATTGCAAAAATCTTTATTGATAATCAAGAAGAATTGTAACTAACTGTGAGAGAATGTTGGTGAAATTTACAAGTGAATGAATTGAATTGTGATGTGTGATTTGGTGTCCATACATATATTGGAGGAATGAGATCAGTCCTCTTCTCAATCGGATTCCTTCTCAACAAAGGAAACTAACTTCTAAAACTAACTAACAGCTAACTTACTAAATATAGTATTATGTTTTGTAACAGAATAACAGAATAACTAATTTTCAAAAACAGTTTCCTAAAATGGAAACTTTTACAATGTGTTTGTTTTGATATCTTAACCCCCCCCCCCCCCCCCCCCCCCTCCGCAAGCTCGGCATGGATGTTTAGAAGGCCCAGCTTGGAGGTAAGGTTCTTGAACGGTTGAGGAGCCAATGGCTTTGTCAATATATCAGCAAGTTGTGAAGTGTTAGCAATGTGGACCACTTTGATTTCCTTCTGTTGAACCCTTTCTCTTACAAAGAAGCAATCTATTTGAATATATTTTGTCCTTTCATGATGGACAGGATTCAAGGCTATAGATGCTGCACTCTTGTTATCAGTGCATAATAGAGGAATTTTAGAAGTTTGAACTGACAAGGCTTTAAGTAACTGTTGTAACCAAATAACTTCACAGGTTGCTGTTGCTAGGGCCATGTATTCTGCTTATGTAGATGACCTGCTCACTGTTGGTTGTTTCTTGGATTTCCATGAAACAATGGAGTTGCCAAGAAAAATGACATATCCTGAGATACTCCTTCTTCTTTCCTCACAACCAGCCCAATCACTATCTGTGAATCCTTTGATTTGCATATCTGATTTGGCTGAAAGAAATATTCCATTCCCTACTGTTCCTTTCAGATACCTTAGCACTCTATGTGCAGCTGCTAGATGGTTTGTTGTTGGCTTTGACATGTGTTGTGTTAGACACTGCACACTGTAACTGATATCTGGTCTTATGATAGTTAGGTAAAGCAATCTTCCAACTAACCTGCGGTATACAGAAGGATCAGCCAAATCATTAGAATCATTGCTCAGCGGTTTACTGGAACACTACTGGGTTTGCACCCAATATATCCAGCCTCTGTGAGTATATCTAGGCAGTACTTTCTCTGGCATAAAGAGATACCAGATTGTGATCTGGCTATTTCAATGCCTAATATGAACTTTAGTGAGCCCAGATCTTTTATAGTGAACATGTTATCTAAATGTTCCTTTATTTTGTTGATCTCATCAATGTTATTCCCTGTTAATATGATATCATCTACATAAATACATAAAGCAGTAAATGATGTGTTATGTTGTTTAATGAATAAAGAAGAATCTGATATTGACTGGACAAAACCATAGGACACTAAACATGAAGTTAATTTTTGATACCATTGTCTTGAGGCTTGTTTCAAGCCATAAAGACTCTTCTTTAGAAGGCAAACTCTGATGTCCTTTTGTTTGAGATATCCAGGAGGTGGCTTCATGTATATCTCTTCATCTAAGTCTCCATGAAGAAAGGCATTGTTAACATCTAATTGAGTTAAGAACCAATTCTTTGTTGCAGCTACAACTATTAGAACTCTAACTGTAGTGAGTTTGGCTACTGGAGAGAAAGTATCAAAGTAATCCAGTCCTTCCTCCTGTGTGTAACCTTTTGCTACAAGCCTTGCCTTGTATCTCTCTATTGTTCCATCTGCTTTATGTTTGATTTTGTATACCCACCTGCAACCAATTAAATTCTGACCAGGGGGTAGATCAGTTAGTATCCAAGTTCTTGTCTTTACTAATGTTTCTATTTCACTGTTCATTGCATCTATCCATTCAGCTGATTTGCTAGCTTGAGTGTAGGATGTTGGTTCTTGAGCCATAGTTAGTGAAGCAGTGAAAGCTTTATGTGTAGAAGATAAGTTTGAAGTAGACAAGAACTGAGATATAGGATATTTCACATGAGTATAAGTCGAGGTACAATTAGTTTTATGCAAAGATTGTGGTAGGTGATAATCATATATATTGAGATAAGCTGGAGTATGAATTGTTCTAGATGACTTTCTAGTAGTAGGGAGTTCATCATGTGGTTGATGAGGTTCAAATATACCTGGTGCAACATGAGAATGTTGCACTTCTGCAGAGTTATGAGAAACTGTTCCTGGAGTCATAGAATTAGAGAATGAACTGTCGACTTCTATGTGTTGCTCATGTTGTGGAGTGTGTGGCACTTGGTTGTTGCTGAAACCATCAACTGGAGTGGCAGGCTCAGTGTGAGTGGAAGAATCTTGTGGAGCTGAATTCTCGGGAACTACTTGCACTGGTATAGAATTGCTGATAAAAGGATCAGTACAAAGAGAATTTTATGTGTTGACTACAGTAGTATTATTTATGTTATCTCTGTGATTTTGGAATGAAAATATTTGCTCATGAAATACTACATTTCTGGAAATGATTGTCTTTTTGTGTAGCAAATCATAAAGCAAATAACCCTTAGTTCCTCTTGGATATCCCACAAAGACACAATGTACTGCTCTTGGATCAAACTTTGTTCTGTGAGCTGAAATAGTGGAAGCATAGCACAAGCATCCAAAACTCTTCAATAAATCATATTCAGGAGGTTTGTTATACAACATTTCATAAGGTGATTTATTGTTCAAAGTTTTAGAGGGCAGTCTATTTATGATATAAGCTGCAGCAGATACACAAAACTGCCAGAAGTTTAATGGAACATTGGATTGAAACCTTAATGCTCTTGCAACTTGCAAGAGGTGTTGGTGTTTTCTTTCAACCAATCCATTCTGCTGTGGTGTTTCAACACAGCTGGCTTGGTGAGCAATACCATATTTATCATTGAATCCCTTCAAAAGGAATTATGTGCCATTATCAGTTCTAACAATTTTAATAGAAACATGGAACTGATTCAATACAATGTGATAGAAATTGAGTAAATGATCCTTTACTTCTGACTTTTGTTTAAGGAGATACAACCAAGTACATCGAGTGAAATCATCAACTATAGTAAGAAAATATCTAAATCCTTCTTTAGTAAGTACAGAGTAAGGCCCTCATACATCACAATGTATCAATTCAAAAGGAGTAGAAGTACAAGTTACTCTAGAATTAAAAGGCAATCTTTTCTGCTTGGCAAGATGGCAAACTTCACAGTGGTGATCTTTAGTGGATCCAGTGACGTATAGAGTGGAGATATTCTTCATCTTATCTAAAGGAGCATGACCAAGTCTTAAATGACAGACATTATTAGAAGAGGTAGAGTTACAGATAACAGTAGCAGCAGATGATGAATTTATTTCAAGCACATATAGGTTTTTTTGCAGTTTAGAAAAACCAATCATCCTCTTATTTATGAAGCCCTGTAAGAGACATGAAAAAGCCATAAACATAACTAAAAGGTGATTGTGAGAAGTCAACCTTGATATAGACAATAGATTATATGTTAAGGAAGGAACAAATAGTACATTATTCAGAATAAGACCAGATAAGAGTTTAACAGAACCAATGAATGTGGCATATGTTAAGCTATTGTTTGGTAAGTATATAGGTATCTCTACAGGAGTAGGTTTAGTAATAAACCAATTCATTTAACATATCATGTGATCTGTAGCCCCTGTATCTAATATTCACTTATCAGAGTGAACACTATGTTGAATGCATTGAGAGGATAAAGCAAGAGGAACAGAAATACCAGCGGCTGCTGAAGCAGCATAGTGCTGAGTAGTATCAAGACCAGCTGATGAAGTATGTGCTTGTTCATGAGCCAGTTTGAATGCCATGAATTGCTCAAAGAGTGCTATGTCAGGAGAAGCTGGAGTCTTGTGACTGGAGGAAGGTTCAGTATTTGAAGAAGATTTAACAACATTAGCAGAGTTGTTTTGCATCTTCCTCTTTCCTTTTGGCCCTTCCCATCCAGGAGGATAACCATGTATCTGAAAGCATGTGTCAATGGTGTGACCATTGAAGCCACAATGTGTACAACGCAACTTCTTCTTATCCTCTTTTGACATTGGAGGTTTAAAACTCTTGGAAGGTGCAGTCTGGTTGTAGCTTCTTTGATTGCCATGTGGTTGATAACTCTGGGAATCTTGACCACTCTTCTGCCTACTAAACATAGTTAGAGAATCTACTGCAGTGTTGTGAGTGTAAAGATCTCTTGGTTGCTCTTCTTGCAACAACAGGGAGAACACTTTAGAGAGAGCATGCATGTGAGTAACTAGCAGAATGTGGCTTCTGATTGCAGAGAATGTATCATTTAAACCAACTAAGAATTTGAGAACTGAATCATACTGCTGCATATCAACCATTGTCCTATTGACATTACAAGTACACAAACCACAAGTGCACACAGCAATAGGTCTCTGGCTTACAAACTCATCCCACAGAGATCTGAACAAGTTATAATACTCAGTAATGGAGAGTGATCCCTGTGTTATAGTTGAAAGGGATTTTTCTAGCTGGTAAACCCTTGAACCATCAGTCCTGTCATATCTATTCTTTAACTCAAGCCACAAATCTCGAGGATTATCAAAATACATCAAACTTTGGCGCACAGGCTTCTCAATGGAATTGAATAACCAAGACAGAACTAATGTGTTTGCTCTAGTCCAACAGACAAGTAATGAAGCATCTCTCCCATCAGGTTGGGACAAAGAACCATCAACAAAACAAAGTTTATTCTTGCTCCAGGCTATGTAATTAGTACCATTAAACTTGTCACTTACAATGGATTGACCAGTGTAGTCATGAGTACCAAGAAAGTAGACAGAGGCAGAATCCTCACTTGGATTCTTGACTGGAAGAGATGTAGTAGAGGTTGAAGGAGCGCTTGGTTCTGTCATTTGATCTCAATCAATGGCACACCGTCGCAATGTAGAGAGAAAATTTGCATAAGAAAGCAAGAAACAGTTGCAGAGGAGGATGATCGAAGAAGGTGACCAGGAGCGGCGACGATCGGCGATCGGAGAGGAGTGGCAGAAGCGTTTAAGATCGGTAACGAGACTGGTAAACTGATACCATTAGAACTTGTTGAATCCAGAACGATTCAGAGAGCAAAAATAAAGAAAACATTGCAAAAATCTTTATTGATAATCAAGAAGAATTGTAACTAACTGTGAGAGAATGTTGGTGAAATTTACAAGTGAATGAATTGAATTGTGATGTGTGATTTGGTGTCCATATATATACTGGAGGAATGAGATCAATCCTCTTCTCAATCGGATTCCTTCTCAACAAAGGAAACTAACTTCTAAAACTAACTAACAGCTAACTTACAAAATATAGTATTCTGTTTTGTAACACAATAACTAACTTTCAAAAACAGTTTCCTAAAATGGAAACTTTTACAATGTGTTTGTTTTGATATTTTAACAACTACACATATGTTCATAAACATAATTTATGCTTGCTGGTAGTCATGGTTATTAAACAAAAGAAAAATAAAATTTTGATGAACTAGAGACAGATATAGTGAAATTAGCTAAATATATAAGATGTTAAGAGCTATTGGAGATATAAAGTGGAGAGAGTAGATACCAGTAAGAGGGCCATTCTTGACAAGGTTGCCTGCTATTTGTTCCTCGTCGAGGGACACAACACTGAAGTTCAAAACCTCAGCGGACGATCTTGCTATTGTCGAGCTTGCAAGCTCCACGATCAGTGCCGTATCGGGATAGTCTTTCGCGCATGAGTCCACCGGGTTTAAGCGTGTACTCAAATGCACTATTCGTCAGGCCACCTTTGCAGCCTGCTGCTCATGAATCTTTCTCTTCTGGTTCACACTGCAGAGAAAAGTCATAATTCCTACGATCGTTCTTCACCATTTCTTAAATATGAACCAAGCTAAACGAGAACCCAGTTGAGATGAGAAACAATTTAGAAAACTATGTATAGCCGCAGAGTTCATTTTCTTTCAGATGGAGAGTAAATCTGTGCCTTCATGTTGTTTTATTCGATTTAGGTCATTATTGTCTCAACTTTGACACAACATTAGCTGAAGAGTTCCAAATTTCTTTCTTAATCACACAAAGTTACATCCACTAATACCCATAGCTTTTAGCCTTTCACCTCTCTTTAGGAAACCACTCACATATATTCACAGACTGCATAAAACACTAGTAATCATACTACGAAATGTTTTATTAAAGAGGTGCAGCAGGTAGAGCCAAAAATCAGGAAGACCGGATACGATTAGAGCATGAGATGGCATGAAAATGAAACAATTTCTCAGCGAGACCAACCTCGTGATCACAGTCAACAAGTTGCTGCTCGTTGAGGCCCTCAAGTTTCCCAGTAGCCAGAAAATTTGCACCTTCCAATGCTCCTGTACTGCTAAACAACCAGCATGATCTGTAAGAACCCCAAAGAATTTAGTAAATTTCGCGTCAGTTCTGTATTAAGTACATACTTCACAAGTTAAACATAGTAACCACCAGCTGAATTGAAAACACAAAATTAACAGGTCAACCTTACAAATTATTAGATTGTTATCTGAATTATATTTGATATACAATATACTCCCAAACGTAGAAACCAAGAGCGCAAAAGTTTCATGGTCACTTTAAGAAAATATTAGACAACAATCTGTCGCGCTGGTGCAGGGCTTCCATCAAGAAGAGTGTTCTCCAGCTTCAAGTTGCGATGATAAATTTGCAGCAGATAAGAGAGTATTTTATAATAACATGATTACAACTCAATGTTAAGCCTCGGTAATGAAGAAAATGCAGCGAGTTCAAATATCCATTAGGATCATATTTGATAGAGGTCTCAAAAATCCCCTGTCTGCTTTGCTGGTTATGGCCAAAAATACAAACGAGGTAAGGCCTTGTAGGAGCCAAATTTGTATGATAAGTTTCTCTCACCATCGTGTGGCGGTAGTTGACTCCAGAAATAAGCTGCTGAAAGAAGTACCTGGCCTGCAAAGGAAATACAAATCAGAAAATTCAATACAAAGAAATAAATGGTTCTTCAATGCATGACGTCCAATTTTTAACCCACGTGTAATTGGGGGGCGGTAGAAAGTTATATTACATACCTCATCTTCACTAAATCGCCCCACTTGCAGATTCTTTCGAATAACGCACCATGTGACAATGGCCTAATGAGTTGGTGTCAAGACCACGTGAACATCCAAAACATCCATTATGTCAAGATAACAGAAGTTACTATTACCAAAAGAGAGAAAGTACAGTTCTTACCTCCTTGAACCTAATGAGGTTAAGATGTTCAAGTGACCAATGATTTATGATCTCCCTAGCCACATTCTTATCAATCAACACGAGAAACAAGAGTAAATTCTTCAGAAAAAAAAATTCAGTAGAATATCACCTTACAATGTCATAAACCACTTTACATACCAACAAAAGTATTAAGCTAAAATACGAGAAATATGTATACAGATTCACCATCAACTCCATATGTGATGATTAAACTCACAACCAGATCAGTTCAGGCCTTCTTGATGGAAGAATCCATCATCAAGTCGACACAGTGACTACACTTCCTCCAAAATATCGATCCCATAAGACAAAAATCATAGCCTAACAATCGTGACATTACAGATTATAAGGTAATACTCTGAAGATTTTGTGTTCATATATTATGAACAACATTCAAAAACTTTGTGATGTCTACTCGATCTCTACAAACACCAAATTGTATAGTATGTTTGTGCTGCAAACAGAATTCTATCCATGAGCTCAAAACCAATACAATGCATCACCACTTAAGTAGCTACTGCTTGTTACGCCAACATAATATATACATCACAACTAACACTCAAATCAGCTCAATTTTCAAAAAATATCCACATATCTTTCAAATCAAACTTGAATACTCGTTAGTTGGATTTGTTCAATAGAAAGGAATCCATATTCATTTCTTATTCGTTTTATGTCATTAATGGTTGCTCAATGCAGTGAACTCATTTGTAGCATTGTGGATTTGTACGCTTGTTTGATTCTGGTTGAATATTTGTTGAAACTAGGAAATATGGTTTAGTTAGTTGGATGATATGTTGACTTGAGTCAACGGATCAATAGATGTTTTCTCCTTTTGTGTTTTATGATTTCGTTGGGTTGATTAGACAAGATAGTCACAGACACAAAGATATATAACTGGCATAATCCATGATTTACCAAATACTCAGAATCTTCACAATAATCAAGAATAGATTCAAGTCATTTGAATTTGTTCAACCACTACTTGTTATTTCTTACAAGAGCACGCATACAGAAAGAAAATGTGCTTAACTTGATTACAGGGTACAAATATGTCACTAAACACTTTAGTTAAACGGCTGCACCTGTCTTACAAAGTTTCGGTAATGCATGATATGAAGATAAGCAACTGACAAAGTGATAATTAACGCTAAAGCCACCACATAGTGCCACTGATTGAGCTCATTCGGAAATAGTGTATTAGGAAGACGTCGGTCATCGGACATGAACAACGTGTGATTAGGGATCGTACACTGAAATCCATTGAAGTAAACTTCACTTGGTAATGTCCATCCTCTACCCCTCAGATTACTACCACGTTTTACTAATTCATGCTTCTTCAGTTTGAGCAATGCGAATTTTTCTCGCTTTGGAGTAATAATGTTGTAACCTCCGGTGCCCCAGAATATGCCCATTGTCACATCTGCCATGTACCATTAATAGTTTCTATATATTAGATACAAGTGTTGGTTAGCAGGCATTCATCATATAAGGGTTGTAGAATTAGGATTGGTGTCAATCATTGTTTAAAAATAAAACCTTAAGTAACTACTAACTTACTTTGTGAAGAAACAGTACTAGTGTAATTGAAGAGGTCGATCCGGATCACGTCTTCGAGGCTTGGGTGCTGAATAGCCACAATCCAATTGGCGTAGTTCGATTTCGCGTTGTAGTTCTTTACTGATATTCTCACCCACCAAGTATCCTCTTGAACGTTTATAACATGCCACTGTACACCAACTGGGCACATATCAGGTCTGGGCTTAACCAGTGATGATAATGATTTTTCCTCCTCATCATCATCATCTCTACTTGATGGACAGAATAAACAACTAGACCAATTAATCACATGAAACGTAACAAAAGAACAGTTTTGTAATATTAATTATTTTAGTAATAAGTACTTAGACTCACCCATGGAACGAGTGATCACTGAAACCGCAAGTGTTATCTGGACATTCTACAGAGAAAGGCCGACTATTGTAGAATCCCGATAAAGACACGCAGCATCGTGGAGGACTTGGTTGTGAATATCGACACTTCACTAGCCAAGATACTGCAATGTATACACAAACATTTGATTAAGACAGGAAATTTTTAATAATTAACAAGACATCTATCTAATTGATGTAATATATACATATTACTACGTATAGAATGCATAAGCAAATTAACAGATTATAATAGCAACAACTTACGTAGTACTCCAAAAGGTCCAGGTCCAGCGTCTTCGGGGTTAACTCTGACCGGAGAATAGCAGTGATAGTCCGGTGCGAGACTAAAGTTGGTAGGGGGGGTTGTAACGTCAGACAGATCGACCTGGTGTTTCTGATTCCCCAGCATAAGACGGAAAGCAGCAGTGTTGTTGGTGGGATCGACAAAGGGGGAGGATAAGTAGCCTCCTCGACAGCAATTGCGCATCCTTAGATTTCTTGGCGCGAAAGGCGGTAGGTCCACCATCGTGGGCGATTTTTGGCAGCTGAGAGGATATCCGTTCGTACCAGGAACAATAAAACCACGGCACGTGCCGGTATTCTTAGCAGTTGCCCCGAAGGCGGACCATATCACTTGGTCAGCTGACCAGGTCCAACGGAGTTGCCAACCATCATATATACTCCGATAGAGCTGGTTATTTTTTATATATACAAAAACCTGCAGCAGACACGTCTGGCATTATATATATGCACCAAAAAATACATAATTAAATTAAACTCCCATAATACAAATTTATATTTATATGTGCTTACGTCGAACCGTGCTGCTGTAATCGAGACCACATTCCACATAATGTGGACTGTATCATCTACCTCGGCCGAGCCAATAGAATAGTACATGATCATTAGTAGTAGTATGAAAAAGGCAGAGCGAGGCATTTTCATGTACATCCTGAAGCAACAGTAGAGAATACATATGTGTTACCGCCCGAGAAGCAACAGTAGAGAATAAATGCATAAGTTTTCTCCCAATTACAAATCAAGGTTCTATGTATATATATAAGAAGTTTCATCAGGCATATATAAGTTAGTTTTCGTGCACCGAGCTGCCTTTTTCTTTTATTATTATTAGTATCCATAAAAACTACTAACATGCAGGTGAGGGAAGATTGAAGTCTAAACAAAGATTTCTAGAAAAGAAATATATAAGTATAAAAAGGTGGCATCTCACACTAAATTAATTTGACTATCATCATGTCGCCTTTTTATCTTTGGATGATAACCAAAAGTACATTGGATATGTAGCAATGCAGATGCAATTTTGTTTCCATAAGTAATAACAAAAACTAAATGTTACTTGAAGTCCACGACCACTAGCCTAATTTTCTGCCCGAATTTACATGGTCATGACGTGCATTATTCTTTGGCACCTGGTTTATCAAAAACGAAAAGAAAAAAGAAAAAAGTTGTCCCTTTTGGCACAAAATACCCCCGAATGTTTTCACTAAATTGACCCTTACCTTGATCGATCTATACTAAAACTTATTTGTGATAATTTTGTCTAAATTTTTTCTTTTGTCATTTTTGTCTATATATATTAAGTTCAATGTATTTAATCATTGATTTTTCTATTAAAAGAAGCTATATTAAACGAAACTCGCTTGATCTAACTAATATTATTTTATTATCTACCTGAACGAATTTGTCTTATAAATTAAAAAAACATTAATTAAATAGCAAAGTGATATATTATTAATTAGAGAAAAATCATGGTCTGTTAACGAAAAAGTTATGGGTGCCTTAACATCAGAGAGTCCATGCATGCTCATAACTAGACACAAAATTAAACTTAACAACAAGATGGGTGGCTGATAATAATTAAAATAATAAGTAAGACGGTATTATTATAACAGAAGTTTTAATATTATTTATAAAATCTTAATTTTTTTATAAGTATAATTAGAAGAAAAAAAAGATTGACATGTGACGATGAACACTAATCATTGTGCATTTGCATGATTTATTAGAAAAGAGAAAATCATGTGGTGCCTAATTAAGGAAGAATAAATCATGAGGTCTTGCATATATTTATAATTATAGATTGTTATTAATAGAGATTTTTAATTTATAGTTAAACTGTAATGTGATGACATATTTGTATAAGGATGATATAAACAGTAAAACACGCTTCTCAAAAAGAACAGTTAAAAACGAATTATTAGAATAGAAAAAATAACTACAGTACAAAATATTAAATTTTATAAATTAGTTTCTCAAAACATAAATTTTATAATTTCTCAAAATATTTGAGTTAATAAAGTTATGGGGCCTGGATTGTAGCAACGAGAATGTCGTCATCATGTCATGGGTCATAGTTGTAGGAAACAGAAAAATCAGGGAACTTGACATGTATGAATTGAAAAGTTATAATTTTGAAAAGTAAAAAACACGCATTATGTCATATTAATTATCAGTGACCTAAAAAATTAATTATAGAAACATGCATTACACAACCGGCAAAGAAAATTAATAGAAAAACGCATGGGATCGATTCAGAACAACATACTATTGTTGATTACTTGTCGTCCTCTACACTTTGCCCGGCTCAATTTTCCAGAGTGATTGACTTCGAATTTAGTAGAAACTGCAAATTACAAAATAAAAAAATATAATTAAACTGCACACACACACTAATTAAATAATGAGATTTTAGGTTTAAAATAATATATAATTCTATCAACTTTTAATCATCAACATCACATATATACATAGCAAAGACTTTTGTTAAACTAAATTAAAACCGAAAGAATACGTTAAGCAAAAAGTTAACAACTACCTGTACTGAAAAGCAACAAAAATGATCAGTTTCCCGAGATTAAACGATAAACCGAGCGAGTAAGAATGCCAGGAACTGAAATTTTTGAAAGTAGCCTTAATGTTGAGAAGTGGTGATCAACGTTGGAGCATATATAATTAAGGAGTTAAAACTGAAAAGTGATCGTCATTTAGTATCATAACTAAGTACTGTGTGAGTATATGTAACAAGATTCATAAACTCTTTCTGTTTCACACTGAGAGTGACCAGTCCACCAAAATATTTTTGTGGTTTACGACGACGAGCTGTCCTTTTTCTAGTTTCAGTACTGAACCAAAAGAGAAATCTTCGAATAATGAACTTTTTCGTGGTAGACTATATATTGACCGTATTAATTAGAGGACCATTACTGGAGAAAAAAACAGAATCGTCCTTTTACCAACTAATACAGTGTTTTTCTAATCATGGAAAAGTTCTTTTCGAAAGAAATGTTGAAGTATGAAATCAACTTTTTTTTTCTTCCTTTGTTAGCGATATTAAATAATTATTTAACTATAGATATTTATATATAGTTACGACTAGATGGTATTTTAGTATGAATAATAGATAGATGCGCTTGTCGCATGAAATGCCTAGATAATGGACATATATATATATATATATATATATATAATCTTATGAGAGAAAATAATAAACTAAACACGGTTATTGCATGAAGATTAAAATTAATCCGTTCACTGATGATGATTCCTGAAACCACAGGAAATTAACATAATTTCTTATATGTAAATAAATGAATATCATTAAAGAATGATCACGAGTTCCAGTAAAGTAAAGTGTCGGGTTTTTCCTACTCTTTTCCGGAATGGTCTATGTCACCTCTGTTCTGTAACATTTGATGTATCGTTTTAGAGAGTCTCTTGTGCTCTTCTTTTTAATATAAAATTCTCTTTTCTCGATCAAAAAAAAAAAGTAAGACAAAAATGAAATTAACCCCTTATTATGAATATCCAACATGAAGTCATTTCTTACTCACGTTATGAAAATATTTCTTTAAACTTCTCTTGCATCTTTTGGCACCAAATAATTGCAAAAGACGACGTCCACATGCTAACTGTAGACTAATAATGAGTGATGTCAGACAACTACTTAAACAACCCATTCATCCCTCGACTACTTTATGTTTGCGTTTTACAGAAATAATTAGTTAGGTGAAATAATGATTTTTTTTCTTTTTGTTATAAATTGGAAGTGTAGTACCGGTTTTGCCCCTGTAATATTCAAATTTTGCTGGAATGAAAGTTGGGGTATAGTTTTTGTCGAAATGCAAATGTCAGGTATAATTTTGCAAAAATTCAAACGTTAGGTAGAGTTTTACGAAAACGTCCAATCGATGGAGCTAGTTTTTGTCTTTTTTCCCCAAAAAAAAAAGGAGGAAGAAGAAGAAGAAAGTTGCATGTGTCTTTCAGCACAAAACACCCCCGAAGATTTTCATTGAAATGGCCCTTACTTTGATCTACACTAAGACTTATTCGTGATAATTTTTCTAAATGAAGACTTGATATTTATTTGTTTATTTCATTGTCTTTGGTATTATCTTTTGAACAAGCTGGCCAAGGATCCAGTCTGGCCAGACCTCGTTTTGCCTGTTTTATTTATTTATTTTTCTCTAAGGATGTGGAAGAAATGGATTATATAAGATTATAAGTTGTAAAAAGTGAAGCGCGCATAGTTGTTCACTTTGTACTATGCAATGGCATGCATCAACGGTTCTAAATAGTTAGTGAAACCGAAAAGTAAAATGAATAGATAATTTTGTTGATTAATAATTGGCTTTAATATAACACATTAGTTGAATCGAAAGACTACATCTGAACCACTTCATTCCAATTAACATGCGGATGACATCGAGACAAATAATGATGCATGTAATCTTATGAACAGAACAAACTATATACGGAAACTGGAGAACAATATGTGATTGCAATTAGGGCACATGCATATTACTATAAATTGAGGAATTCATCCAAAATTATGGTTTGGACGAATAAGAATGACAGTTTTATCCATGAGGATCACTTGAAATATGTTCCTATACCATCCATCTGAAATTAATCGAGATACGACCTGATATGTTCATTAAAAAATATTAGAAAGGTTAAATGGTATTTGAAAATTTGAGGGTAACGTTAAAAGTAGGTTAAAATTGATTAGGAGATTACCTTAAAGAGTTTCAAATATTAATCTCCTGAAACTGATCATACTAAAAATACATAAATTAATGCAATTGGCAGCCTACAAGTTCATGCATATCAATGATCAGGAACCAGGTCACTATGAGTCTATGACACTTTTTTTAAAGTTCATAACAGATTTAACAATGCAAACAACATAGGAGTCAAATTCATTTTTACATTAGAATAAGTCAACCAAGCATAATACATATCAAAGCTCCATTAAGAAAATCTCTCTGCTTTGACATTTGAAGCGCGCTTTCCATGTTCTTCGTTTTAAACTCTTTCGCCCCCTTGTTTTTATGGACTTGCTAATGCCCCGTCTCCACTTCATCAAAGTTCCAGTTTCTTACTAGATCCCTTCTAACAGCATGGCTTCTAACAAGCCTCGGTGGCCCCATCATTCTAGTGTTCGAAGTTGTGGGTTGTGGCATTACCTTAGATGGTGTGATGGTAGGATTAGCTCTGGGAGGAGGAAGTGAAGATCTCGTGGTCAAGCAATTGCCGATTATTGTAGAGCCGCATCTTCCATCATTGTCCGTACTTGACACAGAGTAACTTCTTGTCATGATACCCAGTAGCCCTTGTTAGTTTTGTTATTTGTTTACTAATTTAGAGTTAGTACTTAGTACTAAGTATCCATCTAATTTCATGGGCCTTTTGTATTTTTCTTTATTTTCAGAATACTAGTAAGTGAGTTAGCTTTATTATATAAGTCCAGGGAGTCTGTATCATTTTTCTTATTATGAATGAAATTGGTTAAACAATTATCTCCTTTTCTCTCTACAGAGTTCTCTCTCTTATCTCTGTGTATTCTTCTTCTTCTCTCTTTTATCAAATTTATCACAAAAACACCAAAAACAGCAACACTATGTCGTTTGATCGGCGACCTCCGGCGCCGTTCATAACAATGGCATCAGAGCCGTTGTCCTGGCGCAGCACTCTGATCGAAACAGTGGAAACCAGCAGCAAACACGCGGAAATTGAGTCGAAGTCCTTGATTCACCTTCTTCAAGAATTTTCCTTAGAACTCAATAAGTTACGTGAGTTGTGCGATCGGTATGGACAAGATATTAAATCATATGGTAAATCCTTGAGAGATTATAGAAATGCTACGAACGAAGTCAAGCTGGTCCAAAATGAATCAATGAGCGAGGAGCTGGAGGATGATTTTCATATCTGCCAACTGTTCGATGAAATGCCGCTGAACCAGATTCAAGTTGGTGGTAGGCGTTCTGATGTTATAGATGAATTAGAAGAGGATTCATTTGGTCTCCGTGAACTGTTTGATGAAATTCCTAAGAAAGAATTTAAGGAAGCTAAGGAAAAACCGAATGTCTGCAACATGCTCGATGAAATAACTGTGAAGGAAATGGAGGGGGAGCATTCACTCGGCAATCAGATTCTGGTCGAACTTAATAACGAGAAGATAAAACGGGGAGGTAAACTATCATTTGTCCATACACATTTGTTTGATCCGGGCGGATGTATTGTTAAGCTTCACGGCTTACCTTTTGTCGATATTGGATATCCAGAGCATTTGAATGTTTGTGAATTGTTATGTTTTCCTCTTGTGGATAAATGTATGAATGTTGCTGGATGGAGCATCAACTTTGAGAACAAATATGTGAGGTTTGAGGAAGTATTTGTCCAGGACCTTGAAGAGAAAGGCATTGTTATTGCTTTCTATATTTGTAATCCTCTTGAATATGAGAGGTTGGATGAACTACTCTGTCAGAACCTTGAAGAGAAAGGTGTGTGTATCATTCTGTACAATTATGGGATGTTATTACCACTTAATTATCACCATAACCTTGCTGATGCTATTGTTGTTGGAGACACACTTGTGGAGACTTGCAAGTCTGCACCTGGGATTCGTTACATCACTATGGTCTTCTATGGCTGCAGGCGAGATAATGGGGATTCATACTTTCAGCTTAGAATTCAGCGGCATAAGGGTGGGAATATACAAATTGCTTATTACTTGATTAGAGATCAACATGGAAGAAAACAAATGCTCAAAAACTACATATTATTAATGGGGATGCTTGCTGATCCAAGATTTGGTGGTGTTCCATATGCGGTGGAAGAAGAAGTTCACACTCTTTTGAGTGCAGATCAATTGGCAGAACCCATGAGTGTTGATTCTTATGCTGGTGGGTTCCTTGTTGACTCCGCACATAGAAGTTACATAAAATGTGAAGGGCATCATAAAGAAGTTAAGATTGTAACGTACTTGATCAAGAATCAAATTCAATTCACCCTTGCGCCCAGTGATGTACTTTTTAAGTTTGATGAAGACAAAAGAAATGAAGCCAGTGAAGAAGTTTCAAAGAGAAATGAAGGCAGTAATTACTTTTACCCTTCTTATTTTTATGTTCTTGCAACAAGTATGCAAATATTGGTTGTTTATGTGAAAAATAGGAAATTTGAGGAAGCTGCGAATATGATTATTAGACGCATCACTGAGGAAGGACCAGAATTATTAGGCGAATCTTGTTGGATAGAGAACAGGGACAATCACTCATTGCATGCTAGTCTTTCAGATTTTAAAGGTGACACTTACACAATAATTAAGTTATTTTTGAAGTTAGAGGCCATACAGGTTGCACTATATTCTTGTCCACAACTATTCTGGAGTGGTCTCTACCTAGGACTACTACTCATCAAAGGAGTTTGTATCCATGGAGAAGTCAGTTTTAATGTCTTTCATGGGGGTGATGGGTCATTCAATCAGAATACGGAGGGAATGGTATTAATGGCCAAATCATGGCATATGAGGATAATCATGAATTTAATTGTGATTGTATCAACTCTACCTCCGTTGCATGAGGTACTCTATAGATGTGCTAATACAGTGGAAAACTTCAAAAGTTTTGTTGTTAACAGATCTTTGGGAGAACTTGATAGCAGTGATGAATTTATAGTTGTTGGGAATTCCTTGGCCTTAATATGTTCTAGAGTTGCATACGCCATGTTGGCTTCAGTAGAGAATTCATGGAAATCTACTAATCTGGTTCATGAAGATGTTTCCTTGTGCACAAATTGGAGGGGCTCATTTCCAGGAGACAAGCATTGTGCATTCTACCATTTGCAGCATTGGTCAAAGCTTGTGTTTCAGGTTGAAAGTAATTTCTTAGACCCATGTTCATGTTTAAAAGGATGCTACAAAGAGTTGAAACCATTGGGGTTAGATATATATAATATGAAGCAGGTCATGTTGGTAATTCTCATATTCAGATTCCAGAAGCAAGGTGATGAAGTGGACAACAACTTGAAGCCTAAACACTTCAACACACTCCTCTGTATAAAGCTTCCTTTGCTCTTGCTATCATGGAAGTCTTGTTACTTCAAGTTCCAGCCTTTATCCAATTATCAAGCTCACTATCCAGTTTTAGTTACTTACTTTGTCATCAGTCTTGAGGACAAGACTGTCAAAAGGAGGGAGTAATGTCATGATACCCAGTAGCCCTTGTTAGTTTTGTTATTTGTTTACTAATTTAGAGTTAGTACTTAGTACTAAGTATCCATCTAATTTCATGGGCCTTTTGTATTTTTCTTTATTTTCAGAATACTAGTAAGTGAGTTAGCTTTATTATATAAGTCCAGGGAGTCTGTATCATTTTTCTTATTATGAATGAAATTGGTTAAACAATTATCTCCTTTTCTCTCTACAGAGTTCTCTCTCTTATCTCTGTGTATTCTTCTTCTTCTCTCTTTTATCAAATTTATCACAAAAACACCAAAAACAGCAACACTATGTCGTTTGATCGGCGACCTCCGGCGCCGTTCATAACACTTCTGAAGGAATGGGAAGGGCTCTCTACGGCCTGACATACGAGACATGCAAGACTCATGTTATCGAACAGTCACCAACCAGCACTATCAAACCGTTGCTGCTGCATTGTACATACCATAAATATTGGAAGAAAGGAGGCGGTGAGTGAAAATATGACGACTTTTCTAGAAACCTGTTCAGTTCAAAATAATTAAACAGAACTTTTAACAGTCACTAGTCACTATTCCTTAATCTGGGAACTCATGAAAGGACCAGAAGAAAGGCTGATAAGTGATAATGGTCGTAATCTCTCGTTCCTAGTGTCTGAAGGGAAAAAACAATAAGCTCTTGCGGTTTTGCAATTTATTCTACTACTTTCTTATCGCTATCTTAGCTTATAAAGAACGACACACCTTTTAATCTGAAATAAGCTATTATAGCAAATGCTTGCTTGGGGAGGAACTTAGTAAAATAAAGATTGTGAACAACATAAAGTTACAGTGTTTTACTTCTAATTCTTCTGTCTCATGTCCTGTCACATCCATGTCATATAATGTAGGCGTGTTATTATCGCAACCCCTAGTTTTTCAGGACATCAGTAGATAAAAAAGAAATTAAAGCAACAACTTCTTCTTTCTAAAAAAAAAAAAGTGTGCATGTTGCCATAACTTATCAACAGAAAGTTGAGTCAATTAGCTTCAACAACGTAAACACAACAGAACCAAAATACAAACGGGCTTGAATATAATAAGTCCAAGTATATTTCAGATAATAAGTGGAATCGATACGTAAAATGCGGGAAACACAATCTAGTACAAAGAAACCAGATCTTTACAATATTGTGTTTAAAACAAAAGTGACAGATTGGTTCCTTAGCGTCCATATAACAGCCTATGAACTGATTCAGCCTACTTTTGGAAGTATGAAAGAATAACTGCAGAAAATTGACTGGATACAACAGCTATTTCACCAAACTTCTTTTGTCAGCATCCAACAGGCAAATATTAAAACAAGACAACCGATAAAAAAACTCTTACTTATGCTGCTAGAGTGCTAGTGGTTTCAACTGGAATTGCAAAACAGAGTATACACGAATTAGACAGCTAATATATAGTAAAAGTGCATCTAAGAAACCTCAGCTAATTACAACAAAAGCAGCATAAGAATAATAATAATAACAATAATTGAACTTTGCTGTAAAACTAGTACACCACTCATTAAAACAACATAAGTAACAAGAATCCTTAAAGAACAACAGAGCATATACTGGAACTCATAATTATAAATTCAGGATTACCCAATTCATGAAAATAGTGAAATAAAATCAAGGGAAACTAAAACGTCAAAATTATTAATCAGAGCAACAAACAGAAAAAGAAGTAAAATAACCAAATGAAGGGATATTGAGACTTGAGAGACAAACCTGAAATTACAACTGGTGGAAGTACTTCTGCTAATGATGAGTTGACAAGTTGTACGTGTGGGGGTTAAAGATTCTTGAGAGCGTTGACTCTCGTAAATGAAAGGAACTTATGTTTGAATTTATTACACCAATGGTACTGTGTTCTATGATTTGTCGACACCAACAACAATTTATTATTAGTCGTTTGGTTCTTAGAGTGATTATTAATACGCATGGTTGTGTATAAAAAATGATGCAACATAAAAGTATCGTGTAAGATAAAATTTGACCAAATCATCTTATAATCTATATGTAATAACTAATGACCTTGTCTGTGAATTAGAACAACTTTAGATTATAGGACGACATTTTTATCTATAGTACCATATTTGTTACGACGATTGCTTACTTATGATCATGTCTCTTTTTTGTTCTTTTTATGTTGCAAGTGCTTAAAACTGTTGCTTTCTTTCGTTTGGGTGTAAACTTTGATTGAAGTGATCACCTTGCTAATTAGGTAAATCGAACTAATTAGTTACCAATGTAGAAAAAGTGTATTTTATAATTGAAGGCAAAAATGAGGGTTGATGATGGATGTTGCATTGAACTGTTCGAAATGCCGCTGATTTATATATCTGCAAGTACACATTATTACTACATTACTAAACCATTAAATATATAGAGAACCAATCAACCAACCCTTTTTTTTCTAATTCTTATTTCTCCCATGCTATGCCTAGCACGGGTATTTAATTAGGTTTGATTATATAGTATGTTATGGAGGGAAAAAGAGAGTCATAAGCTTGGTTTGACTAGAAAGATTAAATAATGTCATTTGATACCAGAGCACAAGTGCACAACAAGGTTATGCATCATCACTATCGGATTGATTAGCATTTAGTGTTGATTTTTTAAATTTTAAAAATCTGATCTTGGTTACTCACCGATTTAATTGGTATATAAAATGGAATTCCTTATTAAGTTTCATCATACGGCACTCATCAAAAAAAAAAAAAAAAAGGTTTCATCACGGGATTCTAAAATATATAGATGACTTCTTCCTTCTGATACACTACAAGAGAAATCGCTTTTACCGACGGCTCAAAAATATCGTCGGTAAAGGCTCTTTTTCCGACGGAAATAACCATTTCCGTCGGCAAAAGCCGTCGGTAAAAGCCGACGGAAAAAAGCTCGTAAGTAAAGAGCTTTTCCGTCGGACTTTTACCGACGGAATAGGGCTTTTCCGTCGGCTTATTGCCGACGGAAAAGCCTTTTTCCTATACCGTCGGCTTTAAGCCGGCGGAAAAGAGGTTTTTTCCATCGGCTTAAAGCCGACGGAAAAGGGTTTTAAAATATTAAAAAAAAATTTAAAAAAATTAAAAAAATTTAAAAAAATTTAAAAAAATGATTTAAAAAAACGATTAAAATGATTTAAAGCCGACGGTATAGGGCTTTTCCGTCGGCTTAAAGCCGACGGAAAAGGGTTTAAAAATATTAAAAAAAAAAAAAAAAAAAAAACAATTTAAAAAATGATTTAAAAAAACGATTTAAAACAATTGACTTAAAAGAAATCGTTTTAATAATTGATTTATGATTTTTTTCCGATTTATTTAAAAGAAATCGATTTTAAATAATTATTTTATAATTTTTTGGCGATTTTTTGTAAAGAAACGATTTTAAATAAATATTTTATGTTTATTTGGCGATTTAATTTAAAAGAAATCGATTTAAATAATAACATTCACATTTTCGAGCAATTTTTTAAAATTATTAATTATAATAAATAAAATTTCGTATTTAAAATAAAATCTTGATAATATATGTTTTTTATAGTTATTATTAGTTAGATAATGAATAAAACATAAGTAGACATAAAATAATAAAACAAATAATAAACTCTAATTATAAGTTAGTGAATATATATGGATAAATTTTTGTTAGTTATTTAGAATTTTTGGGAGAGAAAGTAGATAGTTTTTGGAGAATGGGAAAAATGAATGAATTAAGTGGGTAGAATAAGGGGTATTTATAGATATTTAGGAGGAGTACGGTTAAATTAAAAAAACCAAATAAAGGGGGTGAGGGGTGCCACGTCAGCGATCCGTGTGAATTATCACACGGATCGCCGACGTGGCGTGATCTGATTCGGCTTAAAGCCGTCGGTAAAGATCTATACCGTCGGCTTAGAGCCGACGGTAAAGATCTATACCGTCGGCTTAGAGCCGACGGTATAGATCCGATCTGTGTGATTTGATCACACGAATCAGATCACGCCACGTCGGCGATCCGTGTGATAATTCACACGGATCGCTGACGTGGCAACACCCCCCCCCCCTTTCCCTAAGGCCTATAAATATCGAGCTTCTCTTCTCATTTTCAATATCCAACTTTTCGACTCTCTCTCTCAATAACAATCCTTTCCTCTCTCTTATATTCGACAAATTTTTTTTTTCGTCGGCAAAATTCTTTTATTTTCGTTATGAATAACGAAAATAATCGTAACGATGCCGACAAAGGTAAAGGAAAACTCGTCAAATCCAAATCCAAAAAACTTCCAAAATATATTTCGAATACAAACTTGTTCAAAAACATTAAGGCCCTCACAAATATTTTGGGCCATAAATCTCATCAAGATGTAGCAACCTCAGATCATAACGAGGTTATGCAGGCGATAGAGGATACTATGCAACCAACAAGGGAGACTGGGTTGTCCCCGCTGCTCAGCAACAGGGGCCTACCCGTAATCGGCCCTCTTTGCCGACGGAACTACCACAGGGGCCCACTTCAACCCGAAACCGGGCCCCGCCTCCGGGCCGAGTTCGTGACCAAGTCTCGGTCCCGCCGCCGTCAATGACTCCTGCAGCTCCGACATTTCCGCTCGCCCTGATGGACGAAGTTCCAGATGACAACGACGGGGGAGGTTCGACGTCGGAAGGCTCCCCGGTTTCTGGTGGTTCAGCAAGTGGTTCTACTACGCCGGTTGCTGTTAAGGGACGGGAAAAGGGCCGAGCTGCGACTGATGACGAGGCTAAGAGGCCCCTAATTGGCGTTACCGAAGACTGTGTTTTCGATCCATCTTTATCCTACGATAAAAGATATCATACTAATGCGGAAGAGATTACTCGTACAATCGGCTTCATAATAAGGCATCATGTAGAAGAACCAGCTATCTATTACTCCCGTTTATCCAACGATCAGAAACAAAAATTTCTGAACTATTTTGGGGTAAAATTTCTGAACCATTTAGCTTATGTTAATATTTGTGTATATTATTGTTTTTTCCCTTACACTTATATGATATTATAATTTGAAGAGGGTATTCCAATACTCAGATGAAATAAAGCCAATAGTTCGTGAGGCATTCGACCAGGTGGCACAAGGCATCTATAAAAACTCCCTCTATGATGTAAAAAAGACGTACAAGCAACGTGACAAGAAGCCAGCCTGGTACAAGAAGTCTTGGTTACCTGCAGGTAAAGAACAATTTTTCGTTAATCATTGGCAACAGGAAAGGACGATAGAACTCGCGAAAAAGGCAAAAGAAAATCGAGAGGCCCTGAAAACAAATAGCGCAGACGGCAAGGGTTCGTTAGCCACACACCACGGTGGATCTGTCAGCACACAACAAAGGAGCCTAATTAATTAATATACGATACGTTACAATTTGCTTTCGTTATGAATATACTTTATTATGTTACCTTTATCATTAATTAATATTGCTTTGAAATTAAAAAAACAAACTCGGATATTAAACACGCAAAATCGTAATTAAAAAAAACCTGCCGACATCATTTTTGTATTTTTTTTTATTAAAAAATTCTAGTCGACATCCTTTTTTAATTTTATTATTATTAAATGTTTTTTTAAAAAAAAAGGCTGACATCAATTTTTCTTTTCTTTTTTTATTTTTTTTATTAAATGGGCCATTCCCGTCGGCCCAAACCCGACGGGAATGGGCTTTACCGTCGGATTTGGGCCGACGGTAAAGCCAGCCCATTTTTATTTTTATTTTTTTTTTATTAAATGGGTCATTCCCGTCGGCCCAAACCTGACGGGAATGGGTTTTACCGTCGGATTTGGGCCGACGGTAAAGCCAACCCATGTGTACCGTCGGCCCAAAGCCGACGGTATAAGCCATTACCGTTGGGATTGGGCCCGACGGTAATAATTGGGCCTTTTACGTCGGGTTAAAACGCCGGGCCCGACGGAAAAGGCCAATTCTGTTGTAGTGATAGGAAAAAATATATCCATGACCTGTTTTTGCTTTTTCTTGTAACCACCACACGGTATGAGATAATGAGACCATTATCAGATTTATAATATCTTACCTTTACAAAATGACGTTGTCAGAAATGGAAAAAAAAAAAAAGAACTTTACAAATGGAAAAAATAAAGAGGATGGAAAATTCTTGTTTTGCATATTGTGTTAATTTATTCCATAATTCAACCCAACATGGTTTGACAAATTAACAAATGGAAGCGTAATAAGCCCATATCAAATATGGGCCGGCTATATTACTCAACCCAACTATTAGCTCGTCCCAAAGCAGGGAACGGAATGGGCCTTACCTGACCGAAATTCTATGAAAAGTACTTAACCTAAATACCATGCATATTATACATAAAATTAACCATGATCAATAACCAGCAAAATATGTATTTTCCAAAAAAAATCAACTCTTTATGATACTTTTTAGAAGCCGTTTGATTTTTTAGATAAATTTTATCGCAAAAACATGATATAGATTAGAAATGAGATAAAAAAATCAAAATTTATGTGTTATCTAGTATGTGTCACTTGTTTGGTTGTTAAGATTAAGTGCGAAGATAAATAATTACCTCAATAAGTTTTTGTTTGATTTGAGTCATTAACGTTCAATTAATCATTTTTTTTATAAATCTTATTTTTTTTAAGTTGAAACATAATGTTGTTTTCAACTCAATGACATAGGGTATATTCTTCCCACGATTATATATTACCAAATTAGTATATATATCAAAATAAGTTATGAAAATAAACGAATTTTTTAAATGTGGGTGATACGGTCGAGTAAGAAAGGAAAAAGAATTTCCTTTTCTATTTTGATTTAACGAATTAATTAGAATTTTTACAATTATTAAAAAAAATGTCGTAAAGTTGAATTATTTTATCATAATTTAATCACCTTTAAAGAAGAAGAAGAAAAAGTAAGAGAGACGAAATTGAAAATTTGTTGCATGTTGCAAATGAAAATTTAATATATAAGTCATGTGATTAAATGCTAAAAAATAAACTATCAAAGGAGTTTTTTTTTAATATTACTTTATATTTTGACAAATAAACTATAAAGTTGTTGTCCACGGGAATCTTTTAAATATAACATATTATTTTTTTGTTCAAACTTTAAATTTCGAGCTTTAATAAATAGTATATCTAATTATGTAATAGAGAAGTGAAGTAATTTATAAATTAATGGAGAATTTTGTGACCTGATTTTATTATTTCTTTGGATTTTGGAGCTCCAATTGTGACCAAATGTTACAGATCTATTAGCTTCGGTAAACAGATGATATTATGAGGCTTAGCTATTATTAATATTATTATTATATGATATATATTTATTTTTCTTTATCGTTTGTGTGCTTAATTCCTTCAAAGTGACTGCAATCACTAATTGCATACAAACTCTCTCATGAATTTTTCCACCTTAGTTAAGTTTTTGTTTGTTTTCAACTTTTTTTGGGAAAAATGCTTTTGGTAAAAAAAAAAAAAACAGATAAAGAAAGTAATGATGTTATGATGCTTAGCCATTTTTATTATATGATATAACTATTTTTCCTTATAGGTTTGTGCCAATTTGTTTCGTTTCAAACTAGCATAAAGTGATGACTTCACGGTAAAATGCCTACACTCGACGAATGATTATACCCTCGTGGTAAATATGCTGACAAAACAACATAAAGTGATGCCTTCACCGCAAAACGTCTGCACACTGCGGATAATTTTACCCTCGTTGTAGATATGCTGACAAAACAGCATAAAGTGATACCTTCACGGCAAAATGCCTGCACTCGGCGGATGATTATACCCTCGCGGTAGGTATGCTACAAAGAGTAAAGTGATGCCTTCACGGCAAAACGCGTACACTCGACGGATGACTATACCCTCGTGGTAAATATGCTGACAAAACAACATAAAGTGATGTCTTCACGGCAAAACGCCTGCACTCGACGGATGATTATACCCTCGTGGTAGATATGTTGACAAAACAACATAAGATGAAGGCTCACGACAAAATGCCTACACTCGGCGTATGTTTAGACCCCTACGAAAAACATGCAAACAACACATTGTTAAGGTCACAAGCCGATTTAATTGAGTATTGTTAACTTGGTAAGTACCACGGCCCAATTAACAGTGTGCACATAATAAGAAAAGACCTCAATGACATTAACAAAACAAAACAAAACCGATGGATTGTTGATTCAAAGACACATATAAACTCAACAGCAAATATCACAACAATGAATACACAACACGTCTCATAATTGCCAACAAAATCATAACAAAATAGTGCTTAAAAAAACTACGCGGTTACAAGTTATGCAGATTACTGAAACTTAATGTAATACTTCGACCTAATCCCTATACTAATCATCGAAAATATCATTAGTATAGCTGCCATATATCTCGCTATGAATCTCTTCGGTTGTCCGCCCAGATGGCATTTAAGAACTAAGGCCACTGCCACTGGCAAATAACCAAGGCTCGACATTCATTCGCTCTGCCATCCGAGGTATCACCGCCATAGCACTTGGGTCGGTACCATTCGCCACCCTTTGGATACCGATTCTATTCGGACCCAGAAGTGGGGCAACACCCACAATATGTGATGCATTTGCGTTATTCGGAACCTCTGTAGGAAACTCGAGGATGTTTGCACTGTCACTGCGTACTTGATTGCTCCCCACACCATGATCGTGGTTGGCACTAAATACTTCGTCCAACACCGCTCGAACAACAACATCTTCTATGGCCTGATCGTTGTCGGCATCAGGAGACAATGGTCGTTCCTCGTTCGTTCTAAGAGTCGGGGTAAATCCAACCATAAACAATCTTCTTTCTTGCGTAAGAGGACATAATGGATCTTCTGCACCGGGCGGTACGAAAACATCGTCCGCTAAAACCGGCGATGTGCGCATATCTGGCCCTCATTCGGGGTTCAACATGTTAGCATCAAATCCCGCCCCCAAAAATCCTTGATGCCCAATCTGGCCAACTGTGAGATCCATACCAAATTGGATATCCTTCTCCCCACGAGCATAGCCTATGTAATTAAAGGTTGATGACCTCAAAATTCCCTGGCTACCTTTTGCTTATAATGATTGGATTCGAGATAACTGACACGCTCAACCAAGCTTGCATTACGCATCTCAAGCCTCTCAACTGGCGACCTATACGCATTCCTTTCCCTTTCCAGCATCTCATTACGTCGGCGCAATTGCTATGATTCTTCCTTCACACGTTGAAGTTCTTTCTTCATCTCCTCCCATTCTACTAGAGCCTTATGCGCTTCTTCCTTGGCCTTTTGCTCCTCGCTCTCGGCTTTCCGCTGCCAAGCATGAGACTATCCCAAGAGGTATTGGTTAAAGCAATATGACGGCGCCTATGATCCATAATCCCTTCATGTTTAGTTTGGGTCTCTATTAACAACACATGATCTTGACAGAGCGCATGAAAGATATTTCCAAGCTGAAAGTAATTTGACAGAATACAGATAAACCATTATCGCATAGTACAACATAACACACATGCGGAGGACTTGAGATGCCCTGATGTCCCAAATCAACGTCGCAAGATCAAGAATAGGATATATCCGACCTATGCAGGCGATGACGTTTGCTTCTCTTTACACATGACCAGGGGCGGAGCCAGAATCTTTGACGCGGGGGTGCGAGTTTTTTTTCTTGAATGAACTTTTTTGCTAACTTAATAATTCTATTTAAAAGTTATATCAATCAACAATAAGTTAACAATAATAATTAAAAAAAACAACAATAAGTTAACACAAGCAAAAAGGGAGCAGTATATAACCAATCTCCAACATTTTAAACATAGTAGTTGTGAAAGAGGCTACATAACTTCAATCTTTTCAAAATCAATAAAAACAAATTAATTAGCTTGAGTAGTACTAAATAATAGTTAACGAGTAATTATATCTCAAGACATAAGATTTAAATTCGTATTTTTTTGTAATTCTTTGCTTGCTTAGACATTCAAGACTGTGGTCTAGGTATTTTGCTAAATCAAACGTATTGATAAATATTGGATGATTATTTGAAGCTTTTTTATTTTGTAAATATGCATTAACCAAATATATATGTCTAAATAAAGTTTATTAAGTTACACGTGTGAATTGCTTGACAAAGTTACTTTGCTGGTTTTGAGGTTAGCTCTTGATGGTTCAAGTGGTGGGCCCAAGACCAAGGGGTGCAAAACTCTAATTCCTTTCATTCTGGGCCAATTTCCTACTATTTACGTTACCGATTAAACAATTAAGGAGAAAGCTGGGGGTTGCAAGTGCCCCTATGTTGCACGGACACATCCACGGCAGGACACGAACACGGGGATACGGACACGGCGACACGGATTTTCTAAAATCTCGACACACTTGGAACACTGCTGTATTTTTTATATTAAAATATATTAAGTATCACTAATAAACTTATAGAATTAATATTTTTAAACCCAAGTAAAAACTCATAACCTACTTAAATTAGTTATTAACCAAACAATGTTCAAATAAAACACTCATTTAAATTCAACAATTAATGTTAAACATACTTATAAAACCAAAATAAATTATAATAATACTCAAAAACATAAATACTACTCAAAGCAAATCATGCATTAATTGAAAATTATTTACTTTTAGTCCTTTTACTTAGTTATTTAAGTTTTAAAAATTAGTTTTCTAACTCTTTTATCTTTTATTTAACAACTTATAATATTATTTTAAATAAAATTTATAACACAAACAATTTTGCTTGAACTAGCTTAAAACATGTTTGATACACCCTTAATATGTGTCGGACACTCGTCAGACACTGCACCCCTAACTATCCGACACAGGTGTTAGATTAATTTTTATTTATTTTAATTGAGACACGCCACGTGGCATTCCGATACGCGTTGGGAGAGTGTCAGACGAGTGTCGGTGTCGGTTACGTGTCAGACACGAGCACGACTGATGTTTTGAAGTGTCGGTGCATCATAGAAGTGCCCCCTCATGCACCCCCCATGTGGCTCCCCCACTGCACATGACCGTTTATTCACATGGATAAGCGCTCTGAATTGGGCTCGGTCAAGAAGTTGTAATTGGGCCACTTAGCCCGAATACGATCATCGTCGAGATAGTGAGTGTGGCGTTTACGTTATTCGGGACATCATTAGCCCCTTCAAAAGGCCCCACGCAAACATTGTCGCCATCAGGTGTCACAAAACCCGTGGGTATAGATCCTTGAGGTTCAGTGATACTGGCCCTCTAGGGCTCCTACTTAGAGAATTGGTCTCATCAGAATTTGGGTCGGCTCCGCTGGAGCTTGCCTAATTGTTTCCACCTCTTGGGCTACCAGCATTTCGTTCTCTAGCATTTAGGTATCAATAATTATCTGGAGCATCCGGAGGTAGCAGCCAAACCGCCGGTAAATGAAGCGGATTTGCATCAAATCGCGCTTTGGACGCAGCTTCAATACGCACATTGTGTTGGACATTAGCCTCAGTGGTCATATCATTTTGAACTTGGCCACAAGTTTCGGCAAATATGGAACCTCCCTCTTCTTTTGGTCTAATAACCAAACGTTGAGGCTCAAACCACGACTCTCGCTCATATAGGCGGAGCTGGGGCACCCTCACATGGGCAGATATCTCGGGGACAACCATTGTCACATTATCCAAAGGATCCTCATTCTAGCTGCCGAGGGTGGTTCCCTTTCTTTCAAGATATTTTTAGGAGGGGGATTCGGCTCATTAGCATTCCTCGTCCGAATCTCGGCTATCTTGGAGGAACAACTTCCTTACGACGAGTAGGATTCTTTGTACGAACAATTCCTATCTTGCATGAAACATACTTACACTTAGCACGTCAAAGTAAACTGCCACATATCAAAAGGCAGCATATCGAATGCCTACATCGAACTTCTATATAGCGAAAATGTATTAAAAAATAACCTAAAATATCGAATAAAGATGTCGAAAAAGACTACATTCGACATACCTCTAATTTGATATACTCTAAAAATTCGATATATTTCTCTGAAAAAGACGAGAATTCTCCCAATAAAATAATATGAAGCTGACAAGGGGTGGGGGAGACGATCTTATATGGTGACAGGAGATGGCCCCGGTTGGGCCCCTCGGGTATTAAATGCCAGCCGTATCGGGCAAATGATATCAAACACATATGTTACAGTCCTTTAAATTAAGGGTTCGACACCCGACATCATATCAAATCATACAAAATCCGATATTCAGACAGATTTGGCTATCTTCCACATTCGACATGATGTCGAATAACAAAAAAAACTTGATATAGGCAAGGATCGAGTTATTTTCAGTTCCCACTAGAATTTATGATTTCTCCTCACATCGATGACTCCGAAAAATGGGGAGAGTATCAAAGATTTAATTTTTTGTCAATCACCTAGAGTCTCGTATCATTCAGAAACTCGGAGGAGTCAGGGGTATCCCGCAACACGGAACTTAGAGGCTCACACACCAGATAGGAAAATTTGGAAAATAATAGCTCATGAAACGAGGAGGTTTACGAGATATCATCTGTAACAACATCTCTCTAACTGAGGGACAACATAATATGTGTATTTACCGATTTGCGGGTCGTTCCAAGAGGAAAGCCCGGTCGAGCCCAATAATTAAGTAAATTACTGAATGTTGGGGATCATATATGTATCGGGGATTTATACTCGATATCTAGTTCGATATCGAATATGTATATTCGATATGGTATAGTTCTCCCCGGAATTCGCGGAGCTGATCCAACTCCTTGAGGTCTATATGTATCACTCGCCCCTTATACCAAGGCAGATTCATTAATTAAACACGTCACCTACTCTCAGATATCGAACATCATTACTCGATTTCCCTACATTCAACGTCATTGTACCCGATATAGGGTTATTTTGAACCTTCTAGTATTCGACATCACACCAATTATGACATCAGTTATTGACCGACGTAATCCCTGAAATCATGAGACCGACATCCATTAATATTCGACATATGTAACATTCGACATCAAATAGAGACCAGAGTTGATACCCTACTAAATATATGATTATTGTACGGTGCCCAAGGGTATCCTAGAAAATCGTAGAGGTATTCCGGACAAAGCTAATCTCGTAAGTGTTATAGATTAGCATAGTTTGTATTAGGTTTAGGGGGTTTCAGTAATTTTTCCTATTCGTCTGTATGCTACGAGCCGGTACCAAATTAACAATGTTCATATTTTAAATTATTTATTATAAGTATCACTACAAGATCACAGGGGCATCTGCAACCGCGCGGGCGGTTGCAGATGCCCCATAAGCGGTCGCCCGAGGGGCATCTGTGACCGCCTAGGCGGTCGCGGATACCCCTCGTCGTGGGTGCCTTGCGACCGTCGAGCGGTCGCCCATACACATAGGCGACCGCTAGGCGGTCGCCATCTTAGGGGTGACCGCTAACCGGTCACCATATTAGGGGCGACCGCTAACCGGTCGCCATCTTAGGGGCGACCGCTAGCCGGTTGCAAAATTTTGGGCGACCGCTTAGCGGTTGCGAAGGCCTTAAGGACATGGCAACCGCTAAGCGGTTGCGAAGGCCTTAAGGACATGGCAACCGCTAGGTGGTTGCGAGACTTAGCTCGCAACCGCGTGACAGTTGCAAATAATATTCTTCAAAATAAAAAAAAAATACAATAATATTCCAGGAATTTTCCGAAATATTATTTTTTTTGTCGAAATAAAATGGTAAAACTCAAAAAAACACCAACAAAAATATAAGAATACAAAAAAGTATTTGGTGGTTTGTTTTGGGGATAAAAGAAAGGTATTTGAGTTTTTGTGGATTGGAAAAAAATGATGTTTGGTATTTTGTCATGAAGATAAAAGAAAGTGTTTGGATTTTTGTTTGAGATATAAAAGAAAAGAAAGTGATTGGGTGTTTTGTTGAAGATATAAAGAAGTTTTTGAGTTTTTGTGGATTGAAAAAGAAGAGTGTTTGGTATTTTGTTATGAAGATAAAAGAAAGTGTTTGGTATTTGTTGGAGATATAAAAGAAAAGAACGTGGTTGGGTGTTTTGTAGAAGATATAAAAGAAAAAAAAAAGTGTTTGATTATTTGTTTTGTAGGTAAAAAGAAGTTTTTGGGTTTTTTTTTTGTGGATTGGAATAGAAGAGTGTTTGTGTTTTGATTTGAAGATAAGATGAAGTTTTGGGTTTTTTTTTTAGAGTGTAAGAGTTGTGAATGAAAAATTAGGGGAAGAATGGTGGGTATATATAAGATTTGGGTGAAAATTTTGAATTTTCGTGAAAATTTGAATTCCCTCCTAATTTCAGCAGAATTTGCAACCGCCAATGCATTGAAAATTTTGAATTTTCGTGAAAATTTGAATTCCCCCCCCCCCCCCCCGTTCCGCCCAATTTCAGCAAAATTTGCAACCGTCGAACGGTTGCGAGAAGCACTTGCAACCGCCCAGCGGTTGCGAGAACTGAATATCTGCAATCGCCTCGCGGTTGCAAAAACATCCATATTCGAAATTAGTGATTTTTGGGAAGTATCTTGATGTGTTTGTGTTTATTGAACTCAAATATCATTATTACATGTGAATAGTAGTAGTAAATAACTACAAAACTAGTCATTAAGTTAGTAAAATAGTAGATTATGTGATTAGGCTAGTTATCAACGATACACCTATATATTATGTTCAACAACTAATCATCACACTTAGTTCTTAATGTTGTCCCTAAGCTTGATTTTCCATTGAAACCTTATAATTTGGCTTGTTTTAACTATCATTAGAGTAGTTATCAATTGATCAAACAACGTACCACAATGTATCATCCATAATAGTAAAAAATCAAGTATAAATGTTATCTGCAACCGCCTGGCGGTTGCAGATATCTATTATTAGCAACCGCCAGGCGGTTGCCATGTGACCTCGCAACCGCCCAGCGGTTGCGAGAAGCCGTCGCAACCGTTGGGCGGTTGCGAGAACTGAATATCTGCAACCGCACGGGCGGTCGCCATGGTACCAAGCGACGACCTAACGGTTGCGAGGTCTTATAATAGCCTCGCGACCGCCCGTGCGGTCGCCACTTCTCGGTGGCAACCGCTTGGCGGTCGTGCTGCGGTGGCAGTTAATGGCGACCGCTGGGCGGTTGGGGGGGGGGGGGGGGGGGGGGTTGTAGTGTATTCAACTTTTGCCTTAATTTACTCAAAATAGTAAAAGCAAATTATCTAATATATTTAATGAAGCAAATGATTGGTGTTAACTAATGAAACTCCTTTTCCTTGATTCATGTATTGAGAAGAAATAATATTTTATATATAAGATGAAGTGTTAGTTTTAAAAAACTACGATTATGTTTATTTGCAAAACTATTATTCAATGTTCTTAGAAAAACTATTAACATTTAAAAATTAAATCACACGACACACAGTGTTGTTCCTGTGAAGGAAATTAAAGAATCAATGATATGTTTATATGTACACTAATTATATATATTTGTTCAGTATAATATTTTTTTTGTCAGTTATGGTGTTAAGTATAATTAAGATGTTATATCTCATTGTTTCCTAGAATCGTGTAATGAATCTACACAAATTCTGGATGCATGATTTTAGGAAACGTTTTGTTATTATATAATTTTGTGTTGATTTTATGAAGATTAAGATTGTCATTTTAATTACTTGAGTTTAATTGGGAGATTCGCCTATATCATTACCCTTTTCAAAGTCAAAGTACAGGATTATTTTTAAGAAATGTTGAATCAACTAGAGCAACAGTTAAAATAATTAATTCTTTTCTTTTTTCAAGAATATAAATTTTAAATAAGCATACTTAATGAGATGGGGGCATACAAATTGTTTTACAAAGGTATAATAATAATACGGATAATATTATGCTGCTATTTTAATAGGAATTTTGCCCGGTGTCTGTATCATTTCCCAATATTTCCTACAACTTATTATATTATTTTCTTGAATATATATTCTCCACTATTTCCTAATGAAATCTTTTATGTAGGAAATAATATTGGGATATGATACAGATCACCGAGCAAGATTCCTATTACAAGATTCTATAAATCTTCCTCTTTATTAACAAAAGATATATTCTTGTAAAATCTCTTAAATCAGGCCTTTAGATTCTAGAAATCATCCTCTTTACTAATAAAGTTCAAATATTTTTAGAAAAATCTCTTAAATATCTGCCTTTTGAAATATAAATACAAGCTGTATTGTTTTAGAAATTGTGGAACATAACTCGAGGGAGATAGAACTCATTTTGGGCAAATATGAAAGTTTTCAACGCAGTCTTGCTATTCGTGGTCCTTGTTGCATTTGTCCAAAGTAAGTTTCAGGATTTATATATGCAATTTTAATTTTCTAACTTTTTAGAATTTTCTTTTCAAGATTAATAATATCTTTATTAAGTTCTTTTCAGAATTATGAGTTGGGCTATTATTTTCGTAGTTGGGACGTAGTACGTATACAGGCATGAAAAATAACATGAGATAATTGGTTTAGTTAAGACTTCAAGCAACACTAGATCAACAAAGTAAAAAGCGATAACAAATGCCTAAAAGTTCATAAAAACCCGACTGTGTTTAAAAAATCTGTATAAAATTCCTCTATAATATCTTAGTTTGAGTCAAAAACGTTATTATGTTGTTGTCGAGTTCTGCAAATATAACGTGTACATCTTAGTTTGAGGGCAAATAAGAGATAATAAAAGAGTTCTTATATTAGCTATATGAGAATTAATGTAACTATATGAATTCCTTACAAAAGAAAACCAGTAACTTATTCCCCATTGTGTGTTGAAAAATGATATCATAGCTATTTGCATTAGAGCTCCTTATTCGTGACTGTTTCAAGCTATGACTTTTTTGTTGGTAAATGTACACTTACTTTTTTTAGATAAAAATATAGTTACTTATTATATACCCCTGATTGTTTATTAATAATTAGTTGTATACAAGATAAAAATAAGATGAAGAAAATAAGTTGTAGCATAACTTCAGAAAAGTAATATTTTACAGATAGATATTTTTATTTTCATCTGTGCAGAGCTTTTGCTTATTATATAGTTTTAGACGGTACTTACCTAAAAGTCTCATGCTTGTACATAGTGAATTATTTGAAAAGCGGAATCTTTCTTTCAATGCTTTTTACGTTTCAATGTAAATTTTAATATAGATCAAATTAAATCATCTGGCCAAGTTATATACTGAATTTCTTCTACATTATATTGTCCTTAAATAGCAGAAAATATTCTATCACAGTTCCCTTTTCATTCTTCATGGCGGAACCGCTAGTTCTGGTAATATATAAATTGTTATCCCTTAGATAATGCACCAAAATTTCCTTAATTATGCTAGTTAATATAAGATACCTATGGTTTTGAATTAATAATGACAAAATGGAATTTTGTGCTGTTTTGATGGGGACGAAGTAAAATGCAAATTACACAATACCACATATGGGTTTTGTTAATAAATACAAAACATGATTTTTTCTTTTTCTTTTTAAGGTAGTACATGGGTGGTTTTTGCATTTTCTCTTTTGATCTGTTATTAAGAAATTGTGTTCTCTATATATCAATATTTATTTTTTCGATCGATAAAGAAAATTTTATTGCAAAAAATAGAGTATTGTAAAATACATGGGAAAATCAGACCACTCGGCAAAAGAGTAAGTGAAGTAACCTTTTTAAATAACTTCCCGACACAAGAGAAGGTGATTGCTGTCTTTTGAGTTTTGACCCTTTTACAGGAGCTTAACTCAAGCGTATGTAAGAGACACAACATGGTGGTATAATAATTTAAATACTAACTAGATGTTAAGTTCTTTCCAAATGACGTAAATAGCAAATATAGGTTGATTTATATTGGACTGGTCGTAATAGCACATAATTTCATACTAGCTACATATATATATATATATATATATATATATATATATAAGGTATAACATACTATATATATTGATTTTACTGTAAGTGGATATATTTTCTGTACTAATTAAACTTTGATTTATAATCATTGTTATAACGTGTCAAATTAATACAGAAGAATACTTAACTACTTTGAGAAACATTGCAAATGTTATGGGGATATAGTCGCATATTAGTTAATTAATCCGGGTGTTTTTACTTTAGTGATGCTAATAACCAGATCCTCACGACTTGATATATGTAGCTAAAGATTTTGGTATAATTAAGCTCGGATTGTTTTATGGTGATATTTCCGTTCCTTAATTAATAATTTGTGTGCTTCATTTTCTCAAAGGTACTATTGCCCAACCCGAACCCGAGTATTGTCACATTGATATCCCTTTACCAGGCTGTGGAGGACTACCTATCCACGTGTGTAGCTCGACATGTTACGGTATACATCATGAACGAACTGTGTGGGGTTTCTGCCATTGCAGCCCTCATGACAGCAACATATGTATATGTACATATAATTGCGATATGGCCAAAGGAAATATAACCGATGTTATAAGTTAAATATATAGTTGGTTGCGTAAGACTTTTGGAGGTCTAATGGTGTATAAGGGATTGTTTCATCATAAGTTGAATAAATTATAAATGTTAGTTTTATAATGTGAGTACATTTTAGAAATGGTAAAGTAGTATATTTTGAGAAAGAAAAATTGCTCCATATCGCTTTGTAAGTGTCATGTCCATTTTTTTTTTCTTTTTTGATGAAATTGTTTGTATCAATTGAAAAGGTACACGTGATTGGAAGTCTCAGTTCAATGAGAACATGTTTTGGTTATAGTTCATTTAAAAAAAAAAAAAAACTAAAATTTGAAATGTTGACACGTAGCTTCTGCTTGATTAATAATTTATAGATGTTCGCGGGAGTCGCTCTTTTCGTTGTATGTCTTGAGTGGTGGAATCTTATCCCCCTTCTCCAACACTTCGGCCTTGATTTCTTCACTGAAAGGGGTCAACCTTCGGTGCCCATTCACCAATGATAATAACTTGCAGTTGACCTCTTACTTATCCTGATTCAAACGTTCCATTCTCCTTGCTATGTCGCTCATTTCAACCATGGGGTCGGGAGCTTCTTCACCGCGAGCTCTAGAAATTGGGCGTTCCCTCTTAGGACTCCGCCATCTTCTCACGTTCTCAATCTTTGGATCCCTCCCTGGGACCTCTCGTCCTGGATTCCTGAGGTTGAAGAGGTTGGTTGTCGGCACATTAGTTGACTAGGCGGGGCCAGCAATGTTGCCAATACGGCATTCATAGTAGTCTGAACCGCGGCGTTGATTTGACCCATAATCTCTGATGAGAGGACAAATGGGTTCACGGGTACAGGCTCGGGGACCGCCGGTGCTAGAGGAAGAGGTGGATCGCGTTGTTGTTCATTACTGGGCTCAGGTAACGGAATCTGCGATGGAGCATTCTCTACGGTCAAATTATCAACGATGGGCCTTACGGATCGTGATCGGGTCACCCTGCGCTGCATTCTAGCGTCTTCGTCTGGGAATGTGGTGTTCCCACAGATGGCGCCACTAATTTGATAATAGATCGTATATTACAGGCGAAGTGCGGAATTACAACAATATGATCACAAATCTATTACAAATGATGTCTCATATCACTAATGCTAGTTTTTGGTAGACTTAGGTCTGCAACACCTCAGAGTAACACTCGGATACTTGGCAGGATGTCGAGGATGAAGATATGTGGAATCCAGATAGATATCAAATCTCTTCTATGTCGGGGATGTGGCTGATATCGAGGATATGGCCATATCGGGTAAGGTATGTCGGGTAAGTATATCGGGTAGTATATCAGATGGTATATCATATGCGAATATCGGGTAAGAGCCTGATATCGAATATGGATATTCGATATGCGGATGAACAGTGTAGGATAATTAATGAAGCTTACCTTGTAGGATATATATATATATATATATATATATATATATATAGATATAGACCTCGGGATGCAGGGACCATACCCGTGATTTCTACGTATGTTGTACTATATCGAATGTGGACATTCGATATTGGAACCTATATCGGGTGTAATCCCCGATATAAGAGCGTTGGGCCGGCTTTCTATTCGGCTTGGCCCATATGACTGGGTGGACTGGCCCAATACGTGAATTACCCATATCAATTTTGTTGTAGTATTATAAATATTTCTTAGAATATATATTCTCCACTATTGATGACATAATTTCATGTTTCAATATTAGAATTCCCTCAAGTGTTCGCCAATTAAAGACGCGCAAATTCAGCTATAACTTTTTGTGAATTGTCGAAATCTCTCATTATGAGATTCTATAAATCTTCCTCTTTATTAATAAAATATGTTCTTGTAAAATCTCTTAAATCACGCCCTTTAGATTCTAGAAATCATCGTTTTTATTAATAAATTATATATCTTTTTCAAAATCTCTTAAATCTCTGCCTTTGAAATACAAATACAAGCTGTATTCTTTTAGAAACTGTATTTGTGATATCATTGAGATTATTAAGGTGAAATCATGGAGTTAGGTAGCAAATAAAAAAAGTTTTGTGTACTCCTATATAAATTGGTGTAACATGCCTTTGGCTTGTCTTGGTACTGAGTTGTAATCTTTTTCGGGAGTACTTCTTATACTCCCTGTTTCAAAGCAATAAAATCTCATTTTTCCTGACAAAAAAAAAAAAAAAAATCTTTTAGAATCTGTACTGTGGAACATAACTCGAGGGAGATGGAACTAATTTTGGGCAAATATGATGAAAGTTTTAAACGCAGTCTTGCTATTCGCGGTCCTTGTTGCATTTGTCCAACGTAAGTTTCAGGATTTATATATGCAATTTTAATTTTATAACTTTTTAGATTAGGCTTTTCAAGGTTAATAATATCTTTATTAAGTTCTTTTCAGAATTATAAGTTGTGCTATTATTTTCTTAGTTGTGACGTAGTACGTATATATACAGGCATGAAAAATAACATGAGATACGATAATTGGTTTAGTTAAGACTAAATTAATCTTCAAGCAACACTAGATCAACAAAGTAAAAAACGATAACAAATGCCAAAAGTTCATAAAAACCCGACTGTTAAGTTCTTTTACAGGAGCTTAACTGATCAAGCCTATGTATATAGACACAACACGGTGGTATAATAATTTAAATACTAACTAGATGTTAAGTTCTCCAAATGACGTAAATACCAAATATAGGTTGATTTATATTGGAGTGCAAACGATAAGTCATAATAGCAGATAATATCATACATATATATATATATATATATATTGATTTTACTGTAATAAGTGGATATTTTCTGTAATAAACTCTGATTTATTATCAGTGTTAAAACATGTCAAATTAATACAGAAGAATAATTAACTACTTTGAGAAACATTGCAAATATTATGGAGATATATGCGCGCATATATTTTCATTGTTCACAATTTTACCCTTTCTAAATCATATTATATTCCTTAATTTACTCATTTTCTAGAGATAGAAAACTTCTCTTTTAATAGAACATTTAATGACCGAGATTATGTTTCTTAATTAAGAAAATAAGAGACTAACCTCTACATAAGTTTCAAAAGAACTTTTATTTATATAATCTCAATAAAAATATATTTGATTAGTTTGATTAGTATGGATAATAACGCTACTAGCTAATTCATTTTTTTCTTTTTTTGTTATAAGGTGAACACATGTTTTTTTATTGGAATATTCATTAATTCCTGTAGAAGGGTGTGCAATATTATTTTAATAAGCCGTAATAAAGACTCTAAACTATGAATATCATTCAAAAGATCATATTATCTTTTATCCGGCTACATGTATAATCCTTTTTTTGGCTTGCACGATATTAATTCATTTTGAATTATAGAATGATCCATAAGGCTCCTGCTTTCATATACGTATTTGATTTATATGAAAATATTGGAGTCCTTATTTTCATTTTTTTTAATTCTTTAATGGGAAATTTTAATACATATATATATATGTATATATAATATATATAATATTTATATATACATATATAATATAATTATATCAACTGCTATCAAATCACATTTTTTAGACTACGCACCAGAAAAAGAGATATATGTATGTTTGTTTTAGATTTTTAGTAATATAACCTTTACTTAGTTTTTTAGTAATTTAAAAGTAATAATCAATTTAATCACTCGAATTAAAATTTTATGTATATATACGAAAGAGAGGATTGACAAGATTTATTAGCAATGTTACTTTCCTTTGTAAAATAGATTCTACGTGAATTATGCATAACTTTCCCCTAATTATGTATACTGATTAATTTAGATATTTATGGTTTGAATTTGAAAGGGAAAAATTGAGATTTTATATTAGTTTGCTCTGTTTTTAGGGAATTTGCTATGTCCATATCATTTGCCTTAATTATGCTAACAACCAGATTCACACGAGTTGATTTATGTAGATAAAGATTTCGGGATAATTAAGCTCGGATAGGTCTAAGTGCGTTAACATTTGTGTTCGTTAATTAATAATTTGTGAGTTTAATTTTTTCAAAGGTACTCTTGCTCGATCCGATCCCCAGTTTTGTCAAGATGATATCTCTTTACCAGGCTGTGGGGACTACCGGACTTTGTGTGTAGCTCAGAATGTTACGAAATACATCAAGACCGAACGGTGTGGGGTTTCTACATTGCAACCCTCGTGACAGCAACATATGTATATGTGCATATAATTGCGATATGGCCAAAAGAAATATAACCGATGTTATAAGTTAAATCGTTGGTTGTGTAAGACTTTTGCAGTACTAATGGTGTATAAGAGAATGTTTCATCATAAGTTGAATAAATTACAAATGTTAGTTTTATAATGTGACTAAATTTGATTAGAAATGGTAGAGTAGTATAATTTGACAAAGAAAAATTGCTCCATATCGCTTTGTTTGTATCGTGTCACTTTTTTTCTTTTTATGAAATTGTTTGTGTCAATTGAAAAGGTAAAGGTGATTGGAAGTCTTAGTTCAATGAGAACATGTTGTCGTTATAGCTCCTTTAAAAAAAAACAAAAATTTGAAATGTTGACACGCAACCATGCTTAATTTATTTTAAGTATAATAAAATTAATTTGTACGGTAAAAATTATAATTTAAACATGTAGAAAATTATATACTTTAACTTTTTTTATTTAATAGAAAATTAAGTAATAATTGTTTTTTAGTGAGAGGTTTAAATAATGATAATACTAAAATAATTAGTTGTAGTTATATCCAAACTAATCATAAAATTTAATAATGCCTTAATGGTAAATTAAAAAATTAAAAAATTGGTGTCAACATGGCTTCCTTATATATACATCATCTATAGTTCTATACTATTATATAAAGGAAGCCATGTGATGGCATGTTGAGACCAATTTTTTGATTTTTTTATTTACCCTTGGACACACTATTAAAGTTTGTCATTAGCAATGATATAATTATAATTTATTTTAACTTTATTATTATTTAAATCTTTTCATTAAAGAAAATAATTATTGCCTTATTCTTCCTTACATAAAAAGAAGGTGAAGATATGTAGATTCTATATTCATATTTACCTTATAATCTTTACAACAACAATTAATTATATTATAATTAAAATAAAAATTAAAGCGCGGAGACCGCGTGCCAACATTTCTAGTATTATAAATGTGAATGATTTAGGTCCTGTAATTTTCGTTGTTCTGATTTTGCCCCTCCAACTCCACTAATTCTTATATCTATTGGGACCCGCATAATACAAAATTGATTAACACTTAATAATGTGGTGACCCGCTATAAATTATAGAACGGTCCTTATAGTTTTTATTTTTTTAATTTCACCCAAATATTTTACATTATTTGCTTATGGGACTCGTTATAAATTGTCGAACAACCCTCTTAGTTTTTAAATTCTTCTAATTTCACCTCAAAAGTTTTATGTTCTCTACTATGTGTCCCCTATAAATTGTTGAACAGTCCTCTTAGTTTTCAGTTCTTCTAATTTTGCCCCCAATTGTTTGGTTCATCATAATCAATAACTTGATTCTATCTTTTATTATCCCGAATTTGCCCGTGTAACTCCAACTAATTGCTATATCTACTAGGACCCACATAATATAAAATTGATTAATATTGTTTTCGCATGTGAACTAATAAGACAATTTTCGATGAACTAATATAAGTCTAAAGCTTGGAACATCATAGAACATGCGGAAAAGCTGACAAAGACAATACATATATATGCTTAAAGCCTACTTAAAGCTTTGAATTTGAAGTTTTCGGACAATAAAGTATATGAATATTTTTTAAAAAGAGTATAAATGTTGTTTTTGCGGACCAAAAATCCTCCAACTCTCAAATTTAGGCAAGTAACTACACCACAAAGAGGCAACACCCTACTTTTTAAGATTAGAAAATGTATCTGCCCATTTATTGATTACAATAGAGTAATTTGTCAAGATATATAAAAGTAGGGAAGAAAGTTATTTGACAAAACACACTATATTATGTCCTTCTAAGAGAAGGAATTTAGAATACCTATGATATATATTCAAATTTAATGTGCCTTTGTTATATATTAATTATCTAAAAGAGGTTCTCGAAAGTATTTTAAATTTTTATAGTCAAGTTGGGGTTTTTTTTGTCTAAAATTGAATAATATTATAGTAAAATTAACTGGTCTCATCCATATTTTATAAAGCACGCGCCAGTTACTGGTAATAGTATAGATAGATAAATTTTTAATTTTATTTTTGTAAAAACAACCAACCTTTATTAGACGAATACCACCTCAATATCTTACGAACCCGGAGGGGCCGAAAGCATAAAAACAGAAACCTAACGCAATTTAAAGAATTACAACGGAAAACGTAAGTAGGGGCCTTTCCCATTCTCTAATAACGCAAGTCCTCTAACTTTACGACACATTCTTCATAGCTCAAGATTCTCGAACTCTTCACGTCGCACGCCTCATTGGCTAAACAATCCGCAATTGAGTTCCCTTCTCTATAAATGTGTTTGAATTCCATATTCATATGATACAGCAAAAACATATATCTTTTATGGCTTTAGAAAATCTCAATCCACCCAGCTTCGAAGATTAAATAAGCCGTATTAACGCTTGTGCATCAATTTCAACCTCCAAATCTGTGATACCACAATCCATGCATCTTTAAAGTCCATGCTCAGTGTCCTACTTTCGACTTATATATTCGTTCCAACTCCAATGTATAAGTGAAAACCCAAAAATATCACCCTCAAAGTTTCGAAGAACACCGCCCGCAACTGCCTCGCCCAAATTACAACGGGAGCCACCATCAGTATATTAAGCTTCACGTGTGGACATATAGGTTTGTGCCAAGTAACAATCTGAATATCTTTACTCGTATACCCCAACTTTTGGATTTCCCATAATATCCCAACATCCCAATTCGGGCCCTCAAGTAATTTTAATACCCGGAATACACAAAAATGTTGAGATAATGATTTACCTTAAAGATAATCTTCGCGGCATTCAACGAGGCGAATGGTTGCATTCCAAAACCATGTAAAACCCGAAACCTTAGTCGATTCCTCACTAATAGAAACCATGCTGATTTGTAGAAAAACAACTATCAGAAGATTGTTCCCAAATCATGCAACCATCCTCTTCAAAATCAATCCTCAAGCCCATAATTAATGCAATAATTTTCTCAGGAACTCTATGCACAAGAAAATCAACATCCCAACCTCCATTCCACCAATAATCAACAACCTGAACATCTTCCGAACCCTTAATAAGGATGATAGATGCAAAATCAGATTTTCCACACCAATGATCGTGCCAAAAAGATATATTCCTTTTTCCCCAAGTTCCAAAAGATCATAGTTTGAGCCACATTACTTATTTGGACCAGTCTCTTCCAAAAAGTAGAACAATGTGGTGTTGCCTTTGCTATAGGAGTCGAGGCTCTCCTACAATAATACCCATGCAACACCCTTGCCCAAAGACTTTTCCCTTTTTCTAAAGCGCCACCATAGTTTAATGTAAAATGAATCCACCACCCCTCTCAAATCCGTAACCAAGTTCTGCTTCATCAATAGGTCTACAATTTCTTTTCCAAGACCCCCAGTAAAATTTCTTCATTGTTTCCACAAAATTCTACAAAAACGAGAAAAAACATGTTTAGGCACGTTCAACACTTGAAAGTAATAAATTGGATCCAAACAAAGTGTATATTTAATAAGAGTAAGCCTACTGCTCGGTGAAAGCATACGATTGTTCCAGCTGTTGAGGTGAGCACAAATTATTAGGGAATCCGCTCCTCTGGATTCACTTACCTAGTTTAAGGGATTGTCCTTATCTTTTTTGTATCTTGTTATTCTTTAGATATGATTCTACTTCCTTATATTGTCGAAGACTTGTTGTATATAACACATTGTACTTTTGTATTCTTAATTACTCAAGGAAATATATAACACATTTAAATCTTTACATGGTATCAGAGGCATTACTTGATCTCATGATTTTCTTACGATCCGGCCTAATATTTCCTCTCTTTGTGTGCCGCCGCCAAGTCCGCTGACTCTTCCGCCGACTTCGGCAACACGCACGGTGACCAAGCCGCCATCCAACCATCCCGCCCTCACGGTACTAATCCTACTGCCCTCACGGCACCCACAACCCTCATCCATGTTATGGCCCATCACCACTTTCCACTCAAACTCACGAGCGCCAATTATTTATCGTGGCGTTTGCATGTGGTGTCACAACTCAACGACCTCAATTTTCTTGGTTACCTTCAGGGCACATACCGCTACCCTGATCCATCCAACCACGAGGCTTATACCATCTAGTTTCAACAAGACTCTCTCCTCCTTGGAGCCGTTGTTGGTGAGATTTCGGATGATCTACTTCCGCTTATCACTTCTGCCACCACTTCCGCCGCTGCATGGGTTAATCTCATGCACAACTTCGCTCACCCCGATCGCACCCGAGTTATGGCACTCAAAGACGCCCTCAAATCCGCCTCTTTAGGTTCCCGTTCTATCACAGAATTTCTCACGGATCAAGGCAAAAGTTGACGAAATCGCTATGATTGACCAACCGCTACATGAGGACGATATCACCTTTTACATCCTCAATGGTCTTGCCGCTGCATATTGTGACATTGTGACCACAATCCGTCTGCATGCGCAACTGCTCTCCATGGAGCTTCACAGTGCCCTTTGTGTCTCATTAGGCATATATTCGTCGACTTGACAACAAGACATCGTCACTCGTCGTCACCGCTAACACGACATCTCATCAGCCCCCCACCACGATCACAGGTCTTACAACAACTCCTACAACCGCGGACAGCTGCAACACCACAGTCAACCTCAAAACCGTGGCCACTAATCTCGTAAGCGTGATAGAGGTAACCTTAATCAGTCATCTCGTTCATCGAAATCACCTTTCAATAATGTTTTATGCCAGATTTGCGGTCGTTATGGGCATACAGCCCTGCAGTGTTACAATCTCAGTTCCATCTTGCCCACGGCCAACACAGCGCGCACCTAACCTAACTCTCAATCCCGCCCCAGCCAAGTTTCTTGGCTAGTTGACTCTGGTGCGTCGTACACCATCACCAATGACATCAACAACCTCACCTTTCACTCCAAATATGATGGGACGGACGAGGTTCAGATTGCGGATGGTCATGGTATGAAAATTATACACATTGGTTCCTCTAACTTATGTTTTCCCTCTCGCACGTTCTTGTTACCTCATGTTTTGCGTGTTCCAGAATCCGAACACAACTTATTATTTGTCCACCAATTTACCCTAGAAAACAATGTTTCTATGGAATATTTTGCTGGCTATTTTCTTGTTAAGGATCAACCTTCGGGGGCACATCTGGTGAAGGGAACTTTCAGTAATGGCATCTACCACATTCGGCCACCTTCCAACTATATGTAGTCGGCCATCCACCTTGCCAATTTAGGGGTTCACACGTCGTCGTCTATATGGCACTCGTGTCTTGGTCATCTCGCCTCCAAGACTAATTTATATTTAATTGCCACCTTTAAATTACATATTGCCAATAAGTCCTCTGCGAAGGATATGTTTTGTGATTCTTGCCTCACTAGCAAGTCTCATTGTTTACCGTTTGAGAACCCGTCTTTGATTGCTTTGCATCCTTTACATTACATTTATGCGGACGTTTGGGGGCCTACATAATTATCTCTTGATGGGTTTCTTTACTGTCATTTTTGTGGAATTATTTAGTCGTTATTGCTGGTTTTTTCCGTTGGTGGCTAATCTCAAGTTCTTGGTGTTTTTACTCACTTCAAACCTTTGGTGGAAAAACAATTTTCGCAACAAATCAAGAATTTTTTCAGTGATAACGGGGGGGAGGGGAGTTCGTCGCTCTTAAGAATTTTTTTTGCACAAAATGGTATAAGTCGGCTTACAACAGCACCTCACACACCCCCAACATAATGGACTTTCTGAACATAGACATCGACATATTGTTAAGACTGGGTGTGCCTTATTACATCATGTTAGACTGCCTAACACCTTTTGATCTTTTACACTTCAAACTGTTGTCTATCTTATAAACAAGATGCCCAGCTCCGCTATTGGCAATAACTTGCCGTTTCACAAGCTCTTTGGCGTTGCTCCTAACTATCTCAAGTTACGGGTATTTGGGTGTCTATGCTATCCTTAGCTTCTTCCCTATGAGCCCCAAAAATTGTCCTTTCCATCTCGATCGTGCATCTTTCTTGGCTATTCTACCTCGCAAAGTGCCTATAAGTGTTGGTATCCAACCACTTAACGACTCTTTATTTCACGGAATGTTTGGTTCTGTGAGAAAATTATTCTGTTTGGGTTCCCTTCTCCACTTGCGGCTCAACCCGCACCTCGGCCTTTATCTCCGCCCGGTCCGCTATCCATGGCCTTGCCTCCGACCCAACCTGCAGACTCCATGTGTTCTATTCCTAATGTTGGGTCCAATGTTGGGGCAACATTTAAACCAGAAACTTTGGCACCACTTTCTGCACCTTTTGTTCTCAATGTTGGGTCGATGTTGAGGCAACATTGCAACCAGACCCATGTGGCACAAGTCTATGCACCTTATGTTCTCAATGTTGGGTCGATGTTGGGGTAACATTACAACCAGAACCCTATTCTTAACACTGTGGCCCAACCCGCATCACCTGCGGCCTCAGATGCAGCCCAACCCGCATCCCTAACGACCTCGGATGTGGCCCAGCTCCTGGACTTGGATGCGGTCCACTCGGTCCATCCACCAAATCTCATCATATGACGACCCAGTCAAAGAACATCATCTATAAGCTCAAGGTCCTTAACTTAGCCATAAAAGATCCTATTGTGCCGATTGTTGAACCCACCAGTCCGACCGTCGCCCTAAAGGATCCCCATTGCCTTCATGCCATGACCGAGGAGATTAATGCTCTTCTGAAACACGACATTTGGGACTTAGTTCCACCCCATCACGCCGCCAATATTGTGGGCTGCAAATGGGTCTTTCTGGTAAAGCGCAAACCCGATGGCTTGATTGACAAGTATAAGGCTCGCCTCGTAGCTAAGGGGTTCCACCAACGCCCCGAAGTTGATTATGTAGAAACTTCCAGTCATGTGGTCAAACAGGTCACCATTCGCCCTATTCTCTCCTTCGTTGTCACGAAATCTTGGCCTATTCGCCAATTGGACGTCAGTAATGCTTTCCTCCATGGCAATCTAAGTGAGTAAGTCTTTATGCAACAACCCTCGGGTTTCGTGGATGCGTCCCGCCCATCTCATGTTTGTCGCCTTCGCAAGTTGATCTACGGCCTCAAACAAGCGCCACGCGCTTGGTTTCACGCTCTCTGGGATGCGCTTGTCCCGGTTGGGTTCACCCAATCCCGTTCGGATTGCTCCTTATTCACCTATCGACGTGGTTCAATGGTGCTCTTTTTACTCGCTTATGTGGACGACATCATCTTTACGGGCACGAATCCATCTCTTATTTCTCTTGATTCATTACCTAGTTTAAGGGACTGTCCTTGTCTTTTTTGTATCTTTTTATTCTTTAGATAGGATTCTACTTCCTTATATTGTGGAAGACTTCTTTTATATAACATTGTACTCTTGTATTCTTAATTACTCAAGGAAATATATTACACATTTAAATCTTTACACAAATCTTCTCAATGATTTTCTCGAATTGGATATTCAAAACTATGCCATTATGCAACGAAGTCCCCAAACAGATCATCGAAAGATTGGTTTGTACAAACCTCGTCTCTCTCACAATCTTTGTCCTTCTAGCCTAGCACACATGCTTCCCAATAATAAACGTGTTTTTAGCTTGATTTATATGCTGCCCCGAAACCTCAGCATATAAATCGAGGAAATTACAATTCTTCTTCACTTTCCTCTTCCAACCTCTAAGGGAATGCAGACAATCATCTGCATACGCAATGTAAGATAAAGAGAATTGTTTCGTATCAAAAGCCATATTCTCATCCATATCATGCATCTCTTGTAAACCACGTGAAAGGATATCAGTCACAATGATAAACAAAGAAGGAGATATAGGACACTATTGTCATAACCCTTGGCCCAACGAGAAGTAACCCACGGCCACTCCATTGATGATCAACGATGACATGTTGACATACACTCCAAAATCAGACTACACCATCTTTTAGAGAAACCAATTTTACAAAAAACTCAAAGCAGAAAAGGCCATTACACCTTATCATACGCCTTTTCCTTATCCAATTTTATGATCAAGTTGTAGCCCTGAGTTTTCTTATGTAAAGAATGCACCATCTATTGAGCCAAAAGGATATTATTAGCAATTGCACGATCCTTCACGATACCACTTTCAATCAGCGAGATAATCTTAAGCAGAATAATTGAAAGCCTATCATTAAGGAATTTCGAGCACAATTTGTAGAATGATGTACAAAGGCTGATTGGCCTAGAATCACTCCAAGTAGAAAAGTTTTCCCTCTTAGGAATAAGAACCAATGACTTGTTGGTGAACGGTCTTGGCAAAACCTCCCCCTCAAAGAAGTCAGCAATTGTAACATACACATCATCTCAAGTAAGCTCCTAAGTATGTTGGAAAAATTTGATCGTAAAGACAAAGTGCCTGCAAAAGACTTCTCTACAACATTTTTACTAAAAGAAGAATATCGCCTTGTAAAAGCACACTTCGTTCGAGAAAGGAAATATACACTGACACGGATCTGGAGGCATAAGAGCCCACTTGGAAGAGTCACACATATATTTATTATATAATTGTCATAATTGGCTAAACTATCCTTAAACCGCATGCGATATATATTAAATAAATGTTAGCAGACCCGCTCAAACGAATCAGCATTAAAAGACGTCCACACCGCAACATTAAAAGATGCCAAATTGCTACGGCCTTAACAACCCAAGGACTCCTATAAATACCAGAAGAATTCTTTATTTGCATAATCTCAATTTCGACAGTAAACTACACTTGTACTCTTTCTCTCTAAAAGAGCATTATAATATTATATTATACATAATATATTTCACACCAAAGAGCCCTCGTTTTCAGGAAGCCCCTCGTACGATCACACCTAAATTCCAAAGGACTTTTCTCTTAACAAACCACATTAGTTAACGCTAAATACTGCAGCTATCCCTTGTGCTAATTTTGTGTTATCAAATTCCATTGCTAGTTATCCTTATAGTGTATCCTAAATTATAAATATATATTTTTTTCTGTCTTTTTTCCTTTCTAAATTACCCTTTAGATATGATGTATGAAATACTAAACGTAACTGTATAAAATTATTTAAGAAAGAAAACCAGCAATTTATCCCCCAGTTGTGTTGAAAATGGATATCTATGTGCATTAGATTGGAGCACCTCATTCGTGACTGTACCCTTGGTTATTATGGGCTTGTTTAGATGGGCTTTGCTTCAATTTCTCAAAATTGGATGGCCCACGCTGAAATTCAATATGAAACATGTTCAATTTTCTCGTCTCAAATGAAATTTGAGAAACAGCCAAAACTTAGGAAAATATTATTGAATAGTCTTCTCATGTGACCTTTTGCTGTTATTTTGTCACGGACTTAGCTCGGTTTACTCGACTTCGGTCGACTACGTCCCTTTGAGTCGACGATGCGTCCGTGCGGCACTAGCAAGCGCGGCCCGTCGGCTCACTAGTCAGCCTAACTACACTCAAGGAGGCTGAAAGACTTGGAAGAAAATGATGGAAAGGAATAAAAAGAGTTAGATTATTTTGCAAGTGATTTGAAAGTGTTAAGAACTCTTTAACTCAACTCTCAAGCCTTTACAATGCTTACAATTTGGATGGCAAGGTTGCAAATGAGCACAAGAGTGCCTTCCTATATATAGAGTGTGTGCTGGGTCCCACACGAGCAGTTAGCATTCAGCCTAACTCTACTGCTGAAAGGATTAAGAAATCTATAAGAGGAATAGTAAGGCGGCTGCCTTACTCTAGTCCAGTCCGGACAACTCTAGACCTTTCTAGAGCCCGGCCTATTTTCAATGCCCCGACTATTCACGTCCCTATAATTCTTAGTATTTACAAAGTTACCCCAAACTTTGTATTTACATTGCAACTTCGCCCTTCCCGTCGGGCTGCCCAAGTTGCCCGTCATGTGACTTCGGTAAGAGAATAAAAACCAATAATTTTAAAAAGTAGACAGCAAAAACCAATAATTGAGCATGTTAAAAAGTAGACAGCAAAATAAAAACCAATAATTTTACCTTAATTGAATTTTCGGTAAGAGAAGTTTTTGCTTGGTTGTTTATATCCTACACAAAATAATAGCAAAATTTGAAATACGCAACGGAACGCTTAAGACGAGGAGAAACAAAAATCTTAACGCATCGAATTTTCTCAATTTGATGTTGAACGCATCGAATCCCTGACCGTTCGATACAACTCGTATCGAATGACGCAAATTCGATGCGCCCTACCTGAAGAGAAAAATATGTTGGCAGAAGAATGAGCTCGACATCACAGCGCCCCCTTATATAGGGGACGCGAGGCCCATTTACGGTGCCGCATCGAATAACCGCATCGAACAGCCATAATTCGATGCGTACTATTTCACGCATCGAATGTGTACAATTCGATGCGTCAAAATTTATCTTCCTAATACAAGTACTATGAATCGCTCCGAATTTACTATGAATAGGAATATCCCAAATCAATACAAATATATTTTTAAAGTTTGGAATACGATCTCTAAATTGATATCGTCTCCCAAACTGGGGGGACTATATGATGGGTGTGATTTAGGATTGGCCCAATATAACCTTATTGGGCCGGCCCATAAGCGCATCGAATAAAGAGAATTCGATGCGCGCATCGAATCAACAGTATAATCCTTCCTTATTGGGCCAGCCCATTAGCGCATCGAATACACCTGATTCGATGCACGCATCGAACAAGGATGATTCGATGCGCCTTTCTATATTGGAATGTGGGCTCTACGGGACGGATTCTATAAATAGCCCGTCCCCTTGTAATCTGGGCAGATTTTCGAGGTCTGAACCAGCTCAGTACTGTCAGCATCGAACATACCCCCATTCGACATGCATCGTATCGAATCAACTCTAATTCTATACGGAAAAATACCTTATCCCTATTCGATACATAAGGTACGCATCGAATTCGACATCCATAGCACGTATCGAATTCGATACCTTCCAGATTGATTTCCGCCCAGGGTTAACTATTCCGCATCGAACAGGCTCTCGTTCGACACGTCAGCATCGAATACTTGAAATTCGATACGTTTTATTAGTATTGTAATTTAGTTATTCTATCTAGAAAGCTTGTATTAAGTGTTCCGGACCAAGCTACTTCGTTAATAATATTGGATATCATTGTTTGATCTCATTTTGTACTCTTTATTGTGTTCTATTACCGTGACGAAATAAGACCAAAACACGTTCAATGGTGCCGGTGTCGGTGCCTTCCGGCCTTTGTGTCCAAGAGAGGAGCCGGTCGTGACATATTGCTCTCTTTACTTCATGACACTACAAGATTTAGGGGGCATCCGCAACCGCCCCCCAACCGCCACGGCGGTCGCCCATAACAGGTAGCGACCGCCTAGCGGTCGCCATAATTAAAAACCCAGCCGTCGCCATCTATTATTTGGCGACGGCCCAGCTGTCGCCAACTGGGCCGAAGCGACGGCCCATCCGTCGCGTCGGCCCACTAGGGTTAAAACCCTAGTGGGGCGACCGCCCGGCCGTCGCCCCCGCCCCGTCCCGCCCCGCCCTGCCCCGCCCTGCCCCGCCCCTCTCTCTTCTTCTCCTCTTCCTCTTCATTTTTTCTTCCATTTTTCTTCTTCTTCTCTTCTCTTCTCTCCTCAATACCCACCCACCAACACACACCCCTACCCGACCCGATCCATCCACCACCACCACGCGACGTCACCTCCGTCGCCCCACCACCACGCGACCTAACCTCCATCGCCACACGCCACCACGCGACCTCCATTCGGTCGCCACGCCACCACGCCACCACGCCACCACGCCTACCTCCGTCGCGTCGCCACCACCAACCTCCTTCGCGTCGTCACGCCACCACCAACCTCCTCTGCGTCGTCACGCCACCACGCCACCCCCGCAACAAACCTCCGTCACCACGCCACCACCGCGTGCCTACCACGTCACCACCACACAATCGCGACCGCACATCCATCACCACGCCACCATCACGACCGCCCGCGCGGTCACAACGCCGCCACTCCGACCGTTCCTCCGTCACCATCACACCGTCGCGCGCCCACCTCCGCCACCACGTCATCACCGCCGCCAATTAGCTATCTTCGGATTTTTGTAAGTTGTCCCAATTTTAATTTTTTTATATGTATGGTTATATGTACGTATTTGTCGAATTTATATTCTTGTTTATCGTATTTGTCGAATTTATATGTAAGATTTATATATGTGATTATATGTATATTTCGTCGGATTTGTGTGGTACGAATTGTTGTAAGTTGGATCGTTTATATAAATTTGGATATTAACTTTGATATGATGATATGAATTTGGATATGAACTTTGATATGAATGTTGATATGATGATATGAACTTTGATATGAATTTTGATATGAACTTTGATATGATGATATTAACTTTAATTATATTGTAGTTTATATTGTTGTAAGTTGGATCGTTTATATGAATTTGGATATGAACGTTGATATGATGATATGAATTTGGATATGAACTTTGATATGATGATATGAATTTGGATATGAACTTTGAGATGAATTTGGATATGGACTTTGATATGATGATATGAACTTTGATTATATTGTCGTTTATATTGTTGTAATTTATATGAATTTGTATATAAACTTTGATATGATGATATGAATTTGGATATGATGATATGATGAATAGTTCATTATTTTTGTAAGTTAGTTTTTCTCGTTGGCTTAATCGTTTATATATATGAACTTGCATATGATGATGAGATTTTCTTTTCGAATTATTATTTTGAAATTATATGTTATTGAGGAATGATTATGAGTTTATTTGTCGACACGTTTAGGGATCATGTCAGGCAATAGTTCACGTAAGAGGTCACGTTTGTCAGGCAGTGAGATTCGGGGTAGTCTCAGGCCTAGGCTAGCTAGTGACGATGTTGTTCCGGTCGAGCTTCCCACCCAGGCAGAGACTCAGACATCGCGCGAGGGATCTACCGGGGTGAATCCCTTGCCACAGCGACGGCTTTTTGACGACTCTGATGCCCCAGCTGCAGCAGCACCTCTACGTACTTCATCTGGTTCAAGGGCAAGACCACCATCGGCAGAGTCCACTGGAGCACATAGACCATCATCTGCCGAGTCTAGCCGAGCCCATATACCACCACCTGCAGGGTCCGATGGCGCTAGCCCGAGCGGGAGGACCGACGTAGCTGGTCCAAGCCAGAGGGTGACCGAGATTCCAGCATCGGGGGTATGCACAAACAAGCAAAAACGTCCCGGTAGAGGACCATCACTTGGTGTTCAAAACCCCACTAGTCCGAGTAAGAGGCCAGTTATTCGATTGGATCGGAGGGGCCTATTTCATCATCCCAAGTCTAACGAGGTGGTGACGACGATCACTGAGTTGATCTGGACGTTCATGTCCAAGTTTTACAAGTCATATTATAAGGTGCCGAAGGAGAAACGAGATGCAATGTGGATTTCGTTCATGGTGAGAAATTATTAAATGAATATATTATTGCACTTATTGTATTAATAAATCAAGTGATAATATAAACTATCTTAAAGACTAACTAAATTTTTTTGCAGGAAAAATTTGCGATCCACAAAGATGATTGGCTCAAAGTAGATGAGTTGTACGAAAAAAAGGCCCCGAATTGTTACAAGTATTTGATGCATCGCACGAAGAAACAATATTTTAAAAATAAGGATAAGCCGGAGTTGGCTGATAAACAGAAGACGTGGATGAACTCAAAGGTGGAGAAGATGGCAATAAAGCATTGGGCGAAGGAGGAAACCAAGAAACAAACATTGCAGGCTCGGAAAAATCGGAGGGGAGGCGAGGACCCCGAGAAAATGAAGAAGGCACCTGCTACTTTTTACGGTGGAGCCATAGACTTGGAGGAGATTAAGCGTCGTTTGGTAAGTTATATTATAATTAAAGCATTTAATCTTAATTTCACTTAAGAATATGTGTAATTGAGTATACTTACTTTTTTTTTTCAAATTTGTAGGCTAAGGTGGATCCCAACCGCACGACGCGTATTCGACATGATGAGGCATTCAAATATGGATTTACGAAGCAGGTTGAGGGTACGGGCGGGAAAACCAATGTGCCGGCGAAGTACGAGTGGATAGATCAGGGCGATAAAAGGATTTACGTGAGTGAATTAAAATACAAATTCATTTTAGCCTACTAATTCGTTTAATCCCCTTATTCATTTATTTTCTTATTATAAATACGAATTCTTTCACAATTAACAGAAGAAGTACATGAAGCTGATGAGGACTCAATATGGCAAGGACATGTCGGTGTGGCCCGAGATTGACGGGCCACTATGGAAAAAGGCCCAAGGGAAAATCAAGAAGGGGAAGGCGAGAGGTATACCTGGCGGCTCAGCTCTAGAGGCATATGATATTGAGTTTAGGAAGAAGCCAGACTACATGAGGGCCTACGCCAAGGAGTTGGAGGAGACGAATAAGGAGTTGGAGCAGACGAATAAGGAGTTGGAGGCTAGCCTGCGAGATCTGCGAGTGGACGACATTTTTACAATTTTGCAGGGCTGGAGGAATCATCAGATTGAGCATGGATATGTTCCACCACCGGAGATTCCCGCTTCGATGTTACAGGGCGATGCAGCAAAGACCGGATCTGCTTCTAGGACTGCTAGGCCGCCACGTCAGAAGAAGGACCCGTTTGCTCCCAGTTCTTCTGCTGCGCCCAACTACGTCGTGGTGTACTCAGACAGTTCTGATAGTGAGGACAACTACGTCTACGACGACCTTGATGGTGTTGTGGATTTGGGCAGAGATGGGGTAGAGATTGGTGGTGTTGTGGACTTGGCGGAGAGCTCTGGTGGCGAAGATGATGACGAGGATGATGACGAGGATACCGATGATGAGGATACCGATGATGAGGATACCGATGATGAGGATACTCAGTCGGATTCCAATGATGATTAGGTCGAGTACTTGGGATTTTCTATTTCGAACTTTTTGTTATGTTGGACTTTTTAGTATGTTGTGTATTTTGCTATTTCGTTGTATTTGGACTGTTCTATGTTGGACTGTTATATGTTGGACTTTCAGAACAATTATCATTAGAAAAATATTACATTAACTTTAAATATTGCGAAGATTTACATTATAAACTTTTTACAAATCTAATCATCTTCATTAGAAACAAAGTCAACATCATTTGAATCTAACTCTATTGCGTCACCTTCTTCCTCATCCACAAGCTCAAACTCCCCGGCACCCAATTGGATATCCATATTAAACGAGTTGAAGTCGACAAACAGATTTAGGCCTGTAGATTCGTGCTCCTGAAAAACTTGGGTAGGTACCTCCGCTTCTGTTTCACCACCCTCACTCAAAGACGACACGTCGATGATGTGTCTCGCTGGAATAGTGAATACTCACATCCAACCCTTTTGACCTGGCCTTCCGTTAGTGAGTTCTGGGTACGGCGCGTAGTAACACTGTAATGCTTGGTTTGCAAGAATAAATGGTTCGTTGGTCGTGAGTGACCGGTATGGGTTAATATCAACCAAGTTGTACGTGTCGTGAACCATCGTCCCACATCTAGTAATATCGTACCAATGACACTTGAAAAACACAATGTACAATTGCTTCCCAGTTCTACCTCCCCAGTACTCCAATTCTAAGATCTCTTTCAAAGTCCGTAGAAGTTGGTGGCGTCGGCATCTCCCATGTCTCCCTTTACATAAACACTGCTACAATTAGTCTGCTTAGGACCCAAATGCGTATTTGTGTGGAATCTTCACCCATTCACCTTGTAACCATCGTACACCAACGTTGTGTTTAGGGGACCATTGAGTAACGGCGTTACACGATCATCTAGCATGTACTTGATGTTGTCCTTTGTCTTAGAGTCATCCAACACCGTGTTGATGATGTTATCGAAAAAATTCTTCTCGCAGTGCATGACATCTAGATTGTGACGAATCAAGTTTGTGGACCAATAGGGCAGTTCCCAGAAAATACTCTTTCTCAACCAATTATGCGTCACCCCTTTACCCGAGATCTTTTTTGCTTCAACTCCAAATCCGACAGGCTCAAGCTGCTCCACAATTAACCTCGTCTCATCGCCAGATTTCCTAGGAATAGGTGCTTCTAGCCTTTCTTCCCCTAAGTAAAAGGAATTTTTATCGCGCCTCCAGGAATGACCTATGGGCAAAAACTGACGATGACAATCAAAAAAGCACGGTTTACCGCCGTTTGCCAGTGTAAAAGATTGAGTATCCCCCATACAGTAAGGACACGAAAACCTCCCGTGCGTACTCCACTGAGATAACATTCCGTACGCCGGAAAATCGCTAATCGTCCACATCAGGGATGCTCTCAATCTGAAGTTTTCCTTTCTCAAACTATCGAATGTCTCAGTCCCAGTACTCCATAAAACATTCAGTTCGTCAATCAGTGGTCTCAAAAAAACATCCAAATTCTTTCCCGGACTCTCTGGGCCAGAAATGATAAGGCTTAAAAATATAAACTCTGGTCTCATGCAAAGATCTGGAGGAAGATTATACGGCGTGAGAAACACTGGCCAACAAGAGTAGCTCTTGCCAAATGAGTTATATGGTGTGAACCCATCCGTACATAAACCTAGACGTACGTTCCTGGGCTCTGCTGCAAAATCCGGGTGCGTCCGATCGAAGTGGCGCCATGCCTCTCCTGAAGCTGTGTGAATCATTCTATATGTAGCCCATCGACACTTCAAATGCCAAGTCATATATCGAGCAGTGCCTATAGTATAATACAACCTTTGAAGACGGGGAGTTAAAGGGAAATACCACAATTTCCTCCTCCCGGCCACGTATCTATTCGTCCTGCATACCGGGCATTTGTCTAAGGCCTTATTCGCCTCCCCGTAGAACAAGAAACACTGTTTAGTACAACAATCAATCTTCTCGTAGCCTAACCCCAATGTTCGCATCATACGGAGCATCCCTTTCGTGTCCTTAGGTAACAACTTCACTGTCTCATCCAAGAAACCTTCCTTCGCCTTGTTAAAAGCCTTATCAGAAGAAATATTACTCATCTTGTGTAGTGTCTTGTCCCTCAACCACTCTGCGATCCACTGAAGGATAGATGTATTTTTTCTAGGATGAATATTCACCTTTCCTAGATACATCAAATTGTAGAATGCTTTTGCGTCGGGATTTGGATCTTCGTTACGCACCTCATCCTCATCAAATCGACCTCCACGTGCATCTACCACCATGTCTCTAAACGAATCATCACAATGAACAGAGAGGTCGGGAATATTGATGTGTGATGTGTTTGGGAGGTCGGGCATATACGGCATGGCAGGCCTTGAGTACTCTTCCCCGTGAAAAACCCAAACGTGATATCCGGGCGTAAATCCTGACTTATGAAGATGATCACAGACCGAGTATTTAGGAAAAAACACTCTATTTTTGCATTTCTTGCACGGGCACCTTATACGGTTTTCTAGATCTAAGAATTCGGATGCTTGCGAAGCGTATTCTATGAACGAACGAACACCAAACACAAAACTTTCTTGTAAATAACCATCGCTATCGAACATATTGTACATCCAAGATTTATCGGCTTGATATTCCATTGTTTATCTACGTTAAAATAAATATTTATAATTTACACTACTAACAATTTTCAATTTAATTAAAACTAACACACACATAATTAATTATAAACAAATAAAATAACAACGTACCTCTTGTAGCGTAAACAAACGAATGGTATAAAAAATTCAAGAATGTTGTATCCACAACAACAAGTTCCACGATAACGTTTCGACAATACCTATAAACAAATGAAATAAATAAAAAAGCATTAATTAATTAAATAGAAATTTTATAACATTTAAATAAAATAAGACATTTCTAATATTATTAAGGGAGAAAACGTATGTACCTTAAGAGTAAGTGGTGGTGAGAATGAATTATGCAAGTGAAGTGGGGAGGTATTTATAACAAAAAATCTGCAACTTCGCAACCGCCTGGCGGTTGCAGATAACAACGGCTAGTAGTTCTTGCAACCGCCAGGCGGTTGCGGATAACAACGGCTAGTAAATCCGCAACCGCCTAGCGGTGGCCAACACCCATAGCGACCGTATGGCGGTTGCAAGAGTGTGGAGCGACCGCCCAGCGGTTGCAAGAGCGTGGAGCGACCGCCCAGCGGTGGCAAGAGTGTAGCGGTCGCTTATACTGGGTATCAGCAACCGCTTAGCGGTTGCTGATAATGTTCATACTATAATTCTTACATTTTCACTACCGCTATGTTTGACAAATTGCTAATTAACCTAATCATAGTTACAATAACTACACTTATAATGTTTATCAGCAAAAATTAAGCTTGGGACAACATTAAAGACTACATATGATGATTAGTGGTTGATATATATATAACTCGCCTTATTACGTGTAATCTACTATTTTACTAACTCAATTATAATCTTGTAATCTTTTGCTACTAGTATTCACATGTAATAACAATATTGGAGTTTACTAAACATCAACACATCAAGATACTTACCAAAAATTAATAATTTCAAATATGAACATTATCTGCAACCACTAAGCGGTTGCAGATAACACGTATCAGCGACCGCCTGGCGGTCGCTACTACGTATTGCAACCGCTAGGCAGTCGCTTCCTGTCATAGCGACCGTCTGGGCGGTTGCTGATGCTGGTCATTTGCAACCGCTAGGCGGTTGCAAATAATATTCATAAATGAATTTTTACTATTTTGGTTGATTCGTTGTCACGCGTTGTTTGATCATTTGATAATTACATTAAAATAGTTAAAAACAAGTCAAATGATAAGATTTCATTGCAAAATTAATCTTGGGGACAACATCATAGACTAATTATGATGATTAGTTTAACATAATATATAGGTGTATCGTTGATAACTCGTCAAAATCAATCATAATCTACTATTTTACTAACTCGAGCAATAGTTTTGTAGTCATTTATTACTGATCCGTGGAATTAATAATGATATTTCTTATCTATAAACACAAACTCATCAAGATACTTGACAAAAATCACTAATTTTAAACATGAATATTAATTGCAACCGCTTGGCGGTTGCTATATCTTATCATAGCAACCGCCGAGGGTTGCTATATCTTATCATGGCGACCACCCGGCGGTCGCCATATATATTTGCAACTGCTCGGCGGTTGCCAATTTTGCTGAAATTGGGCGGGACTTGGGGGGAATTTCAAAATTTCACGAAAATTCAAGATTTTCAATACGTTGCAACCGCCGAGCGGTTGCAAATGCTGCTGAAATGGGGGGAATTTCAAATTTTCACGAAAATTCAAAATTTTCACCCAAATCTTATATATACCCACCATTCTTCCCCTAATTTTTCATTCACAACTCATACACTCTCAAAAAAACTCAAGACTTTCATTTTATCTCCAAATCAAAACACAAACACTCTCTTCTATTCCAATCCACAAAAAAATCCAAAAACTTCTTCTTATCTACAAAACAAATAATCAAACACTTTTTTTCCTTTATATCTTCAACAAAACACCCAAACACTCTCTTCTATTTTATCTCCAACAAAGTACCAAACATTTTTTTTTTCAATCCACAAAAACTCAAGAACTTCTTGAATTTATATCTTCAACAAAACACCCAACCACTTTCTTTTATTTTATATCTCAAACAAAAATCCAAGCACTTTCTTTTATCTTCATAACAAAATACCAAACACAATTTTTTTCCAATCCATCAAAACCCAAATTACCTCTCTTTTATCCCCAAAACAAAACACAAAACACTTTTTTCAATTCTTATCTTTTTGTTTCACTTCTTTTTGTTTGTATGTTTTTCAGTTTTACCATTTTATTTCGACAAAAAAACAATAATATTTCGGAAATTTCACGAAATATTATTGTTTTTTTTTTAAGAATATTATTTGCAAGCTTTCTCTTGCAACCGCTAGGCAGTTGCAAACCTTTGAATTTGTGAACATCCAATAACCTTGCAACCGCCTAGCGGTTGCCATTTAATTAAGGATTTCGCAACCGCTTAACGGTTGCCATGTCCGTAAATAAAATAGCAACCATTTGGTCGTTGCGGCCCTTGAATAAAATAGCAACCGCTTGGCGGTCGCCAATTATAGAGCGACCGCTTGGCGGTCGCAATCTAAGAAGGGCGACGGCCAAGCGGTCGCCTGGCCCCCACGACGAGTGGTATCCGCGACCGACGCGGCGACCGCCCCGACGGTCGCGGATACCCTTCGGGCGACCGCCTATGGGCCTTCTGCAACCGCCCGGGCGGTTGCAGATGGCCCAATAGTCTTGTAGTGTGAAACTGAAATATATATATATATATATATATATATATATATATATATATACTACATAATAATTAAATAGAATATTTACTCCCACATACTATGTTGTAACTCCTAAAAAAAAACTTGAACCAATTCATAAAAAATGTTGTAACTTAAATTCAATTAAATTTTAGATTTTAATCATTCGTCCAGGATTCACATTTTAGCCCTTTATTCATGAATAAGTAAGTTGTGGTTTGAGTTATTGTTCAAATTTTACCAATAAAATAAAACATCACCATCAAAATTATTAAATCTAAAAAGTAAACATCAACAATGTATACAATTTGAAATATTTATAAACTTTTGTACGTGATAAAGTCCATAAACTGTAATCTAGTGCTTAACAATCGTCACGACTATTTGAGAAGATTTTTGTAAATATACCTTACTTAATAATGCATTTTTACCTAAAATTTCACAAATAATAATTGTTGAAAGAAAAAGAAAACCTCTGAGAATAGCTTATAACGAGAAATCCATGAAAATTTATAGAATAGCTTATAACGAGAAATCCATGAAAATTTTATAATATATACAGTGAATATTCCGTACGATTTTTTTCTTTCTCCAGATTTGCATGACATGGGTCAAACTATATATCCCACAAACACTCTCCCAAAAAAAAAAGAAATTATTGCTATGTTGTATTGTATACGTATTTGATCAATACACATTCAATACTTGTACTTAATGTATCTGGTACATGACATATACATTCAATACTTGTACTTAATGTATTAAGATTCAAAGGAGTCAAACTTTTATTTTATATATTACATCAGGAGAAATCAAAAAACAAGTAATATATATTATTATAAAGTATTTTGTTTTCGTAAAAATTACATTTGTTGCTAGTTGATTTCTTTTAATTTATATCACTATATGATTTTATGTAGTTAAGTGTCATGTGTTATTTTTTTACTTTACATATTAATTAATTCATTATTGTATTGATGCATTCGTGTGTTTCTCTTTTGTACATGTTAGATTCTATAGTATTACGGGTTTTTACGTCTATTAATACACTTCTAGCTACGCTAATACATAGTTTCTATATTAATTTAGATTTATTTGGACATGTCCCCATTATATCGCGTCACCTATTTTTTTGAAAAATATGTATTCTCGTATGGTATTTTATGTATATCGCTATATCCGTATCCGTTCAAATGCTTATTTTATATCTTAAATGTGCACTTTCTATAATATTTCTAAAATAAATTTGAGAAATCTCTTTAAGTATATATAATATTAAGGGATAATTCTTTCAAACCCCCTGAACTATAGCGACTTTTGGACACCACCCTCTAAACTTTGTAAATAAGCATTTTGCCCCATAACCTTTGCCAACCTGTTCGAGTTGCCCCTAACAATTTTCCAACCAAAAAATCGCCGGAAAAAATTATTTTTTTCACAATCTTCTCCTCGTCAAGACGGTTCTGGTAGTGGTGACGATATCAAAAAATTCAAAGCCACTACATGGGAGATTTAGTTTTAATTTGTCAAATTTCCAGAAAATGTGATAAACACCTTCAAGTGTTCTTCATTTTTTCGAGAAATTAAATTCGACAAAATAAACTAAATTTTCCGTGTAATGGCTTTGAATTTTGCGATACCGTCACTACTACCGGAACCGCCTTGACGAGTAGAAAAGTCGATTAGAATAAAAAAAAAGTTTGACAAAAAAATTCCCGCAATCCGCGGCGGCGTAGTGGCGGGTTGCCGGAATTCCTAAATTTGGACACAATATTCTCCTCGTCGAAAATGTTTCGTTAGTGGTGACGGTATCGGAAAATTCAGAGCCATTACATGGGAAATTTAGCTTTAATTCGTTGAATTTTCGGAAAATATGAATCATCACATTTTCCGGAAATTCGACGAACTAAAACTAAATTTTCCGTGTAATGACTTTGAATTTTGCGACACCGTCACCACTACCGGAACATTTTCGATGAGGGAAAGATTATGAAAAAAAAAATCCGGTGATTTTTTGGTCGAAAAATTGCCATGGGGCAACTCGAACAGGTTGGCAAAGATTAGGGGGTAAAATGTTTATTTATAAAGTTTAGGGGTGGTGTCCAAAAGTCGCTATAGTTAAGGGGTTTGAAGGAATTATCCCTAATATTAATTATGCAACAACCTTGGGCGTCCTATCCGTGGCCCAATGCTCCGTGGACATATCCGCTGTGTCCTTACCCTACCACTGGTTGGACACAGCCCACTGCTCCATCTCAGTCCAGAATCTTGGGCCCACGCCCCCAAGCATACTCGATCCAAGCCCCCCATCAGCAAGGATATGCACCCACAGACATTGACAGTGCTATGCATACTCTCTCCTTGCAATCTCTGGATCAGCAATGGTACTTGGACAACGATGCGTCATCTCACATGACCTCGGCAAAAGGTACCCTCTCGTCTTATTCTTTTTCAGGTATGCATCGTAATATTCTGGTCGGCAATGGTTCTAATATTCCAGTAAAAGGTCATGGTAACGCTTTGCTCCCTTTCTCTTCTTATCCTCTCTATTTACAAAAAGTCTTCCATGCTCCCGATATTATTAAAAACCTTATCTCTGTGCGACGCTTCACTACTGATAATTGTGTTTCTATTGAGTTTGATCCTTGTGGTTTCTCTGTGAAGGATTATTGGACGGGGACCCCAATCATGCGATGTAATAGTACCGGTGACCTATATCCCGTCACTCCCTCCTCACTGCCGCCTCCATCCACCCGCCCCACTATCGCCCTCACCGCCACCTCACCCTCACTTTGGCATCATCATTTGGGACATCCGGGATCCTCTATTTTACAGTTTTTACATAAAAACAATTTTATTGCTTGTCGTACTTTGAATAAACAAACATTATGTGAACCTTGTATTTTGGGGAAGAATATTAGACTTCATTTTTCTTTATCTTCTAATGCTAGTTTGCACCCTTTTGATATTATTCATAGTGACTTATGGACCTCGCCAGTCTTAGGGGCTAGTGGTCACAAATATTACGTCTTGTTTTTAAATGACTTATCTAAATTCTTGTGGACTTTTCCTATTGGGCGCAAATCTGATGTTTACTCTATATTCATTGCCTTTGCTACATTTATACGAACTCAATTTGGTACCCCTATTAAATGTTTTCAATGTGACAATGGCAGTGAATTTGATAATGAGCAATTCAAGTCACTATGTCACAACTATGGCATGTCTCTCCGTTTTTCTTGCTCATACACTTCGGCCCAAAATGGAAAAGTTGAACGTCAAATCTGGTCTCTTAATAACATTATGCGCACTCTCCTCACTGAATCGGCCGCCCTCCCTCCCTATGGCCTCACGTCATACAAACTGCCACTTACCTCTCAAATATTCTCCCACATAACATTATCCACAACTCATCTCCCACTCAAATATTATACAACCGCACACCCTCTTACACGCACCTACGTACTTTTGGGTGTTTGTGTTACCCACTCTCTCCCTCCCCTATTATCCATAAACTCCAACCTCGTTCCTCCCCTTGCGTCTTTCTTGAGTATCCCTCACATCATAGAGGTTACAAATGCTTTGATCTTCACCACAACAAAATTATCCTATCTCGTCACGTTCTTTTTGATGAGTCCAAATTCCCTTTCAAACACCTCTCCCATTCCTCTCCACATAACTACTCTTTCCTCGACAATAACATTCACCCTTCCCTCCTACACAAACTAGCCGCCCGCACCGCCGTTTTGGCCCAACCCTCCACCGGCGCCCCGGCCCACGGTCACTCGCCCTACCCGACCGCTGACCCATTAGACCCAGCCCATTCCACCGCTGGCCCGACCGCTGAGGCCCCCTCCCCTCCGGTCCAACTTCCACCGGCCCAGCGCCCGTCTATCTCGGCCCAAATCTAGCCCGCGGTTAGTCCTCCGTCCGCCGCCTTGCCTGCGCCCGTGAACCCTAGCCCGGGCGCCGCCTCTCCCATTCCGACCGCTATCTCCTCCTCCTTACCTCCCCTCCCTCCCTCTCGCACTATAGTCACTCGAAGCATGCATGGCATTCACACTCATAAACGTACTTTTAATATCTCTCTCACTACATCTCATTCCCCTCTTCCCAAAAGTCATACTCTTGCGTTATGTTGGAAATAATATATAAATATTAAATGTCTATCCTCTCTAACAGCTTTAGCTTTTAGATGAGATGGCAATTCAATATGGTATCAGAGTTAAGGCCAAGGAGGAGGTCTTGGGTTCAAATCCCGCTGCTACCCGATTATCAAAAAGTGTCATGTGACAGGCGTAACAAAAAGATTTACAGCATGCACGTTAGGCGGCGTGTTGGAGATAATATATAAATATTAAATGTCGATCCTCTCTAACAGCTTAAGCTTTTAGATGAGATGGCAATTCAATATTTATATATTATCTCCAACACGCCCCCTTATTGAATTGCCATTTCATCTAAAAGCTTAAGCTGTTAGAGAGGGTATGAATTTAATATTTATATATTATCTCCAACACGCCCCCTCACGTGCAGGCTGTAAATCTTTTGTTACGCCTGTCAAGTGTCACTTTTTTAATTACCGGGTGGCGGTGGGATTCAAACCCAGGACCTCCTCCTTGGCCTGAGCTCATGTAGGGGGCGTGTTGGAGACAACATGCAATAGCAAGAAGTAATCTAACAGATTATATCCTAGTTACTAGAGCAAATGTATCATCAAAGTCAATCCTTTCTACCTGAGTATAACCTTGTGCAACAAGCCTAGCTTTGTTTCTTACAATTACACCATCTTCATTAGTTTTGTTCTTGAAAATCCACTTAGTTCCTATAACATTCACATTAGAAGGGCTAGGTACTAGATTCCAAACATGATTTTTGGTGAATTGCAATAGTTTATCTTGCATAGCATTTATCCATTTACTATCCTTAAGAGCTTCAGTCACATTCTTACGTTCAATATTCAAGACAAAACAGGAAGCATTACTTACAGTGCAAGTGGAAGCCATGCAGACACACAACCTTACCATATTTTTATAATTTACCATGTCTTTTTTGCGAGTCTTCATGCGTCTAGTGATTTCACCTATCACTTGTGAAGTTGGATGGTCCTTTTGAATCCTAGTACGGGGATCTCTCCTAGGTTCATCAACAATGTCATCCTCTGAATTTGACTGTGGGGATGTTGGCCTAACAGCAGCAGGTGTCAGCTCAACATTAGAACCAGTCTCAATTTCAGTGTCTTCAGCTTATGCTCCTGATGTTGGGACAATCTCTATTTCCAATGTTGGGGCAACATCAGAGACAGTAACTTCATCAGTACATGTATCAACGGTGGAATCATCAAACACTATATTTACTGATTCTTGAATAGTCTTTAATCTTGGATTATAAACCCTGAAAGCATAACTATTCACAGAATAACCAACAAATATGCACTTTTTACTTTTTGGATCAAACTTACTAAGATAGTCTCTATCATTCAACAAGTAACAATCACATCCAAATTCATGAAAATGAGCAATATTTGGTTTCAAACCCTTCAAGATTTCATATGGTGTCATATTTGTACCAGGTCTAAGATAAGCCATATTACTTATACGACATGCAATATTTAAAGCTTCAGCCCAAAGTCTTTTAGATAGGTTTCTAGCATTAAGCATAACTCTGGCCATCTCTTGAAGTGTCCTATTTTTCCTCTCAGCTATCCCATTTTGCTGAGGTGCCTTAAGTGCTGAAAACTCATGGAAAATTCCATTCTTATCACATAAATCACTGAAACTAGCGTTTTCAAATTCTTTCCCATGATCAGACCTAATCTTACAAACAGAGGAACCATACAGATTTTTGATGCTAGCATGTAAGATCCTAAATGTGTTGAATGCATCAGATTTTTCTTTATGAAACTTAACCCATGTATATCTAGAGAAATCATCTACAATAAAAAAGGCATATCTCTTACCACTTAGGCTGCTCACCTCAATAGGACCCATGAGATCCATGTGTAATAATTCAAAACACTTACCAGTCCTGGGAATTGTACTTTATACCTGTAGGGGTGTATGAGTAGCTTTGGTTTGCTTACCCTTCAAGCAGTCCCCACATACAACCTTACCTGGGCTGGATATCTTTGGTAAATCTCTTACAACATCAATTTTCTGTAACTTTTCAAGGTTCCTATAGTGAACATGTCCTAGCTTCCTATGCCACAGAACAACATCATCAATTTTAGCATGAAAGCAATCTGCTTCTTCCTGAGCAAGGTAGCAATTATCTTTAGATCTGGTACATGTCATAACAAGGACATTATCACTATTAAATACATCACAAGAACTTTTATCAAATGTAACAAGGAAGTTATCATCACAAAGTTGACTAATGCTTATTAGATTTGCTTTCAATCCTTCAACTAGCAGAACATCTTTGAGTGGTGGAAATCCTTCAACATCTAGTACTCCGTTTCCAATGATTCTTCCTTTGGTGCCTCCTCCATAGGTGACAGTTCCAACATTGAGATGAATCAGTTGTTTAAGATTTTCCTTGTCTTCTGTCATGTGTCTTGAACATCCACTGTCAAAGTACCACTTACCTGCAAGGTTAGAGTACACAGCAGAAAAGACAACATTGCATACAAGTTTTATCTTAGGAGTCTTTAACTTTTCAATCCAAGTTCTACTTTTCTGTCATGTTCCTAATGTTGGGATAACATCTGTACCACTGACCAACTCAACATTAGAGACAACTTCTGTTTTCTTCACATTTTCTTTCAAATATTTCTTGCAATAAGGTTTTATGTGACCTGGTTGAAAACAGAATTGACAGATATAAGTAGGTTTACTTTTGTTGGGATTAGCACAGCTCAAGTCTTTTGATTCCTTAACAAAACCTTCTTTAATGAAAACAGGATTAGCAACTTTAGAGGTAGGTTTCTCAATATATCCAAGACCATTTGTACCTTGATTACCACTACTCAGTACCTCATCAAGTTTAGATGTACCTGAGTTCCATTTAGCAATGATCTGATTATCTTTTTCAATCTTTCCTTTTACCTCTTTAAGTTCAGCTTCTGTCTTGTCAATGTCTATTTCATACATCCTCATCAATTTCTTCAGTCCAACAATCTCCAGCCTCTGAGCGTCATTCTTCTTGGTGAGTTTCTGATTTTCTTTCAGAAGATTATGAAAAGTAGACTTCAAGTCTTCAATGATCTCCTCCTGAGACATTTCACCTTCAAAGTAATACTCTTCATCTAGATCAACTGAGCCATGGAAACATTCAAAGTTAGATTCATCATGATCAGACAAAGAATTGAGATCAATATGGGTATCATATTCAGTTCAATTTCCAAAGAAAGTCTCTTGTTCTGATGCTGAGTCCTGGATGTTGGAGCAACATTGGGACCCGTGGCAGTTATGGAGATCTTCTTCTTTCCAGTTGACATGAGTAAATAGCGCAGCTGTATGAATCTCTTCAATGTTTTCTTCAGTATCAGCACTTGATCCAGAGTTATAATCCTCTTCATTGAAATAATCTACACAAACTCAATGAGACTTTCCCTTCTTGCGGAGGGTGTTAGCACATTCAACAGCAATATGACCATAACCTTTACATTCATAACATTGAGTAGTTTTCAGCTTTTCAATTTCTTCAGGACTAGATTTTGTTGCTATATATTTAACAAATTTGGGAGGCAATTTTCTATAACCAGTGGAAGTATTGGTAGGTTGTTTCTCTTTAGATTTATCTTTAAAGTTCAACCTACTGAGTTTCTTGCTAATATTTCCATAGTTAGAAGAAATAATTTCATCCTCGTCTTCACTCTCATGATAATTTGTTCCTAACAAAGCAATAGCTTGTTGTTTGGTAGTCCTAGCAGAAAACTCTAGCTCAAATTCTCTAAGAGTGTTTAACAAGGATTGAAATTCCATGTTGGCAATATCTCTTGTCTCTCCCATGTCAATTCTCTTGAGAGCAAATCTAGGTGACAAAGTTCTAAAAGCTTTATAAACCATAGTTTGATTTGAAACAGGAAATCCTAGATTTTCACATTGATTTGTAATGTTAAGGATTTTCTCAAAATAACTATCTATACTTTCTTCATCACCCATCTCAAGTTTTTCAAAATCTTTAAGCAATTGTCTATGTTTAGAGTTTCTAACTGCTATATCTCCTTCACAATGAAGTTCAAGGATATCCCAAGCTGATTTAGCCGTGGTGCAGTTCTGAATTAACTTAAACATCTGATTGGTAACATAACTAAAAATAGCATTAAGAGCTTTCTCATTGTAGTTGTACAGTGTTACCTCGTTTGTTGTCCATTGTGACTTCGATTTTGGTACAATATCTGCATCTTTGTCGTTCTCAATCTTTGGGACAGAATATCCATCAAGGACTGCATCCCATGCTTTCATGTCAATGGATTTGATGTGAACTCTGAGCCTGGTCTTCCACTAGGCATAATTGATGGATCCTTCTAAGACTGGGAGTCTGCCAGAATTGGGATCGATGTTGTCCATCGCGTTGTATCACCTCCAAACACCAGTGAAATCGATGCTTGGCTCTGATACCAATTGAAATTGTTGGATCGGGATTGATACAACTTCTCCAAAGTTTCAGAGCTCAAGTTAAGCTGGCGTTGCCTTAACTTGATCTCAAACAATCTTCTTGATAGAGTATAATGTGCAGCGGAATTAAAGAACACAAGAAGATAAATTTTCAATGGTTTATTATAAATAATCAACCATCTAGCCTTACAGCAAAATAACCACGCATGTTTTATCAAATATGTTCCTCACCACAAAATCACTCTCGCTCTTTTGTAGATTGGACTCAACAAAGCAGACAAGAATTTTCTCCTTAAATCTAATCCTAGACTTAACTCGAAAACTCATAAACTTTGCAAAACAAGAAACACAGCAACAATGCTTAAGATATAATCTCTACAGACTTATAAGGTCTATTGTTTCTCCATGTATCTTGATGTACTTCACACCCTATATATAGGTTTCTTCAAACTTGATCTCCAAGGTGTGTTGTACACAGTTTTGGTAACTTATGTTGTTTCCCTGTTGAACTCTACTTTCCTTCTTGAACTCGATCTCCTTCTTGAATAATAGTTCCCTTTATTAGATTGAGTTCTAATAAGGAAATACTCCTTCTTCAATTCAGAGTTGATCTTGGAAAGATTCCTAGTTGCACTTGAACTCCAAAACTTTCCATCTTTGAAACCGTGTTGACTTGACCGATCTCCTCCTCTTGAATTATGGAAAATTCAACTTGGGAAACTTGTAATGTTCTTCCTTATGATTAAGAGATGTTCCTGGACATAAACAAAGACAACTAAAATCGTGGAACTTGATTAATAGATGAATAAAGGCAAAACTAAAATAAAGCAGTTAAAGACAGATTGACAGAATAGTTTCTGGTTTCAATGTTGTCCTGTGAATGTTGGCTCAACATCCATCCAACATTTAATCCAGAACACTTTACTCATGTTCAAAATTTCAGAAACATGTTTTTAGGTTAAAACTGTTCTCGGGTTTCAATGTTGTCCTCTGGATGTTGGCACAACATCCATCCAACATTGATAACAGAACATCTTACACTTTCATAATCAATAACTTGATTCTATCTTTTATTATCCCGAATTTGCCCGTGTAACTCCAACTAATTGCTATATCTACTAGGACCCACATAATATAAAATTGATTAATATTTTTTTCGCATGTGAACTAATAAGACAATTTTCGATGAACTAATATAAGTCTAAAGCTTGGAACATCATAGAACATGCGGAAAAGCTGACAAAGACAATACATATATACGCTTAAAGCCTACTTAAAGCTTGAATTTGAAGTTTTCGGACAATAAAGTATATGAATATTTTTTAAAAAGAGTATAAATGTTGTTTTTGCGGACCAAAAATCCTCCAACTCTCAAATTTAGGCAAGTAACTACACCACAAAGAGGCAACACTCTACTTTTTAAGATTAGAAAATGTATCTGCCCATTTATTGATTACAATAGCGTAATTTGTCAAGAGATATAAAAGTAGGGAAGAAAGTTATTTGACAAAACACACTAGATTATGTCCTTCTAAGAGAAGGAATTTAGAATACCTATGATATATATTCAAATTTAATGTGCCTTTGTTATATATTAATTATCTAAAAGAGGTTCTCGAAAGTATTTTAAACTTTTATAGTCAAGTTGGGTTTTTTTTTTGTCTAAAATTGAATAATATCATAGTAAAATTAACTGGTCTCATCCATATTTTATAAAGCACACGCCAGTTACTAGTAATAGTGTAGATAGATAAATTTTTATTTTTATTTTTTGTAAAAACAACCAACCTTTAGACGAATACCACCTCAATATCTTACGAACCCGGAGGGGCCGAAAGCATAAAAATAGAAACCTAACGCAATTTAAAGAATTACAACGGAAAACGTAAGTTGGGGATTTTCCTATTCTCTAATAACGCATGTCCTCTAACTTTACGACTACATTCTTCATAGCTCAAGATTCTCGAACTCTTCACGTCGCACGCCTCATTGGCTAAACAATCCGCAATTGAGTTCCCTTCTCTATAAATGTGTTTGAATTCCACATTCATATGATCCAGCAAAAACCTATATCTTTTGTGGCTTTAGAAAATCTCAATCCACCCAACTTTGAAGATTAAATAAGCCGTATTAACGCTTGTGCATCAATTTCAACCTCCAAATATGTGATACCACAATCCATGCATCTTTAAAGTCCATGCTCAGTGTCCTACTTTCGGCTTTTATATTCATTCCAACTCCAATGTATAAGTGACAAACCCAAAAAACACTGCCCGCAACTGCCTCGCCCAAATTAAAACGAGAGCCACCATCATTATATTAAGCTTCACGTGTGGACATATAGGTTTGTGCCAAGTAACAATCTGAATTTCTTTACTCGTATACCCCAACTTTTGGATTTCCCATAATATCCCAACATCCCAATTCGGGCCCTCGAGTAAATTTAATATCCGCAAGATAATCTTCGTGACATTCAACGAGGCGAATGGATGCATTCCAAAACCATGTAAAACTCGGAACCTTAGTCGATTCCTCACTAATAGAAACCATGCTGATTTGTAGAAAAACAACCATCAGAAGATTGTTCCCAAATCATGCAATCATCCTCTTCAAAATCAATCCTCAAGCCCATAATTAATGCAATAATTTTCTCAGGAACTCTATGCACAAGAAAATCAACATCCCAACCTCCATTCCACCAATAATCAACAACCTGAACATCTTCTGAACCCTTAATAAGGATGATAGATGCAAAATCAGATTTTCCACACCAATGATCGTGCCAAAAAGATATATTCCCTTTTCCCCAAGTTCCAAAAGATCATAGTTTGAGCCACATTACTTATTTGGACCAGTCTCTTCCAAAAAGTAGAACAATGTGGTTTTGCCTTTGCTATAGGAGTCGAGGCTCTCCTACAATAATACCCATGCAACACCCTTTCCCAAAGACTTTTCCCTTTCTCTAAAGCGCCACAAGAGTTTAATGTAAAATGAATCCACCACCCCTCTCAAATCCGTGAACCAAGTCATGCTTCATCAATAGGTCTACAATTTCTTTTCCAAGACCCCCAGTGAAATTTCTTCCTTGTTTCCACAAAATTCTACAAAAACGAAAAAAAAAAACATGTTTAGGCACGTTCATCACTTGAAAGTAATAAATTGGATCCAAACAAAGTGTATATTTAATAAGAGTAAGCCTACCGCTCGGTGAAAGCATACGATTGTTCCAGCTGTTGAGGTGAGCACAAATTATTAGGGAATCCGCTCATCTGGATTCACTTACCTAGTTTAAGGGATTGTCCTTATCTTTTTGTATCTTGTAATTCTTTAGATATGATTCTACTTCCTTATATTGTGGAAGACTTCTTGTATATAACACATTGTACTCTTGTATTCTTATTTACTCAAGGAAATATATAACACATTAAAATCTTTACATGGTATCAGAGTAATTACTTGATCTCATGATTTTCCTACGATCCGGCCTAATATTTCCTCTCTTTGTGTGCCGCCGCCAAGTCCGCTGACTCTTCCGCCGACTTCGGCAACACGCACGGTGACCAAGCCGCTGTCCAACCATCCCGCCCTCACGGCACCCACAACCCTCATCCATGTTACGACCCATCACCACTTTCCACTCAAACTCACGACCGCCAATTATTTATCGTGGCGTTTGCATGTGGTGTCACAACTCAACGGCCTCAATTTGCTTGGTTACCTTCAGGGCACATACCGCTACCCTGATCCATCCAACCACGAGGCTTATGCCATCTGGTTTCAACAAGACTCGCTCCTCCTTGGAGCCCTTGTTGGTGCGATTTCGGATGATCTACTTCTGCCACCACTTCCACCGCTGCATGGGTTAATCTCATGCACAACTTCGCTCACCCCGATCGCACCCGAGTTATGGCACTTAAAGACGCCCTCAAATCCGCCTCTTTAGGCTCCCGTTCTGTCACAGAATTTCTCACGGATCAAGGCAAAAGTTGACAAAATCGCTATGATTGACCGACCGCTACATGAGGAATCAAAATTTCATCCCGCTTTAGCCGTCTCTAATGTTCGTAACTTCATCCCGACCACTCTTGAGATGGAAAAAGGTCAATACTCCACATGGACAGAACTTTTCCGAATTCACTGTCGTGCATATCAAGTCATCGATCACATAATTCCTCCACCACCTTCTGCCCCCAACACGTCTGCCACCAAAGCCGCGAACAAGGACACCACCGTGGATAAAACCGCGGACAAGAACAAAGACAAAGCCCCGTCTTCTCTTCCTACAGGCTCCGAACTCAAATCCTGACTTGATGCTATCGTCCTCCAATGGATATATGGCACTATATCCGACAATCTCATGCACACCATCATTGAGAAGGATTCCACAGCACACAAAGCCTGAGTCCGTCTTGAGAACATCTTTCAGGACAACAAGAAGTCACGAGCGATTTATTTGGAGAACCAATTCTCTCAGGTATCTCTGGATAATTTTGCAAATATTTCCTCTAATTGTTAGGAATTCAAAGTCCTTGCAGATCAACTCTCGAATGTTGGTGCACCCATTTCAAATCAACGTCTCGTTCTCCAACTCATTGCCGGCCTTAATGAGAGTTACGACAGTGTAGCCACGTTTATTCAACAGAGTGATCCTTTGCCTCCGTTCTATGAGGCTCGTTTCCGTCTCATCATGGAAGTGACCTGCAAGGCCAAGCAAGCCTCTACCGCTGCTGTCGCCGCTATGGTTCACACCGCACCACCACCGGACCCCCTTGACCATGACCACGGTACGCCACCCCCCACACGCAGCTCTTCCTCTTCTTACCGAGGACATCGCAGTGGTAACCGCGGACGTGGTCGCGGTCGCGGTTATTTCGGACAAGCCGCACCGCGCCAATGGGCTCCTCGGCCCAATCTTGGGCGTCCTATCCGTGGCCCAATGCTCCATGAACCTATCCGTCGTGTATTTACCCAACCACTGGTTGGATACGACCCACTGCTCCATCTTAGTCCAGAATTTTGGGCCCACGCCCCCAAGCATACTCGATCCAAGCCCCCCCGCCCCCCGCCCCCTCAGCAAGGATATGCACCCATAGACATTGACAGTGCTATGCATACTCTCTCCTTGCAACCTTCGGATCAGTAGTGGTACTTGGACAGCGGTGCCTCATCTCACATGACCTCGGCGAAAGGTACCTTCTCGTCTTATTCTTTTTCAGGCATGCATCGTAATATTCTGGTCGGCAATGGTTCTAATATTCCAGTAAAAGGTCATGGTAACGCTTTGCTCCCTTTCTCTTCTTATCCTCTCTATTTACAAAAAGTCTTACATGCTCCTGATTCAGGCCAAGGATGAGGTCTTGGGTTCGAATCCCACTGCTACCCGATTATCAAAAAGTGTCACGTGACAGGCGTAACAAAAAGATTTATAGCCTGCACGTTATGGGGCGTGTTGGAGATAATATATAAATATTAAATGCCTACCCTCTCTAACAGCTTAAGCTTTTAGATGAGATGGCAATTCAATAATGACCACTTGGATCCTGACATGCCCGTTGGTATCAGAGGATATCGCTATGATCGTTACTATATTCGTTTACAAGAGATGCGACAAAGTGGTCGGATCATTGTGCAATGTCTTAATAAAATGCCAAGTGGCATGATCAAAGCCGTTATTAACAGAGACCCAGGTTAATCTCCGTCTCAAAGTTTCTGGAACTCAGCTTTTCAAACCATTCCTCATGCAATTGGCCATCTTATGTTTCAGTCTACGTTGCACGGACACGGATACGTGGACACGTATCGGACAAGATACGGATACGAAGATACGGATTTTTTCAAAATCACATATTGAGATACGTCAAGGATACGTCGAATATTTAATATTAAAAAATTATATATGTATATATATTATTTAAGTAAATATATAAAATAATGAATATTAAACACTTATAAAATTCAAAAAATAATCAACATATAGCCATGTACAAAGATCCACCATTCCACAAACTCAAATTGATAAATATGTTCAACACGAATATTACAAAGTTTCATAATATAACAAAGATTAATATTGCAATAGCTTATTTATTGTTAAACAACATCATCAACAAACAAAACCAACTCAAAGTCGGGTTCATCAAGTGAAAAATGAAAATGATGAACTATTATATGAGTTAAATGAATTAATAAATTAGAAAATTGCATTTTGGTGTTTGTAGTATAAATAAATTACTTTTTCACCCCTAAAATTTTCAAAAACAATAAAATGACCTATTTTATTGAGGACACGTATCGGATACGCCTTAGGATAGTATTCGATACGTATCCAATTTATTAAAAAAAATATTTAAATAGGATACACCACATGGCGTATCCGAGGCGTATCCTTATCTGTTTATTAGTATCTGATACGGGATATGGAGCCATTTTCGGAGTATCCGTGCAACATAGGTTTCAGTCAATTGTTACTACCTGATTTGTTTTAGTTTCTAAAATGACATTCTGGTCATCTTTGACTAACGCGCAGATTAAGGCCTTTGGTTGCAATGTTCAAATACTCAACAATTTCAATTTACTCAGCGTCTCTGACACTTCAAGACGAAATTCAGATCTTCAGTTAGAGGAGACTTCCTTAAGAAAGATTTCAACGATGTATGTTTCTTTATATATACGTCAATCTGGATTGTTGGCAAGTTAATCTATATTTTTTCATTTTGGCATTGAAATCTTTGTTTTCTTCAAGGTTTGTTCCATGACAATCAGAAGTCTTTGAAAGACTAGGGAAGTTGATATGTCGGCTCAATTTTGGACATCCAGGGTTCAAACAAGAATTTTTCTGATATTTTGGAGATACTAAGGCAGAGAAATATTACGATTTGAGGTTAGATATATTCAGCTAATACTTCTTTTCCATGTCATATTTCGATCAAAATTAAGGCTTCGACCTTTTATATGCAAGAACTTATTTATCTGGTAAACCCCCACAAGTCACTGATATTGTACCCAATTTATTGTAGTTTTGTATCTAATACTGATGTAGACAGGACTTATCTCTTTTACGAAAACATTATCTCTTTTACGAAAACATGCAGAGAATAATGGCATGTCTTTGACCACTCACCCTATCAATGTAATGATTACGCACAACAATAGTGAGAGTGGGAATTTCTTCAAGGACAATTGGTTAGTCAAGGCCTCGTTTTAAAATGTCAAGCTTCAGGTGGAAGTTGATCCTTAAAGCGCATTCCAACAAGGATTAGTCTTCACGGGAGAGGGATTAATGGTTATCTGTCATGTGAGCTATGTGGTGATTTACAAGAGCACGAGTCACATTTGTTCTTTGAATGTGAGATTTCTTATTTTATTTGAATGCCTTGCTATAAATGCTTTGGAGTATCTACTGCTATCAGACACACCAGCTGCACGCTTTAGACACAAAAGTTGGTGTGATTACGAGGCAGAAAGGAAGTTCCATCTGGGAAAACTTAATTTTGGTGTGTGATTATTTGGTTTATCTGGCACTTGAAGAACAACAAAGTGTATAGGAACGAGAGCCTAACATTAGCGAGTGTGGAATTGATCAAAGCTTCCACATGGTCTTGGTTCTTATTCATAGATTGGTGTTTGTCCTCGTTAGATTTTATTAATAACTACTACTGACGAATTCATTTGATACTTTAAAAATTAGTTAATTACAATCCTGAGGCTGTTAATTTATGTGGAAATTGTTCATCGGGATAGAATCTAACTCGTCTGACCGAAACGTGTCAGTGTTCACGACTTCACGCAATGCACTTTTTCTTCACAAGATTATATGATTAGACAAAAGAATCACACACACACACACACAATAATGAAGAATAGTGTTAGAAAATAGGAGATTTATATATTTGATAGATGTTTTATAGGATAGTGAAGATTTGTATTTGTGTTTATGTGGATAGTGTAGGACACTACAAGAAAAACGGCCATTTCCGACGGCACAAAACCCGTCGGAAAAGGCCTATTTCCCGTCAGAAATGGTCTTTTCCGACGGTTTAATCCGTCGAAAATGGTCGACGGAAAAGATTCCGTAGGAAAAGCTCTTTCCGACGGCATGGTGCCGTCGGAAAAGGTCTTTTCCGACGGCACTATGTCGTCGGAAAAGCTGCCGGGCATTTCCGACGGCACGGTGCCGTCGGAAAAGACCTCTTTTCCGACGGCACCATGCCGTCAGAATTGTCCTCTTTTCCGACGGCATCGTGCCGTCGGAAAAGACCTTTTCCGACGGCACTATGCCGTCGGAAATAATAATCATAAATATTAAAAAAAAATTACGAATTTTTTTTTTTTTTTGCTAATTATCATCTCAAATTTTGTCCGAATTTTTGGAAAAGTCTATAATTAAAACATATATATATATAAACATTAATAATATATATAAATTATAAAAAATGAATTATTTGGTACGAAAAACATAAATATAAACTAATTTGTAATATATATTGATTAATAAAAATAGTTTATTATGAAAGTATTAAGAATAATATATGATACGTGTAAGAAAACAAAATATATATAAAGAAAATATAAGTAAGAAAAATAATTGAAGAAAGAATTAAGAGAAGAAATGTAGTTAGGGAGATATAATTTGAGTGTTTATGTATGAATGAATGAATTTTAGGTGTAAAATTTGGGGGTATTTATAGATTTTGGAGGGAGAATGGTGCCATGTCAGCGATCCGCGTCAAAAAGCTTCTGGAAAAGATCATTTTCGTCGGCACTAGGCCGACGGACAGGTCTTTTCCGACGGGTGAAGCCCGTCGGAACTTTTCCGACGGGGACCTGCCGTCGGAAAAGACCTTTTCCGACGGTCAGGTGCCGTCGGAAAAGACTTTCGCTCATTTCCGACGGCCGATTCCGTCGGAGGCCGTCGGAAATGAGCGAATTTCTTGTAGTGGGAGAAGGTATTTTTGATGTAGTGGGGAATATGAAGTATTTAGAGTGTTTAGAATATGGAGTACTTATCTCCAAAATATTTAGAATGTATTGCTTAAGTGTTTTTGGATTGGAGTACGTATCTCCAAATTCACTAGATACAATTCCTCAAATGTGTTTGAGGTTCTTAGTTGTTTTTGTTATGACTTGTTTACAATGATCACCTTTAAGGTGTATTTATAGGTGGTGGATGATTTCTCTAGAACCACCTTGTCTCATCTATATTCTAGAGAACTCATACAAAAATATCTAACTATGTAAATATGGAGTTCTCTAGATACTTCACTAGATTCTTATTATTAGTGGAATATAGAAGATTCTAGAGAAGTCTATGACTTCTACTTTACTCTTGATTTGATTACTCTAGAACCATGTAGAAATGCATCACTCTTCAATAAATAGAACCAACTCATTTTGAAATTAAATTTGTACGACACTACTTGTTAGTTGTTACAGGAGCATAAAGAGAAAAAATGTATTTAACTGGTTACTGGATATACAACACTAATTCCAAAACAAATATATATTAATTAAACGGCTGCAACTCTCTTACGAAGTTCCGGTAATGCATAATGTGGAGATAAGCAACAGACAAAGTAATAATTAGAGCTAAACCCACCACGTATTGCCACTTCTTGAGCTGATTTGGATGTAGGGATTTAGGATGACGACGTCGGTCATCGTACATGAACAATGTGTGATTAGGGATGGTACACTGGAATCCGTTGAAGTAAACTTTAGTCGGGACTGTCCATTCTCTACCCCTCACACTACCACTTAGTCTTTCTAATTCAGGCTTCTTCAGTTTCAGCAATGCGAATTTTACTCGCTTTGGAGGAATAATATTGTTACCTCCGGTGCCCCAGAACAAGCCCATTGTCACATCTGCCATGTACCATTAATAGTTTCCAGTTAGATAGAAGTGTTGGTTAACATGCATTCAAAATACGAAGTTACACGAGGTATTGAGGTTGGTGTTAATCATCATGGTTTAAAAATAAAACCTTAATAAGTAACAACTAACTTACTTTGTGAAGAAGCAGCACTAGTGTAGTTGAAGTGGTCATACTTGATCCCATCGTCGAGGCTTGGGTGCTGAATAGCCACAACCCAATTGGTGTAGTTCGATTCTGTATTGTAGTTCTTTACTGAAACTCTCACCCACCATATACCATCGTCGTTAATTTTTATAACATGCCACTGCACACCAACTGGGCACATGTGTGAGCTGTGCTTAACCAGTGATGACGACGACAAAGATTTTCTCTGATCATCATCTCTTGATGGACAAAATAGACAACAGTACAAATTAATTACACGAAATGAAACGAAAGAAGTGTATTGTAATAATGTAATTTGGTAATAAATGTATTTATACTCACCCACGAGTCGAGTGATCACTGAAACCGCAAGTGTTATCTGGACATTCTACAGAAAAAGGCCGACTATTGTAAAATCCCGACAAAGACACGCAACATCGTGGAGGACTCGGTTGCGAATATCGGCACTTAACTAGCCAAGATACTGCAATATATATAAATACAGGAAAATACTAAATAAGTAATTAGACAATATAATCTAATTGGTGTGTAATATATGATACGTATAGTATTAGGAATGCATAAGCTAGTACAGATTAAATATATTAATAACTTACATAATGTTCCAACGGATACTCCAGCGTCTTTGGGGTGAACTTTGACCGGAGAATCGCAGTGATAGTCCGGTAATAAACTAAAGTTAGTCGGGGGGTTTGTAGCATAGGACAGATCGATTCTATTGTCCCAATTCCCCACCATTAGACGGAAAACAGCAGTGTTGTTTGAAGGATCGACAGATGGAGTGGATAAGTAGCCCGATCGGCAGCAATTGGGAATCCTTAGCCCCTTGGGAGCAAAGTGGTTTAGATCCACCATTGTCGGCGATCTTTCGCAACTGAGAGGATATCTGTTTCTACCAGGAATAAGTACACCAGTGCACATGCCGGTTCTCTTAGCCGTTGCCCCGTAGGCGGACCATATTACTTGGTCGGCTGACCACGTCCAGCGGAGTTGCCAACCATCATATATGCTCCGATAGAGCTGTTTGTTTTTTATATATACAAAAACCTGCAACGCAAAATGCATGGCATTATTAATATTGTGTACACTAAAAAATAAATAATAATTCAATTAGGCTTCCAGAATTCAAAATAATAAACACTTACATCATATCCTGAAGGTGTAATCGTGACAACATTCCACATAATGTGGACCGTATCATCTGCGTCGTCAACCGAGCCATTCGAGTAGTAGATGACCATCAGTAGTATGAACAAAGCCGTACGAGGTATTTTCATGTACATCCTAATTAAGACAAGTGGCTCAGAGTTAAAATTAGTCAAAACTGGATAACAATGATAAGTTTTTCTTCTTATCATAAGTCAAAATTTTATTTCAAAGAATAGCATCAGGAGTGCAATAACCAGAAATAACATCATCACAACAAGTCAAGAACTCACACTGTATAGGATCATGCTAAATCACAACAAGTCAAGAACTCACACTGTATAGGATCATGCTAATTAAGATATATATATATATATATATTTGATTTTGAGCCGGTGTAATATATATTTAAAAGTGATAATGGTAATTTTAGTGAGAGAGCATAGGTCGTGGACTCATTTATTTCCCAAACTCTAATATATTTGTAAGAAAGTCGATTTGCCTTTGCTCAGAAGGTAGCAGCCTAACTCGTTTACAATCCTTAATTAATTTGTACATTTGCACTTGTAAAAAGAAGTGCAACTAACCATTTCATCATAGTTTTGTAAAAGTAGCTCATTATTTATTTTTCAGTTGTTGATCTTTTATTAGCCTGATTTTTAAATATAATTAAAAAAATAAGAATTTCACATATAAATTCACCCTTTGTATGCATCGCGAAAGTACTTTTCTTCATAAGTAATATGTGCAGTTATTTATTTTCCTAGAAAATGTTGATGATTTTAAGAAAAATAATTTGTTCACCTTTATTCGTTCTACTATATGTAGTAACAATGGGTTAGATATTAAAGTCCCTCAAATAAAAAAGTCTGTACAATCTGTGAAATATGTTTTGGATATATAACTAAAACAAACGATCTTGTTTTTCTGATTGAAGATTCGATCTATTATATATATATATATAGAATATAAAATATGCAGCAATTCATAGCTACTCAAGTTCGACCTACGCATATATATATAGATAGCTTTCAAGTTTCAAGTACAACAATTTAGCGCTAAAATGCACGCATCATCATGTATTATTATAGTTATAATAACTATTATTAACTATTCTTATTGATCTTATTATCTAGAGAGAACAAATTAATTAAAAGGTTAATATTTCGAAAACTTAATTCGAGAGAAAAGTGGGTCAAGACATATCATATCTCTAACGCCATTGTAATTTTTAAATCGACATTAGGGAGTGAGAATCTAATTAGCTACGAGTTATGATATTAAGAATCTGGGCTTGAGTGTAAGCTTACTTTGCGGTCATAAAACGAATGCTAGACGAGGCAGTTCAACAATTTGATGGGTACGTTGGCGGGGAGAGTTGTTCAAGTATCAGATCGTGACACGTGTCTTCTCACAACCTGACATCATCCAGTCTCTGCAAAATAATATTGAAGAAGAAAGAAAGGTGGAAGAAAAGAAATGAACAAAGGAAAGTAATTAATTATAACTAACGATCGATCTGTATATATAATGATCGATTCATCTTGATAAATAGCTGCTTAATTGTAATTTCGAGTTATCATAATTATCAGTCTATTACTATATTATGATAATTATCAGCATCATAATTATTACGAGACTTAACAAATTAGAAAAATTAGCGTTAAGGTTACGCGTGCCAAAGAAAAAGAAAAACACTTAAACCTTCAATTCAGCTAACAAATTAAAAGGTTTGACATGAATGTCAAAAACTTAAGAGAGAGAAAATCGTGTCAAGACATATCTCTAGCAACACTGGTAATTAAAACGTTCAGAAATGCTGTTTTCATCGGAAATAGAGAGTCAAAATTAAATCTAATAAGCGGCTAGCTAATTAATGAAATTAATTAAGAAACTGGATTTGTGTTTCGTGTTTTTCTTTTTTTATTCTTTTTGAAAAACAACCTGGATTCTAATGTTAGCTTACCGTGCCGTCATAAAACGAATACACGAGTCACTTCAACAGCAGATCGATCATCCAGTCTGCAGCAAATGTTGTATTATGCGGACATGGTTGTAGTCTTATTAGCTAGCTTTTAATGAAAGAAATAAATCAAATGTGTAAGAAATGAAATGACCTAGAGGAAAGCTAGTACTCACACGAGAAGCAATAGTAAAGAAAGGAAAGAGACATGCATCAAAAGAAACAAAAGAGAGAATAGAGATCGAGAAGCGTAATTAATTTTGATAATGCGTAGAAGTATATATATTATAGAGTAAAATGCAAAACCTACCCTGTGTTGAATTGGCAAAAAAACCCTTGTATTATTTTTATTAGCAAAAAGTCCCCAACTGAGTTTTTGGTTTGACTTTACAACAAATGACATAATTACCCTTATATAAAAAACGAGTAAAATGTAAAAACCTACCCTGTGTTATTTCGAATTGACAAGAAAACCCTTGTTACTTTTATTAGCAGAAAGCCCCTTGTGTTATTTATATATTAGCACACGCACTCTAAACTGAGTTTTTGGTTTGACTTTATAGAAAATGACATAATTACCCATATATAAAAAACTTTACATTAAGTACATATATAATTTAAATTGAAAAGAACACTTACTTAAAGATTCACCATTCACGTCATCATCTTTTCATATTATATTACTTAAATTGTAAAATACTTATGTTAACTTTGATTTTGATTTAGCAACTTTTTTCGATTAAATATTAATGAACAATCTTTCAAAAAGAAAAAGATTGCTAATAAAATAGAAATTAAATTAAACATATGTTTTATTTAAAAAAATGAAGACATTCTCCGACCAATCATCTCTGCAACCGATAACACTAAACGTCCAAACCCCACCACGTCAACACCAACCAACAGATTAAATACCACTTCTCATGACGCTCTCATTCTTCGCGTTCGAATCTTCATGTTTTTTCCGCTTTCGATGGAGTTTCGGCGGCGGCGACTCGGTTTTCTTTTTAATGTTTCTCAAAAAACATTGTGCCGATGCACGAGAGGATCCATCGCGACGACTCCACCGGTGGCGGGATGCAGATTTGGGAACAAAGGTTGTCGTTTGATAACCTTTTTTTCCTTTTTCTTAATACTGTCTTTTTTTAAATATGTTTCAATACTATAAAGAGGATAAAAACAGAATTTCAAGACAAAAAAATTAGTTCCAGACGCAGTACACGCACGTGCGGCACACACTTGAGGGGTTTTTTTGCCAGTGATCAAATAACACAAGGGGTTTCTTGATAATAAAAATAACATAGGGGGTTTTTGCCAATTCGAAATAACACAGGGTAGGTTTTTGCATTTTGCTCAATATAAAGAGGATAAAAACGTAATTTCAAGGCAAAAAATTGAGTTCCAGACGCAGTACACGCACGTGCGGTACACATTTGGGCTTTAGGGGGGTTTTGCCTTTGACCAAATAACACAAGGGGTTTCTTGCTAATAAAAATAACATAGGAGCTTTTTTGCCAATTCGAAATAACACAGGGTAGGTTTTTGCATTTTAATCTATATATATATATATATATATATATATATATATATATATATATATAGCAGATTGATTGCTTTGCTATTTCTGAATTTGAGTTGTAGTTGTATTGTTTCATATGCTTAAGCACTTTTCACCAATTTATTTTGCACGAGCGGACAGAAATTAAAACAAAAAAGTAACATTCTCAGGTTTCTTAAATAAGACATGCATAAAAGATCGTATGATCTATGAAGCAACACCAAAAAAGAAAAAGTAAAAAGCTGATCGTTCTAGCTAAGACTTCTTATTGAATCTTTGATATGTAATCGTTTTAAGACTAAGTGCCACAATAAAAGAAATATGTGCATATGCTTTTATGTTGGAAAATATTAATAATATGTTTTTATTATAAAAATAAGTTATTTAACTATTAAAAAAATTATAGTACCAGAGAAAACGGTATTTTAAATTAACAAGCTAGAACATTGAGTGTTACAATTGTTTATTAACTAAGATTTATAATTATTAAATTAGATTATTTTTAAAATTTAAAGAATGAGTCATATATATATATATATATATATATATATATATATATATGTGTGTGTGTGTGTGTGTGTGTGAGAGAGTGTGTGTGTAACTATTTTTCTGTTGTTCTAAATATTTACCTTCAATTTTATCAATAGCTTTAAATTGATCAATTAAGTTTTTATCAGCAAAAAAGAAGTATAAGAAATACCCTTCAAGCTAAACAACAAAGAGGCGATTTAAAGAGTTGGATAAACAAGACCACTCAGCAAAAAGATAAGCTAAGCTAACTAGAAATGTTGAATTGATCGATTTAGTTAATTTAACGGGAGCACACATCCCTACTGATATTAATTAAAGGACGAAATATTAAAACTGCCCTATAACTTTTTTTTCAAAATTTAAAATGCCTGTTTTTTTCGGGCCTTGTAAAAATGCCCCGTAAGTCTTGTAAAATCTTGAGAAAATGCATGTTTGCCTTATTTGGGCCAAAAATGCCTACGTGGCGGTACAGTCAACGCCACGTCATAAAATAGCTCCGCCACGTCATATTTTCAGCCAATAATAATAAATATATATAAATAAAATAATAAACATATATATATAAATAATAAAGAGATATATAAATAGTAATAAACATAGATATATAAATAATAAAGATATATATATATAAAAATAATAATAAACATTATATATATATAAATAACAAAAAAAATTAAAAAAACCCTACCGCACCCCTGCCCTACCCCCCCCCCCCCCCACACCCCCGCCGCTGTCGAATCGCCGGAACCCCACCCCCCCCCTCCCCGCCCCGCCACCACCACTGCCAAATCGCAGTGGTGGCGACCACGATTGCAGTGGTGGTGGCGTCGATTTGACGCCACCACCACTGCAAATCGCAGTGGTGGAGCCACCACCACTGCAAATCGCAGTGGTGGAGCCACCACCACCGCCGCGATTTGCAGTGGTGGTGGCGTTAAATCGACGCCACCACCACTGCAATCGTGGTCGCCACCACTGCGATTTGGCAGTGGTGGTGGCGGGGCGGGGAGGGAGGGTGGGGTTCCGGCGATTCGACAGCAGGCGGGGGTGTGGGGGGGGTGGTGGGGGGGTAACGGCGGGGATGGAATTTTTTTTATTATTTTTTTTTTGTTTTTTAATTATTTTATATAATATTAAAATATTTATTATTTTATAAATTAGTATAAATAATAATATATGTTGATATTATTATTTATATATAATATATGTTTTAGTTTTACAAATGATTATATATATATGTTTATTATTTATATATATATATATATATACATATATATATATATATATATTTTGGGGGGCAAAATACAATTTATTTTGGGGTGCAAATACAATATTTAAAGTTACAAGGATTTTGGGGTGCAAATACAACTTGTTGACGTGGCCGCCACTGTACCGCCACGTAGGCATTTTTAGCCCGATTAAGCCAAACGGCATTTTCTCAAGATTTTACAAGACTTACGGGGCATTTTTACAAGGCCCGAAAAAAACGGGCATTTTAAGTTTTGAAAAAAAGTTATAGGGCAGTTTTAATATTTCATCCTTAATTAAACTTCATGATGTATTGCAATTCTTCAAACATGATGGAGTGACAATAGTATTACCCCATGTTTTCTTTGAGGTAATTACACTAACACTTACGTATATTTATGAGAATTGGAATTACAGAAATTTTCCTTTAAGCTAGACAAAATTAGAATGATAAATGTTTCTTGAAACTTAAGACTTTAAAAATTACCGGCGTATTAGAAAGGTAAGTGCACCTTTCAAGAGTATTACACTACAGATAATTACTTCAATCAACTATTATCCGCCTCTTAACTTTATTAAATTTCCCATCGCAAATAAAAGCATGTCTTTCTAATTTGGGTCGTTCGTTCAACGCTTAGTGCACTGTTGCATCTGGAAAAGAAAAAAGAGAAAAAGATCGATCGAAAAACTTGCTGGTTATAAATATGAAGAAATGCTTTTGCCCAGAAGAATCTATCCCACTTTTATGGCCTTTCATAGAGTATAATATTTAATTTTTTAAAACATTTATAGTTTATTATATATAGTTCAGACTTCAGAGGAAAACATGCGCGATTAAAAATTAATGACACGGGATTGAAATGTTTACATACATTTATATATCATTACACCAGTTAAACATCAAGAGGTACGTGTAGTTGTAACTATACCTCTTTCTTTTCACTAATAATACTTTATTTAATGATCTTATTATTAGAATAATGTCGAAAAATAGACGAGCCAAGCAGTAAATTAATGTCAAGTTGTGACTGGTGGCCCCACCTGTGTAGGGTCCACACCCCATGTGAGTGCACTCGGCACTCCCTACTGGGCAGCATAGATATAATCGTGAAAACGATACCCGCATTGTTAAATAGTAATTAATGTGACAGGTTCATAAATATGACACTGAAAGGTAAAATAAAAAATGGATAAATGCCTTTGGGGAGTAAATAATTGGCTTTAATATAACCAAAAACTCCTTAGTCAAATCCACTTCTGATTAACATGTAAATATGATATAGACAAAATTAATAATGATGCATGCAGGGATATATATATATATAGTGTGTGTTTATATACATATACATGTATGAACACATATTATACATATAGCGAGTCAGAGTGTCATGAGAATATCGTCGCATATTATGTATTACTGAAAGTTAACTTTCCGTTGATGTTCGCAAAACCAAGAAAGTGAAATCTTAATAAAACATAGCTTTTAGGATAATTACAGCCACATCCCCTGATGTTTGGTGTGACTTCAAATATTACTCCTCTATTTTAGAAAATTACAAGCACCTCCGCTCCAATCAAAAATTATAAAATAATTATATTTTCTTGCCCTTGATCCATTAATTTCTTTTAAAGAATTTAGCACAATTTCTTTTAAAAAGTTACCAGATAAAATTATAAAAAATAATAAAATGAACACTAAAATAATTTTACTCAACTATATAAATAATGTTACAACGTATGTATTCTGTAAATATTTAATAAATGTAATTTGGCCATTTATGACAAAAAGTATATGAGATTAATTACACAATCTCTTAAATATTTATTGGTCTAAAATAATTATTGTATGAGGATTTTTTTCTAAAACAAAAAGATGTTCGTGCATGGCTTAATGGTAGAAGAATTAATTATATGTTTGTATTTAAGAATAATCTATTGAACCAATAACATATTTTCAAATTTAGTATAGGAAATAACTTAAATGTATAAAGTCATCACAAGCTAGCTAGCTATAATATTTTGTTAAGTTAAATTCCTTAACTAATTTAGAATTGTTAATGTGGAGACAATTAGGTAGTTTTCCAAATTTAAAGAATAAGTAATAACGCCATATATTAAGAAAAACTATTTTATTGTTGTTTTAATACTTCTCTAAAATTTTAACAATAGCTTTTAAATGGATCGATTTTATTAGATTTAACTGGAGCACACATCCCAAGTGATATTAATTAAATTAAACTTCAAAGGATATCTTGCAATTCCAAACCTCATGGCCTGAGTGACCACATCATTCCATATTTTCTTTGGGATATGGTTACACCAAGACTTCCGTACATTTAAAAGAACATGTGTGGTTATAAATCTGTTCTAAAGTTTGAAAAAGTTATAATGATGGTTCTTGAAATTAAAGGCTGTTAAAAATAACAAGGTACCAAAGATAAGAGCACCTTTTAAGAATACTACTCTACAAGTATTTACTTCTATCAACTATTATTCGCCTCTTCACTTTAACATGGGAAACAAAAACACACGTTTCTTTGGGTTGTTCGTTTAACGTTTCGTGCACTGTTGCATGGGTAAAGTTGCATCTGTCATTAGAAAAAGCGAAAAGGAAAAACTTGCTAGTTATAAATAGGGCCGCACTTATTTGACAGTCCTTATTCTGGACTGTCATACAGTCTATGGAGGCAACCAATTAAAATTAAGAGTCCTTTAGTATCATAATTATTAAATAATCTCTTCGTATCTAATAATTAATAAAACGCCCCATTCAATAACTAATTATCAAATAAGTACCAAATCAAATTCTTTCGGATCAAATTCATTCTCTAGTTAACAAAAAATTGATTTCTAAAGTGAAAAAAATTACAAAACTAAAAGCAATATTCATCCCAATTTGTTGAAGCATTCGAACTTGAGAAGAAAATTAAAAACTACAACATCATCCCTTCTCTTTCACCGTATATTATTCTCGTAATTAAAACATAAATTTAAATTTTCCCAATACCGTGTAAATTTTGTTATATGTTATTTGACAAAATTTTGAGTTTTTTTAACAAAAACTATTTACTTCTTTTTGGATGGATGACATCGAGATTGATAACAATAATATGTCTATTCCAATTAAGATATTGTTGATTCCACCTACTATAGACATGTTATTTAGCGTTATGAAGATCACACATACAATTTTTTTTAATTTGTTTGCAAAAAATAGGCTTTGGTGTTCGAGTGAGAAATTCGTAAAAGAAAAATTAGTGTTGAGAGAATAGCTAGTACAACCATAAACTCATGATGGCAACACAAGTACATAGTATCAACGACTAATTTCTATCTGACAGTGTACTTTTAAAAACAAAAAGTGATTTAACATTGTTGTTATGAGTAGTTTTAAATTAATTTTCTCAATTTACTATGCTAATGAGCTTTTGGTAATAATAATACTTTATCTATCATATAGTGAAATGATTGGTAGGGACAGAATACCGAAAGTCGTAGCTTATACCGACCTAAACAAGTTTTTCCAAAATAAGAACAAACTTTTTTTGGTTATTTTTGTTTGTGGTGAATGTTTGATTATCTTTTTTAAGAGTAATTTTTCAAATCTAAAAATTTATGATTCAATTTTTGGTATTATGTAGAGTTTTTTTTAATAAATTTGATTTGTTAAATAATGAAGAGTGTAATCCTATATCAATTTGTTTCAAATTTCCAGTTGACTCTTTCCAAAGAAAGAAGATTTCAAGCGAATAAAAAATTATAAGTAAAACACAGCACCTGTGACCTGACTAAAATATTATAAAATAAAATATGGAGTTTTGTGCCATATGACAATTTAAAGGCTTAAGTTGAAAATAAGGTTTTGAACAAAACCGGCTAAGCCGGTTGCCATATGCAATGAAATTTGTAAAGCTTTAAAAATGGGACTGTATCTATACAGTCCCGTTACAAAAGCATTTTCCTTATAAATATATAATGCTTTTGCCTTTTGTCCAGAAGAATCTATTTCATATAGTATAATCGTACGTACATTCATTCGATTGTTAAAGATATATATAGTTTATAGTCTAAAGGAAAAGACAATGCGTGCATGGTCAAAAATGATTTACACACGAGAATGAAACACATACATACATATATAAATCATTTAACTAATTAGTTTAAATATTATTAGTATCCAAAACACTACTAAGTACTAACATGTGGAATCTATACATATACGTATAACAATTTGGAATCTCGCACCAAATTAAGATTATCTTGTCGTTTTTATCTAATCATGGCAAAAGTAAAAGGCTAGGTATTCACATTGGAATGAAGCAATTAGCAATTCTTGTGCATATATATTCATGCAGATGTCAATTTTGATTCCATAATAACAAAAGCCAAAGGCTATCTCGAGTCCACAAACCTAATTTTTTGCCCGACTTTTTAATTACATGGTCAAACGTGCATTAATTATGCTTTGTATAATATGTTCTGCAGTCCCTCCTATTTCGCACCGTGTTTATCGAAGAAGAAGAAAGTTGTGTCTTTTAGCACAAAACACCCCGAAATTTTTCACTGAATTGACCCTTGCTTTGATGTACACTAAGACTTATTTGTGATAATTTTGACGTCTAAATTAAGACTTGATATTTTATTTATTTCATCAACTTTGTTACTATATATCTTTTGAACAAGTTGGCCCAGGATCCAGTCCAGACCTCTTTTGGCCTATTTTATTTATTTATTTATTTTTCTCTCTAAGGATGTCGAAGAAATGGATTATATAAGATTATAAGTTGTAAAAAGTAGTGAGGCGCGCATAGGTCTGCCCTTTGTACTGTGCACTGGCATGCATCACCGGTTCCAAATAGTTAGTGAAACCGAAAAGTAAAATGAATGGATAATAGTTAGTCGAAATCTATATCATTATAAGATTCTATAAATCTTCCTCTTTATTAATAAAATATGTTCTTGTAAAATCTCTTAAATCCCGCCCTTTAGATTCTAGAAATCATCCTTTTTATTAATAAATTATATATCTTTTTCAAAATCTCTTTAATCTCTGCCTTTAAAATACAAATACAAGCTGTATTAATTCTTTTAGAAACTGTACTGTGGAACATAACTCGAGCTAGGGAGATAGAACTAATTTTGGGCAAATATGAAAGTTTTAAACGCAGTCTTCCTATTCGCGGTCCTTGTTGCATTTGTCCAACGTAAGTTTCAGGATTTATATATGCAATTTGAAAGGGCAAAATTGAGATTTTATATTAGTTTGTTCTGTTTTTAGAGAATTTGCTCTGCCTATATCATTTGTCTTACTTTAATTATGCTAACATTAATTATGCTAACAGAGTTGACTTATGTAGATAACGATTTTGGGATAATTAAGCTTGGATAGTTCTAAGTGCGGTAACATTTGTGTTCGTTAATTAATAATTTGTGAGTTTAATTTTTTCAAAGGTACTCTTGCTCGACCGGTACCCGATCCCGAGTTTTGTCAAGATGATATCTCTTTACCAGGCTGTGGAGGACTACCGGACTTTGTGTGTAGCTCAGCATGTTACGAAATACATCAAGAACGAACGGTTTGGGGTTTCTGCCATTGCAACCCTCGTGACAGCAACATATGTATATGTGCATATAATTGCGATATGGCCAAAAGAAATATAACCGATGTTATAAGTTAAATAGTTGGTTGCGTAAGACTTTTGGAGGTCTAATGGTGTAGAAGAGAATGTTTCATCATAAGTTGAATAAATTACAAATGTTAGTTTTATAATGTGACTAAATTTGATTAGAAATGGTAGAGTAGTATAATTTGACAAAGAAAAATTGCTCCATAAGTATCGTGTCACTTTTTTTCTTTTTTTGATGAAATTGTTTGTATCAATTGAAAAGGTAACCGTGATTGGAAGTCTAGTTCAATGAGAACATGTTTTTGTTATAGCTCCTTTTAAAAGAAAAACAAAAATTAAAAATGTTGACATGCAACCCTGTTTAATTTATTTAAGTATAATAAAATTAATTTGTACGATAAAAGTTATAATTTAAACATGTAGAAAAAGTTGCACTGTTGCATGGGTAAAGTTATAATTAATGTTGACATGCACTGTTGCATGGGTAAAGTTGCATCTGTCATTAGAAAAAGCGAAAAGGAAAAACTTGCTAGTTATAAATAGGTAGTGAAACCGAAAAGTAAAATGAATGGATAATAGTTTTGATTAATAATTGGCTTTAATATAACACATTAGTTGAATCGAAAGACTACATCCGAACCACTTCATCCCAATTAACATGCGGATGACATCGAGACAAATAATGATGCATGTAATCTTATGAATAGAACAAACTATATACGGAAATTGGAGAACAATATATGTGATTGCAATTAGGGCACATGCATATTACTATAAATTGAGGAATTCATCCAAAATTATGGCTTGGACGAATAAGAATGACAGTTTTATCCATGAAGGTCACTTGAAATATGTTCCTATACAATCCATCTGAAATTAATCGAGATACGACCTGATAAGTTCATTAAAAAAGATTAGAAAGGTTAAATTGTATTTGAAAATTTGAGGGTAACGTTAAAAGTAGGTTAAAATTGATTAGGAGATTACCTTAAAGAGTTTCAAATATTAATCTCCTGAAACTGATCATACTAAAAATACATAAATTAATGCAATTGGCAGCCTACAAGTTCATGCATATCAATGATCAGGAACCAGGTCACTATGAGTCTATGACACTTTTTTTAAAGTTCATAACAGATTTAACAATGCAAACAACATAGGAGTCAAATTCATTTTTACATTAGAATAAGTCAACCAAGCATAATACATATCAAAGCTCCATTAAGAAAATCTCTCTGCTTTGACATTTGAAGCGCGCTTTCCATGTTCTTCGTTTTAAACTCTTTCGCCCCCTTGTTTTTATGGACTTGCTAATGCCCCGTCTCCACTTCATCAAAGTTCCAGTTTCTTACTAGATCCCTTCTAACAGCATGGCTTCTAACAAGCCTCGGTGGCCCCATCATTCTAGTGTTCGAAGTTGTGGGTTGTGGCATTACCTTAGATGGTGTGATGGTAGGATTAGCTCTGGGAGGAGGAAGTGAAGATCTCGTGGTCAAGCAATTGCCGATTATTGTAGAGCCGCATCTTCCATCATTGTCCGTACTTGACACAGAGTAACTTCTGAAGGAATGGGAAGGGCTCTCTACGGCCTGACATACGAGACATGCAAGACTCATGTTATCGAACAGTCACCAACCAGCACTATCAAACCGTTGCTGCTGCATTGTACATACCATAAATATTGGAAGAAAGGAGGCGGTGAGTGAAAATATGACGACTTTTCTAGAAACCTGTTCAGTTCAAAATAATTAAACAGAACTTTTAACAGTCACTAGTCACTATTCCTTAATCTGGGAACTCATGAAAGGACCAGAAGAAAGGCTGATAAGTGATAATGGTCGTAATCTCTCGTTCCTAGTGTCTGAAGGGAAAAAACAATAAGCTCTTGCGGTTTTGCAATTTATTCTACTACTTTCTTATCGCTATCTTAGCTTATAAAGAACGACACACCTTTTAATCTGAAATAAGCTATTATAGCAAATGCTTGCTTGGGGAGGAACTTAGTAAAATAAAGATTGTGAACAACATAAAGTTACAGTGTTTTACTTCTAATTCTTCTGTCTCATGTCCTGTCACATCCATGTCATATAATGTAGGCGTGTTATTATCGCAACCCCTAGTTTTTCAGGACATCAGTAGATAAAAAAGAAATTAAAGCAACAACTTCTTCTTTCTAAAAAAAAAAAAGTGTGCATGTTGCCATAACTTATCAACAGAAAGTTGAGTCAATTAGCTTCAACAACGTAAACACAACAGAACCAAAATACAAACGGGCTTGAATATAATAAGTCCAAGTATATTTCAGATAATAAGTGGAATCGATACGTAAAATGCGGGAAACACAATCTAGTACAAAGAAACCAGATCTTTACAATATTGTGTTTAAAACAAAAGTGACAGATTGGTTCCTTAGCGTCCATATAACAGCCTATGAACTGATTCAGCCTACTTTTGGAAGTATGAAAGAATAACTGCAGAAAATTGACTGGATACAACAGCTATTTCACCAAACTTCTTTTGTCAGCATCCAACAGGCAAATATTAAAACAAGACAACCGATAAAAAAACTCTTACTTATGCTGCTAGAGTGCTAGTGGTTTCAACTGGAATTGCAAAACAGAGTATACACGAATTAGACAGCTAATATATAGTAAAAGTGCATCTAAGAAACCTCAGCTAATTACAACAAAAGCAGCATAAGAATAATAATAATAACAATAATTGAACTTTGCTGTAAAACTAGTACACCACTCATTAAAACAACATAAGTAACAAGAATCCTTAAAGAACAACAGAGCATATACTGGAACTCATAATTATAAATTCAGGATTACCCAATTCATGAAAATAGTGAAATAAAATCAAGGGAAACTAAAACGTCAAAATTATTAATCAGAGCAACAAACAGAAAAAGAAGTAAAATAACCAAATGAAGGGATATTGAGACTTGAGAGACAAACCTGAAATTACAACTGGTGGAAGTACTTCTGCTAATGATGAGTTGACAAGTTGTACGTGTGGGGGTTAAAGATTCTTGAGAGCGTTGACTCTCGTAAATGAAAGGAACTTATGTTTGAATTTATTACACCAATGGTACTGTGTTCTATGATTTGTCGACACCAACAACAATTTATTATTAGTCGTTTGGTTCTTAGAGTGATTATTAATACGCATGGTTGTGTATAAAAAATGATGCAACATAAAAGTATCGTGTAAGATAAAATTTGACCAAATCATCTTATAATCTATATGTAATAACTAATGACCTTGTCTGTGAATTAGAACAACTTTAGATTATAGGACGACATTTTTATCTATAGTACCATATTTGTTACGACGATTGCTTACTTATGATCATGTCTCTTTTTTGTTCTTTTTATGTTGCAAGTGCTTAAAACTGTTGCTTTCTTTCGTTTGGGTGTAAACTTTGATTGAAGTGATCACCTTGCTAATTAGGTAAATCGAACTAATTAGTTACCAATGTAGAAAAAGTGTATTTTATAATTGAAGGCAAAAATGAGGGTTGATGATTGACTTGGATGTTGCATTGAACTGTTCGAAATGCCGCTGATTTATATATCTGCAAGTACACATTACTACATTAGTAAACCATTAAATATATAGAGAACTAATCAACCAACCCTTTTTTTTTTCTTATTCTTATTTCTCCCATGCCTAGCACGGATATTTAATTAGGTTTGATTATATATAGTATGTTATGGAGGGAAAAAGAGAGTCATAAGCTTGGTTTGACTAGAAAAATTAAATAATGTCATTTGATACCAGAGCACAAGTGCACAACAAGGTTATGCATCATCACTATCGGATTGATTAGCATTTGGTGTTGATTTTTTAATTTTTAAAAATTTGATCTTAGTTAATCACCGATTTAACTGGTATATAAAATGGAATTCCTTATTAAGTTTCATCACGGCACTCATCAAAAGAAAAAAAGTTTCATCGCGGCATTCTAAAATATATAGATGACTTCTTCCTTCTGATAGGAAAAAATATATCCATGACCTGTTTTTGCTTTTTCTTGTAACCACCAGACGGTATGAGATAATGCGACCATTATCGGATTTATAATATCTTACCTTTACAAAATGACGTTGTCAGAAATGAAAAAAAAAACTAAAAAAAAAAAAAAAAAAAAACTTTACAAATGGACAAAATAAAGAGGATGGAAAATTCTTGTTTTGCATATTGTATTAATTTATTCCATAATTCAACCCAACATGGTTTGACAAATTAACAAATGGAAGCGTAATAAGCCCATATCAAATCTGTGCCGGCTATATTACTCAACCCAACTATTAGCTCGTCCCAAAGCAGGGAGCAGAATGTTCTAGGCCTTAGCTGACCGAAATTCTATGAAAAGTACTTAGCATAAATACCATGCATATTATACATAAAATTAACCATGATCAATAACCAGCAAAATATGTATTTTCCAAAAAAAATCAACTCTTTATGATACTTTTTAGAAGCCGTTTGATTATTTAGATAAATTTTATCACAAAAATATGGTATAGATTAGAAATGAGATAAAAAATCAAAATTTATGCGTTATCTAATATGTGTCACTTGTTTGGTTGATAAGATTAAATGCCAAGATAAATGATTACCTCAATAAGTTTTTGTTTGATTTGGGTCATTAATTAATGTTCAACTAACCATTTTTTCTATAAATCTTCTTTTTTTAAGTTGAAACATAATGTTGTTTTCAACTCAATGACATAGTGTATATTTTTCTTACTATTATATATTACCAAATTCTTATATCAAAATAAGTTATGAAAATAAACGTATTTTTTAAATGAGGGTGACAGGGTCGAGTAAGAAAGGAAAAAGAAGTTAGAATCTTTTTCCTTTTCTATTTTGATTTTATGAATTAATAAGAATTTTTATAATTATTAAAAAAAAATGTCATAAAGTTGACTTATTTTATCATAATTTAATCACCTTTAAAAAAGAAGAAAAAAAGAGTAAGAGAGACGAAATTAAAATTTTTGTTGCATGCTGCAAATGAAAACTTAATATATAAGTCATGTGATTAAATACTAAAAACCTAAAAATAAACTATCAAAAGAGTTTTTTTTTTAATATTACTTTATATTTTGACCAATAAACTATAAAGTTGTTGTCCACAGGAATCTTATAAATATAACATATTATTTTTTTTGTTCAAACTTTAAATTTTGAGCTTTAATAAATAGTATATCTAATTATGTAATAGAAAAGTGAAGTAATTTATAAATTTATAGAGGATTTAATGGAGAATTTCGATGAAAAGTAAAAATAATGCAAAACCAAAATCATTTATCTTTGGGGTAGAGGTGACAAAAACCAAAAAATTCGGGCTTATCTCACATCTGCCCAAAAAATCACTATAAAACCAAACGAAAGATAAAGTGAGATAAGTTGAGATATCTCACTTTATCTATATCCAAACGACTTCTTAGGATTTTCAGCACAACCCGCACTGCGATATTATTATTTTTAATCAATAACAAAGAAAAATATCATAGAACAAAGTACAAGTGATATGCTTTAACCACTTACCAAAATATTAATGAAAATGTGGTGGCCTTTCAAACAAACTCTCATTTCGCTATCCAATCATAAAAAGAAAATAGAAATTTCTTGTTTGGCTCTCGTCCATTCCCAAACTTTTAATTTTACTGACTCCACAACTCTACAGTTTCAACTTTTTGCCTTCGCAAAAAATTTAAAGGCAAAATTATATACTAGACGCCTTACCACAACTTTTTTACCTTCAGGTATATTAAAAAACTCTAAAAATTCTCATATCAGTCAATCAAACATTTTGCCCAAACTCGATAAGAGAAAGAGCACTAAAACAAATATATGTTTGTCGTGTTTTCCTCCTCTTGACCACAAAGTTTACAAATCAACTAATTATTAATCTCCCAACATCCTCTTGTAGCTTGATTCACCTTCATGAGTACTTTGTCAAGCACCAATACACCAATTTTAGTAAAGCTAAGTGTTTCCAGAAAAAAGCAAAAAAAAAAAATTTAACTTGTTCCATTGAAAATTGCATCAAGCTTTCATATGCATATATGAGGGAGATAATACAGGGGGTCGAGATGGGCCTCCAACGGAACACGAGTTCATTTCGGGCCTGCCATAGGGCCCAACACCTAGTGAGGGTGACTATCAGGTGAACGAGCCGGCACAAGTGGGAGATCAAGTTTATGATTCGGGGGGAGCAGGGAGTAAAATCGGGGAAGGCGTCGTGGACTACCAAAATCAGGGGGCAATCAGCAAGAGGTGGATCGTAGTTTCCTCGATGAATGGCAAAGGGGACAAAGGAAGTCGCGAGTGGCCAATGTATAATGGCCCCATAACCAACCAAAAAATTGATTCGTGGGAGAACCTAAGAACGCCATAATGCGGTCCAGGGGAGGCTTAGGGTGGCCGGCCCATAGGCAACAGCAGACAGCCAATGAGAGGAAGATGTGATCGTGAAGTGTCAGCTAGGTTGCCAAGCCCAGCAGCTGACATCAGTAATGTCATTTGTAGGGAGCGGTATCTTGTGATGCGTTCGACCACATGGCGAAAGAGGAGAGGGCCCACAATGGAGAGGGCACGTGTACCAGTGATTGATGTCCCGGATCGAGAGGTGGGTTTATGGTTTAGAGGTGGCGAAGGTGATGAGGAATGGAGGTCACATAGCGGCAACAGGAAAGGCATCGAGCTATCAAGAATGCTAGAAGTCAATCAAGACGACATTGTCGACCACCCAACAGATGGATTCACGCAGTGCGGGAAATAAGCCGAACATTGACGCCCATGTTCGACTGGCAGTGGGCACTGTTGGGGTCATGAGTGGGTCACAGGAGGGGAAGTACTTAGCACACAACACCCTGCCCCAGAGCGATTCAAGATTATTCACCAGTTGTCAGTCGAGTTTTAACATGAAGGCGTCATTCAGCCGCTCGAGGTGTTCGAAACCCCAATCCACCAAGTTGATTATATTGTTTTTGGAATTAAGTTTTTTTTTTTTGTAGAAAAGAGAATATAAGACCTTAGGCAACATCAGTTGCAAGAATAGCTAAAAGCAAATGAGAAGGACTGAGCAAAATGCTAACTTCCTCTCCCAAATACAAGGAATTTTTTTCATTGCGTCTGCAAGAATGTTCTTTGATATCGCAATCCATTTCAGTTCATGCTCCCACGGTTTATGTAGAAGAACTCTACACTCATCAATCTTCTGTCTGGGGGGATGGCCATCAATTTCTTCCTCCAAAATAAGCGTGATAGCTTCCCTTGAATCGTACTCAATGATAATTCTTTGAATGTGTTTCTCCCAGGAAATTCCCAGTCCAATCTGTAGCGCCTCAAATTCTGTTTCGACTTTTGAGTATCGTCGGGTTAAGGATGCGTTGGATGAAACCCCACTGCCATTCCCTTCCTCATTGAGCAGAACTCTACCCGCGAACCCCATGTTACTTTGGTCATAAACGCTCCCGTCCACATTTAGTTTCAACCATCCATCCTTAAGTTTTTCCCAACCTATTTCCTTAGTTTCTCTCGATTTCTTACGGGCAAACATCAAATCAGCCACCAAATTTTTCATAAGAGCAAAAGTAGAACTCAGTGATTCCTCATAGCCTTTGAAAATGCAAGAACTGCGCGACTTTCAGATTTGCCATATGCTCTCTACAAAGATAAGATTCCATGGGGTTCGGGGAAAGACCGCACAACCTTGATCAATACATTCCAGATTCATACGCAATCAATGGTCATCTCCAATATTCAAGAATATGCAGAATTGTGTTGGGTTAAGGATCTTACCCAAATCCTCTTCGCTACCTTACAATTACATAGGATATGAAGAATCAAATCCACATTATCCGAAAGAATATCACACACCGAATCATCTGTCATCTTACGTGTCATCCTTAACTCATTCGTCGCGACTCTATTTTGCACCACCAACCAAACAAAAAACTTGATCTTATTGCTACAGGGAATGCTCCACACCCATGCATATTTTCCCGCAAGACATGGTGATTCACCATATGTACGTTGTAGCGCTTTTACGCAAAAACATACCATTTGCCGTCTCCCTCCAAATCCTCTTGTCATCTTCATCTCTCAAATGATTCGGCATTCAAGAATTTGTTTCCTCCACTCGATTGGGATCGGAATATGGATTAACTCCAACCACCATGACCCTACATCGTCAATCAAGTTGCTTAATTTCATCCCATATTCCTCACACCTTATCCCAGAAATAACATAACAAAGCCTCGCACTTCCAATTTAATTGTCAAACAAAAAAGATATCTCATTTCCATTGTCGATTTTCCACCTTATGATAGGGTTATCAGAGCTATACATCGAACCACCCCTTTCCATGTCAAGCTATCACTCGGTTTGCCCACATACTCACTCAATCGCGCATTTCTTAGATATTTGACTTGCACTAGACTTGTCCAAACACTTTGTTGGTTTTGCAAAAAGATTCACAAAGTTTAGACAACAATGCTTCATTATTCACTTGCTCTCTATACAGTCCCAACCCATTATTCTTCTTGCTCTGAGTGACTTTATTCCACCCCACGAGGTGAATTTTCTTGATTTTCGGGTTATTAGACCATAGAAAATACTGGTTAATTGTATCGAGCCTTCTTCAGATTCTTTTGGGAATCCAACTTGACGGCACAAGATGAATAGGCATAGCCATTGACACATACTTCATCAAAGTTGCTCTTTCGATCAAAGATAGAGTATTACCTTTCCAACTAGTTAGGCGTGCAAGAAAGTTGTCAAATATGTCATTAAAGTGTTCATCCTTGAATCGCCCAAGAACCAGTCTTGCCCCCAAATACTTCCATTAGTTTGAGGTTTGTGAGAAACCCAACCCCTAACATATTCGCCTCTTCATAGGCGCGCCTCCTCGACTAGAGAAATAAATTTTAGATTTTTCATTATTGACCTTGAAACTGATGACCCGCAAAAAGCATCTAAGTTTTTTTCATAAATCTAGCCGTTTTGAGTATGAGTTTTCCCATCAAAATCAGATCATCACCAAAAAATAGATGAGACATGCAGGGGCCAACCCTACAAGGAACGAGCGAATCCCACTTCTCAATTTCATCTGCTTAATGGATCATGTAAGATAAATGTTCAACACAAAGAACAAATAAATACGGGGATAAAGGGTCACCTTGTCGTAGACCACACGTGTGTTTAATTCCTCCAATGATTCGCCATTCCAAAGGATTTTCGTCGTCGTGTTACAAACACAAAACATAATAAGCTTTATATGAAAGTTCAAAGCTATCAGAGTTTTCTCAAGAAACTTCTAACTGAATTTATCCTATGCCTTCTCGAGGTCCAACTTTAAGATCATATAACCCACCTAAATGTTCTTCTTAGGATGCAACGAGTTAAGCACTTCATGCATAACAAAGATGTTGTCATGTGTGCTCCTACCCTTAATAAAACTCAATTGGGTAGCCGCAATAAGGTGAGGCATAATATCTTTAAGTCTTAAAGTAATTCATTTGGTAATAAGCTTATACACAACATTACAAATAGAGATTGGGTGAAACTGAGAAATACGCTTGGGGTTATTTACCTTGGCAATAAAGCATAAATGTGCAGCGCACACTTTGGTGTCAAACTCGCCAAGTCGAAACGTCTCATGCACGAACTTAAAAAAGTGAGTCGCTAGTCCACAACTAAAATTTTTGATAAAACAACGCATGAATCCCACCCGGCCCTAATGCCTTATTAGGTTAATTCTGCCATAGAGTGTCCTTAACTTCCCTAATATCAGTATCTTGCCCAATAATTTCCGTTTGACCATCATCAAGGCATTGTTGGAAACAGAAAGTCGGTAGAGTTAAGGTATGTTCGTTCACACCTGTGAACAAACCATGAAAGAAGCTACGTGCATATGCTTGTAAAAAACCCAGATATTTAACCCAAATGTCGTCAATCTTCAGAGTTCAAATGCGGTTACTCTTACAACGCGTAAGGGTAGAGCAGTGAAAAAACGTTGTATTCCTGTCCCCTTCAGCAAGCCATTGAACACGCGATATTTTCTTCCAAAAAAAATATTCCCTACTAGGGATGGCGTCGTAATCCTCAAGTAGTTGCCTCTCCAAACTTCATAAAATGGAATTAGGCTTGAATGCAAACGCGGGTTGCGTCCTCTCTAATCTCTGAAGAATTTCTTTCTTGCGTCGGGAGATATTCCCAAAACACGACTTGTTCCAAGGTATCACGACCTCGGGTACATGCTCGATTTCTTTGAGAAGTTCGACCTTATCCTCCCAAATGTCGAAGCACACCCTCACAATCCTTATGTTTCGACCACATTGTTTCGAATTGGAAAGGCCTCAACTGAGTAGGAAACTTACCCCCAACTATATTAGTAAGGATAGGGTGATGGTCCCCATGTGTGCGAGATAGGTGAAGAACCACATTATTCGGGAAGCGTTCCATCCACATGGCATTAGAAATCGCACGATTTATTCTCTCCTTGATCACGACCTCTGCCTCTCTTTCATTAGTCCACATAAATTTATGTCCATGAAAACCTGAATTATGTATGCGCCACGCTTACATTCTCCATTGAAACTCCACGTATATGTTATGGACCATATTACTCCCTGTTTCTTCTCATGAGCGAAAGCTATCTCATTAAAGGCCCCTTGAACTAACCAATGCACGTCCATGTCCTTCGATATGTTCTCCAGCTTGTCAAAGATGCGCACTTTGCCTTCTTTATAGGGTATAGCATATATACGTGACAGCATCCACTCCTCATGCCTTCTTGGCCCCACTATGGCATGAATACCCTGATCCTCGATGCTCTTAATCTCCACTTTTATAGAGTCTCCATTCCATAGCATCCATATTCACCCATCCATCCCATCAGTAGGATCAATACAAAAATCTGAAAACCCCAGTTGTGGAGCAATCTCATAAGCTATATCCGAAGAAACACGAGTTCCAAGAAGAAAAACCACATATGGACTATGAATCCGTACTAACTCCATATAGTTAGTTCTAAAACTCTCATCACAAGCTCTTTGACAATTCCACGAGGCAATCTTCATTGATGGATCAATGAGATGGGTCGAGTGAATGGGGTCGTCGATTCTCCAAACCCTCCATGACAACATCAGTGGCCTCACTAGTTCGCACGCTATGTACTTATGTCTGAGACTTTCCCAATTGCTCATGCTCAGATTCTCTCAGAAAGAAGGTTTTCCACCCTTTTATATTTTTTGTGTGCAGACCTCCATCTCCCATATGAGCGGTGATACTTCTATCACATTGGTATTCCTCGATTTTGTGTGTAATATTGTCAAGGGACCTACGAAACTGTGGAAATTTGTTTGGAACTCCCAAAATTGTTGATGGATGACTACATTTAGTATGCCATTTTCCATCTCCACCAGCATGTCCACCTCATGATTCATGATATTCCACTTCACTAACAACCAAATTATTTGTCACGGTTGCGTTTGTAAACGCGATATCCCTCAGGTTCAGCCAAAACAGAGAAAGATTTTATTTGTCGCAGACTTAGGGATGCTGCTACTTCTTCTTGTCCCGCTACCACCCTATTTTTGTTTTTATTTAGCTGCCGGTGTCTTACAAAGAGAGAACGACGCTGGTAGGATTCTCTTGCCACTAGAACTCCCCGATATTTCAAAATCCTTCCCTGGATGGAAGTTCGTATCTTTAGGTATAATACCTCATGTATATCATTAGGATTCCTAATAGCACCAGTTTTACCTTTAGAAACACCATCCTTACCCCACCAATGGGCTTTTCCCATCATTATATTTATTTCCATTCATGAGTCTAGTCATATTCCTTCGCCGCGACACCTTCATCCAGATGCCAAATTCATTCTGTTGAGCCTTTTCCAATAGCCATTATGACCCGTTCGACTTTTTGCTACCCGTCGACCCCACCACCATTCTAGATTCTTTGATATTAACTTCAGGCGTATCAAGTTTCTTCTTGACACAATAATCTGTCGCATATCCGACTTTCCCACACGAGTAGCACAATGCGGTTAATTTTTCGTAAATTACTTGGTATAGGTGCCCTCTAATTCTGATTCCTCTTTCAACAGCTTATTCATCGTTATTTGCATGCAAAATATGACGAACTTACCTCATGACGCCGTGAAGGTATTCCCATCAATCTTTATGGGGTCACTGATGCACTTCACAATGGGTTGAATAACTCCACGGGGAGGTTCATGACACGCACTCATGTGATTGTGTGGTCAATTTTATCACTATTCGGACGATTATCGGGTGTTCACTTCCTAAAAGAGATGAAGTTTTCGATGATTTGCCATGGTCCTTGCGTAAGGATCAATTCTCGTTGCACGGGCGTAATTCCCTTGATACAATAACTTTTGTCTTAGATTCTCGGACATAGCATCGTATCTAAGAGAAAGGTTAAACCATAGGCCCACGAGTTCGCTTCCTTCTGTCAGTTTCCAATTTGCCCATAATTCGTTCACCAAGGCCGGATAGTATCACCGTTTCCCAGTTATTCTGATAAACTCTTTTATCAGTGTATCACCATTGTTCGCTCAAGATTTCTTCCATTTCCTCCGATAGTTTGATTGACTTAAAGGGTCTTCAACAGATGGCTGATGAACCTAATACTTATGTTCATCTCAGGTGTGCTTATTTCCTCAATCCATGCATCTTTGTGCCTCACCTTACTAGCATAGGAAGTGTTACTGTTAACCATATTGCTGGTGTCCGATTGTTTCAATTGCCCCTTTCAGATCTGCTGCACGGAACTCGTAGGATACGTTTGATTGCTTTTGGGTGCCAATTTCCACGGGTGAATCACTCTCTAGGGTTGTAACCCTAGTTTCTTCTATCTCGTCCTGCATTAGTATGTCAGTGTCTGATCGGAGAGGGCTCCGTGAGATCGAAATCTCCAGTGTCCTTAGGAGGTTATCGCTGCAATTCACCAAAATTTCGCACGTTCGGTCGTCATAGTTTTTATTTGGTTTCCTTTTTTCTTGTTGTTGTTTAATTTATTAAGTTTTTTTTTTTAAGAATATTGAATTCCACCAACAATACACACCCACACACGCATATTCCCCAACGAACCTATGAATATAATTGTTGTCAAAAGGATATAATGAAATGAAAAGCAATATGACTTGAGAAAGAAAATTTAGGAATCAGATCCAACACAAATACACAATCAAAAAAGGTTGCATGATATTTCATTCTTCTCAAATGATGATTCACTGTTTTTTATTTTGTTGATTATAAGGAATTGAATGGCATCGACTTATGCAATTTTGTGAATTTTTTCTTTATAGATATAAAAAATTGGTTCCATTTTTGTTATGGATATTTGATTAAAATAGTTTGATTCATTTGCCTTCACATATTAATGCTAGCCCTTTAAAGTTTAAACAGACAAAGAGGATAAAGTGTGTCCCGTTAGGCCCATTCATGTACCAATTAATTAACAATCATTTCTACTAGCTATTTTATGCTATTCACCTTCTAATTATTAGCATATGTTCCATCCTACACCTAATTAAAGCACCCATTTTATTCCCAAGTAAAGTTATGACACCATTATGTGAATGTCAATCGTTTACAAGAGAACATACCGAAAAGAACGAGATGCTGAGGTGATGTATTATCCATGTAAATAATCCTTCTTTTTTTTGTTAGAGATTCTTATAATTTTTAATCTCCCTATACTTCATTGACTTTGTGTTGACATACCTTTGGGCCTTGAGTTCGGAATATTTATATTAACAATTAAATCAAATCATTAGCAAACTGGCAATTATCCTATGCAACGAAGAGAAAGAATTATACTTTTAACATTTTTTAAAGTAGAAATTTAAACGTTGTCAGTTGAGGTCTCGCACAGGAGACAGCCAAATGATATAATAGTATTTATTAAGCATGAAAAGGACTCGTACTATAATTTTGGCTAATAGCCTACACTGAAAATCAATATATCTCAACTGTTCAATATATATATATATATATATATCTTAATATATATATATATATATATATATATATATATATCTTAACGCTTTGCTATGACTATCACTCTTAATTATATGGTCCCATTCCCAATCAAATCACATACTAGTTAAACTGTAGATATTATTGTGCCACGTTGTATTTTCCTCCTTGTAGGTGATATTACAAAGACAAACAAAAGAAACTTGGATCAAGCAAAATTAGCACTAGAGCTCTCAAGTTATTACCTTTACGTAAATACCTCCAATTTCCCACAATAGTAAGAATGAACTTGTGTGTCAATTGCTGCACCTTTCATTACCTACTATTCTCCATTGATAATATTCGCAATTAAATATTTGAATTTCGACAATCAAAACGATTCTCCACAGTTAAAAACCACGGTTAGAAAGTTAGCTAGCCTATTATATTTAATGGTTCTAATTAATTATCCACTACGCAGTGGGACTAACAAGTTATAAAAATGAACGTAACTTCAATGAAGAACACATGATAAATATATAGATCTCTTTAAAAAGCAAAAAAGTCTGGATACCCTTGAGATTTTAATGATAATATTTACCTGTACCTACCGATCCCATTAACGAAGAAGAGGCAGGTAAAATCAAACATTTGCTGTAAAAACACACTTGTTAAAGTTGTTCAATTTGATTGGTTTGGAATGCTATATTTCAGTGAAATATGCTTAATTCTTAAAATATTTACCTTATCTTACGAGAAATGAAATAATGTCACAATTTTACCAAGGCATTTTACCACATCACAAATTTTACCAATTTTCATTATTTTTACCATGACCTCATATGGTAACTGCATAGAGCAGTAGCAGATAATCGTACAAAAGCCAAAACCTCTGTCACTCTCCAATCCCATTCCTGTACTACTACTGTAGCTCACTGCTGACACATAATACACCAGTCATTCTTCTCTCCAAATTTTTTTTTATCCTTTTTTAAAAAACTAAATTATTATTGCCTTGTTTTTATTGTTTTGAATTTTATTTTTTGTTCTATGCGTCCTTTCGTTTGCCTCAGTTACACAGAGCCCCTCATAAAAGCCACGTAACAGTCGCCGCCATTAGAAAACGCCGTACAGCTGTGCCTATAAAATCTTTCAGATACTGCAACAACTATACAAGTAACGCAGAAAAATTGTAAATTATAAAGCCCAAATCTTTTAGTACATATTACCAATAAATGATTATTTATTTACATAAGTTGATTTGCAGTAATCCAATTTACTAACGGTTCTTCTCTGTTTTAAAAATTATTAAAAACAAATAGCCTTTCAAGTTTCAATAAATTATTATTATCAATTTAAAAGCGTTATACTTATATCCTTCCTACTCCTGATGCTCAGTAGCTAGTTACGTACAAAACCACTGTTATATAATCTCTGATAATCTGAATTAAGAGTTTCACAGCTAAATTCTTTCACTTACCATATTTTTAACCCCCAAATTCATATCATTTTAGAAAGAATTAAAAGAGTGGCTAATGTTAATGAACAAAAGCTAAGCAAAATCGAATCCCCCTTCTTCTTCTGTTGCAGTTACTTTCTCCTCAAAGCACAACTTGTGTGTTTTCTTATTTTGGGTTCCAAACTCTTTTCTCTCTTCTCCTCTGTTCTTCACTACAACACTCTCACATTCATCACCATATGCAATACTAAAAAACCAAAAAACACCCATTTCTCAAATCTTTACACTAATAATGGAAGAAAAAAGTTCAGATTTTCTCTCCCACAAGCATCCTTCCTATTCACAGGTAACCCTTCTCAACTCTTAACAACTTATTTACGTTAAAGTTACCATCTTTTTTTTCCTTGCATATCTGTAAAATTTTCTTGAAAAGGTGGTGACCCTTTTCATATTTTGATGAATAATGGTGACCCTGAGAACTTATATATGTCAAAGTTACAATCTTTATTTCTTTTCAACATTTTTTGTTGTATATCTATAAATTTTTTTTTGAAGAAATGGTGACCCTTTCAACTCTTAAATACTTTCTGTGTAAATTTCTTGAAAAGAATGGTGACCCTTTTGAACTCTAACAACTTAGTATGCTAAAGTTACAATCTTGATTATTTTAAAACACTTTTTCTTGAGTACTCGTAATTTTTTTTTAAATATTTTTGTTGGAAAAGGTAATGGAGGAATTGAAGGAGCTATGGACCATGGCGTTTCCCATAACGGCAATGAACTGTTTAGTATACATTCGAGCAGTAGTATCAGTTCTGTTCTTAGGCAGGCTTGGTAGCTTAGAGTTAGCCGGTGGCGCCCTCTCCATCGGCTTCACAAACATCACCGGCTACTCAGTTTTAGTCGGTTTAGCCTCCGGTCTCGAACCCGTTTGCAGCCAAGCCTACGGTTCCAAGAACTGGTCACTCCTCTCACTTTCACTGCACCGCATGATCTTTATCCTGTTATTAGCAATCATCCCCATTTCGATGTTATGGATCAATTTGGAGTCTATTATGATTTTCTTGGGACAAGATCGAGAGATAACGTCCACAGCCGCGGTGTATTGTATTTACTCGCTCCCTGATTTGTTGACCAACAGTTTGTTGCAGCCCTTGAGGGTTTATTTGAGGTCACAGGGTGTTACCAAGCCGCAAATGTGGTGCACGTTGATGGCGGTTGTGTTTCACGTGCCGTTAAATTATTTCATGGTGGTCGTGATGGGGTGGGGGGTTGCCGGGGTGGCGGTTGCATCAGTGTTGACGAATTTGCACATGATGGTGTTGATGTTGGGCTATGTTTGTGTGTATGGGAGGTGGGAGTGGAGGTGGGATAATAAGGGTGGGGGGATTGGGGAGCTGTTGAAATTGGCGGTGCCGAGCTGCGCGGGGATATGTTTAGAGTGGTGGTGGTACGAGATTGTGACGGTGTTGGCGGGGTATTTGCCGGAGCCTAGGCTGGCGGTGGCGGCCACGGGGGTTATGATTCAAACAACAAGTTTGATGTATACTGTTCCAATGGCTTTGGCGGGCTGCGTCTCTGCCAGGGTGAGTTGGTTTGGATTTGAGCATCATGACATGTTTCTCTGTTTTTTTAGTTCTTGAATTTTTTATGAGTTGATTGCATTGTTCTTGAAAATATGATATTGCTTGTGTTTGTGCGCTTTTTTTTTTTTTCGTAAAATCTCGTCCTACTATTGAAAACTGTACACCAAACTCTTCTTTTAACAGAAGAGACTTGACGGACGATGAAGAAGGATGATGAACTCTCCGTTAAGTGGACGTGGTTTTGCATTGAATTTTAAGATGATAGTAGGGAATTTTTTTAGGTGTTTAATTTTTATATATTGCAATTTGCAACCGATGATGATTATATTTTTTTTTACTCTTAGTTTTCACTGAGATTAAAGTAAAAACAACGTTGCATGGAACCAATACTCTGTTCTGCTTATATGTGCACTTTGTCTTATACGGCATATTAGCATAAACCAACAAATGATTGTTGATTCATTGCCTTTTCCTTTATTCCTGTTATTCCTAAAAGCATAATCGTTCTTTTTTAACACAATAAAGCTTGTTTATTGTACTCTCCATGTTGGCCAAATTGTGGTCCCTGTCCTTTCATTTGTAATGGAATGATTAATTCGCATAATTGAATCAATTCTTGCATCAATCCTAATTTGTAGGTAGGCAATGAGCTTGGAGCCGGAAAGCCCTACAAAGCCAAATTAGCCGGAGTTGTAGCATTAGCATGTGCATTTGCTATAGGATTCATCAACGTAATTTGGACAATTATCTTTCGAGAAAAATGGGGTGCAATTTTTACAAACGACGAAATGCTCAAAGCGCTAGTTGCATCAGTTTTGCCGATCATCGGTTTGTGTGAGCTTGGAAACTGCCCACAGACCACTGGCTGCGGTATCCTACGTGGTGCAGCCCGGCCTGTTGTTGGGGCGCGTATAAATCTTGGGTCGTTTTATGTTGTGGGCACTCCTGTGGCTGTGGGTTTGGCGTTCTGGCTGGGCGTGGGCTTTACGGGGCTTTGGCTAGGATTGTTGTCGGCTCAGGCGGCTTGTGCGGTCTCGATTCTTTACGTCGTGTTGTGTTGTACTGACTGGGAAGGTGAGGCTATTAAAGCATCAAAACTTGGTGGCGTTGAGATGAGCAATGGATGTACCACTGATGAAGAGAAAAAAGGACTGATGGTTTAAAAGATTGATGATGGTGTGTTATTGTGTTTGGAAATTGTCGGCTAGTTGGAATTTGTTTTGTGTTTTCTATGAATGTGGGGAAAATGAATTTGATGCATTGAGGTTTTGGTTTTTGAGGCATTGAAGTTGTGAAAAATACTAGGTTCTTTGTCTTCAGACAGGGAGGATTGTAATTGTTGCCTAAACAAATGATGTACAATTCAGGCTAAGACAATATTTGATGTTGATTGTTGTATATTTGCTCTGTTTTGCCACAATGAGCAATTGTATATTTTTAGTGGCGCTTGAACTAGAAGGTTTGTACATAATTAAATTAACTTTATATAGTAAGTATGTTGGCACAATTAATCATTCAATAATTTCGATATCATTGCTATATAAACGGTAAAAAAAATTATAATCACATACTCCGTAGACTTTTGGTGTATGTAAGAAAGACACGATATTCATCTTCTGAATGATTAGCTGCATAGTCCCTAAGGTTATTGTTTCATTTGGGACGTTTCTTAGTTATTTTTTATCTTGCAATGTGATAGGAAGAATTTTTTGTGCAAACATTATTACTTGGTAGATTCCAACACTCGTCTACTTAGATTACTGATGTAAATATGGGATTAAGAGGGGGGATTTAGTAGTTGATTGCACCATGTTATTCATGCCACAATTGCATAAAAAGTGTGTATATAGATTCTTGAAGGTTAGATATGTAAAGACACTGAAAATTCTCACTAATATAAAAAATAAAGGCTAAGAAATTCTTAATATTTGAAGCATGGAACAGAAGGAAAGAATATTTGAAAAGAAAAGATACTTTTTTTCCAAACAAAAGAGGAGACACTGTTATTATTGAGGGTGCTTATCTATGAAGCAAAATGTGTCCTAACTTGTACAATTCAAAAAAATGAAAAATAAAAAAGTGTCCTAACTCATCATATTCATTAGTTTGTGAACTAGTGGGACTGATTCTATGGGCAAGTGCCTATTTTTGGGAAGAAAGTTAGTGGATGGGGATGCACAAGTAGATTTTACTATTGTAATTTGGTGGGGCACATAATGTGACAACTCAAGTAGAGGGATTTAAAGAGGCTTTTTAATTTCTTTTCTTTGAAATAAAGTGATTTTTTCAAGTTTTGTTTGTTGGATATAGTTACAGAAGCATTATAATCATGAATGCAGACACCTGAGTTAGACCCTACATGCAAGAATAAGCCATGCTTTTGTTAGATTGTAGCTTCTATTATTGTTAAAGGATGACATCAATCATATTTCTGACACGATCAATGACTCGATTTTTTATGCAACTTTGTTTGACAGATTAAATTTTTTTTTTTATACGAGTTTGACAGATTAATGACAATAATAAGTTAATAACTGAAAGTTTGAAACCGCACCCTTCCCACTTGGACAAGAAAGTATTTGCAATTTGTTGTGTTTGTCATGATTCCACTCTTAAAACCTCACTTTTCTACTGAATTCGAAGCTATAGGCTAGTTAGTAAAATACAGTGACAAGATTCTTGAATCATTTTGCCTTCAGTCGTCTAGTAATTACACTATTAAAGTGGCTGTTTTTTTTTTTTAAGAATAATCATGAACCCTTCTTAGGTCATGAGATCTATTATGGAATTTGATTTGATTTTTCTTTCTTCTTTTAAAAAAAGGGAGAGGTCTTTGTAATGTCATCCATTACATATATGAGCAAAAATGAAAAGTTTCGTGACACTGGTAAACTGATCCTTAGTGTCTTATATATGTGCTACTTTATACTCAGATATGAGATAACTACACACTTTTATGTATTGAGAATTGAGATATATATTACTTATTAATTATCATAATTGCATAAATAAAAAATCAGAGTGACTCAAAAAGTAGCATAGATGGTCATAATGTTTGCTCCTTACGAGCAAAATGGACTGGAGCTACCATTTCTATCCTAAAATTACCAACGTTACCAGTTCAGGTACTAAAACGTAGACTTTGTATACTACTTACTAACAACACGACCAAATTATTAAACAGCTATTGGTTAAAGTTGCATTACCACCCTTATATTTTAGCCTAAAGTTTCTTCATTATAAACTAAACATATACAAAAGCTCAATTACGACATTTGAGAACAGCATAAGAGTTCCTTTCTCTTGTCCAATTATTGATTTGCAAGATAATTGAACTAATCCGTGAGACGTGGACAAATCGTGAGTAAAGAAATTCATATATTCTATTATATTCTTTATCAAAGTTCCATTGCAAAGTATAGGATTATAAAGCTTTTAGTAGCCAATCTTTTTGACAAACTAAATCGTCAAAACTTAGGTCAAAAGGGAAGACACACGTCACCTTGGTGGTCTAGAATCTCAAAAATTGTAAACATAACTAATCAAACAAATTTAGCCGTCAGTAGCATTTCTTTGCAAAGCAAATCACAACGTGAAAAGACTATTGGCCTTTAAATTAAGATGCCAAAGGTCATAAAATATCTGACTAAAATATAATCTTTCTCCATGACTCAACAAATTCTTTCCATTCAAGTTCGTTCATACTTCATATTCACCAATAATCTTCTCTATTTCATTGAGTGTTTTAGCATAATGAAAGATTATGCTCTTTTGCTTCACACTTTATTGATATGCTAAGTTCCCATTTAAATATTTTCCAAATCGCACATTGTATATTGTGGTACAATGCCATCATTCTTGCTTTTGTTTTGCCTATGTAACAAGTGTAGGGTTTTTAATCTTTATAAATCAGATCAGACTGCATAAATAAAAAATAAGAAAAAAATACATGATAGTTTTTTGATTCATCATTGATGATATACAAATTATTTAATTATTTCAGTAGAATACACTAATATATAAGGAAAATTATTAGCGCACAGACCACAGTCCGTACGTGTACAGACCAATGTTTTAAAAAGCTTATTTGAGGCTCGCTTTAAAGCACGATTTGAAGCAAAGCTCACTCGAAAATGCCTCAAGGCTCATGCAAAAGCTTAAGTGTTATAAAGCTTACGCCTTATTGCCAAGGCGTACACTTTTGGTGCGGTTTTTGCGCTTTACGCCTTGAGAAATAAACTAACGCCTAATTATATATTGAAAAAAGAAAGATTTCTCACTAAATCAATGGCAAAATTTTGAATATAATTATAATGTTGAAGGTAAAAGTCAATACTCTGTTTATTGACAAAAAAATATGTGGTTTTGTTTTTAAACACAAGTTAAAAGAAAAAAGCCACAACACCTATTTTCACAGTAGTTTTATTTTGAATATGCATAATAGTGTGACCAAAGTGCATTTATATTATACTTAGAACATATTTATATAAGATTCATATTATATATTCATATTTTTAGCAACACTTCTTTTCTTATAATACTTAATATCAAAACCCATAAAGCTTACGCTTTGTGCCTCAAGGCTTACGCCTCGCTTTTTGGAACATAAAACGCCTCATCTACGCTTTCGCTTTTTAAAACACTGGTACAGACTAATGCTTTTGCTAAATCTTAATTGCATAGATCAAAAATTCGAGCCGTTTCTTACGAAACGGCCGAATAATTTCTGTTTCTAAAGCCACCGAAACGAAACTGTGTTGAACTTTTGAAATATAATAATTTTTTTTAAAACTTGACATGTTCCCTTAATTCGTTTATGATACAGTGGGCCGGTTAATCCTTCATAATCTCATATATATATATATATATATATACATCATATTATATGTATTTCATGTGGTCATAATTTTTTTAATAAATTATGTCTTTGTGTGCATTTAGTGATTTGCTGATTGAGCAAGTATTAATTTGTTTCAGTTCATCACAAGCTATTACTTTTATATCTCTTTTTCTTTGCATCATAGCCTCATAGTTGTGATATTTATAAATTATAATTTTACGTGATCTGTCAAAATATAATGTAAAAATTATTAAGTTATTATGATAGATAAGAATTATTTACTTATTGTTATTGTAAACATCTATATCACATCTTGTTATTTTATATAACGTTTACGAAACAATTACGAAATATTTTGAAACGTTTCCGAAATATATCGAAATATTTTCGATATTTGATTCATCGAAACTTAACTCAAAATCAAAATTTTAATCCATGCTTAATTGTGAGGGACAATTCGTATAGTAGTCAGTAGATCTTCTACTTTCTTAAGAATTATGATTGCCCCATAATCTTTTCCTTATTATATCGTATCCCCAACTTTATAAATTATGATACCTCCACCTGATAGAGGAAGTTAGAATTTGGGGTAGAGGTCGTTTTAATTTTGTAATATTTCCTTAAATAAATAAAAAAAAAACAAATCTGTGTAAATCAAATCTCGCATGATTCCACGGTAGTTCAATACTAGCTAGAGTAGTTGGTTCGAATCTTAACGTGAATCAAATGTTTATACTTAAATGAAGAAAATATAAGTTAGAGTTCTTCGATGTATAGAAATGTTAAATCCCATAATTTGGTATACAGAATACATGTATTTATCAGATCATTATATCACACAAATGGGAGATCCAATTTCAGGCTAGAAACAAGTATGATGCAAGTTTTTTTTTTCCTCACTGGTGTCCGCTTATGCGACTAATCCAGCCGAGCACTGTCGAGCCTTTTTTGAGGGAGCGGCTCTGCCACCGGTGTTTTTTTATATCCACAAGACTCGAACCCGAGATCTTGCTTAAGTGAACTCAAGTCCCTCACCACTTGAGCCAACAACCGTTAGTATGATGCAAGTTTAGGATAACATAGAAACTATGATCAGACACACCAACAATTTTATTGGACAAGCGAAAAATTATAAGAAACCACTTCCTATTTTCCCTCCCTTTTCATCTCATACACTTCCTATTTTTTGCATATCTGTTATCCTGTCCGTTTTTAGTACACCATCTACAATAAAACAATAAAAACATATATTGATCATAAGAACAGATAATAAAACACATAAGAACTTTCTTTGTTAATTTTTCCATGTAAGTTTCTCTTTCTTTTGCTGATCACTAGGAATTATTTCCATATAGTTCTGTAACAGTATCAGCAAAAGAACTCTAAAAGAAAAAATCAGCATAAGAACGTTTTTTTCATGCTCCAATCATGGTGTTCCTCGACATTCCTCAACCCGAAGAACAGCCCGAATTTATTCAAACATCAATCCCATTAAAGAAACTAACATTAGTAGCCTCTATCGCGGGCGCATTGCAGTACGGTTGGGCGTTGCAACTTTCACTCTTGACGCCTTACACGCAACGACTAGGCCTAAGTCATTACCTTGCATCCTTTATTTGGCTCTGTGGTCCGGTCTCTGGACTCATCGTGCAACCAATAGTTGGGCATCTCAGTGATCGATGCACCTCCATTTTTGGAAGGCGCCGCCCTTTTTTGGTGGCGGGTGCTGCGCTTCTTTCAGTTGGTGTTCTCCTGATCGGCTTTTCTGCGGATATAGGCCGTGCATTAGGCGATTCTCTAGCTGAAGGGAGTACGAAACACAGAGCATGTTTGGTACTTGTTCTTGGATTTTGGTTACTCGACATATCGAATAACATGATACAGAGTCCATGCAGGGCACTTTTGGCCGACATTTCAGGAGATAATGAGTCGATGGTGACGATTGGGAATGCTCTTTATGCATTTTTCATGGCGGTTGGTAGTGTCGTGGGATACGGTTTGGGGGCTTACGACCAAATTTACCAGATTATGCCATTTACCAAAACAGAAGCTTGTAATCTTTATTGTGCTAGTCTCAAGACTTGTTTTATTTTGTCTATTCTGTTCACGACGCTTGTGATTATAGCGGTGTGTTTTTTTATAAAGGAGGAAAGGTTTGATCCGTGTATTTCGGATTATGGCGAAGAGAGATTTTATGTTGAGGAAAAGGAGAAGAGACCGTCGTTGTTTATGCAAATATCGGTAGCTGTTAGGAGCCAGTCAAGGGCGATGTGGATGTTGTATATAGTGACCGCGCTTAATTGGGTTGGATGCTTTCCTTTTCAATTGTACAATACAGAATGGATGGGGAAAGAAGTGTTTGGAGGAAAAGCAGTGGGGACTTCATTGGAGACTATGTTGTACGATAGAGGGGTTCGTGCTGGATCGTTAGGGCTAATGTTGTACGTTGTGACAATGGGGGTCGTTTCGTTGTTTATGGGGCCATTGATGCGTATTTTGGGGAGTGTTAGGCGTCTTTGGGGGATGGGAAACGTTACTCTTGCAATGTGCATGGTATTAACAGTGGTTATTACTAAAATGGCCGAGGACGCAAGAAAAGCAGCTATTGTTACACGAGGGATGTCGCTTGTTCAGCCTCCAGCTGGTGTGCCAGTATCCTGTTTTGCTCTTTTTGCTGCCTTGGGCATACCACAAGCGGTAAAACACGCAGCTTTTTAATGTCGTAAACTTATCAACATAGGAAAATGACTTTAAAGTTAAAAGAGTGGTCTAAATTTTGCAGGTCACTTATAGCATCCCTTTTGCATTAGCTTCCATATATTCCAAAGACTCCGGCGCTGGGCAAGGTGCGCATTCATTTGTCTCGCATCGCATTGCTTGTGAAATCTTCCTAGCAATACATTTAGATAGGGTCTTTTAAAGAGAACATAGTTGCGTTTCAGTTTCCTTCTACTTGCATTATAAAACATTTCCAGCTCACTTTCCGTTTTACAAATTTTGAAGGGCTTGCGGTAGGACTACTTAATCTCGCCATAGTGATCCCACAAGTGAGTTTCGCATATCACGTAAAAGTATCATCATCTTTTTAACCGATTTAATGCGCAAATATCATGGATTATAACGAGTTTTACACGTTGAAACAGATGGGAGTTGCTCTAGTGAGTGGACCCTTGGATTCTTTGTTTGGAGGTAGCAACTTACCAGCCTTTGTGTTAGGAGCCGTTGCGGCCACAGTAGGAGGAGTTTCTGCTATAAAACTACTATCAGTGGAATAACAAAAGCCTTAACACAACCAGTGATCGAGATGCAAAAACAAGACGTATGCGCATGACCTTGAGACGAAGACGCTGGCCGGTATATTTCTTAAGGTATGAAATTCTTCTTTATCTGAAGAACTCAAGAATCAAGCTTCAAGTAAACTGTTGCAACAGTGTTGCTTTTTGTATTTGCTAACAAAGCAAAAATCTTATTTGAGATTCTTATGACTCTGTTAGCTGTCTTAGAATCTGTTACTGCCAATACAGAGTTTGTAGACTAATTTGTTCTTTTCTTTTGTTTTGTGAGCAGGTAACCAAGTTTGGTAGGAAAGAGTAAACTAGTGAGGATGTAAAAGCGGATTTTTGTGTTGTCTTTTTTTTTTTTTCCGCTGAAATAGTTTTGTACAAATTTTGGTCTCGGTAATGTACATTGTAACTATTATTATAGCAGGTAGGATTATAGTATTTTTTTGTAATTATAAGAAAGTCCAATTGTAGTAATGTAAAATGTATAAATAAATTATTATCAGCTATTTTTCGGTTTTACACGCACAATTTACAAGAACATGATCTTATTGTATATAATTCATGACTATTCGGATTCGGATTTACATTTGCTGCGAGTCGAAAACCAAACTAAGATTATTCATTATAATACAGAGCTGAAGGCCTGAAGCTACATTAGCTAATAAAGGATGCAACAAACATCACTTATTTTTTTGTAAAACTTTAAAGTGAAGGACATTTCATGAAACTTGACCAAGAGGAATCTCCTGTTTCAGATTTAAATTTTATTCATCATTATTATATGACGATTATGAATGAAATATAGTTCAAAATTGTGCAACGCGTAGTCCCCATACACTTTTATGTAATTTATTTCTCCATTTTTTGGGAAAAAAAATCATTTTTGGTCCCTTATTGTGGCATAGTTACGATTTTAGTCCCATAATGTAGCATTGTCCACATTTAGTCCTTTATTGTGGCCTTTTATACTATTTTAGTCCCACTGTCAGTTTTTTGCCTCTGAAGTTATTTTTATTAGCAAAAAACACCTCCATATATTTTTTTCTAATTAGTAAAAAGCCCATGTGTGTTATATATTCTTATAAAATTATATTTTCACCATAAAAAACCTAAAACAAAAACATCAATGTAAACTTATATATTTAATAAATTTTAATTATCATAAATTTTAAATTTCTAAAAGAAAATTACCCAATTATAATAATATATCTATATATATATATATATAAAATAAAAACCAACTTTTCTCCCTCCCTACCTAGTCCTCACCACCACCTCAACCACCCTTTTTCTTTTGGGTCCAATTTATGATTTTTTTCACTAAAAAAAATAAATTATTTATTTCATGTAGAAAATAAAAAAAAAAAGATCTAATTATACTAAAATAATTCAAAATATTATTTTTTTTAAAAAAAGAACCTTCTCCCTCTCCCACCCAGCCCCCACCATGCATATTTTTCTTCTATTTTGGTTCATTTTTGGGTCCAATTTAAGATTTTTTCACTACAACAACAAAATTATTTATTTCATGTTAAAATTTCAAAAATAAAAAGACTTAACTATATAAAACATATTCAAAATTTTTAAAAGAAAAAACCTTCTCCCTCCGTCCCCTCAGATCCACTCACCCCCTCCCCCCACCACCCAATTTTTTTTTTTTCCCTCTTCCCAGCCCATTCATAAAAAATCCATATTAAGGTTCACTCACACCGATTATTTCGTCGGTAATTAAGCTTCGAAGTGGCCAAGAGAAGGTGGTTTGCCACCGAGGATTGGGGAAGACTTCTCGACTTCTTAGTTTATTTTCTCGTTTTTTTTTTCCTTTTTCTGTTAAGCACTTCAAATAAATTAGAATAATAAATAATTTAAAAAATTAAGTTACTTAAAATAAGGGTGCATAAATCTGAATTTTTGACATGAAATAAATAATTCTCATTTTTAGTGAGAAATCATAAATTTGACGTAAAAATGAAAAAGAAAAAGAAGAAGAAAAATTGTGTGGTGGCGGTGGTGGTGGGTACTGGGTGGGGAGGGAGAAGGTTTTTTATTTATTATAATTTAGTCTTTTTTTTCTTTTTAAAATTTTAAATATAAATATTTATAATAAATAAAAATTTTTAAAAATTTTAATTTTACATTGTAACTTAGGAGATTTCTCATTGTTAGCTTTTTTTAGGTGAATATATAATTTTAGGAGAATATATAACACATGAGGGCTTTTATTACTTAAAAATAACACACGGGGGTGTTTTTTGCTAATAAAAATAACTTAGGGGGCAAAAAACTGACTGTTGGACTAAAATTGTACAAAAAGTCATAATAAGGGACTAAATGTGGACAATGCAATATTATGGGACTAAAATCATAATTATGCCACAATAAGGGACCGTCATTTTTTCCCCATTTTTTAGACCAAGCATTTTTAAGAAAATGAATTGTATGTAATATCAAAAGTCTTCTAATTACATAATTAACTGGGATTTTATATATACGTAATAATATCAAGGCAAGTTATATATCATTTTATAAATGAATAATATTATTAGGACATGAAAACATGAAAAACAAAACGACTATTAAGAATTGAATTACATTTTTTGAAACATTACAAATTCTTTTTAAATAAAATAAAACCCCCAATTATGAAAATCCAAATTCTACTTACTCTCTCTCATCGGCTCTCTTCTCTCTCGTCGCTCCACCACGTGTCCACTTCTGCCGTCGTCGACGCTGATTGTCGCCGGAAATCCGCCGCCGACTAACTATTGCTCGTAAGTGTTTGTTACTCAGTACGTTTTTGTTTCGACTTCAGGGTTTATTTGAACTAGGGTTTCCATTGAGGTGTGGGGAGGTATAGATACAGATGTTTGTATGTATATGTGATATGTGTAATTTAGTTCATTGAGTGAAGGTGGTAGCTATGTTCGATTCTGTTTTGTTAATTGGTTGCCATTTGTTATGTGTACGTAATTATCCCTATAATTTAGCCAACTGTTTGTTTGCAGTTGTTCTTGTTCCTATTGTCATTTGTTAAGTGTAATTATCCCTATAATTTTTATGTTACTGAGTTTGATGCTTGCAACTGTCTACAAAAGTATACTCAGCTGTCATATTGTTGTAAGATTACTTATTATACTTATGGGGTTGTGTTACTTTGCAGTAATCAAGTATTGTTTATGAATTTATCATGTGAGTATACTTATGGGGTCGTGATAATGATGTTAACACTCCAATTCTTAGATTATTTGTTGATGATTAGTTAAGAATTAAGATTAAGACCACTTTCAGATTTTATATTTGGCCTGCATAGCATATCTGACTCTAAAAGAATTTCATTGGAGAGTTGGATTCTGATACACAAGTTGTAAAGTTTAATTTTAGTTGAAAAAAAGTTGTGATATATCCAATTTTTGCCTTGTTATTTAATCTTATTGGGAACTTGTGATATCCATCCAGTGGTGCTTGGAAGTGTTAGGCAACTGACTGATATTTTGCCCAATTGCACAATTTTCATCTCTTCTGATATGCTTGCTGAAATTCTATAGATTTGTTTCAACATCCTAAAACTAAAACAACAATAAGGCTTAATGTTATGGAAATGTGGGCTAAAACCAGAGTTTTATGTTGGTGTTTTATTACTTTTATCTGTATATTCTTCTAGATAGAAATTGGTAATAACAAGTACTGATAAGAGTACAATAGAAATTGAATATTATAGGGATATTCATGCTAGAAGATCTTTAAAATTATATTTTATTTTGAAGGCTGAAATAGCTGGAAATGAGCTAGCAAGTTGCTATCTGTAACTAACACTGGCACTGGGAACAAAATCTGAGAGAATGTTCTTGCTTATTAGATTGGAAAAATGGCCATAATCTTTCCATTCAGGCAGAAAAAGGGGTTACCTTTAGTTAACTTTTCAGAGTTCCAATAAACTATTTCAGATTCCTTTCTTTTCCTGTTGGACCAGTATGGTTAGACTGTTGTTTCCAACTTTAATAGCAACTGGATTAAATTTGGTGATATTGCAAATATCATGTTCTGTTAAATTAAATTTTCTGATATCTAAGTACTTACTTTCTTGTTTCCAACTTTAATTAATAATGTGTACAACTAGGTTGCTTCTATTGTGGATTACACCTCTTTACCCACTTATTTTTTTAATGTTTTCTTGCTCTTTCCCTTTTTCTTGAATAGAATAATTGTCCAATTATATTGGTTTTCAGATTATGTTATGTTTGATGTTTCTATACAGTTTTGGTGATGGGTTTCTAGGTAGCAAAGTTTCCATCTGTGAGTAGGGAGTCATGTGCTTAAACAACGAATTCAATGTATAGTTTTTTGTGCTAATGTATTGGTTGTTTCTGCTTGGTTGCATTTGGTAAAGATACTTTTACTTGAAGTATTAAAATTTTTTGAAGGCACATGTTACATATTCTAATTACTAAGCCCTGTATGCTGACTTTATTCAGTTGTTGTACCTAGATCAGGTAATTAATTCTCGTTTGAATTGTGTTACTTTGTTGCCATGTTACTGCTAACTGGTGATCTAAATCTAATCTGGTGCTTTCAACCTGGTTCCTTATCTTTGGTTTGATTTAGGAACAAAATTTTAGGGTACAGATTAATACTTTAACACCTTACAGTTGACCACATTTGTAGTATAAGTTTCTCGAATTATTGCTTGGATCTGCCGATTTGCTGTATATTTAACACGTCATGCGTTTCCTTGATTTTGTGCTGCGCAAGTTTTTATTAGCGAAAATTGGTGATGGTTTTGTAGGTTGGGCATCTAGGTGATACATAGTTGTTACATGTATAGTTTGCTTAAACTGTTCTAGTTTTGTTGGAGATAGAGTTGTCTCCACGTTGTATAGGTGATTTTCTCCAAATTTACTCCAAAATCTAGTTCAATTAGGTTACAGAAATCGTGACATTATAGAAACTACTTTTAATGAAATATGAATAATGTAACTTTTTCTCTAGATTTTTTCAAATTGTGACTTTATAGAAACTACTTTTAACTAAATTTGTTGACTTGTTAATTATTATCTTTTGACTAATTTTTTCTGGTGAAACTGTCAAATAAAAGTAATTTTTACAAATTCATTAAAATTTTAATTAAGTTCACATATGAAGAGTATATATCAACGGTAAACATAAAATAATGTAAGCTCTCTTTTTCATTTCCTTCGCTTAAAAAAAAGAGAACCTAATTGGTAGCAATTTTGAACCCCCACATACTCATTCACCATTTCCTCTTCCAATTCGTCTTCACCCGGTTGTGAGAACCAAAATTTTAATTTTGAATTCGTACAAGTACCAAACCGACCAAGGATTTTGGTGTGATTTGGTATAATTTTGAGCTACAAGTACCAAATCGCATCGAACACATAATTTACTGCTCACAACTCAGCTCTGGAAAAGCAGCGAACAAACGGCGGTAAAGCGGCCGTTGCTCCACGGGGGAATCTGCAGATTTCGTTTCGCATTTCGGCGGTGATCGATCGCCTCTCTCTTCACTGAATTGTTCAGTTTCTGCCTTTCTCTCTCTAGGTTAAATACTCTGCCTATTTTTTTTTTACTTTTTGAATTTTTTTTTAGTTTTTTACCTGTTAGCTTGATTGATTAAGTGAGGTGATGTTGGTGTTGAAATTTGATGAAATGCGCATCTGCTTTGGTTAAGCTTTGTTTTGTTTGGTCAATCTTTTTTTTTAATGGAAAGAATAACGTTGTGTTCTTTGGGAAGTATAATGTGTGGATACTCATTGTTTTACCTTTTAGCCTGATTGGTTGAGTGAGGTGCTGGTGGTGTGACGTTTGGATGATATGAGCGTCTGAGCTCGTTTAGCTGCGTTGTCTTTGTGTAATCTGTTGGCTACTCATTGTTTTATATTTTGGCTTGATGATTCAGTGAGGTGCTGGTGGTGTAAATTTTTGATGATACACGCATCTGTTTTCGTTTATCTCTAGTTTGTATATGTAATTGTGCTGCTGTTGGGAACAATTACGTTGTGCTGGTGAATGTGTTTGGAAGTATAAAAATTACTTTGCAATTTGTCATTTCATCTTGTTTTTTTTTTCTTTTCTTGATATATCCTTCATAGACCAGCAAAATTAAATAATATTTTTGTTTGGTTTAGTCTTATTTTAAGGATTGGAGTCATAAATTCTTTGTTGTTTGCATATCATTCTTCTGCCTCATGACTCTTTATGCATAATTTTATTCTTGAACTTTATTCAAAGTGAAAGCTGTCAGACAACTAGATGAGGGAGAATTACAGAAAATGCTTCATTTGTTTTTATAAGGGGTTTTTTAATACTTCAGTAAACATTGATTAATTACACGTTGCATAAATAGGATGGTATTTGTGACCTTAATATTCATAACATTAATATTCATAAGTTAATGCTGTGTTAAAAACATTGAGCTAGTAATGTTATTAGATAACATCATTGGTGAGGCATCTTCGAAAGAGTCTGGTTTGCTAGCGTGTCCTGTGGCATTGGCTGCATTTTTCCTCCTAGGTGTGATAGATACATTTGTAGAGGTTGAACAGTTTCTTTACCGAGGTCTATTATCGGAGTTTAGTACTCTTTTCGTGGGTATAAGTGAAATATCAGTTTCTATCTTTTTTACTTTTTTTCCCTCTGCGCTTGACATTATTGATGATTACTGAATGTAGTATTTTTGCTGTATGATGAACAGCTTATGGCACATTCAGAGCCTGGAAGTGCAGAGATGAGTACATATCAAGTAAGCAATTCAACCAGAAAACCAAGAATTCTGCTTGCTGCCAGTGGAAGTGTGGCTGCAATCAAATTTGCCAATCTTTGCCATTGTTTTTCTGAATGGGCTGAAGTTAAAGCAGTTGCCACTAAAGCATCCCTACATTTTATAGATAGAGTTGCACTTCCCAAGGATGTTATTCTATATACAGATGAGGATGAATGGTCCACTTGGAATAAGATTGGCGATAGTGTGCTTCACATCGAGCTACGAAGATGGGCTGACATAATGGTCATTGCTCCTTTGTCGGCAAACACACTTGGCAAGGTAAAAGAAACAACATTCTCTAATTTATATACACCCTCTCCATGTTGTGGTGGATAATTTTCTTGGCTTTCAAATGATTTCTCCTATTGAGTTTTTTTCTCTATAAGCTAGCTTTGTTTTTGCAATTTTTTGATTTTCTTTGCCTCTTTCTCGTTATAATTTGAGTAGATTGCTGGAGGATTGTGTGATAACTTGTTGACATGCATCGTGCGGGCGTGGGACTACAGCAAGCCGATATTTGTGGCTCCAGCCATGAATACCTTCATGTGGAATAACCCTTTTACCGAACGTCATCTTATGTTAATTGATGAACTTGGAATCTCACTTATCCCACCAGTGACAAAGAGGCTGGCTTGTGGAGACTATGGTAATGGTGCTATGGCTGAGCCTTCTCTCATTTTCTCAACTTTGAGGCTCTTTGTTGAGAAACGGGAACATAATGGTGCTGGCAATATTTAGCAATCACCAGTTGTTGGCGTCTTTTGTTGTGAATTGTTTTGTTGAAATATTTTGTGCGTGTCCAGTTATTCATTTGTAGAGATGACTAGTAACTTTTTGTTGATGAAGAGAGATTGTAGTTTACTCTAATTTTTTTTTTCCTCTTTCCCCGTTTTACATGCTAATGTGTTGTGTTTGACTACAATCAAAGTGAGGCCTATTGATTCTGTTATTAGTTTGATACTTACATACTCATGTATAGTGCTGCATTTAAGTCTAAATTAACAATTGCATGGCCAACAAAGTGTTAATTGAATTCATACTAATTCAATGTTTGAAATACACGTTGAAATCAAACAATTGAGGCTCAGTAATTCTGTAAGGTGACCCAAGTTTATGCTCATCCAATCTTAATAGATATGATCCCTTGAGGGTTAAACTCGAGCTCAAAGCCTGCAGATCCACCTCCCTTCTATGATGGCCGAATGCCCAATAAGATTTGATGAGGAAAAAAAATAAAAACATTGCTCGCTAAAATCCTCCTTCGAACTATAACTTGCACACAGAATGTGAAGATTAACTGTAATTGACATGAAAATATATAACAACTCAGAACAGGAAGGGGAAAAAAAAAACAAAAACTACTCTCATTGGAAAAGAAAAACAGGTCAATCCAACAATGGTGTGCTGTGTCTCGCACTGTAATTTCCTCAAATTACACAAGACACTATTTCAAAACTCATTAACTAGCCTCATCGAAAGTCAGAGGAAATTTCATAGGCATATTAGCGAGGCGGATGCTGAACGTGAGAAGTTAGGGGAGACTGAAGGATCCAACCACAACTCTCCCAATCAATCTGAACCAACATCAACCCCTTTTCCCTTCAAGAAGCCCTTCGCTTCAATAACATCCTACAAGATAAAAAAAGAAACAAAAAGTATCATGTTAGGATATCGTAACAAGTATTTTTGCAATGATCAACTTTACCAAGCCTGCCACCAACTAAATCAGCTTCAAAAGTTCATTTTTCAACATGAGGCAATTGTTGTTACCCCATTCCAACCCCAATTCAACAAAAAAAAAAAAAGACACACAACTATCCAACCAAGACAAGCATTCCATTAGTCCAAAGATTTGAAAAGCTCTGAAATAAGAAAAGGCGATAATACCTGCTGCAATAGAATCGCCTCATGTGGGCATGTTGGAAATTGCATTAGACCAATTCCAACCATTAATAAACCATAGCATCCAAGTGTTACAATGAAATAGAGAGGCAACTGGAACACAAAAGAAAACGTGTCACAACATGGTACAAGTAGTTTGAGGGAATAAAAGAGAATGAGTAGATCAAATAAATAGAAAATGTTGAAATCTCACCAACCAAGTATAGCTCGCCGGTATTATTGATGCCTGCAATAGGCTAATCCAAAGAGCTGAAAGAGCTACCAGTAACGTCATAATCTTGATAATGTGCTTCATTGGATCCCGAGACCAGTTTTCTTAAGGTTTTGTTTTGTTTTGTTTAGGTAACCTTCAACATCCACAATTTTAATTCAGCGACATTTACCATGACACCAAATAAAAAACCACACACACACACACACACACTGCAGGGGTGATCTCTTTGGAAATGCATGAAAACCACACACGTGAGACCACTCCAGATGACTGCACTGCCGTCAAAGGGACAGTAGGCTAATTATTTTTATCCCAATCAAGAAACTAACTATTTTTATCCCAAACATCAAACTGCGGTTCAATTTCATCCTCAATGTCCATCTATCTCGCATGCACATGACACGTGAACGCATGAGAATCATGGTATTGAAAAATAACATGAACTATGAGAGACGATAAGCAAACTAATCATCACACTCTTCTCACCATTACTTGAGAGAACAAGATAGCAGTGTCATACGCCTTTTTTCTTAGAAGAAAAACATTGTGCATTACGAGCTTAAAACTATAACCCAGGAGCACCACAAACAAGGAATCTTATAGACAAATAAAGACAGTTCCAGTACAATTATCAGACCAGACCACACCAGACCAAATAAATCCAGCGGAAATCAAAGAAAAAATCAACCAATACCAAATCCAATAACGGTTAATAGCAAAGAGCTTGAAATGCACCATTTTCACACATAAATTTCCACAAAATAGAATATAATTGAAAAATTCATAATTTAATCTTTACCTAAATTTCTTCTGTTTGTCGGGGTAAGGAAAGCTTACCGAATTCCGGCGGAATTGGGATTTTGCCCTAACACAGTAAAAGTGAAAGTAAAATTGGAGGTTATGACGGACGAATCGGATTGCGAATGGTGAGGCGGAGAGAGAGAGAGATCAGCTACGGCGGTGCTTGGCGGAAGGGACGATTCTCAGTCAGGTGCGGTGCGGTGCGGTGCGCTGTTTGAATTAATAATTATTATTAATAATTACTAAGATTAGAAGAATGTTTTTTGTTAATTCGTTAAAACTAAAAGTTAAAAGTAGAGGAGGGGTGGGTAATTTTCGTTAAAACTCTTCATTTCACAAATATACCCCCAGAGCCCACTTATATTTAAATTCTTTTTGTTGTTTGTTTCCAACTTTCCATTTTTCTTTATTTTTGCTGGGTACTTACTTCTACAGCTCTACGATGGTTCCTTCCATCTATTATGTTAAAAATAAATCTTATTTACTGCTATTGGTTTTCTTAGATTATTATTATTATTATTATATCACGACTACACCCATCCACTTTTGTTGTTCCTCCTCAATTACATAAAAAGTACTTAGTCATATACTTAATCTATATTATATTCTATCCAAGTGAAAACAGTAGTTTGAATTTATTTATTTTTATTTTGGCAGACTCAAAGTAAGAAAATATCAATTGTTTAATCTTTGGGCTATTGCAGCAGCGTAATACTGCTGGAGTAAAGAGCGCCCCCCCCCCCCCCCCCCCCCCAAATTCCAACCTATTCTTTCCTTTACTTTTTTCATTACCATATTTTATTTTACATCTATATTGATCACAATGCCTTATTGCCTTTGTCGGCTAACTTGATAGGTTGACTGAAACAAGCCGTCGCAGTATTTTAGTGCTTCCCAAAAAATGAGGTCTTTAACTTAACATTCTAATGGAAAAATGAGAGGAACGAAACATATAACTCTGCAAGTGAGCTTTCAGTGTCTGTTCCAAGTCAGGATAAAGAGGAGAATTGTGGTAGGCTTGTGACAGCCAACGTAAAAATTTCGTCACATCATATGATATGAACCATACTATGAATTTCGTTGGGGCGTTCCCTACTCAGCGACGCGCTACATCGGACCCCGGGTGTAGTGATAAATGGGCAAGGGTTGCTAGGTCGTTGCCCGGAAGCGACGCGCCACATCGACGCCCGGGTGTGGTGTCAAATGAGCAAGGGTTCCCTCACCTTCTAGGACGGGTGAGAGTAAATAAGTTAGGCCAAGAACAACGAGTTCGCCTTGCATCGTGGAATGTGGGGTCACTCACATGATGATTGGCAGAGTTAGCTGAGGCAATGTCCAGGAGGAGGATCAATATTTTATGCGTGCAAGAGACCAAAACTCTTCATTGGGTGTGACTTTAATGGTCATGTAGGATCTAGCCGTGATGGGTTCGAGGACATCCACGGCGGGTATAGCTTTGGGGATCGCAATGAGCCGGGCAACGCTATCTTAGACTTCGCCCTCTCCTATGATTTGCTTATAGCAAATACTTGGTTTAAGAAGAAAGAATCTCATTTGGCCACTTATAGAAGTGGGTCAAATAAGAGCCATATAGATTTCTTCTTAACTAGGAGGGCGGATAGAAGTCGTTGCTTAGATTGCAAGGTCATCCCCGAAGAAAGTTTGGTTACGCAACATAGGATTTTGGTGTTGGATATTAGACTGCGGCAAGGATTGAAGAGGAGTAGGCACCGGGTGGAACCTAGAATTAAGTGGTGGCGGCTTGAGGAGTCTACCCAAAAGGCCTTCGTGGAGTGAGTGGTTCAAGAGACAGATTGGAAGATTGACGACGATGCAGATGCAACTTGGACCAAAATGGCTTGTTGTATCAAGAAGGTAGCTAAAGACCTCTTAGGTGAATCCCGAGGTAGAAGCCTGATAGGTAAAAACACGTCATGGTGGAATGAAGAAGTGAAGGCGGCAATCAAGGCCAAACGGGATTGCTACAGGGATTTGAAGAAGAACTATGATGGAGCAAGCTTTGAAAAGTATAAGCTAGCCAGGAAAGAAGCAAAGAAAGCTGTTCGACTAGCGCGAGAGGCTGTGTACAAGGAAATTTATGAGAAGAGGGATAGCAAGGAGGCCGAGAAGGATATATACAAAATTGCTCGCATTAGAGAGAGGAAGACTAGAGACCTATGTGCAGTGAAATGCATCAAAGATGAAGGTCAGTCTGTCTTGGTGCGTGAGGATCAGGTCAAAACACGGTGGATGGAGTACTTCGAGGGTCTGTTCAATGGAGGCCCCACCCAAGTAGTGGGTGACATCTCGCAGTCCCTTCAGGATCTGAACCGCAATTTTATGCATCGTATTAGAAGGTCGGAAGTCAAAGATGCTTTGAAGAGGATGAAGACTCGAAAAGCTGTTGGCCCAGATGGTATCCCTATCGAGGCTTGGAGAAGTATGAGAGAGATAGGGGTGACCTGGTTGATGGACCTCTTTAACATAATATAGCGAACAAATAAAATACCAGAAGAGTGGAGGAAGAGTACGCTAATACATTTATATAAGAATAAGGGCGATGTCCAAAACTGTTCTAACTATCGTGGGATAAAGCTTATGTCTAATACCATGAAGCTATGGGAGCGGGTGATCGAACACCGATTGAGATAAATTGTTCCCATATCTAAGAACCAATTTGGATCTATGCCCGGAAGATCGACCATAGAGACCATCCATTTAATTCGTCAGCTCATTGAACGCTTTCGAGAAAAGAGTAAAGATTTGCATATGGTCTTTATCGACTTATAAAAGGCATATGACAAAGTACCTCGAGAGGTATTATGGTGGACCTTGGTGAAGAAGGGGGTACCCATTAAATATATCAACATCATAAAAGATATGTATGAGAATGTGGTGACAAGTGTCCGAACTTGTGGCGGTTTAACAGACGCCTTCCCAATTACAATTAGCTTATATCAGGGTTCAGTTTTGAGCCCACTTTTGTTTGCCATTGTAATTGATGAAATCATCAGAACCATCCAAGACCGAGTCCCATGGTGTATGTTGTTTGCAGACGATATTGTCCTCATCGATGAGACAAGAATAAGAGTTAACGCTAAATTAGAACGATGGAGACAAAAATCATGTTAAAATAATCTTAATTAAGGTCCCACTTTGGTTATTTTATAATAAATCACAAAAACTCTTTTAATCATGCTCTTAAGGATGTCATGGCTTACATCATCAAAAATATGTTATGGCTTACTTAATCAATTGGTTAATTGCATACCAAGTCCCTCAATTTTTTATAATTAAAATTTAAATTACCAAGTCCCTCAATTATTTATAATTAAAATTTAAATAGGTATAATTAGATTTCTTTGTTACATACATATTTATTTATGAAATTTTCTAGATAATTCGATCATCTGGATTAAGATTTGAAATTGAAATATATGTTTTGGGATTAGAGACCTATAAAAATAATAAAAGACTAACTTTTAAGTTTAAGGAGTAAACTGCAAACTTTTCTAAACATTTGGGGTCAAAAATAGAAATTTTCAAAAGTTCATGGACTAAATTTAAATTTATTTTCTTCCTAATTTTTGGGGCGTTACAGGCAGGGTTCAGTTGGATGGCCAAGATATACCGAGAAGCACGCATTTTCGGTATTTAGGCTCCATACTATAGATGGATGGATAGTTAGACGGAGATGTCAACCACCGCATCCAAGCTGGATGGACAAAGTGGAATAGTGCAACAATGATCCTGTGCGATCGTAACTTTCCTTTAAAGCATAAATGAAAGTTCTATAGTACGGCTATTAGACCTGCTTTGCTTTATGGCTCCAAGTGTTGGGCTATTAAGCAAAGTCATACACAGAAAATGAACGTTACAGAGATGTGCATGCTTCGGTGGATGTACGGTAACACTAGGAGAGATAAAGTGCGCAATGAAGATATTCATCATAAATTGGGTGTGGCGGCCATCAGCGAGAAAATGCGAGAAAACCGTTTAAGATGATTTGGACATGTTAAACGTAGACCCATATATGCACCAATACGACGAGTTGAAGATCTCGACTTAGGACAGACATCTAGAGCTCGTGGGAGACCGAAAAAGACGTGGATGGAGGTCATACGGAACGACATGAAGCTAAAAGATCTAAATGAAGACATGCTCGTCAACCGAAATATATGGAAGCAGAAGATTCATGTTCACGACTCGACGTGATTCATTCATGGTTCGTATAGCCTATCCCAATTTAATTAGGATTAATACTTGGTTGTTGATATTGTTGAAACCTAGTCATTGAATGACTCGCAAAATGCTTGGATGTCGAAATACAAGTATACAACAATGTAAGAGAATGCTGATGGTTGATTTTGACGGCCTCGAATTCAAATATGAGGACTGAATTTGATCTCTAACTGCGGATTAACTTAATAATAAATCATAAAAAATAGACTTACTCATGTAAGGTTCAGATATGAACGGATTCGTCCTGAGATTTATGCTTTAGTTTCGAGATTAAATATTGATTTTCTAACCCATTAGAAAGAAAGAAAAGAAAAAGACATTCTCATCAGTTTGACCTCTAATCATTTAGACCTATGTACTTGCTTACACTGCCACAGTGTTTTGATGAGCAAATGGCTCATCACATGTTTTGGTTACCACTGAATACTACTAATATGTAGATTGTAGAGAACAGTTGGTTTATAGATCGTGTGATTATGATTGTGTCACATTATCAAATAGTTATAATAATATTTATATAAAATATATTGTGACAAAGGATTTTAATACGTTTATTATTGTGACAACAAGGTCTACTATAGACATATTCTTAATAAGTATTTTTTTAATTGTAACATAATTAGCTTAAAAAAAGTAACATAATGATTCTGCAATCTGCATGATAACTAAAAGAAAACAAAACACAATTAATCTGCATAATAATTGATAATTAAAAGGATGGGGTAAAAAGAACAAGAAAATGAAAAAGGGGAATTGTGAATAGCTGTCGTCACTCACTCGTCATCAGCATTGACAGTACCGGTAATCTAATGTTGGTTGGTTAGACTTAGACCGGCGATGCACTGGATGTTTCCTCCACATTAGCAATCAATCAAACACCATTGCTGCATTTCATCAAACACTTCAAATTCATCCATTTTCACACACAATGTCTCACTCTCACCTCCTCCACACTCCCTTTACCCCCACCCCCACCCTCCGCCGCCAAGCCGCCACCGTCCCCCGAACCCCGACCCGAACCCGGAAAATCCAATCCAAGATCCGTGAAATCTTCATGCCGGCCCTCAGCTCCACCATGACGGAGGGCAAAATCGTCAGCTGGATCAAGTCCGAGGGCGACAAGCTCTCAAAGGGCGAGTCAGTTGTCGTGGTTGAGTCCGACAAGGCGGATATGGATGTTGAGTCCTTTTACGATGGGTATCTCGCCGCCATTTTCGTCGAAGAAGGCCTCTACGCCGCCGTTGGATCGACTATTGCCTTGCTGGCGGAGTCCGAGGAGGAAATTGCGCTTGCCCAGTTGAAGAAATCGTCGTCGTCGTCTGGTCCTGTTTCGAGTGGTAACGATGCACCGAAGGTGATCGAGGAAATGCCGAGCCCGGTTGTCAATGCTGCTGCTGCTGCTGCACCGGCTGTTAGTGTTGGTGTGGGTTCTGGTGCATTGGGGTTGGCGGTGCATCCGGCGTCTGAAGGAGGGAAGAGGATTGTGGCATCGCCATACGCGAAGAAATTGGCTAAGGATTTTGGGGTGGATTTGAGGGGAGTTGTTGGGAGTGGGCCTAATGGGAGGGTTGTCGCTAGGGACGTGGAGGCTGTGGCAGCTGCTGCCAAAGCTGCTGGTGGTGGTGCTAAGGTGGTTTCTAGTGAGGCCGTGGCTGCTAAGCCGAGTGGAGTGGAGTTGGGGTCTGTTGTGCCGTTCACGACAATGCAGAGTGCTGTGAGTAGAAATATGTTGGAGAGCTTGGCTGTGCCGACGTTCAGAGTGGGGTATACGATTACCACTGATGCACTTGATGCTTTGTACAAGAAGGTAATGCATTTTGATCACACTGTATGAAGTTGTGTGTTTGCAGCTGCATATTTGATGCTTGTGCGTCTACGAAAATCTTGGAGTTAAATTGTGATCATTATTAGAACTTTGCATTAAATGGTTTATTCGACTGGAGAAGTAAAAGGTCACAGTTTTGGATAAATCCATACTTTGGTTGAACTGGTAACTTGTTGCATAAAGAGTGCTATACTGAACTACTTTTTAGTAGCAAACACGGTAATTGGCATATATGAAACTTCTATCGGAGATACGTGTGAAATCAATGAGTAAGTGAAGTAAAAGGAAAAACATTTGTGATTATTGGAAATCTGAATGATTGAGATTTGTTGTGTCTTAGGAGTTGATCCAGACATCCTGTGGTCCTTCTCTCTTGTAACTTTGGGAGCTTCAAATGCTTCTTTTCTGTTTGACATTTAGATTGTTTAGTAAGTTTCATATTTTCTCAATACAAATTCAGGTCAAATCGAAGGGAGTGACCATGACAGCACTGCTAGCCAAGGCAACGGCTCTTGCCTTGGTCAAGCATCCCGTTGTCAATTCTAGCTGTAGAGATGGCAAGAGCTTTACATATAACAGCCATATAAACATTGCAGTAGCGGTGGCCATAGATGGTGGTCTGATTACGCCAGTACTTCAAGATGCTGACAAGGTGACGAATTTTCCCTTACTTTTGACAAATTTATGCTAGACTCTGATGTTTGTTGCTCCTTTGTTTATTTATCTCTTAAATTAATTTGTTTTGTCATTTTGTAATTGTCTCAGGTTGATTTGTACTCATTATCAAGAAAGTGGAAGGAGTTAGTTGATAAGGCACGAGCAAAGCAGCTTCAACCTAATGAATATAGTACAGGTTGGTTTATTAGCTTCCCCTTCCTGCTTCAAATAATTGTGTATTTGGATATCTTCGTGCTTTAGCGGTAGATTTTTAAGTTGTTATTCTGCAATAATATCAACTTGTCTTTTTGGAGCCAGCTTCTTAATAAACTAGAGATTTTACTGGCACAGATCCACCAGAAAATGGAACTTCTGGTCTCTAAACATTAGTAGCCACAAAAACTCTCTTTCATATGTCCAAAGAAAACGTCTTTCAGTTAGAAACAAATAATAGATATCATTAAAAGGCCAAGATGATAGCAGTAACCATCGTATTTGACGTTGATAATATATTGTATGAAACGCTTGTATGGGCCTTTTTCCTGTGATGGGCTTCTACCTACCATGGTTGTTTGATTGCATTATACAGGCACTTTCACACTATCTAACCTTGGAATGTTTGGCGTGGATCGCTTCGATGCCATCTTGCCACCTGGAACTGTAAGTATAACCAGTATGCATATAAGAAGGATTTTGCGACTCAATTTTAACTAAATTACGTGCACCATATCTGCAAAATATACAGGGTGCAATCATGGCTGTCGGGGCTTCCAAACCGACTATGGTTGGGACTAAGGATGGTCGAATTGGAATTAAAAATCAGATGCAGGTGGGTTTATATCTACTATTTAGTGTTTGTATTGAATATTGATCATTCTTTGTGTATGCTTTTTATTGTTAACTCGTCATTGCTTTTCTAATTTGCGCAACTCTTCCAGGTAAATGTCACTGCAGATCATCGTGTGATATATGGCGCGGACCTGGCAGCTTTCTTGCAAACCTTAGCTAAGATAATTGAGGATCCTAAAGATCTCACTCTTTAAATGTATGTCATTGCAACAATCAACGATTTTGTAGTGTGCTAGAGGTAAAAAATTCCAGAAAATGGGAAATTGGGTTTTGTCGTCTAAGGTGGCAAATGCTTCAACTTTGTTAAGCTCGGATTGTTATGTGGATACTTCAGGAGATAAACTTAGTACATGACTGCATAACTTTGGCTTGTTTACTGGATAGATTGTCTATTTCATGGTGTCTGGGATATAAATTATAATAGTGTCAATTGGCAGAATTTCATTCTCTCTGGTGTTTGACAAACATTGATCAAGGATAACTTTTAGATTGGAGTTTCTGTTTTGAAGTTCGTTGGGACATATGTACATTGATATTTGATGTTTCTGAACTTGAGGTTATAAAAACTCAATAACCATGTCAAAACTTAATAGGAATGTCAGAGAAAATAATACGTACATCAATACTAAACTTCTAACATAAAGAAAAATCGAAAAACGAAAACCCATTGATTCTGTTTCAAACTTGAAATTTTTTGCCCCCGTCTTCTAATGTGACACACTCCACCTCTAATCCATATCATTCAAATTAGATAAATGAACACAATTCAACCAATTCTAGTGAAAGTTATTAGTTAGGCCTTATTTTTGTCCGACTGTATTTGTGGTTAGCACATTCTTGGAACACCATGTTACTTATCATTAAAGCTTGTCCTTAGTTTATTTTTGATAAACTTGTCCTTTCTTAGTTATCTGACTCGGATCGATATATAGAACAAAGATATTAATCACTCTCTAAAATTTTGTTTCCAATTATTAGAATGCTTGCATATCTAGAGCTAGACTTTGGTGGGATCCAGATATGACTCCCTATCTATGACATAAACAAGTTATTAGTGGTACAAGTAAAGATAGCTGTTGAACCAAACTTTTACACATAATCAACAACCATATACCATCCAACCCAACCACCATACCCCTAAATCTCTTTATAACAAAGGCCAAACAAACAAACTCATGGCTACTACAAATGAAGATTTCAGTTTCCCTGCCGCGCCACCACTGTGTTTTGTCACGTCACCACCTACTTGGTGGCGCTCCTCCTCATCCTCCGGCGACCAGAATTGCAAAGATATTGTAAAAGGGAAAGAAGTACAAGATGGATCAGAGAAGTTCGACTTGTGTTCGACTCAAGAATTAAAAGCAAGTAGCGCTATTGATGCTGGTGATAACGGTGATCAAGAAGAGGAGAAAATGGACATTTTGTGGGAGGATTTGAACGAGGAATCGTCGAGAAATTGTGGGAAAACAGCAAAGAGTTATGATATTTCATCACCAGGAAGAGGAGTGCATATGAGTTGTGTAAATGTTAAAGCTACCTTAAAGCTGACAAAAGCAGATCATGGATACGTATTTTCCAGGAAGAAACCAAGTGTTATAGTATTCATCAAACTGTTGAAGAAGGTTTTTGTCATGCAGAACTCGCGCCGTTCGATCAAGAAGCGTGCATGGTGACTTTATCTATTGATCTTGTGAACGTGGTTTGGTATTCATAATTTGTTTTTCCTTCTTTTTTTTCCTATTTTTTTTTTTTTTTGGGTGTGAATACTAGCTGAACAAAGATGAATAGAAGAGTGATGTTTTTCTCTCTTTTTCCTGTAATTTTTTATGAGTTAATTTAATACTTATGTTAAGATATATTTTACCTTCAAATGGTATGTGTCAGAGATCTTCAGAAGCATCGTTGATCTTATGGTATACACATTCTTCGAAGAATTTTCTCCCATCCAAATGAATGCGTAGCTCCACATGACATCTACGTTGATGAGCGCGTAGTTCGAACCTTTTTTCTCTTATTAGACGAAATGATCATGAGGTATTAGACTAATGCAACAACGACACACCTTCCATCGATATACTACATGAACTAAAGTAAAATCGCATTGCTTAGAACTCGTAATCTATCTTCCATCGTTTCGATTGACTCTATTCGTCTCATAGCCATATCTCTCATGATTTCCGTCTATATTTCCTTTGATAGTTTTTCATTATGCATTTATTCAAAGTCTAAAGTTTCAATGCGTAGGCAATAAGTTCACCTTTAGGTCTACGCCAAACCATGTAAATTAAACAATTTTCTCGTAATAGTTCTCAGCGTAAAAATTCAACATTCAGAATCATATAGTATAGTAATATAATGATATCAACCCTTCAAAATTTTCTTTTTAATTTTGATGAAAAGTTACTCACTCATACATTCATGCTTGCAATATTCCTCTTCACAAAATCGACTTGAAAGCGATGATTTATATTGCGGTCTAATTCTCCATCTTTTGGAACTGTAAAGTCTAGATATCTCTTGCTACCCAATTGTATCGTCTTAAATTATTCATTTACTAAACTCACACTCAACATACTTTTCGTTCAGCCTTCGTAAAAAATTTAGAAGTTCCCATAAATCGTACACGCAAACGATAATTGTAACTCTACAGGTTCATAATATTGCAATTCTAATGTTCTACTTTTCGGTTGAGCAGTTCACTTCATAGGACGATTCCCTTTTGCTTTAGTAATTTGGAAAGGGAGTTGTCATAGTTTGTCAGTATCTGTCATCCATTAAATTATAAAAAAATATCACAATTTGTTCAAGCTGTAATGCACTAGTAATGAACTTGTCCATCTTTGCATATCATCATCAGTGGAAGTCATTTATTTGATAGGATGAGCTTTCTTTTTCACTACAAGGAAGAATTAATCCTAGGCACTATAGATCATCTGGTGACAAATAACAATGTGCCCATTATTATTATCAGAAAGACTAAAACAGTGTGTGGGTCTTCACCGACAACTAACATTATACACTAAATAACACCACTTGAAATCAGAGCAAAATAAATAAGCAACGAGAACCAAAAAATAAAAACTTTAGATAACCCATCAAAATTTTGTCAAATGGCACCTACAGATGAAAAAAAGAAGGCAATAATACACATACTGTACCTAGTAATGTCACAATAAACATGGATACAAAGATATTGGCTGCTCCATTTTAGCATATTGACCAACAAATTACAACAAATGAATTTAAATATGAACTGAATCGAAGCTCAAAAATTCATTCTCTATATCTTCACATTTCAAGCCAATCTCAGTAACCAGTAAAAAGTAACATTGCTTGCTCGTATCGCGCCAGTGTAAGGAATGTGCCACCATTTTCCATAGCAAATGTGCTAATTTCCCTTGTATACTCACCCAGTGAATTTTTAACAAATAAAGCTTACATCTACAAGAAACTACTCTGCCTCGTGTTGAAGTATATTCCTCCTCTCCTCAGACCTATGATGGAATAATTTAGCAATTTTTCGCCTCTCACAATCCTGATACACAAAAGCCATATGTGCAGGTATCAGAATTAAACTATAGACGGTAATGGATATAACGCAATTATTTATAGTGTAATATAATGTGATGAACCTTGAACATATTGAGATAAAAGGGTTTCTCTGGATTCATCCTTCTCAACTTATGATATGTATAGGCGAAACTTAGCTGGTCACGAGGGGTAAACCGTTCAACCTCATTAAACCAAAGGCAAGAAAATAAGTTTGACATCGGTGTATGAGCCCTGACAATGAACGACCCTTCAGGTACATCTGCCATAAAATTAACGAACTATATAAGAAACAGAGGGATTATGCTGAAAACTTGATAAGATAAAAGTGAGACAAATCCATACTGCTGGGAAGGAGCTTGTTAGGGTCGGAAGCATTAAATCTTCTCATCCCATCTGCTTGATAAAATTCAAATTGTTCGTCTATCACGCTGTGATTGTATTTGTTGAGCTTCTTATTTTGAGCCACTTCTTCCCATAAGCAATGACGATCATAATGATTGGATATGGCATATTCATGATCTTTTCTCCACAGGAAGTAATCCAAAATAAGTATCGGGTCAAGCTGGAGACGAAGTTTACTGTCCAACCAAATTGAGTACCTGCAAATTTCATGTTAAGATGTTTAAGTAAAATTCTGAGAACCACATCGCAAAGAATAGCCAGAAAAAAATATGAAATGGGAGAAGAGGAAAGTCTTGTCCTAGCAATAGAAGATTTCTTCAGTCTGTCTCAATCAATATTAACTTAGTGAGAAGATCAACCCCAACTTAAGCGCACAGATCTCTGAGATCCATATAATCAGGTAGCATTTATATTGAAACCCCAAATAATTTGTGCCACTACAATAGGCTAGATTCAAGGAATTTAAACACTATTCCATGTGTTAGTTCATCTAAGAGAGACTGAGATAATAATATTGTCGCCACATAATTGTATACAAGATGTTGCATACAGCACAAATACTGCTTCTCCAATGAACTCCAAGTCTAAGACCCAACACACATGAATTCCTTTTAAATGAAGGGAAAAAAACTACAACAGATGGTGACGCCCAGAAGATAAATCTCATTAAAACAGCCAAAGAATCGCAGATACCACTCAATCTAGCGAGGAACCAGTTAGTCATGAGTTAGTTACCTTGCCGAAGGGAAAAGTCGGTGAGGCAAAAACTTTGGTATCTTCCCTACTCTCCGCATATCAGTGTAAGGAAGATTTTTCACAACCACAATCTTCCAAAATCCAATGAAGCCCATCATATCAGGCATTTGGCCTTCTGAGGTAAGTGTTTGCTTAGTCACTTCATCCACAAACATTACAAAGCATACATTTTTCCTTGAATAACGAGATACCTGGGGTTACAAAAAAATGAGATCAGAATTGTTAATGAGCTTTTATTATAAGCAACTATTGTCACTTTTTTTTTTTGGTTTCAAATGTTAATCAAGCATTTTTTGTGATGATGCAGTGCTAAGACATATACGCCAAACTCTTTCAGCATTAGAACATAAAATCCATATACTTGGACATAAAATTGTGAGCCAATGAGATAAACATCACACCGAGGAATGAGGTTGCAATATATTGCCCTAGACCTTCATTTTAAACTTAAAAGATTCATGATTTATATTCGCCTGCTCGAAATTTGATAAAAAGTAAAAGCATCTTACAGTTAATAGTATAAAACTAGAGAGCGCCACCCCAACCATTAAGGTTTATTGACAGTGTTCAACCACTTCCCTCATTCTAATACAAGCTTAGATAATGCACTAAAATGGGGAATTCAGGTTCTATATTTTAAATAATAATCAGATTCACAAGAAAATTAACTAATGTGGAAAAGAGGGTGCAATGAGTCATACTGTTTTGCCAATTGGAGATCTCAAGCGATCAGAATTCCCAAAGATGCAAGACATAACTGCAATGTGGCAACTACTTATATATTTTGCATCATCTTCTGCCATGTCAAACCCTGTACTCGGTGACTCTTTAGGACCTTTAACAAAGCCACAGTTGATTTTCTGATCACGAGCAATAAAAGATTCTTCTCGTTCCCTTAGACTCTGATGTCCAGCAAATCTAGGTTCCCATTTTTCGTCTCCAATAGGCTTCTCTTCTGCTTCAGTATATTGCAAGGAAAATCTTGCAAACTTTCGACTCTGTATAGGCTCAACAAGTGATGCAGTTGAATTTGGGAATTTCATCTCACAACCTGCAATCGTTGAATATCAGTTTCAAAGTCCAAGTAAATAATAGATAGCATGAAGTAAAACATGAAGCTAGGTATGTTGTAAAACAGATTAAAAGTGATATGTGTCTGCCAATACCATTAGCTTTGACCTACTTTTCAAAGATGAAAAGGGAAAAGCCCGCATGATAGATATAAGCCATCTCTTATTACCCCGAAGTGTGTATCATTCAAATATCCAAGAGACAAGCTTAAGGTGGTTGCCCTAAAACTAGACTACTATTTACATATAAAGAACTACCTCAAGTTGAGGGTTAGAAAAAACTTCATGATACTGTTCATAGGGGTGAATAAACAATAAGCATAGTTACGACATTATTGTCAGTCAGCTTGACTGAAATAAACCTAGAAACTTTCAATATTTACTCTTAACTTCATCTTGATAAGAGTTTGTTTCAAATCACAGTAAATAACTGAAAAAAGCAGAAGAGAGAAAACAACTAATTTTTAACTTGTACTTTGAGAAATTATTCAAGAAACCAGATAATTACTTGAATATTTTCGACGTTTCGACTTCTTATTAGAGCTTGAATGCTTCTCCGGAACTAACTTTCGAACGGATTGAACTTCACCGGAACTGGTATGTTGAGAATTTGACTCGATTTTAGCATGCTGAGAGTTTAAAAAAAATTCCTTCGTGTACAAAGTATTGGAAGCTTTATCATTGTCCTTGACAAATTTGTGCTCCTTGTTTCTAGCATGCTGAGTATGAGAGGACTCCCCAACGTCGATATCATGGGATCCATTGGTACCAGAGTTGTCACTGTCATCACGCGAAATATCATCATATTCTTCCATTTGATCATCCTGTAAGTCAATACCATCATCATAATCATCAGTATCCCTGGATTGCTGGTTCTTATTGCCGTGTACATCTATGGACTCTCTACTGCTGTTTAAAGAGGCCTCATATTCAGCTTCATACATCTTCAGTTCATTGCGTCCATCCTCGTTGTATAAACCATGCCCTCGGTGATCCAAGGAGTTACGAGCTTTGTCAAAAGAAGACTTTTTCTCATTGTTTTTCAATGGAGCTTGAAACTTATTTACGGAACCATCCCGGGTTCGCTCCAATTCCTCCTCACTGTAATCTTCATCTCTTCTTCTATCATCTTTGTCCCAATACCGTGAATCCCTTCCATGCGCATCTGAGCCATGGCCAAATTTAAGCTCCTGCGAGTTGTGCATTCGAGTCACATCCAGGAGAAAATCTGTATCATTATTCGTCTCCTCATCTTGAGCTTGGTTCCTATTTACTTCCTCACCTAACACAGAGACAATAAGTAAATTGCCAAATCACAACGTACCAACTATGTTACCCAACAACAAATTTGGATTACACTTGACAGCACTTGGCAGCAGAACTGAAACCTCATAAATGGAAATAAATACTTCCACTATAACTAAAACTACTATTGCACAAGTTCCTGTAACGAGGCACCACCATCCACACAGGCAGATAAAAACAGAACAAACTACTGAAAGCCAAAATCTAACTCAATCCGCCTCACTCACTCTAAATTCCAAAGAACCTAAAAATTAGGTGCAAGCCAGAAAAGCTCTTGATGATCACGACTAAGCTTTTCAATGCAACAAAATCTATTGCAATTCAATGCTTCACAGGTATTCTTACCTAAATCTAACTCAATCCACCATTGGCTAATCGAATCCTACAACACACTTAACTTTCAATCACATCAAATATGATAATCGCGTTGAAAGAACCTCACCTCACCTCACCTCACCGAACCTCCTCATTATCACCGATAAGATTTCAAACTACACCAACACTTAAATGCAATGCTTCTAATGATAAATAGCATCTACATAAGAGATAACGTTACTTCCAAATTTCATTGCAGTAACATCACTTCCACTAATAAATACATCAACTAATTGAGCTATCAATTTCCAATACAAAGAAAGAGATTGTACCTTTACTTTGCAACGAGAAATAGAAGAAAGCGGAGAGTACGAGAATGAGCGACAGCGTCAATACGCACAGCCCGATCGAGATCTTACGAGCAGGTCGCGCCTTAGATCGCCGGTGGTGGTACCGCGTGCCGCCACGCACGCCGATGGACACGTGATCCGAAGCGACGCCGTTTCGCGTCACGCTACTATTGTTACTGCTGCCGCCGGATTGCCTGTGCTGAGCCATCCGCGCATTATGGACCGTCGAGTGCGTAGTAGTACATCCGGCGAGGGTTTAGGATTGAAAATTAGAGGAATTTGTGAGGGTATAATCGGAATTTTGTGTGTTGGATTTGTACGGACGAACGGAGATGCGTAGGGGAGGGAGGTGGGAAACTGAGAAGGGAGTGTAGTAGTAGCAAATCGGAGTGGGGATCTAATTTTTGTAGTTGGGAGTGGTGAAGTTACTAAATTAGCCCCCTGCTGGTTTTAAGAATTAATTGTGCCATAGTAATGGGGTATTAAATAAAGAGTATTGTGCAAATTATTGATTTAATTATGGTGATAAACTCATATTTAAATGTTAATGAAATTGCGATCATGCACATACGGGGGAGGTGCGCCGCGACCGTTGTGGCGGCTGCTGCGACCCTGCTGACCCGTGAAGCGACCGCGACCTCGTCCTCGTCCTCGATTTGCTTGATTCAAATCGTGTTGCGGAGTCGAGTTTTGTGGGAGCGGTCTGCGGGGCGTGATGCGAGATTAGGGCTGCATCGGGTTGTCGCGAGGCACGCTTGGCAAGGCTCGTCTCTTCCAAAGATAACATGGAACGGGCTTTAGAAAAGAGAGGAAGCAGATCACTTTGCTGAATTAGGGTTGCGATGCCGCCATATGCATCAGTAAGACCCGTGACCATTTGAAGAACCAACATATGGTTAGAAACGGGGGAACCACCGTTGGCCAATTGATCAACGATCATCTTCAATTTTTGACAATAAGCACTGACATTCGGAAAATCATCAAGAGTGGTAGAGGAGAATTGATTTTCGAGGAATACGACCCGGGAATTCCAATTGTCTTGGAAGTAATCTGCAAGATTCGTCCATGCAATTACGACAGTAGAGTCTTTTACCATAATTATGTGGAGGAGATCGTTGGTGATGGTGCCATAGATCCATTGTAGCACGATGGCGTCCAAGCGATCCCACATCTCGGGGTCGGATGGGGCGACTACAATGGAAGGGGGGATGATGCAGTCGAGAACTTGTTAAGCTCGTGCATGGATTTTAAATAACTCGGACCAAGTAAAATATTGCCCGGATTCAACGTCCAACAAGATATGGATGAAGTTCTTGATGTTAGTGACCGTGAGGGCAGAGGGAAATTTTGGGGGCGCGGCCTCGTGAGGAGGCGCGTCATTTTTGCCGTCGAAGGAGGTGGACGACTTGGAGGCGGAGGTATCGTCGCTAGGGTTTGCCATCTCATCAAAAAGTTTAAGTTGTTAGAGAGGATAAGCATTTAATATTTATATATTATCTCCAACACACCCCCTCACGTGCAGGCTGCAAGTCCTTTTGTTATGCATGTCACGTGTTACTTTTTGATTATCGGGTGGCGTTGGGATTCGAACTCAGGATCTCTTCCTTGGCCTGAGCTCTGATACCATATTGAATTGCCATCTCATTTAAAAGCTTAAGCTGTTAGAGAGGATAGACATTTAATATTTATATATTATCTCCAACATTATCTATCACTAAAGATATATCAATCTACAATAGTTACCAAATATACATATTCTATATCTAATACACCCCCACAGTCAAAACGGGAGGAGGACGAACGTTGAGACTGGAGCAAAAATCGGCAAAATGAAACCCGTGGAAGTCCCTTCATAAAAATGTCGGCTAACTGATAACGTGAGGGAACATGTCGAACACGGACTTGGCCACGAGCTACTTTTTCTCGAACAAAATGAATATCCATCTCAATGTGTTTGGTTCGTTGATACTGGACTGGATTACTCGAAAGGTAAATGGTGCTCACATTGTCACAGTATACGAGAGTCGCTGAAGCAACAAGACAGTGAAGCTCCAAGAGTAAGTTCCGAATCCAACATGGCTAAGACACTGCATTAGCCACGCCACGGTACTCCGCTTCAGCATAGACCGTGAGAGGGTCGGTTGTCGTTTGGCGGACCAAGAAACCAAATTATCTCCAAGAAAAACATAGTATCCCGAAGTGGAGCGACGAGTGTCAGGGCACCCGCCCCAATCAGCATCAGTATAGACGGTCAACCCCTTAACCGAGGAGGGAAAGATGTGAAGACCAAGATCAAGAGTCCCCTGAATGTAACGTACAACTCGTTTAAGGGCCAACATGTGAGCATCACGGGGATCCTACATGAAAAGACAAAGCTATTGAATGGCATAAGAGATCTAGTCTCGTGAAAATGAGACACTGAAGGGCGCCACCCAGACTGCGGTAAAGAATAGGGTCCGAAAACTTGGCACTCTCGGGCATTGCGCCAAGTTTGGATTTCGTGTCAACCAGAGTTTGACTGGGTTTACACGACTTCATACTGGTATGACGAATAATATCCTCAGCATATTTCCTCTGAGATAGAAAAAGACTATTAGTGAAACGCTGAACTACAATCCCCCCAAAAGAAACTCAAATGACCCAAGTCCTTCATGGCAAATTCCTGATCAAGCTGAGACATAATAGACTGCCGTAAAAAATGAGAAGGGGCCGTAAGTAAGATATCATCCACATAAAAAAGGATGTAGGGCGTGTCCGCACCACGATGCAAGATAAAGAGAGAGTGATCTGAGGCACTGTGCGAGAAACCAATGGTAGCAACAAAATCAGCAAACCGTATATATATGCACCAAACCCGAGGGGCCTGTTTAAGGCCGTAGAGAGAACGCTTCAATAAGCACACATGAAATGGTCGAGATGAGTCACGAATCCTAAGGGGTTGATGCATATCAGAGCTCAGGCCAATGAGGAGGTCCTGGGTTCGAATTCCACCGCCACCCGATAATCAAAAAGTAACAGTGACAGGCGTAACAAAAAGATTTACAGCCTACACGTGAGGGGGCGTGTTGGAGATAATATATAAATATTAAATGTCTACCCTCTCTAACAGCTTAAGATTTTAGATAAGATGGCAAATCACTATCTAAGATGATGAATTCCTTGTGTTATTCAATGAATAATGTTCAATATATATACAAATGAGATCATCGCTAATAAGGTAACTATCTATCACTAAAGATATATATCAATCTACAATAAATACCAAATATATATATTCTAGACATGGACACGAAGACGACGACACCGCTACCCTAAACACAATTCTAACTTGGGGTGTTAGCACAAGTACGATAAGACATGATGATGCAATCATGAGTGATTTTTCCAAAGTGTCATGGATAAAAGTGTGCACAGTTTGGTTCGAACCAAAACGAAAATTGGGACATTGGTTTGATTTATGGATTGGGTCTTTTAACTAAGAAAATAACCAAATTCTTTTGTAATCGACTCTTGGTTAACTGAAAATATAAGTTGAGATGAAAAAGAAAAATAAATAATGGGGGTATTAAAGTATTGTGCAAATTAATGATTTAATTATGGTGATACACATAATTAATGATGCACGGACAAGTGAACATGAACAGGAAGACGACGATATTGCTTTCTTGAAAACAATTTTAACTTCGGGTGTCACCACAAGTACGATAAGACATGATGCAATCATGAGTGATTTTTCCAAAGTGCCATGGATAAAAGTGTGCACAATTTGGTTTCAACCAAAACGAATATTGGGACATTGGTTTGATTTATGGATTGGGTCTTTTAACTAAGAAAATAACCAAGTTCTTTTGTAATCGATGCTTGGTTAATTGAAAATCGTTCTAGTAAGTTGAGATGAAAAGGAAAAAGAAAAAATGTCTGACAATCATCGTCGAACTTCATCTTTCATCACTCACCTCAGTAAATTGATGTATCATTTATAAGATATTAATTATATATTAAATTAACAAAAACATATAATATAAAATTCGTACTTTATCCGTGTGACAACTTTCACAAATTAAAAGCAATCGGGTGAATATAACAAATACTACAGTTTTTCGTTTTGTTAAAGTGTTGGTTTGGTAGCTCTAAAAAACGTTCAAAAAACGCTTTGCATCAGTTAAGAAAAATAACCGCCATTTTTGAAAATAACCGCTCCAACCGCTATGGACAGTGACTCTCCAGAGATGAAGGAGAGTGTCGTTCCACCACCGCCACCGCCACCTCCACCTCCACCGGACATCGCTTCGACACCAATGTACATCTTCTCATCCACTAAACCGGATGTTCAAGGTTCTAGGAATCATAAATGGTCTCGCCTGTCACAATCAGGAGACATTCTTGTTCAGGATCAGTCAACCTCCTCGTATGTTAATGCGTCTCCAATCGTTAACAAAGCTTCATACGCTGATATGGTTTCTCACAATGCAAATCAGAAGGATGTCAGAATTGACAATCAGCAGTTTGTTGAGGAACGTAATCTCATCCATATTTCAGAAGCCACGGACACCATTCCGTTTAAACAGGTTCACATCAATCCTGAGTTACGTGACCGCATGCATAAGTAGTGGGAGAATGCCATTATTATTAAGATTGGTGGAAAGCCATGGTACTACACGGCTTTATATACAAAACTTGATATCATGTGGCAATTACATAATGAATTTGAACTTGTAGATCTGGGACATGGTGCTTATATCCTTAAAGGTTTATCTCTTGTTAAGAGGGAAATGATTTTGTCTGAAGGCCCCTGGCTTCTTGCGGGCAGTTTCATGACAATTCGAAAATGGTATCCTAACTTCAAAGCCAACTCAGATGAGATTAAGAGTACAATCTCATGGGTTCGTATTCTTAACCTTCCAATTGAATATCTCAGAGTTGCTATGATTCAATCACTGGCTGCTTGTATAGAAGATCCTATCAAGATTGATAGTAACACATATAATGCATCTAGGGGCAACTTTGCAAGGTTTTGTGTCCAACTTCACACTGATAAACCGCTTGAAAGAGGAATGTGGATTGAAGGGAAAGTCTATCAGATATTTTATGAAAACATATCCACATTGTGCTATACATGTGGTAAGATTGGTCATCTTAAACCTAGTTGTTCAGTTAAGTCCTCTTCAATGAGGTCAATGGAGACTGAAGATAATGTGATCACTGCTGATAACAGTACTGCAATCGATAAGAAAGCAAAGTGGTTAACTGAAAAAGTCAGGGAACATGAATATGGTACTTGGATGCTGGTGAACAGGAAGAAGAAAGAACCGAAGGGTGCAAAATAGGGAATTGTGGTGAAATCTCCCTCACCACCTTGTACTCCTAATATGGTTGGTAAAGACAAAGGTAATGAAGTCTTAAGGAAGCCTGGAAGTAACAATATTGTGATGAGTAAGGGGGGACAATCAAAGAGAATTTTGCCTGCCTCTCTTAATCCTTCAATCCGCCAAGGAGTATTTACTTTGGCACGAAAAGCGGTTACTCAAGTCAAGAGGAAACCAAGAGTCACACCACTTAGTGCCAATCGTGGAATCGTTTCAAAAGAAACTCATAATTCTTTTGATATTCTGTCACCTCTCTCACAAACTTCTCCTGCTGAAGATAATAGCACTCTCAATATTCTGGTACATAATCCCATCTTTAATGGCTCATGCAATGGAGGAAGCAGATTGGATTCACCCTTGGGCATTCCACACGTTCCATCAACCGTTCCAGGCTCCAACAATGATTACAAACATAGGAGTTCTGGACAGAGTGGTATTAGTCACTCTTATTCCACCAACCAACTGGGAACTACAGGTGACCTGGCACATGAGGGAGCACTTGGATTTAGAACACCTGTGGTGGATGAGAATGTAACTCACAACATGGGAACAGAATAGACAGAGGCTCCTAGTCCTGGAGAGCCTGAGACAGATCATGTCTCAATGGAACAGAGTTTCCATTGAGGACCCTATTCTGCCCTCTCAAATATACATTCCAAGAATGAAGGTGGTGTCTTGGAACTGTCAAGGGGATGGAGATGAAGACTTTCATCGAAATTTTAGAGACCTGGTAAGATCTCATCATCCTACAGTGGTCTTTATATTTGAAACTAGAGTTTTTGCAGATCAGGCATAGAACATTGTGCCTTTTCTTGGCTATAACAATTACCAAATTGCTCCATCAGTTGGTATGATTGGTGGAGTTTGGATGCGTTGGAATGATTTTGAAGTAGAGGTGGAAATAACTGATGTTGATGATCAGTCCATTAGTGCTATTATCAGACCTAGCATGATGGATCACTAGAGAGTTACAGGAGTGTATGCACAGCCACGCAAGCGAGCTAATGTGAGAGTTTTTAAAACACTTGCTAGACAGGCTCACAACAATCCCATGCCTTGGTTAGTCACATGGGATTTTAATGAAATTAATTATTCTCATGAGAAGAGGGGTGGAAGAACTAGGTCTTTACACAGGCTTCAGTTCTTTAGAAAATTTATGGAGGACTGTCAATTGCATGACCTTGGCTACACATGCCCTAAGTTCACTTGGACCAACAAGAGGGTTAATGGGGCTTTAATTCAAGCCAGGCTGGACAGGGCTATGGCTAACCAAGCATGGATGGATTTATTCCCAGAATGTGTAGTGGAACATCTACCTAGAACCTACTCTGATCATCATCCTATTGCCACTTGGTGTCTAGGGAAAGGAAAGATCAATGGAGACAGACCTTTTAGATTTGAAGAAATGTGGTTCTCACATCCTGAGTGTCAGCAACTTCTTCAGAACATTTGGAAGGATAAAAGGTATTTACTGGATGCAATAGAGGAGGTCCCCAGAGTTCTCAAGTCTTGGAATGATTCCAGGTTTGGAAATATTTTCAATAGGAAAAGAAAACTGAGAGCCAGACTTGGTGGTATCCAGAGGGCTCTTACTTTATATTCTTCTACATTCTTAGTCCAACTTGAAAATGATCTACTGCAAGAATACAGTACAATGCTTCAGCAAGAGGAAGTGTTCTGGCTTCAGAAGTCCAGAATAAAATGGATCAAGGAGGGAGATAGAAATACTAAGTTCTTCCATAGAACTACACTGGTGAGGAGGAAAAAAAACACCATTCATAAACTTAAAATTGAAGGTATGTGAGAGAGTGATACTACTACTCTTCAGCAACATGCAAGGGCATATTTTAGCAAGCTGTTTTCAGGGGAAAGTGTACATAATAGTAGTAGCCAAGTCACTTCTATCCAGCTGTCCAGATTCCAAACTCAGTTAGATGTTGATGATATCTCTTCTCTTGGAGCTATGATTGACAGAAAGGAGATAAAAGAAGCAATGTTTTCCATGCATCCCCTCAAGGCTCCTGGTCCTGATGGCCTAAATGCAAGCTTTTATTAGAAAAGCTGGAGGTGGATAGAGGATTCGGTTTGTAGTTTTGTGGAGAATGCGTTTATCAACAGGAGATTTGACAAGCAGATCTGTGAAGCATTCATTTGCCTGATACCTAAAATTTAGGCTCCAGAAGCTATCACCCAGTTTGGACCTATAGCATTGTGCAATGTGATCTACAAGTTGATAACCAAATGCATCACAACAAGGCTGCGCAGTATGATGCCCAAAATCATTGCTCCTACTCAGTCCAGCTTCATCAGAGGAAGAAGCACTCATGACAACATTGTGGTTCTTCAAGAGGTTCTTCATTCATTAAGAACTAAGAAGAACAATAAAGTAGGCTGCATGGTGATGAAACTTGATCTGGAAAAAGCCTATGACAAGGTCAGTTGGAACTATTTGGAAGAAACGCTACATGCCTTTGGGTTTCCATCTTCCCTAGTTGAGCTTATTATGTACTGTGTGAGGAGTGCCTCCACCAAAATACTATGGAATGGATCCCCTCTTGAGGCATTTGATCATAAGTGTGGTCTGAGGCAAGGGGATCCCCTATCACCCTATCTATTTGTGCTATGTATTGAAAGGCTCTCCCACATAATTCAGGAGGCAGTAGAGGATGGCAGCTGGAGTCCAGTTATACCATGCAGAGGAGGTCCCCTTCTGTCCCACCTCTTCTTTGCAGATGATCTTATACTAATGGGCAAAGCCACCTATGGTACAACACATTCTATCAAAAATGTTATTGAAAACTTCTGCCAGTCCTCAGGACTCAAGTTAAGCTATCAGAAGTCTAAAGTCATTTTTCTCAAAAACACATGGAGCTTCTACTAAGAGACAGATTAGTGATATCCTTGGATTTGGACAAACTACTAACCTAGGGAAGTATCTGGGGGTTCAGCCCTGTCATGGTAGAACAACAAGGGCAGACTATGCTGCTTCATTTGATAGACTTCTGGCAAAGTTTGATACATGGAAGGGCAGACTTCTCTCTATGGCAGGCAGGGAAACTCTCATTTGTTCAGTCTCCTCAGCCATGCCTGTCTACAATATGCAATCATCCTATCTTCCAGATTATATATGTGCTAAACTGGATAGACTGAACATGGATTATTTGTGGTCCAATGATCTGGCACAAAGGAAGATACACTTGGTGAATTGGCAGAAAGTTCTTAAGTCTAAGAAGGAAGGTGGTCTTGGGATCAGATGCACTCGAACTGCCAATGAATCCCTTCTGGCCAAGCTGGCTTGGAAAGTGTTGACCAAAGAGGAAACACTATGGTACCGACTGGTGAAGACTAAATATCTGAAACAACAATTTTTCTCTTCTTATGCTTCTAAAAGTTCAGATAGTCCAGCATGGAAGGGCATCATCAAATGTTTCAATCTGATGAAACCTCACCTGAGGTGGAAAATTGGTAGAGGAACTTCTATTTCCTCTTGGCATGATAACTGGAGGGGAAGTGGTAGTCTGGATATGGAAAACCTTTATATTCACCCTACAGAGAGGAACCTGCTGCTCAGTGAGGTTCTAAGCTCTGATGGAGATTGGAGATGGAATACTCTCTTGTCTGTCATCCCACAAGATATTAAGGCAGATATTGAATCTAGGAACTTCTCTCTGACTGATCAGGAGGATGCAGTGATTTGGGAGGGCACTTCTAATGGTAAGTTCTCCTGCCAATCAGCCTATAGATTATTTCAGCAAAGACATGTTAGGCCAGAGAGGAATCCTATTCATAATGCTTGGGTATGGAAGGTAGATGTTAGTTTCAAGCTCCCGCATTTCATGTGGCTGCTCACTCAGGAAAGACTGGCCACAAATGCTGTGCGGTTCAGGAGACATGCCTCCCTCACTACCATGTGTTCACTCTGTGATTACCAAGAAGAATCAGGACTGCACCTACTGAGGAGGAAAGACTCTTTGATCAATCACTCGGGTGCTTGGACAAAACCAGACACTGATCACTTCAAACTGAATGTAGATGGCGGACTACACACTGGTTACAACTCAGGTTCAGCAGGAGGTTTGCTTAGGAACTCCAATGGTGAATGGTGCTGGGGTTATGCTCTCGGTCTCCAGGCGCCTACTGTTGATGAAGTGGAGTTGCATGCGTTATACAAAGGTTTACAACTTGCTTGGGACAGAAGAATTCATAATCTTGACGTCGAATTGGATTCCATGCAAGTAGTCCGCATGGTTATGGGAGAAATGGCGCCATTTGACCATCTTCGTAGCTTGGTGGATGAAAGTAAAAGACTCCTACGTATGCCATGGCATTGCTCCATCAAATGGATTCCTAGAGAGGCTAACAAAGTGGCCGATGCTCTAACTAAACTAGATAGAATTTGTTTTGGAGAGGAACTCTTTTGGGAGTCTCCTCCTTCTCCTTGTATTCATAGCCTACTAGCTAAGGACATTATGTAATTGTATTAGTACCTCATTTTTTTTTATTAAAAAAAAAGTGTTGGTTTGGTCTACAATCATGTTTTCGTAATATTTGGAAAATAACTCATAATATTATAAAGTTATAAATCTATAACATGTTTTTTTGTGAAATAAATAATTATATAACTATAATGATAGAAATCTTACAAGAAAACAATATAAAATAAAACTAATAATCGTCGTTTAATGAAATATTTCAAGAATAAATTCATTGGTTAAATCATAACCAAAACCGAATGAACAAGTTTAAACCAAAAGAGGGCCAATATTAATTGATTCGTACCAGTGCACACCCTAAACTCACGGTGAATTGATTTGTAGTCACAGATAGCGTCTTCTGCGTAATTATCATTTAATTACTATATTATGACAATTTTTTTTTGATAATATTATGACAAATATTTATTGTTACATGTTTACGTTTTATATTTTTTGCTTAATATCATCATATCATTTACAGCTATACAAGTGAATAGACGGGGGGACGATAAAGTGGACTTTTCTTGATTTTTGTCTTTAAGATAAAGATTCCAAGGTTCTGTTACTTGATTTGAGTGAGCTTTTGGGGATAAATATGTAGGGTCCGTATAACAAATTTTCATTTTTTAATATCTAATTATATTAGATTATGAAATCTGAATTTTCCTTTTAGTATATAAATACATCATTTATCTGTTAGAGATAATTAAATGTGGAGATTAAGAGAAGAATCTTCTGTTTTCAAAAGTATAATTTTTCTTACTTTCTTAAATGAAACTTATTTTCTATTTAAAATACTTATAGTTTCATACACAATTGTTCGTTTAAGAAACAAACCCCATCTATAATTATCTACAAATGAAATATTTTGAATTCTACGATATGCTTAATGGATCTCGACTATAAAGACTTTATTTTAATTGAGAACTAATTCTAAGCCTAGAGTTCCAAAACATTTACAAAATGATCATGAATTCATGACAAACATTTGATTCTTGACTGACTAAAAACTTAAGAAAAAAATCTCGCTGTGTTATCCAAGCTATAGAAGTTTCTTTTATCACAGTATCCATATATAAGCCACTATGAACAAGGCATGCGCCAAACACGTGCGATGAAGTCGAAGGATTCGATTGATCATAATGGAGTTGCGGGAAAAAACAGCTCATGTTTATAAACGTTTTTGGTTCGATAGAATTGCTATTAAGGGGGGTGAATGGTAAATGAGATGTATCAACCACAAAAAGAATAAGAAACTGGTAAAAAGATAACACAACTTTTATTCACCAGATTGCAAAGCAATACCATTAAAGTGATGAATGAAACTGCACGAAGGCATCATCACTCATTTATTTACATATATCAATAAGCAGATTTGGACAGCCACTGCTATCAAAATCCAAATAGAAATTATTCATCACAAAATAATAATCACGTCGATCATTAATTCACACACAAATTCATCGGCCGTGTAGAAATCTTACTATAACATAACAAATAGTTGGGGTATACTTCAAGGGCATTTGAGCCTGTTTCCATGAGTTCTGAGACTGGCATAGCAGGGGCAGACGGCTTTGTTGCCGTAGGTTCCTGGTGGAACGCATTGGCACCTTGCACAACAGCTCTTGCATGCTCGATGGCACACGTTCTTCCTTGATGATTTACTGCACCTCCTCGAGCAAGCATGGCCGCAATCTGTTGCACATTGTTCTCATTTAGACAAAAAGAAAATTGAAAGATTCTATTACTTTTATCAGCATAATTTGATAGAATATCGCAACAAAAAGGCAGCGACAATATATAGGATATTACTTATTTTGTGAGGGTGGTGTTTCTTGACAAGGCTGGCTGAATTCTCCCCTGCATCCTCCTGAAAGAATACATTTGGATTTGAACTCAAATGGTTAGAACTATTTTACCTTGAAATGTAAAATAGACATTATGAGCTAATAACTTGATGCTATTTGTTACCTGAGAAATAGAATGAGTAGCATCACTGGCTGATGTTGCCTCCACAAAAACCTGAAGTTTACATGCATGCAACTTATAAAATAATCAAATCCATTGCAATACAAACATATACAAATATCTAAGAAAAATACTTTTTAATTAAAATAAACCTGTATGAACAAAAGGGCTATGATCAAAAGTGACAGGTTCTTCATAGTTGAAAGCTAACTCAAAGAAATATTGAATGAAATACTGTTTTTGACAAACTTGGACTCTTTAAAACGTAAGATGCTACCTATTTATAGATTTTCATTAGCTTTTTCTCCTTTTTTGTTGTTCACATGCTGTGATCTTAGCAACATCACAGACTATGTGTGCCATAGGAAAAAAATAGCAAATTTAATGAACCCCAACTTTTGTAACTTTCTGTTTCACTTCAGCTGTAGCTTTCTATGTTTGAGAACAGCTGTTGATTCTTTGGCTCTGCGGATATGTTATGGACAAAGATATGGTGAAAAAAAAAGGTATGGTCCCCTTCTATTTTTCATTTTGTTTTGACATTTGAAAGAGCAATTGAGAAAGCAGGAGCATCAAGTATGATATGTTATGCTCATATGGATACTTGAAAGCCTTAAGGAACAAGCAGAAGCACATGCATGTAAAAATTAGACTTGTAGAGTCACTGCAAATTTAGTAATTTTTGAACTAAACCATACATATGATTATCGTATGACTTAGGGGTTGCCTTTGTGATTCGATCTAAACAAATAACACATCTGGCAAGTAGTTTATGGAATAGTTACATTTATAAGTCTCTCCTATAATAATTTGAGTAATTTAAGAAACAAAAAGTAAAATAACATCAACAATTCAAATAGGCTGCCCTTAATTGAATAATTATAAAGGCAGCTAAAGTTTGAAACTTTTTACTAAAAGAAATGCTTATTTTCATATATATATTTGTGTATATATATACTTCAAGCATACATGTTTTGAAGAAAATGTGGTTCACAAGTCTCGACTCTTCAGTTCATACAATTTTCATTTGATGCTTATTAAAATACTGTAATTTGATTATTGTAATATTCACTGTTTCGTCAATGATTTTGTTTTGTTTTTTGTTTAGGTCCACTATATATCTTGCACCAAACAAAGGGTTGTGTTTGCAATGGAGCTCCTAATTACATATTATGTGAACCTCACTTTTAACAACTAAAGGAGTACGTACGTTTACATTGAGTTATCGTTCACTTCACCTTAGTGTACATTTATACACACGTTCGAACGTGCATGTGTGTGTGTGTGTTACATGTTGACAAGTTGTGTGATTGTACAACAGCTATACTCACGAGTGTCCTGATATGCTGCTCTACTGGACTGAAGTAAGACAACTTAAAATGGTATAACCACAAGGATATATATCCAGATCCCTTTATTTTGTTAGGAGTTAGGACCCTACAAGGAAACCGTCATGTTATATACTGTCCTTTTTAATTTTGTTAAGGTGGCAAGTGAGAAAGAACCGTAAATTGAAAAATGCAGTCAAAAAATATAAAATCACTAACTTATGTGATTTACACAACATGAGTCCAATTGATCAAAATGTCGTCCGAACTTATTATTAAGATTTAACGCGCACATATATAGAATGGAACAAACTTATGAAAAAGCCAAGTTTTGCCAACCAGCATATGTTTTGTCCTTATATTAACTTTTCCATAGATAAATTGTGTTATACATTTCCTGAACAGTATTTTTTCTTCCATTTAAATATTTTGAAGTTTGAATATCCTATAATTGGTGTGCCATACTTTGGCAATGACACTTGGTGCAATATGAAGAAGCCACAAATGTTTGACTTGACAAAATTGTGTGATTCAATACTATTTTTTTGGGTAGTGATTCGCACGTTGTTGGAAAGACACGGACGTTTAGTTACCATCGCAAAAAGCGGACTGCAATTTCGATAAGTATCCAAAAAGTTATGATCAAATTAGTGAACTCGTGCAGAAACAAAAAATATAGTTCATTTTCGAGGATAATCAAGCACGAGGTAAGAAAGAAAAGAAAAAGGAACAAAATTTTTTATACATAATAACCATTTTCACATAGTACACATGATTTATTACATATCAACATCACATAAATATCTTTTTCTCATGAGCGCATAAAATCGAGAATTTCGCAAAGTTGGTCCTCTATAGTAACCACCTTTTAAAATTAGCCCTTTATAGACCCAAGTGCCGTTTTTGGTCCTTCATAGTGTCCTGCTTGATCCTTTTGTGGTAAAATGACGAATTTACCTTTAATTTTTGCATGTGATGTGCACATGACCTCCAATTCAATTTTTTCCTTTTAATTTGACCTCCAGTCTTTTGAGTTATTATATTTGCACCCCCAAATTTAATAAGAACTATATTTAACATTTTACAAAGAAACCTCTATTATTATTTTTTAATTTCTATAAATTAGATATAATCACCAAATTAAAAAGAAATCCCTATTATTACTTTTCAAAACTGAAATGTTAGGGCTCGTTCTATAATTTCATTCTAAAATATCAAATAAACTTAAATTACTAAATTTTACCTATAAAATAGAAAAAAATCTTTAAATATTTTATAAATCATAATTCCTTCATTTCTAGCATATAATAATTTATCGATATATCTGTTTTTTTTTAAAAAAAAAAGTATAGAACATATGCAATTTTAGTTTCAAGGTTGGGGACTTTTGGGCATCGTATCAAAACTCTTTTAAATTTTGAAGGTAATATGAATCATTAAGTTTTACCTTGAAACTAAATTACTAAATTCTAAAACATCCTTAAACTCGTGCAATAACTTAACATGACTTTGTTCTTCATCAGCTTCGAGCAATGTACTTATATGAATCGACCTTGGGTCTTCGACGCTGCCCAAAGTTATCTTCTTCAACTCATCAATAGTGGCCTTGACACCCTCCTCCAAAGTTGCAGCACTTGTTGTCAATGCGCGCACCGTATTCGGCGGAGATGAAAAGCCCGATGCGGAGTGAATAGTTGGTGGGGACGAGTCGTAGCTTTCAACACCTTCGTCATTGTTGACGTCGTTGCAGATAGGCGAGTTCTTTTGAACAATGGTTTGGAAAACTTCACTTTGCATCTTCGAGGATGGATCAGCCAATAAGTTCGACATCCTTCCCATCTTGACTGGGACCATATGGTTGACTTGTTGTTCTTGATGAAGGGAGATGAAAGGTAGAGAGGTCCCACCGGGTGTGCCAAATTTGTAACGATAAATTCTTGAATTCTAAAATTAAAAGACAAGAAAAAAATTACAAAATAAATTTGAATAAATTCAAAGTACAATTTGTAGTTTGATCTCTATTTTATCCTCTGATTCAATTCTACAAGAACAATGTTTAAAAGTTTATGATGAAAATCTTTAATTTGATCTTCACTGGGATGATTTAGACTTGGAGAAACGTTAATTTGAGGGTACTTGGACTTGATCTTTGATTAAACGGTGATTTGATTTGAGGATTGATGAAGGATGATATGATATTTGTCCTCAGTTCTTTGAATATATGGGGTTTTAATCTTTCTTGAACGAATTTTGATCTTCAAAAATGATTTTTCGAGGGTCTTGTGACTTGGTCTCGAATCAAACGGACTTTTGGCTTGAAGATTGTTGAAGAACGATATGATTTTGATTTGATTTTTTTGGAAATGTTGAAGATTTGATCTTCTTGGCAGAGACGCAATCTTCAAAAATGGTTTTTGGATGATTTGAGGCTTGGTGGCGGTTTGAAAGGAGTTATTAACGAAGAACACCTTGAAGATTGTTGAAGAATACCTTTGAAGATTGCTAGGCTTGTTGGAGAGGATTTGTTGAACTTTCTTGCTCTGAATTCTTGAATGTTGAATTGTGATTTTTGTTCTTTAAGAGCACCTTTATTTATAGTTGTAGAGTGAATCTCAGTCAGAATCTCCTGATAAGATGAATGGTTGTGATCGCATCTACGATTTCTTGATTTGGAAGACTTGATCTAAGTGAATCTCCTTGTGATCTCTTGAAGATTGAGACTTAGTGGAGAATACTTTCCATATTTTGAGATTTGATGAATATTTATTTATTTAATCCATTAAAATATTAGCATTAAATAATACATTTATTTTTTTATTTCTTGCTTTACAAGACTTGTCATTATTTAATTTAATTGGGTAATTTAACTTCAATTAATAAATAAGACATCATTTATTTTATCCATATATATATATATTAAAATGAATAAATTTAACTACTTTACGTTGGAAATATATTTTTTATAAATCTAAAATAAAATAGAAAATTAAATTGATTATTAATATATTATTTTCTGCGTGTCGTCATTTAATTAGACACTAAATTTAAGTGTCTACACCTACCATGAGTCGGGAAAAGAAAATGCCCTACCCATTTCTAGGGATGGATGTAGTAGATTGAATGAGAATTAAGGTAGGAGCTCAAAACAAAAGCATGAGCTAAAAAGAAAAATCTAAATACAAATGGAGGATGAACATAATAGAGAACACAAATAACCCGTGCAAAAACTTTTAAGTTTAGGGGTGTTTCTCAAAAAATCATGAAGTATATGATGATTTGATACTTGCAAAAATCAAAAGATGCCAGAAAGTGAATGCACAAACAAGGGAGAAAAGAGTAATACATGGGTGATTTACTACATACATCTCTACAACTCATATATGACTTTTTCCATTATATCCCACACCCCAGCCTACATTACAACTTACAAGCTTACAAAGTCCTAATGATCCTCAACATGTAAAATCTACTTGGGTAAATGGCAATAGAAGAGTGAAGAGTGAAAACTGAAGTGATTATATGTTAAGAGTTATGGTTTTATAAGTTTCCAATGCGAAAATAACCCTTATGCATCAACAATAGTATCACATACTATTAGAGCACATGAAACAGATGTTAAGATGACTGTATTAAACTTGATGTGATCGTGTTCATTTATTCTATCTCATCTCTTGTTCTGACCATATGTTGCATTTTGAGAATTCTCGCTTATACGCGCTGGCGTGTCAATGATTACATTCTAAGTTAGATCGAGTTAGTTAAGTAAGTCTGCTTGAGGACAAGCAAATGTTTAAGTTTGCTGGTATTTGATAAGCGCCTCATTAGCGTGATTGAAGTATCTATTTAGTTATGCTTTTGAATACTTATGATGGCGTATTTACCCTTTTTAGTATTATTTTATGTTTTTCTAGGTATTTAGGGAGTCGAGACGAAATAAGGCTAAATATGGCCAAAAATGGATGTTTTAGGCGACAATTGGTCAAGACACTATTTCGGGATATTCAAGTGCTATGGGAGCGCTACGACACTATAAAAAAAGTGAAATCTAGAACACCGTGCGACTGAAGAGAAGACATCAGGAGACCAAGTGGAGGAAATCAGAATATAGTGCGATCAGCACCGCATCGCGCAGGGGACGCGCGATCAAAAGAGCACATCGCGCGGGGGTTGCGCGATTAGAGAAAACTTGGGCCAAAAGTTAGAAACCTTAAAACCCAGCCTAGAGCACAGAAAAACTACAAATAGTAGCATACGTTCAACAGTTAGGGCACCACACTCACAACTCTCAAAAACCACTTTCACCCACTTTCCAACAGAGAAACCATGAGAATGTGTCACCAGAGAGAGAACACCATCAAAGTCTTGTTCTAATTTAGTTGAGTCATTGTTAGAGAGAAAACAGTTTGTAAAGAAGAAGATAGCAAAATGGAGTACGAAGAGGGTCAAGCAACAAAGTTCCACCGGATCCGAGAAGATTTTTTTTACCTTTTTACTTTGTCTATGATATTTACTTCTTTATTGATTGTTGAACTCATGATTATGAGGAGCTAACCTACTCGTTGTTTAGAGTTGGAGAGTAACTCTTATTTATGAATATGTTTATTTGCTTTACTTTATGTGTGTTTGATCATTTTGAATGTCTAGATCGAATAGTTACTTATGTGTGACTGGCCTTACTCTCGTGAGGGATAAAATGGAAGCACTCGTGTGGGGCCACCCGAAGTGTAGAACGCTAAGGATAGTTATATATATATATATATATATATATATATATATATATATATGCGATTTGTGACTTTGGATTTGTGAAAGCAACTACTGCGCAACTTTTAGATCACACTAGATCCATATTGACTAAGTACGTTTTGTTAACATGATTGAGATGAGTTAATTGGATTGCAGATTTGATATCTCTTATACAACAACTGACAACTGGGCTAATCCGTTAACACGATAGGTTATTAGAGACTCATATGTGTATGGTTGGGATTACTCCTGCCATATGTCACGAATCCATTAGACATGCAAACATCGAATAATTATCAAGTACTGTAAGTAGATATAAGTAGTTTGTCTATGAACTATTGTGGTTAATGCAAACATCAAATAATTATCAAGTACTGTAAGTAGATATAGGTGGTTTGTCTATGAACTATTGTGGTTAAATCACCGTGAAACCCGACCTCTAAACATTGTTTTCAATTATTTTTTACAATCACAATCAATCAATCAATTGTTAAATTTTGTTTTTTAGTTTAGTTTAATTTAGTTTAGTTAGATAATCAATCTCTCTTACATCATTCATTAGTTTACTTATTTAATTGCTTTAATTGTTTATTTATTTTCTGGCATTCAAAACTGAAAACCATGAGATTACTGTTTCTTTGCATTACCATTAGATTTTCCTTGCATTCTAGATTAAGCATTCATTACATCCTGCAAACAAAAGAGAAAAGATCGTGATAATTGTTAGTGTTTTGCATTTAAGTGATTTATTCATTAATCAACCACTCCATTGGGATATGATACTGGGTTCGTAGCTATACTTACCATTTTATTATCACTTGATTGTGCACTTGCGAAAAAGTGGAGTTTAGGTGTAACATTTATGTGTTAACTAATATTCTATTATACTACACTTAACACGTCTATCCGACCCAATAGTAAATCTCGATTCCATGTTTGTCTTCTAACCAAGAAAGATTAAATCTAACACCTCGTTTTGCTAAGTAATGTCATACGCCTTCTCTACAATGTCTTGTAAGTCATTCCATGCTTCGACAATCGTAACACCACGTTTTTGTTTGAAGTTCGAATTTCGCTCTTTCCACTGCTTAGTGTGTACTCCACTACAAAATTTGAATTTGAACTCATTGACAGTTGTTAGTCCAATCCATCCCCAACTAGCCTCAATATTGTACCATTCACTCGCCTTCCATGTTAATGAGTGAGGAAAAATTCCTACCAACATGTAGTCTTCAGTTACATCAAAGTGACGACATAACTCTTTGAATTCTTCAATGTAGGTATGTGGATTGTCATAAGGCTCTCCTTCAAATTGCTCTCTGGTTACCACTTGCATCAATTCTTCATTCACCAAAGCGATGTTGAAAGTAGGTCATGGAAAAGCAAATTGATTTATGTCTTCCTTAAACCTTGCATCATACCAGTTTGGATGATGCGAGTTTGCAATGGATGGCGGTTGCCACAATTGTTCTTGTCCATTGTTTCTTTCGATGGTCCCATACTTCATCTTGCTTCCCCAAGGTGGTAGTCTTGGTTTCCTTCCATTCCTATCCATGGTATCTCATGAAAACAAAAGAACACCTTATTACTTACTTAACAAACAAGTTCAACGACTAACAAATCAATACCATTACTCTCCGAAAATGGCGCCAAAAGCTTGTTGTGGGCGGATTACTTATGGCAGGATTTAATATAGGTGAGTACAAAAATACGTAGTTAACAATTAAATTACTACACCTAACTTCCTCCCAATCGCAAGTGCACGAGGCAAGTAATAATAAAATGACAAGTACAATTATAAACCAAGTATTTTATCCCAAGGGAGTGGTGGATGAATACTTTGAGTCACTTAAATGTAAGAACGCTAATGGTTGTCATGGTTGGTATCTTTGTGTATGCAGGATGAATGTAATATAAATGTTGAATGCTTTGAAAGCACGAAAACTATGAATGCAGGTTTTATGAAAACTATTTTGGATGCAGATGAATATTAAACTAGAATGTATGAAAACAATGACTGAATGCAGAGAATGGATTTAATGTAGGAAAACAGGTTAATTCAAAGAAAAACTTTGATGAGAGAAGATTGAATGCAAATGAAATCAATTAACAAAACTAATCTAATGCAAGGATGTACACAAGACATAATTTAATATGATTGATGGGGTGATTGCTTTAGTTGTAAACAGATGAGTAAAAGATGTTTGGAGGTTGGGTTTCATTACTAATTTAACCATAATAGTTCCCAGACAAACTACCTTTGTTTACTTGAGATGCTTGATGCAAGTTTGAGCTATGTGTGTCTAGTGGATCCGCGACCTATAGCTGGACCTATCCTAACTATAGAATCATTAAGTGTCTAATAGCCTACCGCGTTAGCAAAATCAGCCGGCATGATAGATGTTGTAGTAGTGATATTAATTATTTAATCCAATCAACTCATCTGAATCGTGTTAACGTAAACGTACATGATCAAGAATGATTTAGTGTGATCTAAGGGCTGCACAATAGCTGCACTAGCGTACCAAAGTCACAAATCGCATCTATACATGATTAGCTTAACATCTGCACTATGGTGGTCCTAGGGTAGTGCATCTGTTCATCCAGGGGGAGCAATACTAATTATGCAGAATAAAAACTAATTATTCTACACACATGAGCATGCCAAACAAACATCAAACAAAGCAAATAAGCATATTCATAAATCAGAGTTACTCCCTTACTCTAAACACGGAGTATTTTAGCTATTCGTAGTCATAAGTTAAACAATCAATAAAGAATTAAATAAAGTAAACAAAGTAGAGATAGGAAAAAGCTTCTCAGATTCGGTGGATCATTGATGCCTTGCTATTCTCCACGATTCCTACGTGCTATCTTCCTCTTCACAAGCTATTGACTATAGAATATGAAAACAAAACTAGAACATAGATTCACTCCTATTTTTCCTCTTCTCGCAACTTTCTCACAACTTCTCAAAGTAACTAGTCTAAGAATTTATGAGTTTTGAAAGAAGTTCTTGGTGTTTTGGTTGTCTTCTTCTATTTATAGGGACAATGTGTTGCCCTCGTTTCGTAGTTGGCCGCAACTTAAACTGCCGAGAAAGACAATTTTCCCTACAGACACGCAACTTGATAGGTCGCATGTCGCGCATATACTCATGCATCTCGCGCAACTTCTTCTGCCGTAGTGCAGCTCTCAGACTGTTATGCGCAATGCGCAGAGTATTCTGCTGCCCGTGCTACCTTCTGCCTACATCGCGCCTCGTGCTGCTTTCTCTGTGTCGCGCAACTCCATCTTTGACTAGGTCGACTTTTGGACTTCTTTGCTTACAATTATCTAGGTTTAAGTGGTGTTGCCGCTCCCTATTTACAACTTGTCCAAAAGCATCCATTTTGGGGTCTTTTTCCATCACTTTGTCTTGACTCCACAAGAATCTATAAAAAAGATAAAATAATATAAAATCATTGCTTTGAAATCCGAACTGGACTGGTCGGTTTGATCGGTTCGACAGAAATCGGTGCCTTGTTCGATCCGATTCTACCGCAAAAACGGGTTGCTAGTCTCGAGCGAGCCGACCAAATTTTTTTTCGATTGAACCGATCGACCCGGTGAACCGGTTCGACCTGCGAACCAGTCTGCCCTTTTTTATTTTTTTCCTTTTGGTAAATTGCAAACTAGTCCCCCTATTTTTTTTGCTAATTACAATCCTGCCTAAAAAATTGGAAAAAAAGAAAAAAAATAAATGCAAAACTTTGAAAGGCCATAACTTTGCGTATGACCGTCCGTTTTGGACGCATTGTTTTTTAATTTGGGGTATCTCGACGATCTATCCACTGTTTTAAAAAAAACACTGTTTTTCATACTTAATTTAATTTTGAAGCAAAACGAGCATGCATTCTAGAATTTCAAGCCGAGTATTACGTCCGATGCTAAGTTCATTTTCTAGATTTTAGTTTCACATATTGTTGTTCTTGTATTGAATTTTGTGATACAGTTGGCCAATATTTAAAAATCCAAAATAATTTTTTAACTTGTATTACATATATAGTTTGTTGGATTATTTATTAAATTATTGGATAGTTTAATGGTTCCATTAATTCACAAGAACTTGTTTTGTTGGAGGTCACGTGTTCAAGTCCTAGTAGTGTGATAACCATATTCTCATTTTTCTTATAATATAACAAAATATTAGTGACTTAAAATATTTCTCACAATCTTATAATTTTTTGTATACAAATAATTTTTATATTATATTTTTATTGAACATTGACTAACGTCAACAAACCGGTCCACCTAGTGGTCCAACCGGTCCGACTTGTTGACCCGTTATCCAGTAGCCTCATCGGTTCTGTGACCGAGTCGGGTCTGAAGACACTGACTAAAATCAATAAATATGCACCAACAAATATACAAAAGCCTAAGAAAATAAATACCTAAATCACGCTTAATAAACGCTCATCGCTACTCCCCTCGTGTCTTCTGACCCCAAGCTTATGACTTGTCTTCACAGTTCTGCTTGGCTTGTTGTTGGAGCATGGGGATATATGATGGAGGTTCCCACTTGCACCGCGCCTCGGGACCATGGCGATTCTGTATTTCTCGATGATGCGGGTTGATATTGTGGAGTTGTCGAGGCTGGATTCTCTTCGAATCGTGCTCAAGGAATTTTTCGTATGGCATTTCCCACAGACAACGTCAAAATGATAACACGAAACTAACCTGGTAAGGTAATTCCTAAATTATCGTGAGAGATGTGGTTTGAACATAATTCTCGTGATTCGTAGAGAAAAATTGTGTGAATATAGGTGTTTGTACGAAGGAGATTTTTGGGTTACGAAATCCCTATATATGTGAAAAAGTGAAAGACATATTGAATGCTAAAAAGAGATATATTGCTTATAATGAATTTAAATGCAAGTGAGTTATGTGAGTCAAAGTTAGTTATATTGAGGGAATTTTAACTCTATTTATAGAATTTTTTGGGTGTAGTTGTATGAATAGCCACTTGGACTTCATTAATGCCGGGGATGGGCATTCATTAATATTACCTCGTGGTAGATAGATCTACTGACAGTGTTCAATGCGGGTCGCCTGTGGTTGAAGGGAGGTTGGTGTTTAATAATAACTTACACTCCTTTATGGCACACACAGTTCTTCCAAGTGGGCTATTAAGGACCCTGACGCCGCTGGAAAAGTTCTTCATGTGGCCTACAATCCTTCTTTATTCCCTTGATTGGCAGGGTCTTAGCAGGTCTCGTATACGAAAGGCTAAAACGAAGCATCTCCTCTGGGCATTATAGTATTTTTCCCGTCCGATCTATTTATGCATTTTCAATGTTTAATTCAAGTTTTCTCTAATTTTAGATACAAAATAACAATGTTATATAACTTTTGTTTTTTAAACTAAAATAAAAATAAAAATAAAAATAAAAAATGATTAAAATCAGATCAAATTAAATCAAAATCGAATAATTTTGGATCAAATTGAATAGTTGCAATTTGATCTGATTTAGATTTTTATTTTGCCAAGATCACTAAATCAAATATTACTATTTTTTTTATGACGTGGGAACCCTCAGCCTCCACCCTTCGGGTGCACACTGGGTAAACCCTCGGATCGACAAAATAACTTGCAAACCTCGCCAATCAGATAAACCACACTAGACTAACCATGTGTGACAGGCTCTGTGACGCCCCATATTATAACTTGAATATTGTTCATATATATTATTTACGGCAAATATATATAACTATTATTTTGACTAAGTTATGATTGTTAATTATAATTTTCATAATTGAAGTATTGTCATTGCATTGTACAGTTGAATTAAATCTACTTTATTGCATTTGCATTATAGAACTAAGAAAACACCATGTACTTGAAAGAAGAAATATCAAAATAAGGGGATTGTTTTGCAATTGACTTGTTGAAGCAAAATAAGTCAAAATAAGGGGATTGTTTCACACATATCTCATTCTCCCTATTTCACCTCTACGTGGAAGAAAAGTAGAAAATGGCACTTGGCATGGGAATTGAATCCCACGCATACACTTTCTCAAATCAAAACATTCAAACAACCTCATCATTTAGCAACTCCAACAAAATCCGCAATTCATCAAAAAAAAAAAAAAATCCTCTGCCGATTATTTTCTAATATATATATATATATATATATATATCAAAGGAAAGTGGGACAAATGTTTATTTTTAATTTCCGTTACCCGCAAGCACTGATCAACAAGACGGTGACATACAGAGATGTGAAGAAATTAAATTGTTATAGTTGTCATCTAAGGTGTTATTGAGGTGAAGATAAGTCTATATGCCTGAATTAGATTTCTTAACTACTATTAGTGAGAGTTGAATTATGAGTTGATATTTTATGCCGTAGAGAGTTTAAATCAGATTAATCAAGATGAATTATTAATATAGAGTACTGAAGGTTATAAAAACTTGGAATGAAAATCTATCATTTAAGCTTTGAGCAATTATATTTCCTTTAAATGGATTCTAGATTAGCACCCATAATCTTGAGTGTTACAGAGTGGAGTTAGAATTTAATTCACACAATTCCTTTGGGGTTTGGTTAAACAGGCTGAAACACATAAAGTGACCATGTCATTAATGCTTACAATGTTACTTAAATGGTTGTTCGGATCAACTATTATCTAATTAGTGTATATGTATATCTGAGCCATTAGTCTATGAGTCAGTGAAACAATCTCATTAAATAATAGCCACATACTAATAATTGTACTTTGAGCTAGAGAAATGAGGAAACTTAAACATTTTATTCATGATAATAACCTATAATGTAACTTGTGAATGCTAAGGCAATAAGTCCAGTATTTGAATATGGTCCAGTGATGCAGTTTGAAATAAATAGGTAACATCAAATTAAAATAGTTATCTCTATCATTAATAGTAAAATTAAAGACATTCATAAAACATCACGAGTGTAACTTTTAAAACTAGTAGGCATTAACAAGGTCTTGTCATAAAATATCAGCTATATATACGTGTAGATAACATCATGACTTTAAACTTAATTAGCTAACTAGCATAACGATTAGTCGCTGACATAGTGAAATTATTCAGGAATGGGAATCATTGGCCTTTCGTAAAACTTCCATAATTGACCTAATTGTTATACGAATATATCTTTGTAAGCAGTTGTGTTTTCGTCGAGATGTCAAGGATCCTACAAACAATAGTGCATGATGTCCCTCGTGTTAAGGTGAGATTAAAATTATATATTTTCTCGCTGGAATAGAAATTATACGTATTATATCAAAAGTGTTTTATCCTGCGAATTATGCGAGCATATCGTTTCAAATAATAACTGTTTACAAATGTGATCGATTCAAGGAATGTTGGAGTACTTATTTACAAATTATGAATTAGCCGTTAATGTTATAGAAATCATATTACTGAATTATCCCTTGAAGAATCTTGATTTATGTACTGAGTTTTCTGCTTTTAAATTATTGCCACTTGATGGCTATCTGGGCCCTGACATGGATTTGTGAAATTCTCGTGGATAGCGTCAGGCTATAAGTGTAGCTTTCGCAGTCTAGCGCCGCTTTGAACAAACTCTATTCTACGTTTGGGACAAGACGTCTCAGCGGGATGAATTATAGTTGAGGCGTGTACCTAGGCACGTCCTCGTCGTTTTTCAGGTCACTCCTGGATGGGAGGTATAAGGACACGAGATACAAGACAGGATTGTTGTGACATGATTGATCTAATAAGTGTTATGATTTGACATAAAAATATAAACTTATTTTAAAAAGTATTATTGTGCAATCATGCTTTGTTAAAATATATTTTATGAAAATCCTTATGCATTAAATCTCACTCAGTCCTTTTGAGTCATAAAGATATTTTCATGTTTCCATTCCAGATTGAGATAGGAAAAGCCTAGGGTTCATTGTCTGGGATAAGCCTAGCCGTATTCGATTGAAAGGTATTCGAAAATTCAAGATACTGAATGCAACTTTTGAATATTAGCTTCCGCTCTTTGTTATTTTGGATTAGTTGCATCTTTCAGAAGAGAATCGAGGTGCTCTCTAATGAATTTTTTAATGATGCGCCTCGTGCCGAGCAGGGTGCTTGGTGAGTGGCACTACAGGCTCAGACCTAGAAGATATAGAATCAATTCGCTCCAAATGGGATTCGAACTTCAGACCAATGGGAGGAAACTCTTAAATCATGAAAATTAGCTTTGGCAAACCTTTCTATTTTTAGTATTTTCTATTTTCTGTTTGTTAGTTAGTTTCAGCTTTCCTTTTTTAGTAAGCCTCCAATGGCTAGTTTCTTTTATTAACTTATAAAAATACCAGAATAGTTAGGATTTATAATTCACTTTTTTCCAGATCATGAACTCATGAGAATCGTTGAGAGAAGAATTGTGAACACTATAAATTCGATCACAATCTTTCCTTTTGCAATGTTAAATAAATTCGATTTGATTTTGATAACTGCATTGTTGTTGTTGAATGTTAATGTCAGTTTCTGTAATTCATGATGGTATCAGAGCCATTGATTCGTACAATTCCGCTGCGTACTTGTTCGTTCGTTCGATTTTCTTCTCTCCTCCAGTTTTTGTTAATTTTTGTTGAAAATAGTACTGTTCGTGTGTCTCTATCACGATATTTTCATCCGTTGCTATCAAGATCAGCTCAATTTGGCGGTGTTTGTGTTGATTTGATCATATTCATATTTTCCCCAAATTCTGTAACTCTAATTTTGATCTACTTAGTTAAAAATGACAAATCCTGCTTCTTCTTCAAGTACTGTGCCTGCTTCCTCCTCTGGAATTTTACCTGCTTCCATTACTAAGAACCCCTGTGAAGACTCTTCATCTGTGTACTTCCTTGGTTCTCATGACTTCACTGGTTCCTCTATTGTTGGTGAGAAATTGGATGACACTAACTATTTGGCCTGGAATAAAGGCATCATTATGACATTAACCATCAAGAACAAACTTTCTTTCATTGATGACACTCTCTCTCAACCTGATATGTCTGATCCTGTATTGTACGCATACTGGATTAGAGCTAATGGTTTGGTATTGTCTTGACTTGTTAACTCTATCAACGAAAAGAGTTTACTCTACTTCACCTCTGCCTTTGAACTGTGGAATGGGCTCAAGACTAGGTTTGATAGGACAAATGGTTCAAGAGTATACCATCTGCAGAAATCACTCTCCGTTATCTCTTAGAATTCGGGCACTATTACTGAGTAATACAACCACTTCAGGGTTCTATGGGATGAATTTGTGAATCAAAGACCCATAGTATCATGTTTTTGTGGGCTTTGTACATGCAATATTAACAAGACTATGATGGAGTTACAATAATCAGACTGTGTGTTGAGATTCTTGGTAGGGTTAAATGAATCATATTCTACTATTAGAAGTCAGATACTTCTTGTATCTCTCTTGCCTCCACTATTCAGAGTTTACTCCATGGTCTTGCAAGAGGAGCATCAAAGATCATTATACACTGCCTCTCTACCTTCTCATGACTCTCTTGCTTTGTTCACTAGGCAAAGGCCTCCTCAGCCTTATCAAACTAGGGCTCCATTTCCATAAAACAACCCCAACTTCACTACAAATAAACCATACAAACCTCCCCTCACCAAACAAGACAAGAAGAAACTCAAGTGTACCCACTGTTCACAATACAACTCCCATCCAACATGCAAATCAGGAACTAACACAACCTACTTTCTCTATAACAAACTCCATGGAGGACATACCTACAACTCCCACTTCCTCCACTGATTAAGAATTTGCAACAACCATACATCCTCATCAGCACACTCAATCTCAATCTCCTGCTCATTCTACAAATTCTCAATCTGCAGAGGATAATACAACTCAAAATGGTAACATTGTGCATCATGATCATGATGCATCAGGTACCTTTGAACCCACTTCTCCTGTTGACTAGACATTCATACTCCTGCATATTTAAAGGTGTATGATTGTTCCCTCCCTAAGTCTTTATATAAGTCCAATAACACTATTGTTGATACATTCTTCCCTACTTTTAGATATCCGATTGACAACTATATCTCAACAAATAGAGTCGGTGATAAACACAAATCTTTCACATGCAATTCTCTCTCATTTCTGAACCGAGAAATTACACTGAAGCTAAGGCATACACTGAGTGGCAGAATTCTATGAGGACTGAATTATATGCTATTGAAAAGACTAACACTTGGGAATTGACTACCTTACTACCTAACCAACACTGTATTGGTTGCAAATGGGTGTACAAAGTCAAATTAAAGGCTGATGGTTCTGTTGAAAGATATAAGGCTAGGTTAGTTGCTAAGGGTTATACACACTGTTACACACACTGTTAATCACCTTGCTAATGGTTAGTTGCTAGGTTAGTTCATGTCTAAACCAAATGTTAATCACTTTGCAGTTGTTCACAGAGTGCTAAGATATCTTAAATCATGTCCTGGCAAAGGATTTCTCTACAGTTGCAGTTCAGAAGTTTATCTTAAGAGGTTCTGTGATAGTGACTGGGCATCCTGCATTGCCACAAGGCGCAACATTACTGGTTATGCTGTATACATAGGAGTTTCTCTTGTCTCCTGGAATATAAGAAACAGCCAACTGTCAGCAGATCATCAACAGAAGTAGAGTACAGAGCCATAACAACAGTCACTTGTGAAATAATATGGCTCTCTCAACTGTTCTCTGATCGCTCTATCTCATCTTCTAAAATTCCTTTATTATATTCTGATAACAAGAGTGCTCAATGTATTTCAGTTAATCCAGTCCACCAAGAGCGCACTAAACACATTCAGATAGATTGTTTCTTTGTGAGGGAGAAAGTCCACCAAGGATCTCTCAAAGTTCTGCATATCTCCAATGTCCATCAAGTTGCCAATCTTCTTACTAAACCTCCCTCTCTCTCTCTCTCTAAGTGCTTTTCAACAAATGACATCCAAGATGAACCTCCTAGATATCCATGCCCCTCTTGGGGGGGGGGGGGGGGGGGGGAGGGGATCTTAAATCATCAAAATCAGCTTTGGCAAGCCTTTGTATTTTTAGTATCTTTCTATTTTATGTTTGTTAGTTAGTTTCAGTTTTCCTTTTATAGTAAGCCTCCAACGGCTAGTTTCTTTTATTAACTTATATAAATATCATATTAGTTAGGATTTATAATTCACTTTTTCTAGATCATGAACTCATGAGAATCGTTGAGAGAAGAATCGCGAACACTTTAAATTCGATCACAATCTTTCCTTTTGCAATGTTAAATAAATTCGATTTGATTTTGATAATTACATTGTTGTTGTTGAATTGTTAATGTCAAATCTGAAATTTATGAGATACTCTCCTCTTTAACCAACTAGGTCACCCCAAGGAGAATCAAATATTACTATTGATTCTATTCGATTCGATCCAAATTCACAATCCTAGATACAAATAGTATATGTATCCGCACTCTAGAGGCTTGTCGAAGTCCTTTCCAAGCTTAGTTTAGCAAAATATCAAGATTTGAATAGTTTCTAAAGTTGCAAAGCCATTTTCTATTGATTTTATGAGTTTTTGTAATTTAAGTATATACCTTTATAAGATAAGTCATTTTCCAGGTATACATACCTTTATTAATTCAATCGTTTTTGGATATTATAACAACTTTTTGAGTATTGAATAGTGTTTTTATTGGGGGGGGGGGGGGGGGGAGTGCTTAAGCCGCTCGCCAACATCATTTTGAGTTTCTTACTCCATCACTATTGTAATATTGTTTAGAACATCTATACCGGTAAAAGAATTGAAAGTTGAAAAACAAATCATTGAATTGTAATTGTTGTTCGAGCAAAAGAACTCCTAGTATTAACATCTGGAGCAATAATTTCATATAGGTTGTTAGGTAAATGATTGTTACGATTGTTGGCAAGATTGAGTTATTTTCCAAAAACGTCTGTCAAGACGCCATTGCGACGAATAACAAAGGCAGATCGAGTAGCTTGTGTTGGGCTATTAGCCTCACGGGTCCCTTCCCTTGTAAGACAACCCTTGTGAGGTCAATACTCAGCCTATTGTTTTTTTTGCAGAATAATAATACAAGCTTGTGTTATTCATATATTACTTTCCAATTTGCCTCTGCCGCTTTATCTTAATCAAACTTAATTTATTCCGGTGACACTTATGATTTCAAACACATGATATTTTACTGTAACGAGTGCCTTATTTATATTATCCCATTTCAATGCAACAAAAATCAAAAGGAGAAGCCATTAACCCCACTCTTTATTAATATAAAGCAATATTGGTGTACAACGTGAAGAAACGATATACAAACAATGAATTGAAGATATCATCAATGGTTCATACCTTTTACGTCGATGATCCTCCGTGTCGAATCCGACGTCGAAACCTTCACTTTTCTCGAACTCAACAATAAAATACATTACTAGAATATTATTCACACGGCTCAGGAACTAAAACTCCGATGATCAAAAATAAACCAACTAATATAAAATATATAGGGATAATTACAATAAACCCTCCATCGTATGATCCATTTCTGAGTCAACCCCCTTAACTTTGTTTTGACTCAGTCAACCCCCCATCGTTTGCCAAAATCATCAGTTTGCCCCAAGTCAACTTTTTTGCACTTTTTTCAGGGGTATTTTCTTCAAATGTTAAAAATTTTAATATTTGTTTTAAAAAAATGTAAAATTTATAAATCGACAAATATTAATTTTCGCCAAAAAAAGTTTTTTTCATCCAAATTTATTTCTGAATTTTGTTTTCGGCAAATATTTTTTTTTCGAACAATTTTTTTTCCGAACAAATTTTTTTTTCCGACAAATTTTTTTTTCCGACAAAACTTTTTTTTTCGACAACATTTTTTTTTTCGGCAAATATTTTTTTTCAGAATTTGTTTTTCGACAAATTATTTTTTTCGATAATTTTGTTTTTCAACAAATTTTTTTTCGACATAATTCTTTTTTCGAAAAAAAAATTTTGGAAAACAAATATTTGGCGATTTTTTTTTTTTTTGTCGGAAAAAAAAATTTGTTCGAAAAAAAAAATTTCGAAAAAAAATTTGGTTGAAATTTTTTTTTTTGGCGAAAATTAATATTTGTCGATTAATAAATTTTACATTTTTTTAAAACAAATATTAAAATTTTTACATTTGACGAAAATACCCCTGAAAAAGTGAAAAAAATTGACTTAGGCCAAAGTGATGATTTTGGCAAACGATGGGGGGTTGACTGAGTCAAAACAAAGTTAAGAGGGTTGACTCAGAAATGGACCATACGATGGAGGGTTTAATGTAATTATCCCAAATATATATTATGGGGAGAGAGAGAGCTAGAGAAATGTAGAAGATTATTTCTTCTTTTGATGTGTTTAAGCATCACCTGGGCAAGGCCATTTATAAGCTCCAAAATAGTGAGAAAATTGATAAAAAATTGTATCACCCAACCGATCAATCGATGTCTTTTTTGAGATATTGTAGCAATTTCTTGAGTATTGAAAATAATTCTTTTTTTATTGTAGAACGGGTATTGAAAAGAATTTGAGAGCTTTTCTTCATTTCTTATTAATCGACGTATACTACGTACTCTTTTAATACTTGCTTGAGTTTCTTTTTTTGGCTGAATAATACACGCTTGAAATCATATATAATGTTTGCAATAAACTTTTGACTCCGCCGCTATATCTTAATCAAATTTGTTCAGGTTACACTTTGATTTTAAACACAGATTCTACAGTAATGAAGTCAAATCAAGTTGTGCCATATTTATATTATCCCATTTTACAATGCAACAAGAATTAAAAGGAGAAACCATTAATTAATAACACCACTCTTTATTACTATAAAGAAATATTGGTTTACAAAGTGCAGAAACTACATTCAAATAATATAACATCAATCATGAATACGTTATATTATTGAACATGTTTTTGACAGCCACATACATGCTATCAAAATTTAATTATTTGTCACGAAAATAATCATCACACAGATTTGCGCTCGCACACTCTCATTCATTCCATTTGTCTGAAATTCCAAGAAAATTCCCACAAATTATTAATTGCGACGTTTCTTTTTAGCAGATGTAGGTGCACACAGGATCTTTACCCGGAGTCACCGGTACGCAGATCCACTTGCAAACTGTGGGTCAGTTATAGCAAAAGAAATAGTGAGAACTAATATATACATAAGGTATGTGCGTGATCAGATTAATTCATCAAACAATAAGGTGACAAATATAGGATATTACTATAATTAGGGATTAAGGGTTTCTTGAATAGGCTTATTGCTGCATTCCGCCCTGCAGTATCCTCCTGAAGATTTGAATTAAATTGTAATTATGATTAAAACATATTTATGATATATTGGATGAAAAGTAAAAACAAACACGATAACATAAGTATAGTTTAATGAAACGTGATATTTTATTACTAATCAGTTACCTGATAAACAGAATGAGTAGCATCAGTGCCTCCTAATATTCTTGCATCCACATAAACCTGAAAAGTATTATGCACAGAATACAGTACCACTACCAATCAAATCCATTTCCGCACCAAGATCTTGGAAAAACTAATAATTATATTTTTAATCAAATTAATTAAACTAACCTGTATGGACATGAGGGCTATGATAAAAAATAATGCTGGCAGAAACTTCATAATTGGGAAATTCAGCTAACTCAAGCAAAATTATATTAGGTGAAAGTGAAATTCTCTACTTGGGTACTCTTTCGAATTGCAAGATGCTGCCTATTTATAGAGAGTATTGTACACAATAAGATGAAATTAAAATGGAACCAAACACGAAACGAAAGACCAACGATTTAAGATAAGTTAATTACCATAACACGCGTCAGATTGTGAATGTCATGCATATATAATTCATATTACATGATATAATTTCGTTCGATCCTCTGGGCCAATTTTGGCCATCTGGTGTATTATATATATTTTCTCTCAATAATTCTTCTTCTATGTATAAGATCAAAAATGATACATATGTCAACGTTTTGAATTGATTACGATTTTAGTAGATCCAGCTACCCGCAGCAAAATCATTTTTAATTTGTGAATTCTATTATGGTTCTTCTAGTATCTTCGATCACAATTGAATAATTGCATTCAATAATGCATGCATATATGTACGTATAACGTATTACAGGGAGTCAGGAACAGTACGTATCTAGCTTGAAATTGAAACGTAAAATCACTAATTTATGTGATGTATACATGATCTGGGTCTAATTTAAAATGTCACTGAATGGAATCAACTGATAATAAATGCTGAGTTTTTGCCAACTCTTATGTTTTATTCGTCATAATTAATTTCCATTCCATTAGATCAAATTTTCTATTACATGTACACGTGACACGCACACTTATTCATTTTAAGGATAAAAGCATCAAGCCCTCTCAATTATACAAGTTTTTGCAACTTGCCCTTAAACAAAACTAGTAAGCGTTTTCCCCCTTAAAGTATGCATGTCTGTTCGATTTGCCCATGGCCGGGTGTTTGGTTATTTTTTGCCATTCTTGGCCAGAATATCTCCTCTTACCCGACTCATATGTGTTGTACTAAATATATTTTGGTAGTTGATGACAAAAAGTAGACGAAAAAATATCTCGAATGTGACATATTCCGGTTAAAATACGATTTCCCCTTCGTTGTATTTTCGACCATTTTTGGCCGAAATATTCCCCCTACACGACTCATATGTGTTCTACTAGATATATTTTGGTAGTTTATGACAAAAAGTAGGCGAAAAAACACCTCGAACGGGGAATATTTCGTCCAAAAATAATCGAGAACTCGGCCAGGGGCAAATCGAACAGACGTGCATAGTTTAAGGGGAAAAACGCTTATTAATTTTGTTTAAGGGGCAAGTCACAAAAACGTGTATAGTTCAGAGGGCTTGATGCTTTTATCCCTTCATTTTGATATATAGTTTCGGGTTATTCGGTTATGTAATAAAAGTCCGATTTCACAAATTTTGTTACGACTTGTTTCATAAATTTTGATATATCACTTGTATAATTGTGTTTCTCTACGAATTAACCAAGATGTATACAAGAAAAGGATTGAGCTTCAACGCATTTAGAACACGTAATAACTACAATATTGATGCAAAATAACCTAATGGCAGTTTTAGTCATTACAGATTTGGTTGATTGGAAACACATGTTGACAAGATTACTTCCACGCACAACGCACTCTTATTTTACATGTCGAATGCATTGAATTTCGTCTAGGTAGGCTTTATAGTTTTACCCGATCGCGAAGATGTTTAACTAATCTTTTACGAAACTATTTTTTTTTAAAGTATCTCTTAAACTATGCAAGTTGGGAAAACTTTTCATTCCAGGAAACTTTTCAAATAATGGTTTAGAACGTTGCCAACGACAAATTATTTTTGAAACGTTCAGAGCTGTTTATTGAAGAGCCTTCGATCCAATTATTAAACGCTACAATTTGATACACACTACAAAAAAATTGGGTCTTTCCCGACCGCAAAATCGGTCGGGAATAACCCTTCCGCGGTCGGGAATGACCCTTTCCCGACCGCATTGCGGTCGGGAAACCGCGGTCGGTGTTGCTTCGGTCGGGAAAAGTTTTCCGACCGCCTTCCGGTCGGCACAGACCTTTCCCGACCGCATTTCCCGACCGATATATGGTCGGGAAATTACCGACCGATTATTCCGACCGCAAAACGGTCGGAATATTTCCCGACCGCATATCGGTCGGGAAATGCTTGAATATTATTCCCGACCGCTTTGCGGTCGGGAATATATGAATTTTTGTCCCGACCGAAGGGCGGTCGGGACTTTTCCCAATTTTCCGACCGGATAGCGGTCGGGCCTTTTCACGCAAATTTCCGACCAATCGGCGGTCGGTATTCGTCCCGACCGCTCGCCGGTCGGGATAAATTTGAATATTAGTCCCGACCGATTAGCGGTCGGGACTAATATTCATATTTATCCCGACCGGCGAGCGGTCGGGACTAATATTCAAAGTCATTCCGATCGCCCCGCGGTCGGGACTAATATTCAAAGTAATCCCGACCGGCAGGCGGTCGGGAATAATAATCATCAGAACAAAAAAAATAATATTCCGATAATAAATTACCGGAATATTTTTTTTAATATATTGTAATATTTTAAAAACATTATTTAGTATTTTTGTGTTTTAGATGAGCAATTAAATCTTTGATTCATTGCTCAGTCTCAAACACAAAAAAAATAAATAAGTTTTTGATTATTGAGAATTTGAATAAATAAGTGAAAAATTTTAATTTTGAAGTTTAAAGAAAGAAGGTTTTGAAAAAGTGTTTGAAAATGAAAAAAGTGTTTGAAAAAATTGTGTGGAGATGAAAAAATGAGGAGAATAATGAAGTGTATTTATAGAAAAAGTTGAAAAATTTTGAATTTTCGTCAAATTTGGTTTCCCGCCAAGTTTTTCGATTATTCCCGACCGATTATCGGTCGGGAATGTTTATTTTTTTCAAAAATTTCAAAAAAGTGCCAAATTTTCAAAACTTTAGCGACCGCATGTCGGTCGGGAATAATATTTAAAATTATTCCCGACCGCATGTCGGTCGGGAATAACTATGAATATTATTCCCGACCGCCATACGGTCGGGAATAACTTTAAATCTTATTTCCGACCGCCTTGCGGTCGGGAATAAGTTTAAATTTTATTCCCGACCGGCATGCGGTCGGCAATAATGGTAATGCCGACCGAAATGCGGTCGGGAATGTGGTTGAATATTATTCCCTACCGCATATCGGTCGGGAAAAATAGTAAATTTTACCTTTTTTCAATCTTTTGGAAAATCTTGATGTGTTTGTTAAGTATAACTATAGAATCTCATTAAATTCATGAATTGCACTATTAGTTAGTTAGTTTAATGTACTTCTAATTATTAAATAATTAGTATAGTTTATCGGAGTATAGGTTAAGTTACTTTGGAGTGTTACATTTAATAATCATACGTAGTACATAGGAGTTCGCAATTGGCGATTAAAATTTGTTACGAGCGTTAGTATAGAGAGGCTAATTGTGATATATATATTAACATGTGTTTAACATAATCGTAAGTAGTTACAATATTAGCAACTACATATACTAATCTATTTTTAAGTGACAATATGAATAGACGCTTCAAACGATTCATCAACGTGTAACTAAATTTAAGGTTTTTTGAGATTTTTAGTAATATATAAGTAATATTGTTTTACTTGATCATTAAATGAACGATTGATCTAAAATTGAGAGCGAAATTGTGAAATTAAGAATATGAATATTATTCCCGACCGCGGGTCGGTTGCCAATAAGTCTAAACCCTAAACCCTAAACCCTAAACCCTAATATTCCCGACCGGGTTGCGGTCGGGAATAATATTTACCGTTGTTATTCCCGACCGCAACCCGGTCGGGAATAACTGTCAGCCCCCCTATAAATACCCCTCCCTATTCCACTTGAGAAATCATTCCAACATTCATCCCTTGTTAAGGTATATATACACGATTTCCTCTTGTTATAACTGTTTTAGTTAGTTTTTGTCAATGAAGATCGTTTTTATTAACTTTTTTTTAACGTTTCTTTGTTTTAGATATTGCGGTTAATGCAGCGAGGGGCGTGTGTTTGCAAAGAATACTTGATCTAAGTATTTTCTACGCTACAACAAGTAAGTATTAATTTCCTTGGCCTCGTCGTACTCGAGTTTTAAAATTTTTCTATAAATGATAAATATATTGAATGGTGAAATTAATTGTAACAATTTAATTTGTTTTTAATTTTCTTAGATTAGAAATGGACTATCGTCCCGATAGAGCTTGGATGTACGATAGGATAGATAGTAACACTGGTTATTTGAATCAACATTACGTGGTTGGGGTTCGTGAATTCATACAATACGCATCACAACAGACAGATTACGTAGATCTAAGAAATCGTATTAGGTGCCCGTGCCAGAGATGCAATAATTTAAAGTTTTTGGATGGAAACGTAGTACGGGATCATCTTCATAAGTGGGGGTTTGTGTATCAATATTGGATATGGGTGTTGCATGGAGAGATGGAGAGCGAGGCAGCTACATCATATGTACATGAATCACCGTCTACTAGTATTCACGTTGATAGTCCGGTTCATGCCGATACTTCGTTTAGAGAATTGGTTGTGGATGCATATGGGGGTCGATTTGTTGAGGGAGAGGTGTGCAACGAAGATCCAAGTCCCGAGGCAAATGAGTTCTACAAATTGATGCAGATGGGAGACATAAAAATGAACAGTAAGAAGTCGAAGACTGTGCTCAAGTGGTTTGCTGAGTTCTTAACTACCAAGACGATGCACAAAGTAGTTAATGTCGCTTGCGAAAAGTACTTAAGTTTGTCTAAAGATATTATGGACCCAGAGATTGAGGAAATGCTACCGAGTGCTACAAGAGAATGCGTCTGAAGTGTTTAACTTATGCGTGGACCTTTCCTCATTCAATATGAATATCCAATTGGCCAACGAGGGATTTGATGTGGTTGTCGAGGAGGCAGCAACGGAGGGCAACGAGGTAGAGGAGGGCTACGAGGAAGAAGAGGGCAATGAGGAAGAGGAAGACGAGGGCAATGAGGAAGAGGAAGAGGAAGAGATAATGAGTGACTCAGAATCTGAGGATAGTATGTATGACTAGCATCGAGACTGGTTTAGTAGGTCGAATTTTATTTTATAAAAAAATTTGATTCACGTTGTTTAATTTCATATTATAGGCATGATTACCAATAAACAAACAACTAACACAATGTTCAATACTTAGATTAAACGAACAAATAATACACAACATACTTAGATTACTCATTTCCTTACATTTTTGTTATCATAGCAATAACCTTAATGAGAAAAAATATATTGTGCTGAGAAATCACTGGGCTATCGCCCCTTTCGGGTTATATTGTTGGCATTTTTGCTATATATTAAAACAGTAGCCTCAATAAAAAAGATATAATTTTTTGAGAAATACGGGTGGGGGATTCGAACCCGAATCATCGGGGAACAAAGTCTTCAGAGGGCTGTTCCGACACCATTGGGGTATGCCCATTTTTATAATATTTTCATTCTTTTGTTTTTTAAGATATATAGCAGCATTTTTATAACCAAAAAAATACTGTCCAGAATGGGATTCGAACCCTGATCGTTCATATGAGGCCCTAGGTGAGTTGCTTTAACCATTGGGCTATTCCCATTTTCGTTTATAAGGATATTACATTCGCTACATATCATATAACAGGGAATTGATAATAATAAAAAGGCTCGCGAGAGGACTCGAACCCGGGTCCTTCAGTTAGATGCCATCGGAAACTATTCTCCTACCACTGGACCACGTCCCCTTTTTGAATAAGAAGAGCTTTTATGTTATTATTATTATTATATTATGGCTCTCCATAATTAAAAAATGAAATCCTCGGGGGTGGGACTCCAACCCGGGTCCTCGGAGAGAGGACCTCGGAGATGCTCTCCGAGGACCGCTGGGCTACATCTCTCTTTTGGTTTATGAAAGATCTTTTAGTATTTTTATTATAACAACCCTCGGATAATTTTTTTTCTTATTATTATTTTTTTCTGGCTTTGTTGTCCCTTTTTTTTTTATGCATGTTAGGCCACCTGTCCAACACTTTTTTAAAGGAGACACGTGTCTCCTTCAAAGCTTAAATTAATCACAAGAGAGACGTGACTCTATTTTCTTCTCTTTCTTTTATTTCTTTTCTTCTTCTCTGTTCTCTCATTTACTTTCATTCTTCATTTGCAGATTTTCTCTGCAACTCTCAGGCAGTAGGCCAAAGGATCCACTCCTGCCCAAGTTTATTTACAAGTCTTTTAACACTTATATATACTTATATAGCAATTTAGAAAATCTTATGATTTACAAGGAGATATCCAAGATTGGAATCGAATCACGCAATTGTGGAGAAAGATAAACTTAGCTTCGGAGCGTATCGCCCCGTGGCTGTAGCACCTGCTTTCCCTTTTGGTTTTCGCAGCGATCTCCTCGGGCTTGCTCAAGGATTCAACGACGATTCCCGCAGACGGCGCCATTTTTTTAACGGGTTTGGAATTATTCCCTATTTAACGGAAGATATTTATATTGGGTTGGAACGCCGATCCCGACCCGAGGAGATTGTTGGTTTTTATTGATTTGCGGCTGGACTCGGATATTTTCCGAGATGCCTACGTATCCCCCGATTGGGAATCAAGCCACTCGTAGTTCTAGTTTTTTGGTGTTGGTTATTTGGTGCTTGTCGGTTTTATCGATTGCATATGTTGGAGGAGTTGTCCTCGCGGAGAGTTCTCCGAGGGGAGGAGAGTGTTCTCCTAGGGGAGGGGAGTGTTCTCCGAGGGGAGGAGAGTGTTCTCCTAGGGGAGGGGAGTGTTCTCCGGGGGGAGGAGAGTGTTCTCCTAGGGGATGGGAGTGTTCTCCGTGGGGAGGAGAGTGTTCTCATAGGGGAGGGGAGTGTTCTCCGAGGGGAGGAGAGTGTTCTCCTAGGGGATGGGAGTGTTCTCTGTGGGGAGGAGAGTGTTCTCCTAGGGAAGGGGAGTGTTCTCCGAGGGGAGGAGAGTGTTCTCCGAGGGGAGGAGAGTGTTCACCTAGGGGAGGGGAGTGTTCTCCAAGGGGAGGAGAGTGTTCTCCTAGGGGAGGGGAGAGTTCTCCGCGGGGAGGAGAGTGTTCTCCTAGGGGAGGGGAGTGTTCTTCGAGGGGAGGAGAGTGTTCTCCTAGGGGAGGGGAGAGTTCTCCGTGGGGAGGAGAGTGTTCTCCTAGGGGAGGGGAGTGTTCTCCGAGGGGAGGAGAGTGTTCTCCTAGGGGAGGGGAGTGTTCTCCGTGGGGAGGAGAGTCTTCTCTTAGGGGAGGGGAGTGTTCTCCGAGGGGAGGAGAGTGTTCTCCTAGGGAGGGGAGTGTTCTCCGTGGGGAGGAGAGTGTTCTCCTAGGGGAGGAGAGTGTTCTCCGGGGGGAGGAGAGTGTTCTCCTAGGGGAGGGGAGTGTTCTCTGTGGGGATGAGAGTGTTCTCCTAGGGGAGGGGAGTGTTCTCCGTGGGGAGGAGAGTGTTCTCATAGGGGAGGGGAGTGTTCTCCGAGGGGAGGAGGGTGTTCTCCTAGGGGAGGGGAGTGTTCTCCGAGGGGAGGAGAGTGTTTTTTCGGGGGGGAGGAGAGTGTTCTCCTTGGGGAGGGGAGTGTTCTTCGTGGGGAGGGGAGTGTTCTCCGAGGGGAGGAGAGTGTTCTCCTAGGGGAGGGGAGTGTTCTCCGGGGGGAGGAGAGTGTTCTCCTAGGGGAGGGGAGTGTTCTCTGTGGGGAGGAGAGTGTTCTCCTAGGGGAGGAGAGTGTTCTCCTAGGGGAGGGGAGTGTTCTCCATGGGGAGGAGAGTGTTCTCCTAGGGGAGGGTAGTGTTCTCCGAGGGGAAGAGGGTGTTCTCCTAGGGGAGGGGAGTGTTCTCCGAGGGGAGGAGAGTGTTTTCCGGGGGGAGGAGAGTGTTCTCCTAGGGGAGGGGAGTGTTCTCCGTGGGGAGGAGAGTGTTCACCTAGGGGAGGGGACTTTTTTGTTCGCATGTTGCGTATGTGTGTCTCTCTTTTTCTCTCCTTCTTTTTTCCCTCTTTTTTCTCTCCTCCCGAACTTGTTCCTTCTTCTATGGTTCTTGTCCCTTTTTTATAAAGGTTTTTTAGGGGCAGGTGTCTTGTGCATGTAAAGATACAGGTGATGTGGCCTCATTGCATGTGTGCCACTTGGGTGGTAATAATATGAGTGATGTGGCTTCCTGCATGTGTGCCACTTGTTTAGTTTGTATGGTGGTAAAGGTGATCCATTTAAATATGAGTTGTGTTATCGAAATGAATACAAAACCGTACGTGTAATAATATATCGAGTCGTGAGACATGTTATAAATACGAGCATAAACCGGTTAGTATTTTAGCTATAAATTTGGTCGATAGCCGTGCGTCGTGATTTACGATATACGAATAGTATAATTTTTAACGAAGTAAATCGGTATTTAAACCGTGTTATAATGCGATGTCGTTTATGAATATAAATATACCAAGTAATTTTGGTAATTGAATTATCGCTTATTTTAAGCAGGTGATTTTCTACCCTGTTAACAGAGCTCAACTTGGATCAATCGACTCAATGTATTGAACAAGTTCCACCTCAACCTCACTCTAAACCCGCGCCCCAATCTCAATCTGAACCTACACCTCAACCTCCACCATCAAAACCTGTTCGTTTTAAGTTTCCCCTAGAAAGAGGAAAAAGGTTGTCAAAAAAGCTATTCCACCTGTTGTTCTAGTTCCACCATCTGTTCAACAACCTGTTCCACCGCCAGATGTGAATTCACAAGATGTTGTTCCCAAAGGCAACATACAATCATGGGTATGGGCTCATTTTGTGGAATCTATTGTTGACGGAAATTATATAGCTACATGCAAATATTGTCATGCACAATATGCGGCTAATCCTCAGCTACACGACACAGGTAACTTGACAAATAATTTGCATTTTCAATGCAATGATTATCCCAATAAACTTGCTGATCCTAAGCAAAAAACACTATTTCATCAGACTAAACAAGGTGGGGGTTCTAGTTTGACAACTATGAGTTATTCCAAAGAAGAATGTAGAATGAAACTTGTTCAAATGGTAATCATCGATGAGCTTCCTTTCATGATTATTGAGGGACAGGGGTTTAAAGCGCTTGTAGCTTCTTTAGCACCTCAGTTTAAATTACCAAGTCGAGTTACCATGGCTAGGGATTGTATGAAGTTATATGGTGATGAGAAAGAAAATCTTAAGAAGCTCATAAGGTCCCAACATATTTGTATTACAACAGATACATGGACTTCCATTAAAAACATAAACTATATGTGCCTTACAACACATTGGATTGATGATGAATGGAAGTTGCAAAAGAGAATTTTAAGTTTTTGTGTCATTCCAAACCACAAAGGCAGAACCATAGGTAAAATGATTGAAGAATGCATGCTAGAATGGAAGGTTGATAAGCTATTGACAGTTACGGTTGATAATGCGAGTTCTAATAATGGTGCAATTACTTATTTGAGGAATAAAAGTAAATGGTGGAAAACTACTTTCTTAGGGCATGAGTTTTTACATTTGAGGTGCTGTGCGCATATCTAAATCTTATTGTAAAAGATGGTTTGAAACATCAAAATTAATCAATTCTTAGGATTCGAAAAGCTGTACGATCTGTTCGATCATCTCCTTCTAGGCTTCAAGCTTTTAAAAGATGTGCTTATATAGAAAAGATTGAGAGTAAAATCTCCGTTTGTCTTGATGTTGAAACTAGGTGGAATTCTACTTATTTAATGTTGGAGTCAGCCATAAAATTTGAAAAGGTATTTGAGCGTTTGAAAGAAGACGATGAGAGCTATAATTTGTATTTTTCTACCGGAGATAAAGATTTTGATAAGGATGGTGATAGTGTAATGGGTGAAGATAATGTGGAAAACTATAGCAATGAGAGTGGGAAAAAAGGTAACAAAGAATATTAGTCCTCCTTGTGAAAATGATTGGAAAGTGGCTAAATCTTTCTTGAAGTTCTTGAAACTCTTTTATAATGTTACAAAGAAATTTTCCGGATCTTTGCATGTGACATCAAATAAGTTTTTTGAAGAGCTTGTGGCCATTTAAGCTAATCTGATCAGATCGTCCACTTCAAAGGAAGTCAATGTATCTTTGATGGCAACAAAAATGAAGAAACAATTCTCAAAATATTGGGAAAATCTTGATAAACTTAATATTATTTTATATGTCGCCACTGTCTTAGATCCACATTACAAGTTGGAGTTTGTGACTTTTTGCCTTTCCCAAGTCTATGAAAATGACAAGGACATGTATAGCAAGTTTGAGGAGAAAGCGAGCCTGGTCATGAATCGTCTATATGAGTCGTATCAACGTTTTTATCATTGTGAAAGTGAACCAGTCCCACCTTTGAGCTTGAGTCAAACTGCTGATATGGACATGGATGAGGATGAAGGCTTAGTGGGGACTTTAGCTTCTAAATTTGCAAAACATGTGGAGGAAAATCAATGTAGCAAGAGTAAGTCAGAACTTGCTAGATACTTGGACGAGCCTACTAAAAAAATTGTGGAGTCTTTTGCTGTTTTGGCATGGTGGAAAGGTAACTCAACAAAGTTTCCTATTCTGTCTAAAATAGCAAGAGATGATTTAGCTATTCCAGTCTCCACCGTGTCATCCGAATCTGCGTTTAGTACAAGCGGTCGTATTCTTGACCCACATCGAAGCTCTCTTAATCCTGAAATGGTAGAGGCTCTTGTATGTTGCCAAAATTGGCTGAAGTCAGCCCCTCACACATTTGATATTCATGAATTCATGAAAGAAGTGTCTTTGGAAGATTATGAGATGTACGATGGAATTGTAAAAGGTACTTGAGCGATATTTATATATTGATTAATAGTTATAATATATTGTTTTCATTTTTTCACATTGTGAATTTTGATTTGCAGATTTTCGAGGATTGGGCAACTCAAATTCCAACCCACATAATGTTGATAACTAGATGATGACATTATTGGTAAATAATTTGTTTATTCATTGGAATATTTTTGCCTCTTTAGTTTACTAATCGCAGCCTAATATTTGGAAATCCAGGTTTGAATGAGGTTGTTAATGGACTTGAAGACTTTTTTGGATTGAATATTACTGCTCGTCGACTATTTTTGTTGTTTTGGGGCTTGAATATGCTATTTTGTACATTTTTTTGGCTACTAATGCAGTTTATAGACTGTATTTGTGCTGAAAACAGCAGTTTATACGCTGTTTTTGTTGCCTCAGAGATGTTATATTCTAGTTTTTCATATTTATAAATAGTATTGTTGTTTTAGACTTAGAAAAAATGTTGTTTGTGGGCTATTATGCTGTTTTTAGACTATATTTTGCTGCAAAACCCTGAAATGCAAAATATAAATTATATGCATGCAGAAAATGTTAGTTTATAGACTGACTTGGAGCTTGGAGGTGTTAATTTTTCCTTTTTCATATTTAATGTTAGTATTGCTGTTTTAGTTTGAAAAAAAAAAGGTTGTTTTGAGGTTGTAAAATGTTGTTTATGGACAGAGTATTGCTGCAAAATGGTGCAATGTCAGTGATGGTCTTTATTTATGTTGAAAAATAAAATTTATGGACTATATTGGATGAAGAAAAATGTAGATTTTGCTGAATATGCAGTTAGAAAATAGCTAGTCTTTCAAAAGAGAAACGAGTTAATAATTTAAACAAAAAATTTTATGACTTGCCAACCCGCAAATCGCCCGTCAACCCACACGAACCCGTGCAACTGTAACCGCACGGTTTACTAAAAAAATACACCCGTATGGTTGAAAAAATTGGTCACCCGTTTTGTCATGGACAAGTGACATATTTCTTTGACACCCGCCAAATATCACCCGAGTACACCCCTAGTTTCTACTTCTTCATTTGACCTACTTCATTGTGATGTTTGGGGACTTTTCAAAGATGTTTCTCATGATGGATTCAAATACTTTCATACTATTGTTGATGATTTCAGTATATGTACATAAATATATTTACTTGCTACTAATTCTGATGTCAAGATTCACTGGAAAATTTCTACAATTTAGTGCTTAATCAATTTGTTGTCAATATCAAAACTCTGAGGTCTGACAATGATACTGAATTCTTTTTAAAAGATCTTTATTATACCTTTGGCATCACTCACTAGACAAGTTGTGTTGAGACCCCCTCAACAACATGGACTAGTAGAAAAAAAACATCAACATTTGTTACAGCTACAGGTTGCAAGAGCATTAAAGTTCTAGTATAATCTCCTTTTAAATATGTGGAACAATTGTGTTTCCACGACTGCTTTTTTGATCAACACGCTCCATTTTAAGTCTATTGGGAATAAAACCCCTTATTAATTATAATTTACTGAAATCATTGGTTGATTGGCATATGCTTCATCACTGACAGCTAACCGGAGCAAGTCCGACTCTGAGGCCATTCAATGTGTCTTTATTGGTTACCTAAGAGGAACCTAAGGTTATTTGCTAGTGAGAATGCTCACTAAGAAGTTTTTTTATAAATGTTATCTTCTATGAGCATATATTCCCTCTGACAAATTCACCTCCCACGTCTGCTACTAAACAACAAATTCAAAAGCCTAGGTTTTGCGTTGACACTTTCATTGGTCCTAACATTGTTAATGTTTAGGCACATGTAGCACATGTGATATATACAGGTAATGATGATCCATATGATGGTGATGATAATGTTATGCATGCAACCCCAGAGTTCTCTCAAACATTCTTTGCAGAGCAGTCTCTTTCAGAAGCACCTGAATGATATGAGCCTACTCAACGACCTCTATTCTCCAAAAGTGCTGAAGTAAAATCATCAGGTCCTGAACAGATTGTGCATCACTACAGTGATGCAGCAGGTAACCATACACCCCCTAGTAGCTCCCATAAAATCTTCTAGAACTATAAACCCCCCCTACCCCCAGCTTATTTGCAAGTTTATGACTATGCTTTACCTAATTCACTACACAATTCTATCAAATGTGCTATTGGCAAACAGTATCCCATATCTAACTATATGTCTATTGAGTGTTAGGTTCTAAACATAAGGCTTTCACTACAATCATCTTAGATATTACGGAGCCTAAGACCTTCAGTAAAGAAAATAAGGTCCTTAAGTGGCAAACAACAATCAAAAGAGAGCTAGATGCTATAAAAGGACCAACACTTGCCAACTAACTACACTGCTTGCAAGCCACAATTGCATAGGTTGCAAATGGGCCTCTAAAGTAAAATACAAGTTTGATGGCTCCATAGAAAGGTACAAAACCAGATTGGTGGCAAAAGGTTACACATAGGAGGAGAGACTAGATTATTTTGATACTTTTTCACTAGGGTCAAAGCTCACCTCAGTCAGAGTTATCCTTGCCTTAGCTGCTGCACACAATTGGCATCTCAAATATATTGATGCCAACAAAGATTTCATTTATGGTGATATCAATGAAGAGATCTACATGAATCCCCCTCCAGTTTATTGTGATCCTACTGACAAGAGAGTATGCCTTTTGAAAAAGAGTCTCTATGGTTTAAAACAAGCCTCACGCCAGTGGTTGCACAAAATCACATCTTCTCTTCTTGCTTGTAGCTACAAACAAACTAATTCTGAATCTTCCTTATTTGTTAAAACCAGGAACAACAAACTTACCATTCTTTGTGTTTATGTAGATGACATCATACTCACTGAGCATGATCTTATATAAATCAATGGCATCCAACAACATCTGGACAATCAGCTCACAATTAAGGATCTTAGAGACTTAAAATACATCATTAGCATTGAGATAGCAAGAAGCAAGCAGAGCAATAGTCCGTGCCATAGATAGTACTGCTTAGACATCCTCATAGAGTCAGGATACTTAGGTTGCAAACCCTACAACACACCAAAAGACTCCACTAGAAAGCTTATTACCTTAGATTCTCCTGCATTAGAAGATCCTTCCACCTACAGAAGATTGTTTGAAAGATATTGTATCTCTTATCTGAATTTTAGTGTTCAATGTCTTACTCCGTTTATGGCCAAACGTACGTGAACTCATCATGTAGCTACTCACAAAGTTCTCAGATACTTGAAGTCCACTTCTGGTGTAGGCGTTCTATATCTAGCCTTTGTCTCTATCAACACCATATATAGTTACCTAGCCTTTGTCTCTTAATCCTTATCAACACGTGTTGTCCAAGATGGGTGTGGTTGATATGCACACACATCTTTGGTGGGGGGGGGGGTGTAAACTATGAAAATTGGAAAAGCTTTCCATTCCAGCGACTAGGGGCGAAGCTAGGCAGGGTGCATGTGGCTTTACTTGCACCCCCAACCTCCCCAGAATGATTAGGAAATAATGCATGTATACTGAATATTTGTGCACAAATAAAAGTTTTGATAGTTTTTGCACCCTTGAGCTTACATGGGCCATCGCTTGAAGTTCAATGATCCACCAATTATTATTGTATTGATGTAGAAGTTTGCCTATTGTTTTACATTAAAGTGCAGTAGTTTTTGAAATTGTGGATCGGGTTGATACTTGAGTTTAATGTTAACCTAACAATGTTACTTTAACACCAAACCAGAATAATTGTGCAGCGGAAAATAAAGAATACGAATTTAAGAAGATAATATATTAATATGATCTTCCGAGCCGTTGGCAAAATACCACAAGGGTTTAATAAAGGTGTTTCTCACAACTCTCAAGCTCTTAACTCTCAAGTTGCTCCAACTCAATAAAGCAGACAAGAATCACTTTATTAATTCTAAACCTAGAACTAATCTAACAACTCACAAACTTTGCAAAAGCAAGAGAACACTCAACAATATGTAAATAAATATCTGAGATTGATTAGCTCTTGTCTTGTGTTTGTCTTGATGTACTTCACACCTATATATAGGTTCTTGACTTGGACTTCAAGGTGTGTTGTACACGGTTGGCAATTCTTCTAGTTTCCTTGTTGAACTCCTCTTCCAAGTTCTCGCATGCCTTCTTGAATAATAGCACCTTAGTTAGTTTACTAACTAGGAAAAGACTCCTTCTTCAAATCAGGACTCATCTTGGATGTTTCCTAGTTGCACTCGAACTCTTTTTTCATTTTAAGTTGTGCGGTTAACTTAATTAAGAAAAATTCTCATTATGAAAACTTTAAACAATACCTATGTTTAAGTTTGTTTCCTGTATCACGACCATAGACAATCACAATTGTGGAACTCAGTTAGTTAAGTGAATAAGACAAAACAATAATAAAACATTAAAAACTTAATTGTTAGAAAGATTCTGCTTTATGATGTTACTCTAACATTGAGACTTTGTTCTCAATGTTACTCTAACATTGAGATCCTAATATTATCCTAACATCACCAAAATACTTGCACTTTCAATCTCCCACTTTTTTTGCCTTACTTCACAAAACTCAAGAACCTGTTCGAATAGATCAAATAACAAGCAAACTTAAAAAGCAAAAACAAATTTCAACCAATAACTCCCCCTTAATACAGAACAGTCCAACTCAATGTTGGTTTAACATTGATACTTTCAATGTTGTCATAACATCCAACCTTCTTAATGTTATCTTAACGTTGAATCCAGCGAGATGTTTTAACATTGACTTTTACAAATTTACTTTAACATCAGTTATTAAACAACACCTGCAGAAGAGTTAGTAATTGCAGTAAACATTTTAGCCTTCATAAGCAGAAAGATTAAGTACCAAAATGCAATAAACTTAATTATAGGCCATAACTATAACAAGGAACATACTCCTTGATCAGAATAAAGATAAAATAGAAAAATAAATAGAAACAATTCAAAACATAACAGAAATAGTTCAAATTAAGATAAGAGACAGAAAATTTAAAACTCGAAAATTAAAATTTGACCTACTCTCCCCCCTTTTGTGAGGAAGGCGGATCCTTGAGATGGTTTCTGAGGTTGTCAATCTTCTGAAGCATAACTTGCATGTCAGCAATCTTCCGTTGAGTGTCCTTGTACTCTCTATCCAGCCAGATGAGTGTCTCTTCCACAAAAGAGTTGGCGATCACAGAGCCGCTATCCCCACTGGATGTAGGAACAGAAGAAGCAGCAAACCTATGGGTCTTCTTCTTGTTTCAGCTTGGTCCAGCTCCATCTTTGGGATTTCATAGAAGATCATGAATCCTCACATGTGTGAAGTTGCTCCTGGTGATAGACAACTTAGTAGTGTTCTTGATCCACCCCACAGTCTTCAAGGTTTTGAACCCTTGATTTACCAAGATTCTGGAGATCAAAGAGGGATATGGAATGATTCCCTTTACTTTTGTAGTGGCCTCCTTCATTGCTCTCAGCACTTCTCTCCTATGTTGACACTCAGCCCATCCTTTAGCTTGTACACCAACTTACCTGACTTCTTTGTCATCACAGTGGTGTTGGAAGATGGGAGCCAATTGTAGGTGGAGATCTTATGCAACACATCACTAAGGGAGGTCAGCTTTGTTATGGGGAAGCCATCATTCCATTTCTTTGCCAACCCTCCAGTGAGATCAGTGATGATCTCATCCATGCTTGGATCATTGGATTCTTCATGATCAGGAAGTCCCCATGCTTCATTGATGGTGGAGGGGCTAATGTCAAAGACATTCTACCTAATCCAAGCCTTCCCATACTTGGGAGAATTCTGGTGGCACACTAATTGAGAGAGGTTCATGCAGAACCCTCTGATGACATCTGGTACAAACGAGGAATGGTTCATCACATAGCCCAAGACACCTCTTGCTTCCAACAGCTTATAAATTCTGTTATCTTTAAAACTTTCCTCCTCTATTTCTCTCTCCTTGTGGATTACACTGACACATAGAAGTCAGAGTAAGGTTTTTTGGGATACTCACCCTCTAGTTCATCAAACTATTCATCACTTTCTGATGTTGAAGTAACGTTAGCAGGATCCTCTGCCACAAGTTCATCTTCTTCAACTTTCTCCGCCTCTTCCTTCCTTCCTTCTTCTTCTTCTTCTTCTTCTTCTTCTTCTTCTTCTTCTTCTTCTTCTTCTTCTTCTTCTTCTTCTTCTTCTTCTTCTTCTTCTTCTTCTTCTTCTTCTTCTTCTTCTTCTTCTTCTTCTTCTTCTTCTTCTTCTTCTTCTTCTTCTTCTGACTCAGTTTCAGAAGCAACCATCACATGCTTAGCCTTCCTCTTTCTTGGTGCATTAGCAAGAGCAGTAAGAGTAAGGCTTTCCTCTTCCTCTCTCTCAACCTCTTATGGTTCCTTATTACTCTAATCAACAACAATAGCAGAGGTACCCTCAGTAGTACCCAAATCAGTAACCATCTCCTCAGCAAGATTACCCTCAGCAGCAGTAATATCAGCATTAATATTCTCAGCCTACTCAACCAAATTCTCAGATACATTCCCAACATTCTCCTCATGAATCTCAGGAATAACCTCAAACTCACCCACAGTAACAAGAGAGGCCTCATTCTCCCCCTCAATACCAACCTCATCAGTTAAATTTTGAGTAGGGTTAGCCATCATTACCTCGGTTTCTGTGTTGGTTGGTGTGGAGGTATTCTCAGCAGCTTCTGATGTTGTTCCAACATCAGCCTTCGTCGTCTTTTTTCCCTTGCACCTTTGATAGGTCGGATTTTTCTTTGGAGGAGCAGCGGCGACGGTTTCAGTTGGTGCATGTCTGTTATTGTACCTTCGTTGTTGTTCAATCTGCTCAGCAACATCTATTGAAGACTTGCGAGCCATTGTTAGAGTAATTTTTGAAAAATTAAGAGAGTTTGAGTTTGCAAAAATTGATTGCTCAGTAAAAATTTAGAAGGCGTGAAGAATTAGAAGAGAGATTAGGGCAATATATATAACAATGAATATGAAGAGTGATTTCAGTGGTGTTGTAACATGTTACCAAAATAATCGGACCATTGTCACACGTTCCCGCGCATAGTACCTTCCCACATGTCAGTGTTAAGTTAGCACGTGATCAGAGCAGTTTTCAAAATTGAAAACTTATAAGTCACAGCGTTGCAATGTTAGACTAACATTGGTAAGTTAACAACAGGGCAGAAAGTTGTAAGTGCAGGGCTTCATCCAAAACAACTTCATGTGAGAGCGTGAGATATCAATGAAACTGATCGAAAACTCCATCAAAGTAGATGAGTACACAAGACATAGTTTTAGATCATCATTATGAGTAAATGACATTGCTGACAGAAAACACACAAAGATAGTAGTTATGAAAATTCAAGAAATAATTCACTTCCACAGCATAGAAGGTCAAACCGGTGTGTTTACCTGTAATATGTCACCTAAAGTGTATGCCTCAACACATGAATTAGGATTACTACCTCCCCTAAGCCCAAACCGACACAACAAACAAAATGCAATTCTAGAATGAATGCAACAATGTTAAGTCAACATTGGAAGATGGTAACCAAGTACAAGCAGCTTCACAGACTGCGAACATAACATATCAATTCAAAACTTTAACAATATCATAAACCCTTATGAACAAAAACTGAAGAATGTTAAAAAAAGGATAATAGTATCACTGAATGAGGGCAATTCAAAACTCCACACACCCCAGTGGCAATATTATCATCTACAGATTAGGCAAGTACAAAGGAATTGAATGAGGATAATACACTTATCATATACTTCATCACCCCACTCTTTATGCATACTTGTTGACCAACCTGCTTACAAGAGAAACACCAAGTAATCAGTGCTACTAAATGTGAGGCAGTCAAGACTCCGAACATCCCAGTAGAAAGGATCACCATCATGCATTTCCTTGCCCAAAAATAACAGAAGCATGGACATATGCACAACTGAATAACACTGAAGCTTTCAACATCATGTACACTAGATTCTCTTCATGTCCTGTTTAACTTAAAGATGGATAAGTCAAAACTGAAAATACCAAAGTAGTGAACTATGTGCATCCCATCTTCTCTTAATGTTAGGTTAACATTCTCAGACCAACAACATAGTTTTTAGTTTACAAAACTTTTGATATGAACCTGTTCACCAGACAATTTAGCTATTTATACAGATTAGCCACACAAGCCAATAAAAGAAAGAATGCAAAAAGACAATAAAATAATTACAAAAACACCACAACAAATAACTAGTGCTAGACAATGGTGCTTTGTCAACACTGGTGAACTAACATCTCTACAAAATGCAGATGCCAAGAGAATTCTTAAAACTGAAGAATCTCTCAGTATCCAGGGGCTTAGTAAACATATCACCAAGTTGATTGTTTGTTTCAATGTGTTTAATGTCAATTAACTTGTCCTCAATCATGTATCTCAGATAATGATGCCTTATGTCAATATCCTTAGTTTTAGAGTGCTGAACAAGATTTTTAGAGATACTAATAGCACTCAGATTATCACAAAACATAAGAAGGGTATCACTATCTAGCCCATAATCCAGAAGCATGTGTTTGAGCCATACAATCTGGGTAACACAGCTGCCTGCTGCTATGTATTCTGATTCAGCAGTGGATAGTGACACACAATTTTGCTTCCTTCTATACCATGAGGGAGATTGTTCCCCAGATAAAAACAACCTCCACTTGTGGACTTTCTATCATCAACATCACCTGCCCAATTAGAGTCACTCAAGCCCACAAGGTTAGTGTTAGTGTCATCTGAATACCAGATGCCTAAAGACAAAGTTCTAGATATCTATCTAAGGATTCTCTTTACATCAATCAAGTGAGATTACTTTGGATTAGCATGGTACCTAGCGCACACACAAACAAATAATATTATATCAGGTCTGGAAGCAGACAAATATAGAAAACTGCCTATTATTGATCTATACAATGTTGGATCAACATTGGTTCTGGTTCCATCTGTGGTGATCTTTACTGAGGCAGACATGGGTGTCTTACAAGGTTTTGAATCAGCAAGTTCAAACTTTTTTACCAAATTCTTTGCATACTTCTCCTGATTCAAGAATATGCATGTACCTGTTTGCTCACTTGAAGACCAAGAAAGAAATTCTACTCACTTATCATACTCATCTCAAATGTTCCTGTCATAAATTCAAAAAGTGTCTCTAGAAAAGAATTGTTAGTAGAACCAAACACTATGTCATCCACATAGATTTGAGCAATACAGATATCGAAATTGTTTCTTAAAATAAACAGTGTTATGTCTCCATCACCTCTAACAAACCCAAGACTTAAAAGAAATTATGTGAGTCTTTCATACCATGCTCTGGGTACCTGTTTTAGACCATACAAAGCTTTCTCAAGCTTGTACACATGGTTAGGAAATTTGGGGTCAGTAAATCCCTTAGGTTGTTCTACAAATAATTCTTTATCAATCAGCCCATTTAGGAATGCTCCTCTCACATCCATCTAGTATAATTTAATCTTAAGACATCAGGCAATAGCTAGTAATAACCTAATAGATTTTATCCTAACTACTGGAGCAAAAGTCTCATCAAAATCAATACCTTCAACCTGAGTGTACCCCTGAGCAACTAACCTAGCTTTGTTCCTAACAATTACCCCATCCTCATTCCTTTTGTTTTAAAAGATCCATTTAGTCCTTATTACATTTACATTAGGTGGTCTAGGTACCAAATTCCAGACATTGTTTTTAGTAAATTGCAATAGTTCATCCTGCATGGCATTAATCTAAAAGCTATCTTGGAGAGCTTCATTCACATTTTTAGGTTCTATGGCTGACACAAAACATGAGGCATTATCAACTGTACATGTGAAGTTCATGCAGACACACAACTTAACCATATCTATATAATTTAGTCTCTCTTTGTTGTGTGTCCTTACTCTTTCAATGATCTCACCTATTACCTAAGATGCTGGATGGTCCTTCTAAATCCTAGCTGAGGGATTTCTTCTAGGTTCAGCATTGACTTCATTGTCTGAGTCAGATTCTCCTGATGTTAATCGAACATCTGATCTGACTTTGTTAGTCTAACATCAGTTTCTGTCTCTTGCTCAGTATTTTCAGCTTCAGGTTCCAGTGTTGGAGCAGCATTCTCAATTTCCAGTGTTGGTCCAACATCAGAAACAGTAATGTCACCTGTACCTGCATCAAGTGTGAAATCATCAAACACCACATTAGCAGATTCTTGATTAGTCTTTAATCTAGGATTATAGACTCTGAAAGAAGTATTGTTAGTCGAGTAACCAACAAATGTGCATTTTTCACTTTTTGGATCAAATATACTCAGATAATCTCTGTCAGTAACAGTCACATCTAAATTCATGAAAACATGCAAAATTTGGTTTCACATCCTTCAAGATTTCATAAGGAGTCATATTTGTTCCAGGTCTAAGATCCACCCTGTTTCTAATGTGACATGAAGTATTTAAAGCTTCAGCCCATAGTCTCTTAGATATGTTCTTAGCATTAAGCATGACTCTGTCATTTCTTGAAGAGTTCTATTTTTCCTCTCAGCAATGCCATTTTGCCTAGGAGTCTTAGGAGCTGAATATTCATGAAAGATTCCTTTTGTGTTACAGTAGTTATCAAAACTAGCATTCTCAGATTCTTTTCCATAACCAGGATAAAGAAAATAAAGTTGGACCTAAATCAAAGTATTTTAATTTGATTTTTTGGCTGTAAATAGTAGGCTTTTTTCCAACAATTTTCACACCCAAAATCATTTCGGTTTTTCGTTCTTCCTTCCTATGAATCTCTAAGTTAGTAAGTCTAATTTCAGGAAAAATTCATCCCAAGTTCTTATTTCATCATTTTCTACCCGGAAATACCCCAAAACTTTTATTGCGCAGAAATTATCCATTCGGCCCTGCACCTTAGAAAAATCACAACTAATTGTAGAAAAATCATTTTTGATCAAGGCTAATGGCTGAATACTCCTTATGATTTCCTCTAACTTTCATATGAAGAAATGATTTTCAAATGATTTTATTTAGAAGGTCAAAATTCTGAAATCGTAAACTGCTGTCTAAAAATCCAAAAATAGGTTCTATATTTTCCAGAATTATTTAGCATAGCAAATCTTTGGATACTCCTTCCCATTTGGGTACACATGTTCCTAGCGATGTTAGTGATCAGTTGTCACAAAGAATATTTAGAAACAAAGTTCATTTGGATATCCGATCAAAGGTAAACTCGAAACTACGACGATTTTCAGCTTATTTTACATACTTTAAGTTTTTTGTTTATGATTGAAAATAATCATCATAATTCCATGATTGATCACTCACACATGACTCTTATAATATATAGAAATCATTAGAATCACTTTAATATGATTTTTATTCACCAATTAATATTTTTGATATTTCTCAATGGTATATAGTTTATTTATCATGTTTAACATATCCTTACATAAGTTTAATAAGATTATCATATGTACTTTTGAGGTATAATCCTCTTATATGATTATGTATCATAACTTAAATATTCTTTGATCATTTACCTTGATTAGGTTTACGTATTAATATTTTTATAAGTTATAATACAATGTTATGTAATTTAAGATAATCTTGAAACAAAATAATATTAATTAAGTTATACAAATTAATGGATTGCTTCATAAGGTAATTGTTTGATGTCATGATTCCTGAAATCTTGGATTTACTAGAGACTTAAAGAACGATGTTCCATAAATCAGTTAAGTAATATATTTTGAAGATTTATTATGCATCAAATTAAATAGTTTATCAAACTATACTTGATATTATTGTATACTTACCATTTGAAATTACTTTCCAACATTAGAAAATTTATAACTACAATTATAATTATAAATATATGGTTGCTAAGATAAATCTTGAGATATAAATTATGTATACAAAGTATATTTGATATATAACTTAACCTTACGACATCAAAGTTTATCGCGTAAGATTTTCATCAATGATATGTGTTATTTACTTAAATTAGTATCCTCAAATTTCATCAACACGAAAGTTGAATAGTACATATGTTTATAGTGGTAAGTTATGATTATTCAGTTAACTGATATTATCTTAATAATATTAAAGGTTTGACAAATTAATTAACGACGCGCAAGATTTTCCGTACAAATAAAGGTGAGGTTCGATTTCTAATTTTGTTCTGGCTCAGTTTGCCTGGGGCTGTGTCTCGATCTCCTATGTGCGAAATCTAAGAGGGCATCCGACCTGAAGAACTTGGACAAAAAAGACATTACCCATTACCAAATCACGAACAACCTATTATTCACCATATTCCTATTTATGCATCTTATCTCGTCTCATAACATGGTTTCCTTAGTCATCGTTAAATCATACTCAACCATTAATTATTTATCACATATTAATTCATAATCATGGTAATTCGTCATTATCTCGTCTGTTGGTTCCTGGACTGTGCAAAGAACAACGAACTATGTTCGGGACATGTAGCTCAAGGAGCAACGGATATTATCCGATTTACCAGCTTATTTAGTTATCACCCACTGGGACACCTTTGGGAAGTGGAGCCCAGGGATTGAGTCGATTTACTGCTGGGAAGTAAGGTCTGTCGGTTTAAGTAATTTCGTTTGATACCCATTTATCTAGGCACCGCTTGCAGTCAGGAGTTGGCTGTAACCCGCGTGCTGGATCGGCATGTACTCGAGCATGTTGCCTGTTTTGTTTACGAGGTCGCTCCTCGTTGGGAGGTATAAGGTAGTATTTGGAAGTATAAGGTTGGATTGGTTAACTGTTAATGCACATGTTCATAAATTATTTTCAGAATATTCTGGTACCATTGTTACATCAAATTATCTTGTTAAATTGTTTTTATTGGTAAGATCACTCCTCGAAATATATCAATTGAATCACTGTTAATTCTTGCATTGCCACTTGTTTTGTATGAATCTCACTAAGATATCAAAGACTTATTCCTCGCTTTTTCCTGTCTATCCATTCCTCAGGATAAGATCGACGTGGCAGCATGGATCACATGAATAATTTTGCCAATCTTGCCTTTTGAAATATTCATGTAACTAAAAACGATTAATCATCAGTACGTAATTATTAAAGTGTCAAATTATTTGTATTTTTCAGACTTCTGTTGTGTATATTAAAGTCAATTTTTATCATTATGTGTATGGTTGATCCTGGACAGTGACACCCCTTCCTACGAGACGTGTTTTAGTCTGAGCTTGGTAAAGTGTCTGGCCAACGCTGAACCAACTCGGATCGGAACGCGACTCATGGGGCGCGGCCTTCACAAGAACAATGGCAGTAGTTGAGAACCTTTGTTCTCTGCGGCCATAACTCGACTCATGCGGTCATGACGGTTCGTAATGAATTCACCTGAGACAAATGAAATGAATGTTAATAACGTCATAGAACTAAAAGTAGGACAACATAATCAACTAAAGACACATAATCTATACCGAGAAAAAATCTCCCATTATACCAAACTTGAGACAGCCTGGCTACGGACAACACACGATTTTCTACAAGTTTTTAAGGCTAAACTGGTGGTCACGAACTAAGTTTGCGACAAAATTACAATACCAAAATGAAGGACCAACACCCCGAGGAATCGTAACTTTTGCCACGTCTACCTAGTCACGACGATACATAGCGAACTCATCCTCATAGCTTTCCTCAATGTAGAAGTATTGTCTTTTCCAATTCTTCCCATAACTAGAGGCATCGCCTCTCAGAAACTTATGATGTCTCAGTGCTTTAACATGGTAAAAGCCTACCTCCCTCTTGTAAACCTCGAAAAGCGCCCAAAACTCATTGGGACTACACGCATGGCCTAAGCCTTTCATCACGGTAATAAACCATCTATATGCCAGAACGAATTCGGTGTCAGCTGGCTCGGTACAAGCTCGATAGACCTAAGAATGCGTTTAACTTCGACTGGTATCGAAAACCGTAACCCGATAGCCAGCTGACCCACAAAACACAGTAAGATGACCAGGGGGAGCAGTATCCATGTGCTCGTCCAGACCGGGGATAACTAACTTATAGTTATTCGCTATGTTGTACGTTTCGCTCAAGAAAGGGTGAATGTGCTGCAGCTGTGACACATAAGCATTGCACGCCATCCTCGAGACCTTCAGATAGTCATCAATCTCCCTATTGATGACTACATTTTCTTCTTCTTCTTCAATGTCAGCACGATTATCCTCAATTGAAAACGACGAAAAAATGCCTTCCCCAGCTTGCGGGTACGGTTGATCATCATTCTCGTTAAGATGATCACCCCCAGCCAAATCGACAGAATCGATGTCAAGTACCTCATTATCATCTGCTCGGGGTAAATTTGAACCCGGGGGAGCACCTGTAGGACCCACTACGGAGTTGGCAGAACCGGAGCTTGAGCCGCTACTAGACTCACTCCATGACGTAGATTCAAAACTCACCATCTCGATCGACACAAACTGAAATAAAATGAAAAAGAAAAAAGAGCTGACTACGCATATACGTCACTCTCGATACTTATGACAACTACGCAATATGTTAAAGCACCGTTTACTAAGAAAATATCGAGATGCAAAATTGAACAAATAATCAACTACCTTGATTATAGCTACAAAATCTCAATTGATTGCGAAGAAAATTGTCCAAAAAGAAAAAGAGAAAACGAATTTAGAAATAAGAATATACATTTTCAACAAAAAAGGGAAAATTTTTCTAAGGCATCAGATCGGATGATCTTCGTTCGATACACCCAACATCGAGTCAATCACCTTCTATGCTGGGAGTATCGAACTGTGCCAGTTCGATGTTACTCACATATAAGCCTGAACTCTGCAGAAGGAAGAATGAGCTATTCACACCCCTTTCCCCTTTATATAGAGTGAAGAAAAGCCCACTGAGCCCATCAAAACAAATATCGAATCGAACCATTTGACATTGCTTACAGCATCGAACGGCGACAATTCGATCGATGACCAAAAAAATGTGAAATGAAGATCGAATCCCCTCTATTCAATATAGAACCTAAAATCGAATCCAACCCATTCGATCGATAACGTCAACCCAAAAATGTATATACATTTAAATATCCTTAATGCATACATGCGAAATATAACTGCCAAAGCGAATAAGAAGATCTCGATATGGTTTAAGGTTGAACTCAGTAGATCCAAAGAAAATATGTTTGGGACCCACGTTCTCTGAATCCCGGCTCCCAATCGAGGGCATGATTTTCAACATTATCAGGACCAAACGATATGCGGCGACATAATCAAAGTAGAATTTTAAAGTTTGGGCCCCGCTCTCTGGTCGAGATCGCCTCCCAAACTGGGAGGACTATACGATGGGGATATTTTAGAAAAGGCCCAATATAAATATTGGACCGGCCCACGAAGAAAGGCCCATAAAGTTGTACATCGTACATGAGGAATTCGATGTTGAAAGAGTATTGAATGCGCAAGATTCGATTTAATCGATAGGTCGAATCAGCCCGATTCGACACTCATTCCCAAACTACAACTGAGGCCCGCTGGATGTGGCCTATAAATACCATGTCCTCTGACATTCTTAGAACATATTCAAGACCAGCTCTCACCTACTCAACATCGAAGCTCTTGGATTCGATACTCACCATTCGATCGAGGCTCCTGTATTCGATACTCAGCGTTCGATCAAAGCAACTGAATTCAATACTCAACAACTTCAATCAATCCTACATCAAAGCATCACAATTTGATACATAGCTCATTCCTCTACCAAAGGATCCAGATTCGATATTGGACAACTCGGCATTCCCTGTATCAAACTTTCCCGATTCGATACTCCCTATATCAAATCTCTGTAATTTGATATACTTTTAAGATACTGTAATTTCATTTGTACTGTCTAGTCAGCTTGTAATAGGTGTTCCGGACCTAGCTAGTCTGATTCTTATTTGATTAACATTATTTTGGCATATAACAGGCCCATTGTAACAGTTGAGGGTGTCTGATAACCCGGACGAAATAAGACCAAAATAGACTTAAAAAAAACAAATAAATTTCTTTTTTATTGTAGAACGAGTATTGAATAGAATTTGAGAGCTTCTTGTTGTTCTTATTAATATCTGTATACGGTATACTACACACGCTTTAATACTCGCTTCACGCTTTAATACTTGCTTGAGTTTTTTTTTTGTTTGCTGAATAATACACGCTTGAAATCCTTATAATTCTTCCAATAAACTTCTGACTCTGCCGCTCTATGTTAATAAAACTTAATGTATTCAGGTAACACTTTGATTTTAAACAAACATTCTACTGTAATGAAGTCAAATCAATTGTCCCACATATATCTCATTTTTCATGCAACAAAATATTAAAGGAGAAACCAACACTACTCTATTTTGGTGTTATTTCGTTTGGGTTACAAAACACCGTAAAGTGTTACAAATGGGCTTTTAAAATGCCAAACTAATGCTAATCTATTACAAAATACGACTAGCTTGGTCCGGAACACCTATTGTCTATTACAAGTAATGAATTATTCTAGATATCCTTTTCAGACAAATATTCAGATGGATCGAATAAGCTTCGTTCGATCCACGAGTGTCGAATGGCATCGGTTCGATGCTGCTGTAGACCGAACCTTAAGTATATCGAATGACTCAGGTTCGATGCAGAAGAACCTCGAATGTGAGTGGTTTGATCCTGGTCAGAGTTAAACAAGACTATATCGAATTAGGTGGAAGATCGAACTCCGAAGTGTATCGAATCAAAGGTTCATTCAATTGGTGAATTCAATGTACATGAGTATGAGGTGTGTGTTGAATGACAGCGGTTCAATGTTGCTGTAGACCGAACCTTAAGTATATCGAATGATTCAGGTTCGATGCAGAAGAACCTCAAATGGGAGTGGTTCAATCCTGGTCAGAGTTAAACAAGATTGTATCGAATTAGGTGGAAGATCGAACTCCAAAGTGTATCGAATCAAAGGTGCATCGAATTGGTGAATTCGATGTACATGAGTATAAGGTATGTGTTGAATGATAGTGGTTCGATGCTGATGTAGACTGAACCTTAAGTATATCGAATGATTCAGGTTCGATGCGAAAAGAACTTTGAATGGAAGTGGTTCGATCCTGGTCATAGTTAAACATGACTGTATCGAATTAGGTGGAAGATCGAACTCTGAAGTGTATCAAATCAAAGGTGCATCGAATTGGCGAATTCGATATACATGAGTATGAGGTGTGTGTTGAATGAATTCCTGGGAAGGCCAGAAGACGGGGTATTTATAGACCCCGTCCCGTGGATTCCATGGCAGTCGGGAGATGAATATCGAATGGCACTAATTTGATTGACCTCTTAGATCAAATCCTACATATTCGATATTCATCCTGCATCGAATCGCTCATGTTCCATATGCAACATTTTGGGCTTTTCTTTGTGGACTGACCCAATATTTTATATTGGGCCTTTTCTAAAATACCCCCATCATATAGTTCCCCCAGTTTGGGAGTCGGTCTCGTTCTGAGATTGGGTTCCAAACTCTAGAACACTTTGAAACATGCCGCCAAGTATTCGCCAACTTTTCCATTGTTGAAAATCATGCCCCCAATTGGGAGCCGGTGTTGGTACAATAGTGGCTCCCAAATCTCAAAAGGTTGCCGCTTCGACTGGGTTTCTAGCCATTATAATTCGCATCTACCTCCCGGATTGCATTTTATTTAAAAAATACTCCCCGATTTGGTAGACGGGACAATCATGCTTGGGTACCAAATCTTTCCGATCATTTACTTTTTTATAGTTATTTATTATTTATTATATATTAAAGATAAAAAAAACATGCGCTTGGATTGAATTGGAGCTATTCGATCATCGCATGAACTAACAGCAAATTTAGCTGATTCGATCTAGTAATATCTAGTATCAAATCTGGAGAAAGGTGGTGGTGGGGCTATATAAAGACACGTATTCCACCTCATTCTCATTTTTCTTTTCAATGAGGGATTTTCGTCCGTTCTGCGGCCTGTATCGAATCGTACTGATTCGATCTACCAGCACCAAATAACTAGAATTCGATATATCGGTTAGGATCGAATCATGGTGATTCGATATTGAATAAAGAAAAATTTCTTTCTTTTTAGAAGATAATGATTCTTCCCGCCTCCAACCTATTAATGGCGAGGAAAAAATTCGAGAGTCATAAGAAATCGGTTTTGTCACCCAAAAATATATACAAAGCTCAAGAAAAAACTGACAAAGACAGTTCATCGAATGTGGGCTCGCTGTCTTATAACACCTCTGCAGAAGGGTCCGCGGGGGCTGCCGCAAGAACTAATCCTGTTGTTCAGCCTACCGGAAGCTTATCCGAGAATTGAGGTGCTGGCCATTTTACCCCGTCACCGTTGGATCGTTCTACGGTCAGGCTCGGTTGCGTGAGTGCTAGCACCCGAGTGCCCTTAGTGAGAAACTTTGAGAGGCTTGGGGACTTTGTCCACGAAGGTTAGTAATGATACCAACTGCCGCCGGTGGTCGTGTTAAGGTTGATACAAGTTCTCAAATCAGATTGATGCAAGAAGGTGATGTGGTGGATGACAAGATTGCTTCCAATCTAGCGAAGTATAATGCTGAGAATCCAACATTTAGACATGTGCCACGGTCTTTCGTAGAGAGTTTCTTCACATCAGGAGGCGAGGACTGGTATACTGCTGCCAAAAGAAAGATCCTCGAAACAAAGGGCGCAGTTGAGGTTGGTGAGATTCCCCTCCTCTTCATAAACGACATCGACCATCTTGTAATCCAAGGCCGACCTCGTCTGGGTGCCTTGTCAATTATGAAGGGCTTGTGGCCTCAACTGAACCGCGGCGCGGTAGTGGAGGCTGGGGTATCTTGGTCTAGCGCGCTTTGGGCGTCTATTTTTCGCTGCTACAACGATAGTGATGTACCGGCTATGTCGGGATTACTGCGGTCTGATGGAATTGCAAGATAAACATAATGTTGTTGTTGATAAATTGAATGCGAGTATCCACAATAGTGACTACAACCGATGCACTGCTATAGCACGCGCCAAGAATTCAACGAGAGTTACTGCTAAAGCGGTTTAAGATGCTCATCAGGCGGGGTTGATAGCCAAGAAGGCTGAAGACAATGTGGCCGCTTTGCGTGCTGAAATCGCTTCTTTGAAGAGAGAGAATGATTCCCTGAAGCGGGAGATTTCCTCCCTCAAGACATTGAATGCCGGCGCCGAGAATTCCTTAGCTGATTTAGGTCGCATAGTGCGCTATTTTGAATGAGAGCATTATAAATGATCAGTTGCCAAATCATTCATGAGAAGTGGCGTTTATGAGTGGCTTGAACTGCTTCGTGGTGTCGTAGATATGAAATACGGTATGGAGCTTGGTGTTGATTAGGCTGATCATCTCATATATCTTAAGGTGGGTTTCCGAAAGGATATGTTGGACGTTAGCCGCGGTCCTACAATGGAGACCCCAGAAATTGATGATGACGATGAAGAGGAAATTCGTGCTCCAAAACATGGCGAATCGTTTTATGCTCTGTGGCACGACCTTAAAGGTGGCAGTGTGCCTGAGTCTAACACACTAGATCTGATTCCGCCTTTGAGGCATGGAGAAAGGGATGTGAAGGTTCCCGAGGATTTTCGAGCTGATTTGGATATGGTAAATAATGCCATTCATGTTGCTTTTAGCAACAGTGATGATGAAGTCACTCCACCTCCCGCGAGTGTTGCGCCACCATCAGCAGTTAGGGCTATGGTACCTCTTTCGAGCTCTAATAGGACACCTGCTTCTCGGGAGGTTTTCGTGATAGATAAAGGAAAAAGGGTTTGCCCAAATCGAAGATTCTGAGGCCGACGTTGATACTGTCAACTGGCATGTATCCTCCTCGGGATGCCATGACTGCTTCCTCCAATGCTTCAATGGCTAAACAAGCATTGAATGACTGGAATTTGATATATCCCACCAAATATCAACTTGACGGACCCCTAAGCGGTACATTGGAAGGAACTGATCCTGCATTACCAGAGGGTTGGGCGCAAGTGGATGAACTGGTGCTTACAGTGGATCAGATTCAAAGGAACTATGCCAATTCTGTTCGTTCAATGGGTCTTGTCCTCCGTCCTGAGTCCCCCAGTCGTCTACCGAGTAGCGACAATTGCACATAGCATTTTGAATATATTATGCCATTTTTGTTTCACTTATTTTTGCTCGTCACTTCTGTAACGGCTTTCTTTGGAAGTCGATTTTGTGGCTTGATATCATAGTTTCCTGATCTATACTTTAGTGTATAGTGCACCGAATCATTGACTAAATTTAATCTTTTCTTTGATCGTCTCTTGTCTACCTTTGTCTGCATTTTTCATGTACGGTATTGCATCTTGTTCTTTGAACATGTGAATTGCATGTGCTTTTAGTTGGCTGCTTTCTGCGTTCTGCCACTTTGGGTTGAATGTGTCCCTGGCATGACGCTTTCGCGGTGCATGCAGGGTGGGATTTCCAATTGGCATTCGATCTCTCGGGGGTCAAACGTACCTCCGTCATGGCACTTTCGCTGTGCATGCGGGATGAAATTTTTTATTGGCGTTCGACCTCTTGGGGATCGAACGTACCTCTGTTATGGCGTTTTTACTGTGCATGTGAGGTGAAACTTTTGATTGGCGTTCGACCTCTTGGGGGCCGAACGTAGCTCCGTCATGACGCTTTTGCTGTGCATGCGAGATGAAGTTTTTGACTGGCGTTCGACCTCTTGGGGATCAAACGTACCTCCGTCATGACGCTTTCGCTATGCAAGATTCTTACTGATGCCCCATGATTCTTCATTTGGGTTTCTAGCATCGGTTCTTTAATATCTCACCTGTAGCATTAGCATAGAGAGATATAGATATATTTTGATTTTATTTGAATGTGGCTGATCTCAGTTTCTTACTGAGGTGCTTACGTTACCCAGACTTTGCAAGGGACTCAAGCATTCGTAGTTCATACAATTCATTAGCATTCGACCGCAATTATTTTAGCTCCTACGCATAATAGCGTCTAAGGTGTTGTACATTCCACGGGCGCTTTAGCTTGGCACCTTGCATGGCCTCCAAGTAATAATAGCCTCGCGAACTGTCTTGTATTATCTTGAAAGGCCCCTCCCATTTTGGTTCCAATTTTCAGATATGCTGCTTCGCTGCTATGCTTTCAGGACCAAGTTGCCTACTTCGAAATTTCAGAATTGTACTCTTTTGTCGTAGCTTTTGGCCATTGCTGTTTTAATACGGTATGTTGGTATGCATCTTTTCTCGTTGTGCCTATCATATCAAGATCCATTTGGCGTAAATGGGCTGATTGTTTGGGATCATAATCGTGAATTTTGCGCGTCTGTATTCCTATCTTGGCTGGCAGAACCGCCTGAGTACCATAAATAAGAACGCAAGGTGTTTCTCCTGTCGATATCTTTGGACTTGTTCTATAGGCCTATAGTATTTCCTGAAGCTCCTCTGGCCAGGTTTTACCAGTTTCCTTCATTCTCCTCGCGATATAATCTTTCAACGTTTTTTTGGTGGATTCCACTTGTCCATTCGACTAGGTGATAAACAGAGGTCATATTGTGAGATATTCGCAGCTCCGCGAACCAAGATTTGATCTCCTTGCCAATGAATTGCGTGACATTATCACATATCATATACCTGGGGATTCCGAAACGGCATATGATATTCTTCCAAATGAGTTCAATCATGTTCTTTTCGGTAATGGATGACATAGCTTCCGCTTTGACCCATTTGGTATAATATTACACTGCGACTACTATAATTCTTTTTTGACCATTGTTAACAAGAAGCGGCCCAACTATATCAAGTCCCCACTGATCAAATGGACACGCCACGTCGAGAGGCTGTAGTGGTTGCGCAGGCTTGTGAATGAGGCGTGCGTGATACTGGCAGCCATCACACTGCCGCGAGAAGGCTGTGGCATCTTTTAGCAAAGTTGGCCAGTAATAGCCCTGGCGCATAATTTGTTGGGCCAATGCCCTTCTCCCAGAATAATTTTCTCAACATCCAGCCTGGATTTCTTTCATTACGTAGTCCGCCTAAATCAGGTTCAGGCAACAAAGCAGTGTGCCTTCGAATGACAGTTTGTATAGTTCACCATTGTGAATTGTGAACCTGTAAGCCTTATAACGCATATTGTGACGCGCATTTGGAGTCCTTGGGAGTACTCCTTCCCGTCAATATATCATAATCTCGTCATTCCAAGAAGGATTTTCTTCAATCGACATTATTATTCCACTCTCGTTGTAGTGCCGTCATACTTTGATATTTCAATGGGTGGCTTGTCCGTTGCTAATAAAGTAACTCGTTTCTTAACTAGAATTTCTGAAGAACTGGCGAACTTTGACAGGGCATCGACCTTACTGTTCTCATCCCATGGTATCTGAGTGATGTCAAAAAGCTGAAGCGGGCTGCCAGTGCTTTAATCTTTGCAGCGTACAATTTCATCGTCTCTTCTCTCGTCTCATACTTTCTTGAAAATGATTTGCTACCAGCAATGAGTCGGTGAATACGTCCAAATGCTCAAAGTTGAGTGCCAATGCCAGATTTATTCCTGCTATAACATTTTCATATTTAGCCTCGTTGTTGGTCACCATGTAGTTCAGACTAATGGGAAATTCAAATTATCTGCAATCCAGAGACAAAAGATGAATCCCAACTCCTCCTCCATGGCTCGTGGTGGAGCCATCGGTATGTAGAATTCATGTGGTGGTAGCCCTGCTGGTCTCTGCCTGGTCTGATATAGAAAAGATATAATCCGTGGATCTTGCCACGCTAATACACAATTTCGCCCATAAGTCTGCCAACGCTTGTGCTTTCACGGAGGTTCGCTGCCCAAATTCCAAACCGAACTCGCTGAGTTCGATTGCCCACTTGACCAATATGTCGGAGGTTTCGGGTCTCGTTAGCACGGCTTATCTGTTACAATCGTGATTGGGTGAGATTGGAAATACGGCCATAACTTCCGTGCGGTGGCCACGATTGCCAAAGTGAACAACTATATCTCCAAATAGTTCCTCTATGCTCCTTGCAGAACTCTGCTTACATAGTGGATCGGTAATTGTTGAATTCCTTTCTCTTTTACCAGAACCACACTGATGGCATGAGAGGATACCGCCAAGTACAAATACAACATCTCACTATCCTCCGATTTGGCCAAAAGCGACGGGCTCACCAGGTATTTCTTCATTTGCTGGAAGCCCTCCTCACAATCTAGTCCCCAAATGAAATCATTGCTCTTCCTCATGACCTTGAAGAATGGCAGGTTCTTTTCTGCTCAAGTCGATATGAATCTGACCAAGGCTGTCAAATGGCCCACCAAACACTGCACGTCCTTTACCGTCCTCGGTGAAGGTAAATCTGGCACTGCCCTGATTTTATCTGGGTTGGCTTCTATTCCTCTCTCGTTTACCACATATCCAAAAAACTTTCCTGTTGTTACCCCGAATGTACATTTTTCGAGTTCAGTTTCATCCCGTAAGCTCTCATGATGGCGAATGCTTCATCCAAGTGACGCACATGCTCTTCAGCCTTTAGGCTCTTCACAAGCATATCGTCAATGTATAGTTCCATGGACCTTCCGATCTGATGATAAAATATCTTCGTGACAAGTCTTTGAAAAGTTGCTCCAACGTTCTTTAAACCAAAAGGCATCACCCTGTAACAATATACTTCAGTATTCATCACAAATGTCGTTTTGCTCTGATCTTGCACTACCATGAAGATCTGGTGGAAAATTTTCTTAGAATCCATCATACTTAGTAGTGCGCATCCTGCAGTCGAATCGACTAACAAATATATTACGGGCAGAGGGAAAGGGTCCCTCGGGCAATGCTTGTTCAAATCTGTGTAATCTACGTACATTATCCATGTCGTCTCCTTCTTAAAGACCAGAACGACATTGCTCAGCCATTTTGAAAACCTCAATGCATAAATATGTCGAGCCGCTAAAAGCTCATGCACCTATTTTTTAGCCGCTTCATTCTTTTCCTTGCTAAAAGTTTCATTTCTTCTGCCTTACTGCCTTCGCATTTTTATCCATATTTAGCCGGTGTACTATGATTCTGGGGTCTATTATGTGCAAGTCGGAATCAGTCGAAGCGAATATATCTGAATTACGCCTAATACAATCTACTAATGATACAATCTTTATGATCTTCTTGACACTTTCCCTGAATAGCTAAACAATTTTGAATTCCGCTAATGGTTTCATTTTACATTCTTCCACTGCTTTAGTAGTTGGTTTTCTGCTTTCTCCCAACCTTGCTCTTAAGGCTTGGGTCGTTTTCCATTCGCATCTCTAGTCACCTGTGTTTTCTTCTTTGCTTTGACTGTGCCATCTGACTGCGCACGACGTCTCTTTGTCATCCTAGCTACTTATATCTAAAAGCAATTTAAATGGTGTTCCCACAGATGACGCCAGTATTTTGGTCTTATTTCGTCTGGTTTACAAAACACCGTAAAGTGCTGCAAAAGGGCATTTTAGATGCCAAAATAATGCTAATCTATTATAAAATACGAACTAACTTGATCCGAAATACCTACTGTCTCTTACAAGTAATTTATTCTAGATATCAATTTCAATCAAAGATTCAGATGGATTGAATTAGCGTCGTTCGATCAACGAGTGTAGAATGGCAGCGATTTGATGCTGTTGTAGACCAAACCTTAAGTATATCGAATGATTCAGGTTCGATGCGGAAGAACCTCGAATGGGAGTAGTTCGATCCTGGTCAGAGTTAAACAAGACTGTATCAAATTATGTGGAAGATCGAACTCTGAATGGTATCGAATCAAAGGTCCATCGAATTGGTGAATTCGATGTACATGAGTATGAGGTGTGTGTTGAATGACAACGGTTCGATGCTGCTGTAGACCGAACCTCGAATGATTCATGTTCGATACGGAAGATTCTCGAATGGGAGTGGTTCGATTTTGTTCAGAGTTAAACAATACTGTATCGAATTAGGTGAAAGATCGAACTCCGAAGTGTATCAAATCAAAGGTGCATCAAATCGGTGAATTCGATGTACATGAGTATGAGGTGTGTGTAGAATGAATTCCTGGGAAGGCCAGAAGACGGGATATTCATAGACTCCATCATGTGGGTCCCGTGGAAGTCGGGAGATTAATATCGAATGTCAGTGATTCGATCTACCTCTTAGATCAAATTGTGCACATTCGGTATTCATCCTGCATCGAATCACTTTTGCTCGATATACAACATTTTGGACTTTTCTTTGTGGACTAATATTTTTTAAATACCCTCATCACACTCTTTTAAATATTAAGCAATACCGGTTTACAAAGTGCAGAGACTACATTCAAATAAGATAGCATCAATCATTAATACGTTATATTATTGAACATGTTTTTGACAGCCACATACATGCTATCAAAATTTAATTATTTGTCACGAAAATAATGATCACACAGATTAGCGCGCATACACTCTCTTTCATCGCTTTGTATGCAACTCATTAATTGCGACATTTTTTTTTTAGCAGATCATGGCGCACACCGGATCCTTATTCGGAGGCAACGTTCTGTGATGGAGTTGAAAAATTCTTCAATCAACGATATTGTTACCACTTTGTTGGGGTTGAAAAATTCTTCATTCAACGATAAGAACGAATTACAATAAGAGGAGCAACTCTCACACTCGACTATTACAAAAAACCAACCCCCAAATCTCACGTATAGCTCTACGACTATTTCTTTCTATCTTCTCTCTTTTTGTGTTGGGGTGTATTTTTTTGATGATGTTCTTCATTTTTTGCAAGCTGTTTATAGAAGAGGAAATCAACAGGTGTTATGTCCAAATCAACTGCTAGAGTTTGATAGCAATATTTTGGGCATGAAATTGGAGATGCCGTGTGAAGAATGCTAGTCAAATGTGGGGAGCTGGCACTACAAATCTCCGCCTCCAGCCCAACTATGTTCTTACACAGACCAAGTTTCTCTCGTGTCACCACCTTCATTAGCATATCTGCAGGATTCTTGCTTGTGTGAATCTTAACTGGCTTCAACAGTTATTGTTCCATCACTTCGCATATCCAGTGATATCGAATGTCGATATGTTTTGTACGGGAATGATACATTGCGTTCTTGCTCAGGCTATTTCTTTCTATCTTCTTTCTTTTTGTGTTGGGGTGTATTTTTCTGATGATGTTCTTCATTTTCTGCAAGCTGTTTATAGAAGAGGAAATCAACAAGTGTTATGTCCAAATCAACAGCTGGAGTTTGATAGCAATGTTTTGGGCATGAAGTTGGAGATGCCGTGTGAAGAATGCTAGTCAAATGTGGGGGGCTGGTACTACAACTCTCACCCTATAGCCCAACTATGTTCATACACAGACCAAGTTTCTCTCGTGTCACCGCCTTTGTTAACATATCTGCAGGATTCTTGCTTGTGTGAATCTTAACCGGCTTCAACAGTTGTTGCTCCATCACTTCGCCTATCCAGTGATATCAAATGTCGATATGAATTGTACGGGAATGATACATTGCGTTCTTGCTCAGGTCTAAAGCACTTTGACTATCGCAATGAATAATGTACTCATTTTTTGTAAAGCCCAGTTCTTGAAGAAAGCGCTTTATCCATAATAACTCTTTCCCTACTTTCGCTACAACAATGTACTCAACTTCAGTGGTCGATAAAACAATGCACTTTTGTAGCTTGAACTGCCACGAAACAGCTCCCCCTGTGTAAGTGAATATGTAACTTGATGTGGATTTTCTACTATCAAGATCTCCTACCATGTCGACATCTGTGTAACCATTTAGAACTGGCTATGCTCCCCCGTAACACAAACATAGATTAGATGTACCTCTCAGGTACCAAAGAATCCACTTGACCACCTCCCAGTGCTCTTTCCCTGGATTTGACAGATATCTGCTAACAATACCAACTGCATGAGAAATATTTGTCCTAGTACACACCATCGCGTACATCAGACTTCCCACTGCCAAAGAATATGGTATCACCTCCATTTCTTCTTTCTCTTTCATCGTAGAAGGACAGTTTCTCTTTCTTAACTTGAAGTGATTTGCAAGCGGAGTCGAAACAGGCTTTGCTTTACCCATGTTGAACCTTTTCAGAACCCATTCAACGTAATCTTCTTGAGATAAGTATAACTTTCTCATTTTCCTGTCTCGCGCGATCTTCATACCTAGAATTTGTTATGCGCACCCAAATCTTTCATATCAAAGAACTTGGACAAATCTTTCTTCAAGTTATTGATTAGCGATGCATCCTGGCCAACTATCAACATATCATCGACATAAAGCAAAGGGATGATAAATTTACCATCAGCGAACTTCTTCAAATACACACATTGGTCTGCCACAGTCCTGTTATACTGGTGACTCGCCATGAAAGAGTCAAACTTCTTGTACCATTGCCTCGGAGCTTGTTTTAGACCATACAAACTTTTCTTCAATTTATAGACAAGATGCTCCTTGTCGTAGACTTGAAAACCTTCTGGTTGCTCCATGTATATCTCTTCTTCTAGATCACCATGAATGAATGCAATTTTCACATCCATCTGTTCAAGCTCCAGATCCAAACTGGCAACTAACCCAAGTATAACACGGATTGATGCCATCTTCACCACTGGTGAGAATATCTCGTCAAAGTCAATGCCTTTCTTCTGTTGGAATCCTTTGACGACAAGCCTGGCCTTATATTTCACAATATTTCCACGACCATGTTTCTTGAGTTTGAACACCCATATTTTCTTCAGTGCTCTCTTTCCATTCGGAAGTTTTACAAGCTCATAAGTCTGATTCTTCTGCAAATAATTCATTTCTTCTTCCATGGCTTGCCTCCAGCTTCCTTTGTCACTATGAGATTGAATTGTTTTGAAACTTTCAAGCTCCCCCTTCACTCGTAAGAAGGATATATTCTGATGCAGGATACCTTTGTTAATGGTATCGGTGCACGTCCAGATCGTCGAGGTTCACTATCTTCTTGTAAAGGAGGTGAGAGCTCCCCCTGCTAAGTACCTTCATCCTCGTCAGCATCATCTACATTCTCTTGGGCATCCTCATTTTCAATATGAGGTTCTGGTTGTGAAGTAACATCTTCCAGAACGCTAGTACGTTGTCAAATTGGAGCAGTTGGAGTAAAGTCATAGAATTGATTTTCGTAGAAAATCACATCTCTACTGCGAAAAACTTTCTTGGACTGTGGATCCCACAATCTGTAACCGAATTCTTGATCACCATAGCCAATAAAGATGCATGGAGTTGACTTGAGATCAAGTTTCTGCCTGAGCTCCCTCGACACGTGCAAAAGCCTTGCACCCGAACACCTTTAGGTGAGTATATGAAATATCCTTCCCTATCCATATCTTCTCTGGAACTTCAAAGTTCAAAGGAACTGACGGTGTCCTATTTATCAGATAACAAGTTGTGAGGACTGCTTCGGCCCAATATGCTTTAGGCAGCTTAGCCATATTGAGCATGCAACGAACTTTCTCAACAATGGTGCGATTCACTCGCTCAACAACACCATTATGATGTGGGGTCCTCGGCACTGTCTTCTCGTGCCTAATACCATGTTCAGTGCAATACGCTGCAAATTCTCAAAAAGTGTATTCGCCTCCATTGTCTGAGCGAAGGCACTTCAACCTCTTCCTTGTCTGTCTTTCCACCAACGCATGAAATACTTTGAAGCGATCAAAACTTGATCTTTTGATCTTAAACAGTAGGCCCATAATTTCCGTGAAGCATCGTCAATAAAGGTGACAAAATATTTGCTTCCACCGAGCGGTTCTTCTTCTATCGGTCCACACACATAAGAGTGAACGAGACTCAGTAACTCGGAGCGTTGCTTCCTGGTGGAACTGCAAGAAACTCTATGTTGTTTCCCCAACAAACAGTGCTCGCAAGGATCTAGTGCAACATCCTTCGCGAGATTGATAGCATCAATCTTGGCTAGTGTGGCCAAGCCCTTCTCGCTCATATGCCCAAGTCTTTTGTGCCAAAGATTTGGTGACGCCTCTTCTTCAACGGTGTTGAGACTTAACTCAGCACAATTTTTATGAGTTTTGAATAGCGTGCCACATATATGACCCCTCGCAACAACTATCACACCTTTCGACAGCTTCCAAGTGCCATTTTTAAAATTACTTTCATAACCCTGTCGGTCAAGGGCTACTCCTGATATAAGATTCAGCCTGAGATCCGAATCATAACGCACATCCTTGAGGATAAGAGAACATCCTATGTTGGTTTTCGCGTGCACCTCACCAATACTAACTACACTGGAGTAACTGGTGTTACCCATCTTTACGGTACCAAAGTCCCCTTATTTGTATGTAGCAAACAAATCACGATGTGGACTGGCATGAAATGAAGCTGCAGAGTCAATCACCCATTCAATTTCTTGGTTGCCTACATGAAGGCATGTCTCGTCTCCATGAGATACAAGAGCAAATTCCGATGATACTGCGACAATGGTTTCACCTTCATCCTTGTTGGAGATGTGCCTGGTTTGGAGTTGATCCCTCAAAAGCTTTCGACAATCCCTCTTCATATGACCGTACATTCCACAATAATTACAGTTTCCGTTAAATCGACTCGAGTTATCAATAGATTTACCTCTCTCTTGGGATCTACCTCGATCATGAGATCGTCCACGATTTTGACCTCGACCTCTGCCATGACCTCTTTCTCTACCTCCACCCCTGCCTTTACTTTCTGACACAATAGCATAAGATTGGTCGGCACTGACTTCTTTTCTTCTGGCTTATTAAGTAAAAATATGTCACCATTTTCATAGATACTTTACCATTGGGGGCAGAATTACTGAGGGTGACAAGAAGAGTCTCCCAATTGTCCGGCAGGGAACTTAGAAGTAGTATCGCGTGTTCCTGATCTTTGAGGTTCCAATTGGTGGCAGCAAGCTGGTTCACGAGGTCCTGGAACTGACTCGTGTGTTCTGGTATAGACGTACCACTACGAAGCTTGTATTTTACTAAACGTCTCATCAACAAGGTCTTGTTACGTGCCATGTTTGCCTAGTACATGTTAGCAAGCTTATCCCACAACGTGTGGGCACTCGTTTCCTGTGCGACATGATGGAACACACTATTGTCAATCCACTGAAGAATCTGAGCAACAGTCTTTTGTTCAACTTTTTCCAATCGTCATCACTCGTCTTCTCGGGTTTGGCACCTTTATTTTTGATTGGCCCAGCTAAATCCTTCAAATTTAGTAAATCCTCCATGCGAGGCTTCCACATGCTGTAACTAGTGGGCGTCAATCGCATCATCGTGTCCGATGTTGAATTTTCCATGTTAAAATTCAACAAGCTTGCTTGTACCCAAATGTAGAGGGTGAATTTGAGATAACGGAGCACACGACTGGGTCCAGAACGGTCTAAAACCTTGGGAACCATTCTGACCTTGTTGAAAACAGATCAAAAATTAGTTGGACCGGGGCGAAACAAGTTGGAAGGAGTTGAATCAAATTGAATCCGGTTTTGACCAAAGTTGACCGGCTGACCGAGTTTGACTGGACCAGCAGCTTTGATCGGGTCGAATCCTGGGTCGAATCCTTTCTTCTTCGCCCGGTTTTGTGAGTTAGGCCGAGTTAACTCGCCGTTAACTCGGTCGGCATGGAATGGAGGTTTCCGGTGATCGAGAAATTCCAGATATATATCTATATATATATATATATATATATATATATTCGGAATCCTTGCAACACGAGCTTCACATCGGTCGTAACAAAACGCAATTTCGAAACGAAAAAAGTTTGACGTCGAATTGGGTCACCTTCAATCGTCACTTTTTGACGACCAAAATAGCTCGAAAACTATATATTTGAAATTGTCGGACATAGAGCTTCACAACCATGATAAGAAAACACAATTTTGGGACGAAAAATTTCGGACGAAATGTTATAGAGAACAACGGAACGAAACCCGTGGCTCTTGAAACCACTTTGTTGGGGTTGAAAAATTCTTCATTCAACGATACGAACGAATTACAATAGGAGGAATAACTCTCACATTCGACTATTACAAAAAACCAACTCTCAAATCTCACGTTTAGCTCTTCGGCTATTTCTTTCTATCTTCTCTCTTTTTGTGTTGGGGTGTATTTTTCTGATGATGGTCTTCATTTTCTGCAAGCTATTTATAGAAGAGGAAATCAACAGGTGTTATGTCAAAATCTACAGTTGGAGTTTGATAGCAATATTTTGGGCATGAAATTTGAGATGTCGTGTGAAGAATGCTAGTCAAATGTGGGGGACTGGTATTACATTATACAGATCCACTGGCAAACTGTGGTAGCAAAAGAAACAGAAATTAAAGAATTAACATTTACATAGGTATGTGCGTGTGATCAGATTAATTAATCAAACAATAAGGAGACAAATATAGAATATTACGTCCATTAGGGTGTAAGGGTTTCTCGACTAGGCCTATTGCTGAATTTCCCCCTGCAGTATACCCCTAAAGATTTGGATTGAATCGTAATTATGATTAAAACTTACCTATGATATATTTATTAGATAACATTATTATTAGAATGTATTCTTTTCCTTATTTGTAATTATACTTTTCTTAGTTCTTAGATAGTATTGATTCTTTTCCTTATTTGTAATTATTCTTTCCTTAGTTCTTAGATAGCATTTATTCTTTTCCTTATTTGTAATTATTCTTTCCTTAGTTCTTTTTGTAACCTATATATATGTTGTACTCTTGATGAATAAAAATCATTCACTTCCATTTATACTATTTACACTATAATCTTTATATGGTATTAACATTATTATTAGAATATATTCTTTTCCTTAGTTCTTAGATAGCATTTATTCTTTTCCTTATTTGTAATTATTCTTTCCTTAATTATTAGATAGCATTTATTCTTTTCCTTATTTGTGATTATTCTTTCCTTAGTTCTTTTTGTAACCTATATATATGTTGTACTCTTGATGAATAAAAATCATTCACTTCCATTTATACTATTTACGCTATAATCTTTATATGGTATCAAGATGCCACAATCTCTAACGAAATCTTGATCCATGACTAATTCGACAGATTGCGCCACCTCCCCGTCCGACTCCAACACTGGCGGCCCTACAATGGACGGCTCCTCGTCCGTGATTCAGTCACGCCCGCTTCCCATTACGGCAGACCCCTCCGCGGACACTCAGGCGTTGATTCCAATCAACGCTCACCAACAACTCCCGCTTCAACTTACCGGGAGTAACTACACCCCATGGCATTCACAAGTCCGTCATCTACTCTTTGGCTACAGACTATTTGATTTCTTGGATGGCACGACTCCATGTCCTCCTCCGGGTTCCACACCGGAGAGCTTGGCGGCTCATTCTTACTGGTTGCGACAAGACTCGCTTCTCATCTCTGCCCTATTTGGTTCGAGTGCCAACTTTGCCGTTTCGCCATCGGCCCCGAACGCATCCAACAACGAGTGGCTCGTTGATTCCGGTGCATCTCACTCGCTGACATTCGATCTCAACAATCTTTCGATTCATTCCGAATATGAGGGGCCCGATGAGGTTAACACTGCCGATGGCACAGGTTTGCGTATATCCCACACATGCACTTCTCATTTTCTCTATGCCGATTGAACGTTCAAATTTGATAATATATTATGTGTGCCTCGCTCGCGGCGAAATCTCTTATCTGTTCGTCTATTTACTAAGGCGAATGATGTTTCTATTGAATTTTACTCGTCACGTTTTTTTGTTAAGGATCGCAGTTCGCGGGCTAAACTGATGCGTGGTGATTGTGTGGATGGGGTGTATTGTGTTCGTAATCCGCGCAACTTCCGCCCGCCTATGACAAACTTAGTTGGAAAACGGGTTCGTAAAAAGTGTTGGCACGAGCGCTTTGATCATCCCTCCTTGAAGATTAGTTCTTTGATTTTACACAAGTACAATTTACCTTTCTTGCCGTCGAATAATACGGACTTTGAGAATTGTAGTTCATGTTTTTTGAACAAGATTCAACAGTTGGTTTTTAATAGCTCATCCCTTATTTTGGATCATGTGTTGCATTATATTTATGGTGATGTTTGGGGTCCGTCTCCTGTGGTACCTATTTTCGGTGCTCGCTATTATCTGATACTTGTTGACCACTTTACGAAATAATGTTGGGTTTATATGCTATCTGCGAAATCTGATTTGTGCAGGATTTTTATACAATTTCGTGTTGTTGTTGAAAAGCAATTTGGCGTGCCAATTAAAAAATTTTATTCTGATAATGGTGGAGATTTTTTGGCACTTCGTACATATTTATTAATAAATGGCATAAGTTGGTTAACTACGGCACCACATACACCTCAACAAAATGGTACACGTGAGCGTCGCCATCGCCACATTGTCACTATAGGCCGCACCCTTCTCACGCTTGCAAACTTATCTCCTAATTATTGGGATCATGCGTTTTCTACGGCCGCTTAGTTATACAATAAGCTTCCTACTCTTGTATTGCATAATAAGTCACCTTTTGAGGTGCTTCATGGTCGTGCGCCTAATTATCTTCGGCTTCGGGTGTTTGGTTACCTCTGTTATCCTTATTTACGTATGTATTATTCGAGCAAATTAATTCCACCATCTCGGTCATGCATCTTCATCGGTTATTCCAACTCACAGGCAGCTTATAAGTGTCTTGATCCAAGTTCTGGCCGAATTTTTATTTCTCGACATGTTCGCTTCGTGGAAACTATTTTTCCGGGAACTCTGCCCCTGGCCTCTCCCACCATCAGTCCTACCATTGTCGTGTTATCACTTTCGCTGCCCTCACCACGGCCTGTCAATGTTCCCAAGATTCCTGCCCCGTCTCCGGTTGCTCCACCACCTGCCTCATCGGTGCATTTGGCTCTTGCTGAGCCCGAACATCCGTCGGAGCCACCTTCCCCAGCTATTGATGTACCATCCCCTATTTCAGATGCATCTCCTCAACTGGCCCACACTCATTCTATGATCACTCGGTCTCGCAATAATATATTCAAGCCTAAGGTCCTTCACCTCGTCACCAAACATCCGGTAGGTGGGCCCATTGAACCAACTTGTGCGACTCATGCTATGACTGATCTGAAGTGGTGAGCGGCCATGGCAGAGGAAATCACTGCGCTCACAAAGCATGGCACCTGGTCCTTAGTTGCGCCACCTGCTGATCGTGGAATTATTGGCTCCGAATGGGCGTTTCGCATCAAACAGCATCCTGATGGGACTATTGACAAGTACAAAGCACGCCTTGTTGCGAAAGGCTTTCATCAGCGTCCTGGCATCGACTATAAGGAAACGTTCAGCCCGGTCGTCAAACCGGTAACTATTCGCACCATACTTTCCTTATCTACTATGAATCAGTGGTCTCTTCGTCATTTGAATGTTAGTAATGCATTTTTACATGGTGATCTATCTGAGACTGTTTACATGCGCCAACCATCCGGCTTTGTTGATAAGGCCTTTCCCGATCATGTTTGTCTTCTTCATAAGACTATATATGGCCTTAAGCAGGCCCCACGGGACTGGTATCTCGCCCTTAGTGCTGCACTCATCTCATTTGGTTTTGTTTAAACCAAATCTGATACATCATTGTTCGTGTTCTCTCGTGCCTCTATTCGCCTCTTTGTGCTTGTATATTGTGATTCTACGATAGCTTCTCTTGTGTCACAACTTGCCACCAAGTTTGCGGTTAAGGATATGGGTGCTCTTTCCTATTTCTTGGGCGTTGAGGTTATACGATGTCGCGAAGGGCTGTTTCTATCCCAGCAAAAGTACATTCACGACTTGCTCTCCCTCCATAAGATGGATGGTGCTAAGCCACTCGCTACACCTATGGCGACCAATCCTCCTATCTCGTCGTCCACATCCTCAGTTGATGCCACCGAATTTCGGCAAGTTATCGGGGGTATACAGTATCTTGCTATTACACGCCCTGATATTGCATTTTTCGTTAACCGCTTGGCTCAACGTATGACATCTTCGTCTGACGCGGATTGGACCGCTCTCAAATGTGTCATTTGCTATCTTAAGGGTACTCTTGCTTTCGGTATTCTTTTTCGGACAAAGAAGTCTCTTGCCCTCACGGCCTTCTCGGATTCGGACTAGGTCGGCGACACTAGAACTGGCACCTCTACTTCGACCTATATTATTTTCCTCGGTCCCAATTCGATCTCTTGGTCTTCTCGGAAGCAAAAGGTCGTTGCTCGTTCTTCCACTGAAGCGGAGTATCGTGCACTCGCTACTGTCTCGGCCGAACTACATTGGCTACAACATCTCTTTGGCGAAATTGGTCTATCGCTTCCTTCGTCGCCACTTATTCGCTGTGACAACATGGGCGCCCTTCGTCTGTCTCTCCAGCCGGTCCAACACTCTCGGATGAAGCACATCTCTGTTGATATCCACTTTGTTCGGGACCTTGTTAACAAAGGACTTATTCGAGTCTCTTATGTTAACACTCTTGATCAACTTGCGGACTTTCTCACCAAGCCCCTTGCTCGCTCTCGGTTTTGCCTTCTTCGTTCTAAAATCTCCGTTGCTGATGGAACGTCCATTTTGCGGGGGCGTATTAGATAACATTACTATTAGAATATATTCTTTTCCTTATTTGTAATTATACTTTCCTTAGTTCTTAGATAGCATTTATTCTTTTTCATATCTGTAATTATTATTTCCTTAGTTTTTAGATAATATTTATTCTTTTCCTTATTTGTAATTATTTTTTCCTTAGTTCTTTTTGTAACCTATATATATGTTGTACTCTTGATGAATAAAAATCATTCACTTCCATTTATACTATTTACAGTATAATCTTTATAATATTGCATGAAAAGTGAAAACAGACCCGATAACATAAGTCTAGTTTAATGAAACGTGATGTTTTATATTTATATGTTACTAATTACCTGATCAACAGAATGAGTAGCATCACTACCTCCTAATATTCTTGCATCCACATAAACCTGAAAAGTGTTATGCACAGAATTCAGTAGTACCAATCAAACTCATTTCCGCACGAAGATTTTAGAAAAACTAATAATTATATTTCTAATCAAATTAATTAAACTAACCTGTATGGACAGGAGGGCTATGATAAAAAATAATGCTAACAGAATCTTCATAATTAGGAAATTCAGCTAACTCAAACAAAAATTATATCATGTGATCGATTGTGAAATTCTCTACTTTGGTACACAATCGAATTGCAAGATGCTGCCTATTTATACTTAGTACGAAAGTGTTTGCAAATGCTTTTAAAATGAACTTATGGGCTTTTATCTATAAAGAAGCTATAAATTAGTATTTAAAAGTAGGGCTTTTGCTTCTCATTCTCTTAAAATAAGCCAAAAAAAGCACAAGCCCACAAGCTGTGTAGGAATGCTTTTAAAAGCTCCTTTTAATTATTATTAATTTTTAAATATTTCTCTCTCCTAATTATCTCTAATTGCCCGTCTATACCCCACAATTAGGAAAACAAATATTCTCTAATATTTTCTTTTCCATGTTACACGTGATTGCCATATATCTATAGATATAAAACTTATTAATCCCTATTCATGCAATTCATCATCAACGTCTTCATCTTGGAAACTCATAGAAGAATTGATATTAAAGTAAGTATACACTATTATCTGCTCTCTTTTTTACTTGTAGTTTTGAATCATTGGTTATTATATACAAGAGATATTCATGTTCATAACCTGCATGTAAACATGTTTGAATGAAGAGTATTATGTATATACTTCAATTATATGTATTCTTTCGTTCGGTTCAATAAGTAGAGATCGTAGCAATCTTGCCAATCAAGAAATAAAATTTATAATTTACATTGAGGGAGGACTTGTGTGTCTTACAGCAGATTAGATTAGTTAGAAGTCTTATAAATAAATGATTATTTGAACAGATGCATCACTATCTTAATTGACTTATATATAAAAAACTAAAATGTACCAGCAAGGAAATATAATTGTTGGTTCTGGAACATTTAGAAATTTTAATTAAGAACAGGGGATGGGTATGAAAGCAAGTAAAGCATCATAATGTTCTTATTTAATTTGTCTTAAATCTTCCTCAGGAGTTGTAGGCATGCATTTTATTTTTCTTTCCGTTCTTTCATTGTTCTAGTAGTCTGTAGTTCATATTAAAAATAAACTTTATGTTACTCATTTAAATACATAGGTTTGGTAATGCAAAATCTCTTTAGATTATCCTGATTATTCAATATGTTTGATTCATATTTTAATTGATGCTTATTATTTCTTGGCATTATGCTCATCGATTAATATTTACAAAATAGATGGATTCATATAAAATCATTTTATATGTACCATTAACTTGAAATTGTATGTTATAGTTATGGATTCTTATTTCAATTGTCTTACATCCCAAATCAAATTATAACCCTGAAAATTAAAATGGACAAGAAAATCGGGCAAATAGAGCATCGTCGGGCATCAATGATGATGGATCAATGAATAGAGTTCGAGATGATATATGTACATTTATCTCATTTGCTAGAATTGGGGTTCCCGTAATTTGATATTTTTTTGATGTTACATACTAAAGTTATATTTATTATGTGGTGACGAATGATCGTGAATAATTTTAGATTACAAGAACTATTGCCTTTTGGTTTGATTAACATCTCTAAACAATATTTTTTTTAGAAGTTATAATATTTGATTGGTATAATTATACTAATAATTATGCATTTTGATGTAATAATTATAAAAATTGATTAAATTGTATTATAACAGTTTATTGTTACATTTTTAAATATATTTAAGAAAATGCATACTTGTCTAAAGTATGAGGATGTTAATTACTCATATGCTTGATCAATAAGGGTATTTAAGTCTTATTACATTATAAAAGTTGCTTCTCACTTATTTTTGCAAACACTACAACATCAATTTAAACTGCTTTAAGCTGTTTTTTTAAAAAGATTTGCAAACACCCATTGATTTAAGTCAAAAGGAGCTTCAAGTGACTTTAAGTAAAAGCTTGAAAAAAGGAGCTTCCATAAGCTCTTGCAAATACCTATATAGATTTTTGAAGGCTAAATCACGTGGGATTATTGCTATACACAAGCTGAAAATCGAATCAAACACGAACCGAAAGACCCGTGATTTAAGATAATTTAATTACCATGACACGCGTCAGATTGTGAATGCTATGCATATTTAATTTATATTATATGATAAGATTTCGTTCAATCCTCTGGGCCAATTCACTACAAGAAAAAAGGGTCATTCGCGACCGCCCGGGCGGTTGTGAATGACCCTTTTCCGGTCGCGAATGACCGGTCGCGGAAGACCTCGGTCGTGGAGGTCATCCGTGACCGCTGGGTGGTCACGACAGTCATCCGCGACCGCCCAGCGGTCACGACAGTCATCTGCAACCGCCTGGCGGCCACGGATGACCCCGGGGTCATCCGCGACCGGCAAGCGGTCACGGCCACAGCCAGCAGTCATGGCAACACCGCGACCGCCTGGCGGTCATGTCAACGGCAACGGCTCGGCGGTCGCGGGAAACACCGCGACCGCCTGGCGGTCACGGATAATATTTAAATAATCCTTGACCGCTGGGCGGTCACGGATAATATTCAAGTCATCCGTGACCGCCCGGCGGTCACGGATGACATTAAACGAAATAAAAAAATATATTTCGGTAAAATACCAGAATAAATATTTGTTTTTTGCAAATATAATGTATGGTTGGACGATTTTTTTATATAAGCATCATTTAATAGAATGATTTGTGTTATAAGTAAAGAAAAGAAGAAAATAAGAGAGTTGGTGTTTTGTTTTTTGGAGATATAAAAAAAGAGGAGAAGAAAAATTGTTGGTGTTTTGTTTTTTGAAGATATAAGAAAAGAGGAGAAGAACAATTGTTGGTGTTTATGTTTTGGATTGGGAATGAGGAAAGGAGGAGAAAGTGTTGGGTTTTAGAGAAGATAATTTGAATATAATGAAAATTAATGGGTGAAATGGTGGGTATATATAGAATTTTGGTGGAAATTTTGAATTTTCAAAAAATTGAATTTCCCCCCATTTCCAAGGTGTTTCGCGACCGCTTGGCGGTCACGAGAGGTCTTTCGTGACCGCCGGCGGTCGCGAAAGACTTTGGAATTGGTGGGGAATTCAAATTTTTTGAAAATTCAAAATTTTCACCATGAATATTATTCGTGACCGCCTAGCGGTCACGAATAAGTCTCATTCGAAAGTTTTGATTTTCGTTTGTTTAATTAAGGTTCAATGTTTGTTAAATTGCTAAAATAGTTAATACTAAGTAAATTAAAAGAGATTTTATCACAAATTGATACATTACATCTAAACAACTTGGTGTATGTGATGAATTAGTTGTAGAACATAAAATAGGTTATTCGTTCATAACTCGCCTAATCACATCTAATTCGCTATTTTAATATGTTAATTACTAATGATATACTAATTTATTACTTCAATTCACATGTAGTATTGAGACTTATTGTTAAAAATCATAAACACATCAAGATGAATCCATAAAATCAAAAAAAAATTTATGAATATTATTCGTGACCGCCGGGCGGTCACGAATGACCCATCTTTCGTGACCGCCCACCGGTCACGAACCTACTTCGTGACCGCTGGGCGGTCACGAATGACCCTCTGGGCGGTCACGAATAAGTCTCATTCGATAGTTTTGATTTTCGTTTGTTTAATTAAGGTTCAATGTTTGTTAAATTGATAAAATAGTTACTACTAAGTAAATTAAAATAGATTTGATCACAAAATGACACATTACATCTAAAACAACTTGGTGTATGTGATGAATTAATTGTAGAACATAAAATAGGTTTTTCGTTCATAACTCGCCTAATCACATCTAATTCGGTATTTTAATATGTTAATTACTAATGTTGTACTAATTTATTACTTCAATTCACATGTAGTAATGAGACTTATTGTTAAAAATCATAAACACATCAAGATGAATCCATAAAATCAAATTTTCTTTTATGAATGTTATTCGTGACCGCCGGGCGGTCACGAATGACCCTTCTTTCGTGACCGCCCAGCGGTCACGAACCTTCTTCGTGACCGCCCCGCGGTCACGAACCTACTTCGTGACCGCTGGGCGTTCACGAATGACACTCTTTCGTGACCGCCCAGCGGCCACGAATAAGTCTCATTCGATAGTTTTGATTTTCGTTTGTTTAATTAAGGTGCGATGTTTGTTAAATTGATAAAATAGTTACTACTAAGTAAATTAAAATAGATTTTATCACAAAATGACACATTACATCTAAAACAACTTGGTATATGTGATGAATTAATTGTTGAATATAAAATAGGTTATTCGTTCATAACTCGCCTAATCACATCTAATTTTGTATTTTAATATGTTAATTAGTAATGTTGTACTAAGTTATTACTTCAATTCACATGTAGTAATGAGACTTATTGTTAAAAATCATAAACACATCAAGATGAATCCATAAAATCAAATTTTCTTTTATGAATGTTATTCGTGACCGCCGGGCGGTCACGAATGACCCTTCTTTCGTGACCGCCCAGCGGTCACGAACCTTCTTCGTGACCGCCCCGCGGTCACGAACCTACTTCATGACCGCTGGGCGTTCACGAATGACACTCTTTCGTGACCGCCCATCGGTCACGAATAAGTCTCATTCGATAGTTTTGATTTTTGTTTGTTTAATTAAGGTGCGATGTTTGTTAAATTGATAAAATAGTTTCTACTAAGTAAATTAAAATAGATTTTATCACAAAATGACACATTACATCTAAAACAACTTGGTATATGTGATGAATTAATTGTTGAATATAAAATAGGTTATTCGTTCATAACTCGCCTAATCACATCTAATTATGTATTTTAATATGTTAATTACTAATGTTGTACTAATTTATTAATTCAATTCACATGTAGTAATGAGACTTATTGTTAAAAATCATAAACACATCAAGATGAATCCATAAAATCAAATTTTCTTTTATGAATGTTATTCGTGACCGCCGGGCGGTCACGAATGACCCCTCTTTCGTGACCGCCCAGCGGTCACGAATGACAACGACAAGTTGGCATTCGCGACCGCTAGGCGGTCACGAACTGCCAGATTTTCATTTATAAATACCCTTTCCCTTACTTTCCTAATTCACAACAATCTTCACCATTTATTAAGGTATTCTCGTTTTTTTTATTTAGAAGGTCAACTATATTTTTATAAACTAAATATTGGTATGATATGTTAACTTGTTTATTCATTTCTTGATAGATATTGGCGTAAACACGTATTTTGTAATAATTACAAAATACGTGTTTTGTAATAATTTAAAACACGTGTTCTTGATATATTGTTATACGAAGAAAGTGAAAACATGGAGCTAAATAGTGATACTGATTAGTTCAAGTGTTTTGTAATAATTTAAAACACTACTTTGTGACGCACTTTATTTGTAACGATTTGGTAGTGTTGTAAAAGACATTACAATAATGAAAATTTAACAGTCCAACATTACAATAATGAAAATTTAACAGTCCAACATTACAATAAGGAAAATTTAACAGTGCAATATTACAATAAGGAAAATTTAACAGTCCAATATTACAATAAGAAAAATACTACTAATCATCTGAACTATCATCCAACCCATCATACTCCCCATCATCCTCACCACTCCCAAGACCATCCTCAACACCCAGTTCTACATAATCGTCCGCTAGCAACGACGCCATAATATCATCGACATCGCCGTCCTCATCGCCATCAGAGTACTCCTCGATATACGCAGGCCTATCGAAAGAACTGGGAGCAAATGGATCTGGCCTACGATGCGGCATATGAACCGGTGGAATCACAGCTTCGTTCCTACGTGCTTTCCTCATGAATATAGAATTTGGTATTGGTGGAAGGTCCACGTCCACCTTTTCTTTAAGCAAGCATCTCCATAGCTCCATAGTGGCTTTCATATCAGTCATCCTTTGATCACTGCGATAGATATTGCGATCATTCTGCGTTTGTAATTCGTCGATGCAGGCCTGTGAATAATCTTCTTGTTTCCTGTATTTAATGTTGAACGCCTCCGGGTGTGCATCCCTCGGTAAGCCCTTCGCCTTCCCCTTCTTCACAGGACCAAATGCATCGGTCCAACAGTCGGGATCGAACACCGGAAGCTTAGCTGGGCGGGGATATCTGGTCCTCAATAGTTCCATGTACTTTTTCTGCATTAACATTTTAAAGAATCAGTATTGATATTAGAATAAGTAATTTAAAGCTAGTTGAGGAAGATAAAAAGGAGTATGAGGTTGAAATAACTTACATAAATTGCCTTCGACGCAGCATCTACCCAAGTCCGCCGAGCTGGAACTCCTGTGTCACCGCCCGTCCCCTTCACCCGCTGCGTGTGACCACGTCTGTAGGCCTCATCATATCGAATAGGGTATGTTCGTGTAGGGTCCTCCTCAGCCTACACATTTCAAAAAAGAGTACGTCAAACTTGGCTTACACATATATTAAGATTATTTAATTACACCCATATTGTTAATTTTCATAAGTCATACCAGCCGACGTCTGAGCTCCTCTAGGTCGAGGGATCCACCCCCAAAAAGTGGGAGGTGCCTTCACCCCCTCATTTGGCTCCTCGCCTCCTCTCTTGTTTTTCTTAGACTTATGCGACACCTCTTGGTGATCCTCGGTGGCCCAATGCTTAATCGCCGCCGCCTCTAACCCGTCGTGCATCCAAGTTTTGTCTTTCCCGGCCCATTTCGGATCCACAACCCTCTCAAAGTATTGTCTCTTCGTGTTGTATATCAAATTCTTATAACACTACTTCGCCTTCGTTTCGTAGGTCCGTTGTACTGCGTATTTTTCTCTCTCACGAATACCATATATTTTCTGCCAATTAATAAAATTTGATTTATGAATATATTAAATTAAATAATATGATATAGTTGTGAAATAATTCCTCACCGTAAATTTAACAAACATTTGGCCTCGCACAGTTTTGGGCATCGTCAAGTAGGTAGGCCAGAACTCCTTCATGAACTGTCTGATCAACTCCGTGATCGTAGTCGCAACCTCGTTGCTAGCGGGGTTCATAAACAGGCCACGAGGGCACAATTTAATGAGCTGCATTTGTGTCTGGTCATTGGGTTGTTGTGCACCTTTAGAGGTGCCTCTAGGTGGACGCTGATGCGTGACATTGAATACTCCCGATGCTGGAGTATCACTCGGCCTCTCGCTCGGGCCAGCTCCGGTGGAACCAGCGGAAGATGGTGCTCTAGCCCTAGATCCTGATGCAGTGGGTGCGGCATCGGGCACGGCAGTGGCATCAAAAGAAAGTCGCCGATGTAGTAAAGGCGTCAACGATGTAGACGAGTTGGGGGTTGCAGCTTCGCGACTACGACCGCCATATGTGATAACTATACGAGGTCCAAGACTACCTCGCCCACTAGCAGTAGGGGGAACATCAGGAACATCGGGAACATCAGGAACATTCGGATCATTAGAAACACTTGAACGTTGTTGACCACTGCCACCCCGACGACGACGAGTGCCTGCCATATCGAATATATGCTAGAAAAATACGAGAAATTATCTAAGTTAGATGATTCAGAGAGATTCCCTAAAATTCAGTCTTTACTAAGTTATAAAGATTTCCTAAAGATCATTTGTACTAAGTTATAAAGAACCCCTAAAGATTATTTGTTCTAATATATAAAGATTCTCTAAAGGCATCATTTCTAAGTTATAAAGTTCCCTAAAGGCGTTATTTCTACAAAAAGAACATTAACCAATAATTTGACATGCATTTAAACTAATAGTTTAACATTAAATTACCGCGACGGATAATAATACATTAAATTACCTAAAGTAACAATTTAATATTAAATAAAGATTCTCTAAAGGCATCATTTCTAAGTTATAAAGTTCCCTAAAGATCATTTGTACTAAGTTATAAAGAACCCCTAAATATTATTTGTTCTAATATATAAATATTCTCTAAAGACATTATTTCTAAGTTATAAAGATCACCTAATTGCATTACTTCTAAGTTATAAATATTTTCTAAAAGAATTATCCTTAAGTTATAAAGATTCCCCTAAAGGCACTATTTTTAAGCTATAAAACTACCTAAAGGCACTATTTTTAAGTTATAAAAACCACCTAAATGCACTATTCCTAAATTATAAAGATTTTCAAAAGGCATTATTTCTAAGTTTGACATTAATAAAACTAAACTTATAATTAAACAATTAAAACTATTACTAAACCATTAAATATAAAACATAATTAAAAAACTAAAAAGATAAATATTTAAGAGAGAGAGAGAGAGGAGGGGACTTACAAATGTAAGGAATGAGAGAGGAGGAGGGGGGTTTATATAGAAAACCCCCCTCCCATCCCGCCTAGTGGCGTCCGCGACCCCTGGGCGGTCGCGGACGCCATGGCGGGCAAATTCCCGCCTATTGGCGTCCGCGACCGCTGGGCGGTCACGGGATTTATGTCCGTGACCGCTCAGCGGTCACGGGGCTATCCGTGACCGCTGAGCGGTCACAGTGTTGTTTACCGTGACCGCCGTGGCATCCGCGACCGCCGGGCGGTCACGATGGTATCCGCGACCGCGGAGCGGTCACGGATGCTCGTGACCGCCCGGCGGTCACGAGCCGGCGGTCACGAATGACCCCGGATTCTTGTAGTGATTTTGGCCAATTGGTGTATTATATATAAATTTCTCTCAATAATTTTCCTCTATGTATAGGATCAATAATGATACATATGTCGACGTTTTGCATTGATTACGATTTTAGTAGATCCAGCTACCCGCAGCAAAATTATTTTTAATTTGTGAATTCGATTATGGTTCTTCTGGTATCTTCGATCTCAGTTGAATAATTGCATTCAATAATGCATGCATATATGTACGTATAACATATTACAGGGAGTCAGGAACAGTACGTATCGAGCTTGAAATTAAAACGTAAAATCACTAATATATGTGATGTATACATGATTTGGGTCTAATTTAAGATGTCACTGAACTTATAATGAAAGTTTAGTTTTTGCCAACTCTTATGTTTTATTCGTCATAATTAATTTCCTTTCCATTAGATCAATTATTATATTATATGTACACACACGCACACTTTTCATTTTAATATATAGTTTGGGGTTTTTAAGGACGTTTTTCTATTCGATTTGGGCTCAATTCGGATCGGCCCAACGAAAATTTAAATTGATATTGTTTTGTTAAATCATTAGGATAAGTTAATCTTTTAGATAGTATTTATCTTAATATTATTATCTTATCTTTATAAGATATCATTCTATCTTTAAAATTATCCTACTAGATATTAACCGTATCTCTTATATATGTATCTAGACATAATATTATACATGTACGTTGGATATCTTCTATGATCATGCAGAATCCATCAAACAAAGCAAGGAGATCGGATCGGATCGGATTGGATTGCAATTGAATTATCAGCGTGCTTATCAGATAAGGAAAGAAGATATTTCGGGTTTGCAACTGGAGATCTGATGAAGATTCTGCTCATACCTATATAAGGAGAACTCGACAAAATTAGAGGACAACCTTTGAAAATGATATTTTGTGATTTCAGTCGGATGCAAACCCCGTGGACTTGGACCGAACCACGTTAAAAACCTTGTGTTCTTTATCGGCTTATGTTTAACTGTTTCTTAGTCACAATTGCAACAGTAAAACTGGTTTTAAAGTTTAAAGAACTAATATCTGTATTATTTTCGGGTACAGTTTGCAACTGCTGTCAAGTTCAACTGTATTTGGTTACAAGTAATATAGATTAAAGATCTTTCAATTGGCATCAAGAACAGGTCACTATATTCTATACTGTAGATTCTGGTTTAAGTGATCTTTTTTGTTTTTTTTTCTTTCATTGATGGAAGAAATGAGGGTAGGTCTTTCGATCACAAGACCACCAATGCTAACCGCAACCAATTACTCCTACTGGAAAAATCGCATGCGAAATTTCATTAAACAGCAGGATCAAACGGCGTGGAAAAACATTCTTAAAGGGTGGAGCCCTCTAGTAGATGACTAGGGCAGAGTAAAATCTGAACTTTAGTGGATCGATGTAGAGAAACTCCTCGCAAAACATAATTCTACTGCTTTAAATATCATTCTTGTTTCTGTCGATTTTGATCAGTATAAATGTATTGCTATCTTTGAAATTGCTAAGGATGCGTGGGAGGCCATCACAAATGCTCATGAAGGAAACTCCAAAGTTCGTGCATCCATGTTGCAACTTCTGAATGATCAATTCGAATTCATGTCGATGGGAGAATTGGAAACGATTACTCAATTTCACTCAAAACTCAGGAACATTGCAACTGAGGCTACCATGCTTGGAGCAGACTTTCCCGATTCACGTATTATTCTCAAGATGTTGAGATCTCTACCCGGGAGGTTCGCAATGAAGATTGCAGCCATTAAAGAAGCCAATGATATTTATACTCTTTCCCTTGGGGAACTGATGGGATCACTTACGGTATGGGAAATGAAGCTGAAACAAGAAGATGACAGATTTGCCAAAGGAGTTGCATTTCAAGCAAGTCTTGTGCAGAACACTCCAAACATGGATCTCACACAATCCGTGTCTCTCCTTGCAAACCGGTTCAGCAAAATGAACAAAGAATGGAATAAAGGTAAAAATTCCCATATTGTTACAATTCGCTTTGATTCATTTATAAAACCTTCCGCTACTAATAGACTTGAAAAGAAGAGATATGAGAAAGGTGTTCAATGTAGGGAATGTCAAGGATTTGGTCACATGAGTACTGATTGTGGAAACTTGCTAAAAAAAAGCCGAGCACTGCTAACATCATTGAGCGACGATGAAACTGACAGCAGCGAAAAAGAAACTGAGTAAATGGGTGATGTAGCATTTACATCTATCTTCTCACCAAGAGAAAATACTGCTGTTGCAACTTACATTCTGACTGAATCCGATAGTGATGAGTCAAAGTCAAATCAAAATATTGAACTTGAAGCTCAGTTCAAGACTATGCATCCATATGGTAGTCCAGTTAAAATGAACAAATAATTTCAGGAACTTGAAAGGAAAGTACTTACCCTCTCAATGGAAAATGATCACATCTTTGAAGATCTTGGTACAGCACTTGCAGCCCAAAAGGCACTAAATGAAGTTCTAGTTCTCACTCAAAAAGAATTAGAATCAGTCATGAAGAGTGTGAAGTCACTGACTCTTGGAAATGAGAAGTTGGGGAAAGTTCCTGACACCAAGCAAGTTGCAACTAGAAAAACCGGAGTTGGATTTGTTGATATCGGTGAACCAAAGTTTCTTCAAAATGCAAATATTACAATGTCAAAGAAGAAACGAATACCTAGAGAAGTGGAAACTCGACTGAATTACTCAAACATTCACCAATAGAATTCTCAGGTAAATCCTAGTTACAATTTGAACAATGCTAACTATTTATCGTTTTCTGTTGACATGTCACAAAGAAGCAGATTTGTCCAACATGCCATCCTTGTGGAGTTAAAGGGCATATTAGACCATACTGCTACCAGCTGCGGGAATCACAATCCCCTACACCTTGTGAACCTACTCCAATGGTTCAAAATATAAGGAAGAAGAATACAAGAAAGAAGGCAACGAAAATATGTAAAATCTGTAAAGAAAATATGGGTTGAAAAAACTGCCAAAACAATTGATTGCCTTGTTACTTGCAACTCTGCTTCTAAAAAATTTATTAACTCATGGTTCCTTGATAGTGGTCGCATCAGACACATGACGGGAGACAAAGGTGAAATTGTCGCATCATGAATTGACACAACAACTTTGAGAGTTAAGTTGGCGTTGTCTTAACTCAATTGTGATCTTCTTGAATATTGTAACATGCAGCGGAATTAAAAAAACACAAGATGATGTAATTTTAAGAAGTTTTCAATATTATTAAGAACTTCCAAGCCTAAGGCCAAATAACCAATAAAGGTTTTAACGAAAATGTTCCTCACAACAATTTACTCACGCTCTTTGTTGATCGGACTCAACGAAGCAGACAAGTAAGAACTACTTAACTTCTATGAACTAGACGTAGATAGTTGATACAAAAACTTCGCAAAAGCAAGACGAAGATAATACAACGTATAATTAATCTCTCAGGTTGTTTTGCGCTATTGTCTTGTATTCATCTTGATGAACTTCACATATTTTATAGATTTCTTGAAACTTGCACACCAAGATGTGTTGTTCACAGTTTTGGTAACTCTTGTTGTTTCCTTCTTGGATTTTGGCTTCTTTGTGAACTCGATATCTTTCTTGAATATGTGTTTCCTTTATTACCGATCTAGCAAGGTAACACATCTTCTTCAAATTGGAGTAATCCTGGAAAGAATCTAAGTTGCAGAGAACCGCCAATTTGTTTCCTTCTTTGCAAACCGTGTTGAGTTGACTATTCAACTTAACTTGAACTATGGAAACTTCAAGTAAGGAATCATCCATAGCTATTCCTTATGATTAAGATACATTCCTGGACATAAACATAAACAACTAAAACCGTGGAACTTGATTAATAAGTGAATGAAGGCAAAACTTAAATTTTGCAATTAAAGAACAGTTTTCGTACAGGCTCTCTGGTTTCAATGTTATCCTCAATGTTGTCCCAAAATCGCATAACATTGATTCCAGAAAACCCTGCACTTTCAATCTCCCCCTTTTTGCCTTTCTTCACAAAAACCAATACCTGTTTCAATCAAGTTTTATATCCAGAAAGTTAGAATCAACAAGAAACAAATTAAACTACTAACTTGCTCCCCCTCAATGCAAGTTAACATATTCAATGTTAAACTGTCAAAGACAAGTATTAGGGTCATCGCTACATCAAAAGATGTTCAGACCCCAACATTCATCAATGTTGCCTCAATATTGAAACCAGTGAGTTTCCTGCATACAAGGTTAACCAGAACAACAATTCAAAATGTGCTTTCATAAGCAATAGCAGTTAGAACAGTTCAAACAGTAGTAATACATAGAGTTACAGGCCATAGCTAGATATCAAGGACATGTCCCTTGATCAAAATAAACCAAATAGAGATAATGTACCAGCAACACTGAAAGTGCAGGTATTCTGTCAATGTTAGTTTAACATTGAGAAGTCAATGTTAGAGTAACATTGCTGGAGCAGAATCCGATTTACAATCTTGATTATATTCTTTATTATTGTTTTGCCTTATTCATTTAACTAACTGAGTTCCACAGTTGTAATTGTCTTTGATTATTATTCAGGAAACAAACTTGTCATAGGTTGCACGCTCAAGTTTCCAAGAAGGAAAGTTTCCTTAATTAAGCAAACCGCTCTACAAGGAAAGATGAGTTCGAGTGGAACTAGAAATGCTTTCCAAGATCAAGTCCTGATTTGAAGAAGGAGTCTTTCCTTAGTTAGATCACTAACAAAGGAACTATTATTCAAGAAGGACTGCGAGAACAAGGAAGAGGAGTTCGAGAAGGAAACAAGGAGAATTACAAACCGTGTATAACACACCTTGAAGTCCAAGATCAAGAACCTATATATAGGTGTGAAGTACATCAAGACAAACACGAGACAAGAGCCAATCAACCCGAGAGATTAATTTACAGTTGTTGAGTGTTGTCTTGCTTTAGCAAAGTTTGTGAGTTGTTAGAATATATCTAAGAGTGAGGAGCTTTTAGAGATAGTCGAATCAATTCTTGTGTACTTTGCTTAGTTCAATCAATTTAAGAGTGAGGAGCTTGAGAGTTGAGAGAACGACCTTTGTTAAAACCTTTACGGGTTATTTTTCCTACGGCTCGAAAGTTAATATAATCTTATATTTACTTCTTAAACTTGTTGTTTGTTTATTCCGCTGCACTATTACTCTGGTCTGTTGTTAAAGTAACATCGCTGAGTTAACAACGTACTAATCTACTGTTAACACTCCAGTGTTAAGTTAACAACAACAACGTATCAACCCAATCCACAATTTCAATTGGTATCAGAGCCAAGCACCAACTTCATTGGTGTTTGGCGTTGATACGACAAGATGGACAACTCCAATCCCAATACCAGCAGATTGCCGGTATTAGATGGTCCCAACAACTATGCCTACTGGAAGATCAGACTCAGAGTCCATATCAAATCCATCGACCTAAGAGCTTGGGACGCAGTACTAGAAGGCTACACCATCCCCTACTTGCCAAGAGATGGAGATGATGATCTGGTACCTAAGCCAAGACGACAATAGACAGCCAACGAGATTGCTCTCTACAACTTCAATGAAAATGCTCTCAATGCTATTTTTAGTTGGGTAGGTAATCATATGTTCAAACTTATTCAAACTTGTTCTACTGCTAAAGCTGCATGGGAAGTTCTTGAATTACATTGTGAGGGTGATGTGGCTGTGATGGACTCTAAATATAGAAAACTTTTGAGGGACTTTGAGAAGATATAGATGGGTGAGGATGAAAGCATTGATACCTATTTTGAGAAACTTCTAGATATTGCTAATCAGTGCCAAAACTTAGGTTTTATCATCCCAAATCAAACCATGGTCTATAAAGCTTTTAGAACATTATCTTCAAATTTACTGTCAAAAGAATTGCTATGAATGAGTCTAGAGATCTTGCCAACATGGACTTCCAAACATTAATGAATACTCTAAAAGAATTTGAACTAGAATTCCTAGCAAAGTCCAGTAAACAACTTGATTTAGCCTTACTAGGTACTAGCTCAGATTCTACATGGAGTGATGAGGATTAATATGAGTTGATCTCTTCTAACTATGGTAACATTACTAGGAAGTTTAGTAAATTGGGTTACAAAGATAAAAATAAAGAAAAACAACCTGGTAATGCTTCCCTTGGTTATAAGAAACTGCCCCCCAAAGTTTGTAAAGTACATGACATCTAAAAGCACGCCTCAAGATACTGAGAAATTGAAAGATGTCTAGTGCTATGAATGTAAGGGGTATGGTCAATTTAAACATGAATGTGCTAACACCCTCAGAACAAGAGGGAATTCTCATTGGGTTTGTGTAGATGACTTCAATGAAGCTGACTTCGAATCTGGAACAAGTGCCGATGAACAATCTGAGAAAATCAACACTGCTACTCTTTGCACTCGGATCACCTGGTTAGAAGAAGAGTCCAGAAATTGCCAGAGTTCTCAATGTTACTCTAACATTGGAGAACCAACAGCAAAGCCGGAAATCTTTTTTGGAGACTGGAATAACCATGATACACAGGTTATCTATGATGTGCTCTCTGATTCTGAGGATACTAACTTTGATTGTTTTCATGGCTCAGTTGATCTAGAAGAAGAGTACTTCAATGAAGAAAAAATGTCCGAGGAGGAAATTCTAGATGATCTACATACAACCTTTCTCAGACTGAGAGAGAGAGAATGTCAAACTCATGAAGAGTAACAAGGCACTGATGCATGACATTGAATGTTTGAAGAACATGCTGAGACTCTATGAGAGAGATCTTGACAAAGCTGAAGTTGAGCTGAAAGAGGTAAAAGAGAAACTCAAAAAGGATTCACAGATCATAGCCAAATGGAATTGAGGTGCTTCTAAACTTGATGAGATACTTAACATGAGTAACAAAGGTACATGTGGTCTGGGATTTGTTGAGAAACCTTCCTCTTCTAATGTTAATTCTGCCTATTTAACTACAAGCTTTGTTAAAGAATCTGATAATGTGAGGTCTGGAACTATTAACACCGTAAAAAGTAAACCTACCTTTATCTGCCAGTACTGTTTTCAACCAGGCCACATTAAACCATTATGTAGAAAATTCATAAAAGAATGTGGTAAGAAAACAACCTCTAGGTCCAATGTTAAAACTACAACAGGTTCTGATGTTAGACTAACATTGGGTGCAGGACAGAAATGTAGAACTTGGATTGAAAAAACCAAAACCCCTAAGATTAAAGTTGTATGCAATGTTGTTTTCTCTGCTGTGTACTCTAACCTTTCAGGTAAGTGGTACTTCGACAGTGGATGCTCAAGACACATGACAGGCAGCAAAGAAAATCTTAAACAAATGATACCTTTGAGTTCTGGAACAGTGACCTATGGAGGAGGCACCAAAGGAAAGATCATTGGCAAGGGGACTCTGGATGTTGATGGATTTCCACCCCTGAAGGATGTGTTGTTGGTAGATGGGTTAAAGGAAGATCTAATCAGTATCAATCAGTTATGTGATGATGACTTACTGGTTACATTTGACAAAGTATCTTGTGATGTTTATGATAGTGACAATGTTCTTGTTATGACATGTACTAGATCCAAAGATAACTGCTACCTAGCCCAAGAGGAAGCAGAATGTTTCCATGCCAAGATAGATGAGGCTTCTATATGGCATAGGAAACTTGGACATGTTCACTACAGAAACCTTGAGAAATTATATAAAGTTGATGCTGTAAGAGGCTTACCCAAGCTGCCTTGTCTAAGTAAGCTTGTGTGTGGTGATTGCCTCAAGGGTAAGCAAACCAGAGCAGTTCATACACCCCTACAGGTACAGAATGCTAACCCTAGATCTAGTAGATGTTTTGAATTACTGCACATGGACTTAATGGGTCCAATTGAGGTAAGTAGTCTCAGTGGTAAGAGATATGCCTTTGTGAATGTAGATGACTTCTCTAGATACACTTGGGTAAAATTTCTTAAAGAAAAGTCAGAAGCTTTTGATCAGTTCAAAATCCTTTGTGCTAGTATTAAAAACTTGTATGGCTCCAGTGTGATTAAGATTAGGTCTGATCATGGTAAAGAATTTGAAAATGCTAGTTTTGATAACTACTGCAATGCTAAAGGTATTTTCCGTGAATATTCAGCTCCTAAGACCCCTCAGCAGAATGGGATTGCTGAGAGAAAGAACAGGACTCTTCAAGATATGGCCAGAGTTATGCTCAATGCTAAAGATTTATCCAAAAGACTCTGGGCTGAAGCTTTAAATACTGCTTGTCACATTAGTAACAGGGTGTATCTTAGACCTGGAACTAACATGACTCCTTATGAACTCTTGAAGGGTGTAAAACAAAATGTTGCATACTTTCATGAATTTGGATGTGATTGTTATCTTCTTAATGACAGGGATTATCTGAGTAAATTTGATTCTAAAAGTGAAAAATGCATCTTTGTAGGATACTCAACCAACAGTACTTCCTTTAGAGTCTACAATCTTAGATTGAAGACAATTCAGGAATCAGTGAATGTTGTGTTTGATGATTTCACTCTTGATACAGGTACTGATGACATCTTAGTTCCCAATGTTGAACCAACAGTGGAAACTGAGAATGTTACTCCTGACAATGTTACACCAACATTGGAACTAGAAGCTGGAAACACTGAACAGGAGTCAGGGAACGATGTTGGACTAACACCAGCAAGATCTGATGTTAGACTAACAGCAGAGGATTCTGACTCAGAACATGAAGTTGCCTCTGAACCTATAAGAGATCCCTCAGCTAGGATTCAGAAAGATTATCCAGCATCCCAGGTAATAGGTGAACTCACTGAATGGGTAAGGACACGCAACAGAGAAAGACTTGACTATAGAGATATGGTAAAATTGTGTTTCTGTATGAACTTCACTTGTACTTTTGATAATGCCCCTTGTTTTGTCTTCACCATAGAACCTAAGAATGTGAATGAAGCCCTTCCTGATAACTTTTGGATTAATGCCATGCAGAATGAACTATTACAGTTTACTAAGAACAATGTCTGGATACTTGTACCTAGACCACCTAATGTTAATGTAATAGGGACAAAATGGATATTTAAAAACAAGAGTAATGAGGAAGGGGTTATAGTTAGAAACAAAGCTAGACTAGTTGCTCAGGGGTACACACAAGTTGAACGTGTAGATTTTGATGAGACATTTGCTCCAGTTGCTAGGATTGAATCTATTAGGTTACTTCTAGCCATAGCATGATGTCTTAAGATAAAACTATACCAAATGGATGTAAAGGGTGCGTTTCTGAATGGACTGATTGATAAGGAAGTATATGTTGAACAGCCTAAGGGATTCACAGATCCTAAGTACCTCAACCATGTGTACAAGCTTGAAAAGACCCTGTATGGACTTAAACAGGCACCTAGAGCATGGTATGAAAGGCTTACAAAATTCCTATTAAGTCTTGGCTTTGTTAGAGGTGAAGGAGATAGAACACTGTTTGTTTTGAAGAAAGATTCTCATGTCTGTATAGCTCAAATAAATGTAAATGATATTGTTTTTAGCTCAACTAACAATTCTTTTCTAGAAAAAATTGTTGAATCAATGACAGGGCAGTTTGAGATGAGCATGATGGGAGAATTAACTTTCTTCCTTGGTCTTCAAGAAAAACAAACAGGTAATGGGATTTTCATATGTCAAGAAAAGTATGCAAAGAATTTGGTGAAAAGGTTTGAATTGACAGATTCAAAGCCTTGCAAGACTCCCATGTCTTCATCAGTGAAGATATCCAGGGATGTTACTGGTGCAGATGTTGATCCAATATTGTACCGTTCAATGATAGGAAGCTTACTCTACTTGTCTGCTTCAAGACCTGATATAATGTTCTCTGTTTGTGTGTGTGCTAGGTACCAGGCATGTCCAAAGCAGTCACATCTGATTGCTGTGAAGAGAATTCTTAGATATATTTCTGGCACAGTGGCCCTTGGTATATGGTACTCTTATGACACTGACACAAATCTTGTAGGTTTCAGTGACTTAGACTGGGCAGGTCACACTGATGATAGGAAGTCTACAAGTGGAGGATGTTCTTATCTGGGGAACAACTTGGTCTCATGGTACAGTAGAAAGCAAAATTGTGTGTCACTCTCCACCGCTGAATCTGAATACATAGCAGCAGGCAGTTGTGTCACCTAGTTGGTATGGCTTAAACACATGCTACTCGATTATGGGTTAAACAGTGATACCTTACTTATGTTCTGTGATAATCTTAGTGCTATAAGCACCTCTAAGAACCCTGTGCAACATTCCAGAACTAAACATATTGATATAAGGCATCACTTTCTGAGAAACATGGTAGAAGATAAGCTCATTGACATTGAACACATTGAAACTAACAATCAGCTTGCTGATATGTTCACTAAACCCTTAGATTCTGAGAGATTCTTCAGTTTGAGGAATTCTCTTGGCATGTACATTGTCTAGGGATGTTAGTGCACCAGTGTTGACATAACACCACTGTCTAGCACTGGTTATTGGTTGTGGTGTATCTGTAATTCTTTTATGTTTCCTTTTTGCATTCTTCTTTCTTGTATCTTACATCTTTGTTAGAGTTTATGTTGGGTTGTGTGGTTAATCTGTGCAAATAGTTGAATTGACTGGTGGACATGTACATTTCAAGAGTTTTGTAAAGTAAGAACTCTGTTGTTAGTCTGTGAATGTTAACCTAACATCTGGGAGAAGCTGGGGTACACAGAGCTCACTACTCTGATGTTATTCAGTTGTGACATATCCATGTTAGGTTAGACAAAGCATGAAGAGAAGCTGGGGTACATGATGTTGAGAGCTTCACTGTCATTCAGTTGTGCTTATTTTTGTGTTTTTGTCTGTGGCGAAGGTTATTCATGATAGTGATCCTTACTACTGGGGTGCTTTGAAGTTTCGACTGCTTGCATTCAGTAGCAGTGTTCACTTGGTATTTCCCTTGTAAACAGGTTGGTAAACAGGTATGCATGAGGAGTTGGGGTGACGAAGTATATGATAAATGTATTGTCTTCATTCAGTTCCTTTGTACATGCCCAATCTGCAGTTGATGGTTAAGTTGCTGGAGTGTGTGGAGTCTTGTGCTGCCGACATTCAGTGATGAAACTATCCTTTTACATTCACAATTTTTTGTTCAAAAGAGTTCGTGATCATAAATAAAGATAAATTGGTTTGTCCTGATCCCAGTCAGTAAAGTTGTTTGTACTTGGTTACCATCTTCCAATGTTGATCTAATATTGTTGCATTATTTCTGCATTTGTTTTTTCCTTTGTCGGTTTGGGCTTAGGGGGAGTAGTAATCCTAGGAATCATGTGAATCATGTGTTGAGGCATACTTTGTGGGTGACTCACTGCAGGTAAAACACTATGTTTTGTGATCTTCTATACTGTAGGAACATCTTTTCCCTGGATATGTATATCCACTATGTGTTTTTCTGTTTGATGTGTTACTTACTCATACTGATGATCTTAATCTATGTCTTTGTACCTATGTACTTGGGTGAGGGTTCAGATTAATATACAGGAATATCTCACGCTCTCACATAATGCTGCCTTGGATGAAGCCCTGCACCTACAACTTCCCTCCCTGATGTTAACTTACCAATGTTAGTTAAACATTGAAACATTGTAACTTATAAGTTTCCAGGTTTGAAGACTGCTCTGGTTACGTGTTATTCTAACAGTAACACGCGGTAAGGTAAACATGGGAATGGTCGTGTGACAGTGGTCCGATTATTTTGGTAACATGTTACAACACCACTGTTACCACTCTTCATCTTATTGTTTATATAATTTGCCCTAATCTCTTCTTGTTTCTTACGACTTCAAAATTTCTAGTGCAATCAACTTTCACTGCAAATCAAGTTTCTCATTTTCTTCTCTAAATAACGCTAACAATGGCCCGCAAGTCTTCCATTGACACTCTTGCAGCTTCTGTTGAGCAGATTGAACAGCCACGTCGCCGCATCACCAGACGTGTAACCGCTGAAACCACCGCCGCTGCCGCCCCAAAGAGGAAAGCCACTTATCAAAGGCGCAAGGGCAAGAAATCCGCAAAGGGTGATGTTGGTTCAACATCAGACACTGTTGAGCAAACCTCTGCTCTCACAAACCCTGAAAACGAGGTAATGATGGCTAACCCTACTCTGGATATACCTGCTTCTACTGTTGTTGGTATTGAGGGGGAGAATGACGCCCCTAGTGTTGGTTTGGGAGCAACTGAGGAGGTTGTGGTTGAGAACCTTGAGGTGACTGATGGGGTTCACAATGTGGTGGCTGAGGAAGTGGTTGAGCCATCTGAGGCTAATGTGGTTGAGCAGGTTACTGCTGATGAGATGGATACTCTTCCTGAGGAAGATGATCAGGTTGAGGAGACTGTGGTTGGGGAGGTTACTACTGAGGGTAACCAAGATGTTGATGGTGAGGGTAACAATCAACCTGAAGAGGCTGAGAGAGAAGAAGAAGGGAGCCTGATTCTGTCTGCCTTAGCTACTGCTGCTAAGAAAAGAAAGGGGAAGCAAGTGGTTGTGGAAACTTTTGAGTCTGAGTCAGAAGAAGAAAAAGAGGAAGAAGATGATAAGGAGGAAGATGAAGAGGAGGAAGTTGAGGAAGAAGACCAACTGGTAGGTGATGACCCTGCTGATGTTATTCCAACATCAGGCAGTGATGAGTACTTTGATGTGCTTGAGGAGGAGTACCCCAAAAGGCCTTATTCTGGCTTTTATGTGTCTACTGAGGCAGAAGAACAGTGGGAGGCTTATCAAGCCAGGGTTATTCACATGGAGAGGAACATTGATGAGGAGATGTTCAAGGAAAATAGACTGTTTGAGTTGCTTGAAGCTAGAGGAGTGTTGGGCTCTGTGATGAACCAGTCATCATATATCCCTGATGTGATCAGAGAGTTCTACATGAACCTCTCTCAGTGGGTGTGCCACCAGGGCTCTCCCAAGTTTGGCAAAGCTTGGGTAAGGATGAATGTCTATGACATTAGCCCCTTTGTGATCAATGAAGCTTGGGAACTTCCTGATTCTGAGGAGACTGAGGATCATAGCATGGATGAGGTGATTACTGACCTCACTGGTGGACTCACAAGGAAATGGAATGACAGTTTTCCAACTACAAGGCTGACATCCTTAAGTGTTGTACTTCACAAGCTCTCTACCTACAACTGGTTGCCCTCTTCCAACACCACTGTTATGACAAAAGAATCTGCAAAGCTGGTGTACAAACTGAAGAATAGGCTGAGTGTGAACATAGGGGAGAAGGTTCTGAGGCACATGAGGGAAGTCACAACAAAGGCAAAGGTAATCATTCCATATCCCTATCCGATATCCAGCATTCTAGTGAAGCAAGGCTTCAAGACAAAGAAGACAGAAGGCTGGATCAAGAACAAGGCCAAGATGATCATCACCAGGAGCTACTTCACTCAAGTCAGGATTCAAGATCTGCCATGGAATCCCAATGATGCAGTTGGTCCAAGCAGGAAGAAAAAGAAGAAGAAGACTCACAAGTTTGCTACTTCTTCAGTTCATATGGCTAGGGGTGACGGTTGTTTTGTCATTGCTGATGCTTTTGTGGAGGAGACCCTGGTGTCGCTTGACAGAGAGTATAAAGATACTTAAAGAGAGATAGCAGATAAACAAGTGAGGTTGCAGGAGATAGACAGCCTTAGGAAGCATTTCAAGGATCTGCCTTCCTCACAAAAAGGGAGAGAGTAGATCAAATTTCAAAATTTCTGAGTTCTGTTAATTTTTTGTTTTCGATGGCAGTATGAACAATTCTATTTTCTTTTCTGTTTCATCAAGGAGTGTGTTCCTTGGTACTAAGTATGGTCTGTAATTAAGTACTTTTCTATATTGTTGCTTAGTGTTTCTGCTTATGCTATTTGAACTTTGGTTACAAAGTACTAACTCTGTTTTGCAGGTGTTAACTGTTCTCTGGTGTTAAGTTCACAGTGAGATGTTCAATGTTAGAAATTTGTCTGGTTTCGATGTTAATCTAACATTGACAAAGACAGATGTTATGACAACATTGAAAGTATCAATATTAGAATAACATTGAGTTGGTTCCTTCTGATGTTCATGGGGAGTGTACTTAGTTTTCCATTGTTATAAGATAGTGAAGTTTGTCTGAATAATTTGATTTGATTAGAACAGGTTCTTAGGTTTTGTGATTAAGGCAAAAAGGGGGAGATTGAAAGTGCAGGTATTCTGTCAATGTTAGTTTAACATTGAGAAGTCAATGTTAGAGTAACATTGCTGGAGCAGAATCCGATTTACAATCTTGATTATATTCTTTATTATTGTTTTGCCTTATTCATTTAACTAATTGAGTTCCACAGTTGTAATTGTCTTTGATTATTATTTAGGAAACGAACTTGTCATATGTTGGACGCTCAAGTTTCCAAGAAGGAAAGTTTCCTTAATTAAGCAAACTCTCTACAAGGAAAGATGAGTTCGAGTGGAACTAGGACTGCTTTCCAAGATCAAGTCCTGATTTGAAGAAGGAGTCTTTCCTTAGTTAGTTTACTAACAAGGGAACTATTATTCAAGAAGGACTGCGAGAACAAGGAAGAGGAGTTCGAGAAGGAAACAAGGAGAATTACCAACCGTGTACAACTCACCTTGAAGTCCAAGATCAAGAACATATATATAGGTGTGAAGTACATCTAGACAAACACGAGACAAGAGCCAATCAATCCGAGAGATTAATTTACAGTTGTTGGGTGTTGTCTTGCTTTAGCAAAGTTTGTGAGTTGTTAGAATAGATCTAAGAGTGAGGAGCTTTTAGAGATAGTCGAAGCAATTCTTGTGTTCTTTGCTTAGTTCAATCAATTTAAGAGTGAGGAGCTTGAGAATTGAGAGAACGACCTTTGTTAAAACCTTTACGGGTTATTTTGTCTACGGCTCGGAAGTTAATATAATCTTATATTTACTTCTTACACTTGTTGTTTGTTTATTCCGCTGCACTATTACTCTGGTCTGTTGTTAAAGTAACATCGTTGAGTTAACAACGTACTAATCTACTGTTAACACTCCAGTGTTAAGTTAACAACAACAACGTATCAACCCGATCCACAATTTCAAACACAAACATAACTGCAGTTCAAATGACCAAAACATAAACTAGAAAACCAAATATAAATCTAAGAACTACTCTCCCCTTTTTTGTGAAGAAGGGAGTTTCTCCAAATTTTTCACCATGTCCTCTAGCGCTTTGACATGCTCCTTCCTTTCCTCAATCTCCCTCTAAGTATCAGCAATTTTCCCCATGTACCAATTCAGCAGATGTTCCACAAAAGTTGAGGTTATGACCATGCAATCTTCCTCTTTGGACATAGGCACTGAAGTTCCAGCAAACTCCTGAGCCTTCTTCTTCTCTGGTCTTGGTCTCACCACTCCTTTTGGGTTCCAAGGAAGGTCTCTCACTCTTGGTCCAGACAAGTAGCTTGGGAGAATTGTTAGTTCAGCATCATTCTTCCTCCAGCCCACAATGACACTTTTCTTCAATCCTTGCTGGCTAAGGATTCTGCAGATGAGTCAGGGAAAAGGCAGCACGCCATTCTTCCTTCCAGCAACTTCAGACATTACATCAAAATCCTATGCCCCATATTCACAGCTAGCCATTTTTGATTTTTTACACTAAGAGTGTTGATTCCTTAGTCAGTACAGTGACATTTTTGCTTAGAAACCAGTTGAAGCATGTTATCTTATGCAAGACAGCACTAAGGGAAGTGAGTTTTGTGGTTGGCAGAGCATCTCTCCAGATTTTGACCAACCCGCCTGTCAATTCTTCAATCGCATCATCATAGTAGGGGTCCTCTGATTCTTCAGTAAGTGGGAATCCACAGATCTTGTTGATGGTGTAGGGTTCAAAGTTGAAGACTCTCCCCCTCACCCAAGCTTTTCCATATTTTGGAGATCTGTAGTCCCTGATCCACTTGGAGAGATTTAGGTGGAATTCCATGACAATCTCATGAGCATAGTCATGCAACTCCATCACATATTGATGCATCCCTCTTGCCTCAAGCAAGTCCATCACCTTGTGTTCTTTGAAGCTGGCCATCTCTACAGCTCTTTCAGTGTGAATTTCCCTTCTCTTGAAAGAGTCTCGTTTCTTCTCCAAATCTTTGGTAAGATAATAGGGAGAAAAGTAGTCCTCCTCATCTTCAGGGTAGATCACATACAGCCCATCAGAGTATTCTTCTGTCCTTGATGTTTCCTTAACATCAGCACCAACATCAGCAGCAATATCTTGCTCTTCATCAGTCTTCTCCTCTTCTTTATCCTCCTCTTCCACTTCATCCTTAACATCCACCACCTCTATTTCCTCTTCCATAACTTGCTTCCCCTTCATCTTTCTCCCAGCAACAGCAGATTTCCTCTCTTCCTCAGCCTTTTCCTCGGCTTCAGCAGCCTTCTTCCTAGCTAACCTCTCCTTTTGCTTTTTCTTAGCCTTAGCATGTTCCTAAGTAGTCTCAGACATAGTTCTCAACTTCTCACCAGTACCCTTGCTCTTTTTCTTTTGAGCCCTAATCCACTTCCTCACCAATTTATCCACATATTCACCAGCCTCCATTCAACGGTTATATCAACATTAATTTCCGGGTTGGGTTCAGCCATGTTTACCTCAATTTCAGGCTCATCGATGATTGGAGCGGTTGGCTCAGCAGTTGGCTCAATATTAAAAGTTGATTCTCCCTATTTAGACTTCTTTCCTCGTCACACGTTGGGGATCGCCTTCCTTTTAACAGCAACTGGAGCATCCTCGGTTTTTGCAGCAGTACCTCGAGTGTGAGAGCGGGTGCGCGCAGGTGTGGGTTCACTTCTCAGAGCAACATCTGCAAGAGTATGCATGCGTAACTTGCTTGCCATTGTTAGTGAGAGATTTGAGAGAATTTTCAGAGAGAATTGAGAGAATTTTGAGAGTGGAGAGTAAAATTGCAAGAATTGTTTGCACAAATAGGAAATTGTAAGCACAAATAAGGAGATTAGGGTTTTGATTCCTAATATAACTGTGAATAGTGGAGAGAGAGTGAATGTTAGTGGGTAGTTACCAAATAAAAACTTCCCACTTATGTTTTCCCGCGCACACGCGTCAAATGTTTAAGTAACAAGTAACCAGAGCGGTTTTCAAAAATTCGAAAACTTATAAGTTCCTGTTTTCAATGTTGGCCTGCGGGAGTGCACAATGTTGAGATAACATTCAGTAACATTCAAACTAGAAGGTGAAGGTACAGGCTTCTCCAAGGAAAATTTATGTGAGAGCTTGAGATACATCCAAACATACATCTGAAACTTAACCAATATAGCAAGTGAGTACCTCAGACATAATGTTCAGATCAAAATTATGAGTAAGCAACATAGATAACAAGAAACACACAGAGATAAGCAGTTATGAATTCAAGGAAAAATTCACTTGCACAGCATAGAAAGTCACAGAAAAGTGTGTCACCCAAGTTGTATGCCTCAACGCATGAATTATACTCCCCCTAAGCCTAAACCGACACAACTCAACAACAAGAAGGAAAACATAATGCAGTTCTACATGAATGCAACAATGTAATGTCAAATAGGCAGATGGTAAACACATATGAAAAACTCCTCAAACCAGTACAGCACACATCTTTTTATAATCTTTATTATTTTCATAACTCATCTGAACCAAAAGCTGAAGGAGGCTAAACACAAAGCTAATGTCACTACTGAATGAGGGCAGTAACAACATTAACAGCAGTAAGTTAGGCAAGTACAAAGGTGTTGAATGTTGGCAATTCATTTATCATGCACCCCAACACCCCAATTCCTTATGCATACTTGTTTACCAACCTGCATTCAAGAGAATCACCAAGTGATCAGTGCTACTAAATGTAAGAAATCTAAACCTCAAACACCCTAGTAGAAAGGATCACCTTTATGTGTTCCTCGGCCAAACAAACAGAAACATGTAAATAAGCACAATTGAGTAACACTGAAGCTGTCAACATCATGTACCCCAGCTTCTCCACATGTCATGTACACCTTCCATATGAATAAGACATAACTGTATAGACATCAAAGTAGTGAACTTTGTGTACCCCATCTTCTTCATATGTTAGGCTATCACAACCTCAGACAAACAGAAGAATTTTAGTACATTTTCAAACAAAGATGTAACTGATAACTAGAAAGAGTTGTTAACCAAAGAGTTCAACCACACAAACCAACTCTGACAAAAAAAAGATTATATGAGACTCGCAAGGAAATAAATTCAACAAAAGAAAGCAACAGAATACCTACTACACCACAACCAATATACCAATGCTAGACAGTGGTGTTATGTCAACACTAGTTTCCTCGACATTTTCACATATTGCACATGCCAAGAGATTTTCGCAAGCTGAAGTATCCCTCACGATCTAAAGGTTTTGTAAACATATCAGCAAGCTGATTTGTTGTCTCAATATGTTTAATGTTGATCACTTTGTCCTCTACCATATCTCTCAGGAAATGATGCATTATGTATATATGCTTAGTTCTAGAATGTTGGACAAGATTTCTAGAGATACTTATGGCACTTAGATTGTCACAGAACATGAGAAGTGTATCACTATCTAACCCATAATCTCAAAGCATGTGTTTGAGCCACACAAGTTGGGTAACACAGCTGCCAGCAACTACATATTCTGATTCAGCTATTGATAATAAAACACAATTCTGCTTCTTGCTATACCAGGAGACCAAATTATTCCTCAAATAAAAACAGCCTCCACTTGTGGATTTCCTGTCATCCACATCACATGCCCAGTCAGAGTCACTGAAACCAACCAAGTTTGTGTTAGTGTCATAAGAATACCAAATGCCTAAAGGTGAAGTTCCAGAGATATATCTAATAATCCTCTTCACAACAATCAGGTGAGATTGCCTTGGCTCAGCTTGGTACCTAGCACAAACACATACTGAAAACATGATGTCAGGTCTAGAGGCAGAGAGATATAACAAACTACCAATCATGGATCTGTACAATGTTGGGTCAACATTGATGCCAGTGCCATCTTTTGTTATCTTCACTGAAGAGGACATATGAGGTTTGCAAGGCTTGGACTCTTGTAGCTCAAATCTCTTCACCAGATTCCTTGCATACTTCTCTTGGTTCAGGAAGATACCATTCTCCAGCTGCTTTAGTTGTAGTCCCAGAAAGTAGTTAAGCTCACCAATCATGCACAACTCACATGTTCCTATCATAGACTCAACAAACTTGTCTAAGGTAGACTTGTTAGCGGAGCCAAATACTATATCATCCACATAAATTTAAGCAATACATATATAAGAGCTTTTTCTAAGGACAAACAGTGTTCTATCTACATTTCCTCTATTGAAACCTAGGCCTAACAGAAAATCAGTTAGCCTCTGATACTGATGCAGTCGAGAAAGCGTTGGAGTTTATGGTGAAACGGGATCATCCCAAGATGAGAGGCTGATTTGGGCTCGGTCCGTTTTTGACGTGCGAATAGTCAAATTTTATTCGAAACGGGCCAACGAACCATAGTAATCGTCTAAAGATCATTAAGGGAGCAGATTTTAGCCAAATTCCTTCGTTTAGGCCTCGAAAAGGCCGTTTTTGCCGTTTTTAATAATTTTCGTTTCAGTTATATCTTTATTTCTAGAACTCGGAATTGCATTCTGTTTGTTGGAGCGTGTTCCTTATGAGTAGCACTTTTAGCTTATGCTTTTATTTCAATTTTTTCCTTTTTTGGAAAAAAAACGTTATTTCCTATTTTAGTTATGGTTTTAGGGTATATATTCTATTTAAACCCTAAGAAGACATTCAGTTGATTATTGAATAAAGTTTTTGAGAGTTTCTCTCTTTTTACATCAATTTCTTGGTATTCTTCGTGAATCAACAAGCTTTTGATTTTCGTGTGTCGTTCCTATCTTTCCTATAAGCTTCCGCTACGTCAGTTGGCATCAGTCCCAGGTTCGTTCCTTCACTATGCCGCCCAGAAAACGTCAGGAAGAAGATAGAAGTGAGGAATCCACACATTTACGTCAGCAAGTTGAATTGTTGACGCAACAGATGGCAGCCATGGTTGCACAACAACAGGCTGCTCCAGCACCAAGACCTGACGACCAATCGTTCGAGGATGAAGAGGAAGAGAATCCTTTTGCTCGGAGACAATGTGTCCAAGAGTACAATCCACGTTGGGAATCAGGGTTTAAGGTGGACATACCAGAATTTCAGGGAGGAGGTTTTGGACTTTAAAGATGTTCCAGATGACAAATGTGATTCTCTCGTTGCAACTAGGTTTCGGGGGAGAGCAGCGGCATGGTGGCAGCAAGTTAAGGTGACAAGGTCTCGACAGGGGAAACCTAAACTTGTGTCTTGGGATAAACTGAAGAAACATATGAAGAAACAGTTTTTACCCTACAATTATGTGCGTACTATGTATCAACAGTTGCAGAATTTGCGTCAAGGAGGGAAGTCTGTGAGTGACTATACCACTGAATTCCACTTGCTAATCACTAGGAACGACTTGATGGAAACGGAGGATCAATTGGTGCCATGTTATGTGAGTGGTCTTCGTCCACAGATTCAAGATACGCTGAATATGTTTGATCCAGTCTCTGACTGTGAGGCACACCAGCGAGCAGTGCAAATTGAGAAGCAACAGTCACGGAGAGTCATGAACCCTCTCAGTATTGGGAACTCATCGGGTAGCTCGCAACAAGTCACACGTCCCGGTAACACTGTGCAATTGGGGCCCCCAAAAATGGGCACTATCCAACAACCAACACGCCCAGGGGCTAGTATCAGTTGTTTTGGTTGTGGAGTTACGGGTCATAGGCAGTCTGAGTATCCTAAGAATCCGCGTAGAGGACTATTTGTTGATGAGACTAATGGAGAGTATGATGGTCCGCCTATTTTTGATGAGAAATTCGAAGAAGAGGCAGTAGATGATGAAGAATTTGTTGCTGGGGATGTTGGCCAAGCTTTAGTGGTGAGGCGCAGCCTCATTACTCCCACGGAAAACAAGACTGACTGGCTACGCAACAACATATTTCAGACAACATGCACAGTAGAGGGAAAGGTATGTCGAATGGTTATTGATTCTGGCAGTTGTGAGAATGTAGTGGCTGAGGAGGTTATTAAGAAGTTAGGTTTACAGACTGAGAAGCATCCCAAACCTTATAAATTGGCATGGTTAAAGAGAGGAAACGATGTCGAGGTATCTCAACGTGCTCGGATCAATTTTTCGATTGGAGCTACTTACAAGGATCAGGTTTTGTGTGATGTGGTAGAGATGGATGCGTGCCACCTACTGTTAGGTAGGACGTGGCAATTTGATAGGCTGTCTGTTCATGATGGGTTCGCGAATACTCATAGCTTTCTGTTTGGCGGGAAGAAGATTGTGTTGCTGCCTGATAAAGGGCCACAGTCAAGCGGGAAGGGTACCAACTTCTTGACCAGAAAGAGATTCGAGGCAGAGATGGAAGAGTTGGGAATTGTGTATGTGATGGTGGGTAAACTGGTAGAAGATGATCACGAAGTCCCGCTGGCAGTTCAACTTCTGTTGTAGGAGTTTTGTGATGTTTTTTCCAGACGAGTTGTCGGAAGGATTACCACATTTGCGTGATATTCAGCACCAAATCGACTTGGTGCCTGGTGCAGCTTTACCTAATCGTGCACATTATGGGATGAGTCCCACAGAACATGAGGAGTTGCGTAAGAAAGTGGAGGAACTATTGGCTAAGGGGTACGTGAGGGAGAGCTTGAGTCCTTGTGCTGTTCCTGCCCTTCTGACTCCAAAGAAAGATGGGACATGGCGTATGTGCGTGGATAGTAGAGCGGTTAACAAAATCAGTGTAAGTTACCACTTTCCTATTCCCCGACAGGATGATCTATTGGACCAACTTACTGGTGCGTGTGTGTTTAGCAAACTGGATTTGAAGAGTGGGTACCCTCAGATCCGAATCAGACAAGGTGATTTATGGAAGACAGCGTTTAAGACTAGGGAGGGGTTATATGAGTGGCTGGTTATGCCTTTTGGTCTCTCAAATGCACCAAGAAGATTCATGCGCGTCATGAATTAGGCCCTTCGTCCCTTCATCGGTAAATTCGTTGTAGTTTATTTCGATGATATTCTGATTTATAGTGCTAACGATGTTGATCATGTTCAGCACCTTCGGGAAGTTCTTAACGTGCTTCGTAGGGATGAGTTTTATGCTGCAGTGAAGAAGTGCTCGTTTCTCACTGATAGTGTAGTGTTTCTGGGATATGTGGTCTCGAAGGATGGGTTAGCAGTTGATACATCTAAAGTGAAGGCAATAAGCCAGTGGCCTCGGCCCACAACTATCACTGAGGTTAGAAGTTTTCATGGTTTGGCATCTTTTTATCGTCGTTTTATCCCTCACTTTAGTAGTATCATGGCGCCAATCACGGATTGCATGAAGGGTAGTAAGTTTCAGTGAACCGACGAGGCTGATATGCCTTTCCAGTTAATCAAGGCGAAATTGACCACTGCTCCCGTATTGGTCTTACCTGATTTCAATCGACCATTTGAGTTACACTGTGATGCATCAAAGGTTGGTATTGGTGGTGTGTTGAGTCAGGGTAATCGCCCCGTGGCCTTTTTTAGTGAGAAGTTGTCTGGATCCAAGTCTCGATATAGCACTTATGATGTTGAATTCTATGCTATTGTTCAGTCTATACGACACTGGCGTCACTACCTTTTTCACAAGGAGTTCATCTTATATACTGATCATGATGCCCTTAAACACCTTGGAACTCAGGATAAAGTGTCTGCTCGGCATGCTTCATGGATTGCCTACTTACAGCAGTTCACTTTCGTCATAAAGTATAAGGCTGGTGCGTTGAACAAGATTGCAGACACGTTGAGTACGCGTCATAACATGCTCTTGGAGATGCGCGTCGAGGTTCTGGGATTTGACAGCCTGCGTGATTTGTACTATGTTGATCCATACTTTTCTGGCGTGATTCGGGATATGCAGAGTGGGGTACAATAAGAATTTGCATGGGTGGATGGTTTTCTGTTTCGGGGTACTCAGTTGTGCATCCCAAAGGGTAGTTTGCGCGTGAAAATTATTCAGGAGTTGCATAATGAAGGTCATGTGGGTCGTGATAGGACCCTCCAGCTCGCGACGGCTTCATATTTTTTACCGTCTTTGCGTAGGGACGTGGGTAAATTTGTGGAGCGTTGTCAGGTTTGTGAGCTATCTAAGGGTAAAGCTACGAATGCTGGGTTGTACTGCCACTGCCTATCCCGACACAGCCGTGGACTGATGTGAGCATGGATTTTGTTGTGGGGTTACCACGAACTAAGCGTGGATTTGATTCTATTTATGTGGTGGTGGATCGTTTCTCAAAGATGGTGCACTTTATCCCTTGCAAGAAGACTACTGATGTTGTTAATGTTGCCTTGCTGTACTTTCGTGAGGTTTATCGTTTGCATGGGCTGCCCGCGTCAATTATGTCTGATCGGGACACTCGCTTTCTTAGTCACTTCTGGCGTAGCTTGTGGTGCATGGTGAATACACGGCTGGATTTCAGTTGTGCTTATCATCCACAAACAGATGGCCAAACCGAGGTTGTGAATCATTCTTTGGGTGATCTGTTGCGTTGCCTTGTGGGTGATAATCTTAAGTCTTGGGATCAGAAACTGTGCCAAGCTGAGTTTGCTCATAATCACGCTGTCAACCGCAGTTCTGGGTCCAGTCCTTTTCAAGTGGTGTATGGCCTCGTTCCTAGGGCTCCCCTTGATTTAGTTCCGGTGACTACCTCGGTCAAGATGCATGGCAAGGCGGAGGATTTTATCCAACAGTTGCAGCAGGTGCACTCCCAGGCTCATGACCACTTGCAAGTTGCTGCCTTGGATTACAAGCGTGCTGCAGATACAAAGAGGCGCAATGTTGAGTTTGAGGTGAGTGACTTTGTATGGGCAGTGCTGACTCGGGATCGTATTCCAGCACATGAGTATAACAAACTCTCGGCAAAGAAGCTTGGTCTAGTAGAGATTGTAGAGAAGACCAATCCCAATGCTTATCGGTTGAAGCTGCCTAGTCATATTCGTACTTCTGATGTGTTTAAGGTCAAACACTTGGTGCCGTTTCGGGGAGATAATTCTGATGATGATGATGGGGACCTGCCTGTGCCAAATTCGAGGGCGAATTTTTCCCACCCCGAAGGGAATGATGCAGTCGAGAAAGCGTTGGAGTTTATGGTGAAACGGGATCATCCCAAGATGAGAGGCTGATTTAGGATTTTGGCTCGGTCCATTTTTGAAGTATGAATAGTCAAATTTTATTCGAAACGGGCCAACGAACCATAGTAATCATCTAAAGATCATTAAGGGAGCAGATTTTAGACAAATTCCTTCGTTTAGGCCTCGAAAAGGCCGTTTTTGCCGTTTTTATAATTTTCGTTTCAGTTATATCTTTATTTCTAGAACTCGGAATTGCATTCCGTTTGTTGGAGCGTGTTCCTTATGAGTAGCACTTTTAGTTTATGCTTTTATGTTGATTTTTTCCTTTTTTGGAAAAAAAACCTTATTTCCTATTTTAGTTATGGTTTTAGGGTATATATTCTATGTAAACCCTAAGAAGACATTCAGTTGATTATTGAATAAAGTTTTTGAGAGTTTCTATTTTTTTACATCAATTTCTTGGTATTCTTTGTGAATCAACAAGCTTTTGATTTTCGTGTGTCGTTCATATCTTTCCTATAAGCTTCCGCTACGTCAGTTGGCATCAGACCCAGGTTCGTTCCTTCACTATGCCGCCCAGAAAACGTCAGGAAGAAGAAAGAAGTGAGGAATTCACACAGTTATGTCAGGAAGTTGAATTGTTTACGCAACAGATGGCAGCCATGGTTGCACAACAACAGGCTGCTCCAGCACCAAGACCTGACGACCAATCGTTCGAGGATGAAGAGGAAGAGAATCCTTTTGCTCGGAGACAATGTGTCCAAGAGTACAATCCACGTTGGGAATCAGGGTTTAAGGTGGACATACCAGAATTTCAGGGAGGGTTGAACCCAGAAGAATTCTTGGATTGGGTAACTGTAGTTGAGGAGGTTTTGGACTTTAAAGATGTTCCAGATAACAAACGTGATTCTCTCGTTACAACTAGGTTTCGGGGGAGAGCAGGGGCATGGTGGTAGAAAGTTAAGGTGACGAGGTCTTGACAGGGGAAACCTAAACTTGTGTCTTGGGATAAACTGAAGAAACATATGAAGAAACAGTTTTTACCCTACAATTATGTGCGTACTATGTATCAACAGTTGCAGAATTTTCGTCAATGAGGGAAGTCTGTGAGTGACTATACCACTGAATTCCACTTGCTAATCACTAGGAACGACTTGATGGAAACGGAGGATCAATTGGTGTCATGTTATGTGAGTGGTCTTCGTCCACAGATTCAAGATACGCTGAATATGTTTGATCCAGTCTCTGTCTCTGAGGCACACCAGCGAGCAGTGCAAATTGAGAAGCAACAGTCACGGAGAGTCATGAACCCTCTCAGTATTGGGAACTCATCGGGTAGCTCGCAACAAGTCACACGTCCCAGTAACACTGTGCAATTGGGGCCCCCAAAAATTGGCACTATCCAACAACCAACACGCCCAGGGGCTAGTATCAGTTGTTTTGGTTGTGGAGTTACGGGTCATAGGCAGTCTGAGTGTCCTAAGAATCCGCGTAGAGGACTATTTGTTGATGAGACTAATGGAGAGTATGATGGTTCGCCTGTTTTTGATGAGGAATTCAAAGAAGAGGCAGTAGATGATGAAGAATTTGTTCCTGGGGATGTTGGCCAAGCTTTAGTGGTGAGGCGCAGCCTCATTACTCCCACGGAAAACAAGAGTGGCTGGCTACGCAACAACATATTTTAGACAACATGCACAGTAGAGGGAAAGGTATGTCGAATGGTTATTGATTCTGGCAGTTGTGAGAATGTAGTGGCTGAGGAGGTTATTAAGAAGTTAGGTTTACAGACTGAGAAGCATCCCAACCCTTATAAATTGGCATGGTTAATGAGAGGAAACGATGTCGAGGTATCTCAACGTGCTTGGATCAATTTTTCGATTGGAGCTACTTACAAGGATCAGGTTTTGTGTGATGTGGTAGAGATGGATGTGTGCCACCTACTGTTAGGTAGGACGTGGCAATTTGATAGGCGGTCAGTTCATGATGGGTTCGCGAATACTCATAGCTTTTTGTTTGGCGGGAAGAAGATTGTGTTGCTGCCTGATAAAGGGCCACAGTCAAGCGGGAAGGGTACCAACTTCTTGATCCATACTTTTCTGGCGTGATTCAGGATATGCAGAGTGGGGTACAATCAGAATTTGCATGGGTGGATGGTTTTCTGTTTCGGGGAACTCAGTTGTGCATCCCAGAGGGTTGTTTGCGCGTGAAAATTATTCAGGAGTTGCATAATGAAGGTCATGTGGGTCGTGATAGGACCCTCCAGCTCGCGACGTCTTTATATTTTTGGCCGTCTTTGCGTAGGGACGTGGGTAAATTTGTGGAGCGTTGTTGGGTTTGTCAGCTATCTAAGGGTAAAGCTACGAATGTTGGGTTGTACATGCCACTGCCTATCCCAACACAGCCGTGGACTGATGTGAGCTTGGATTATGTTGTGGGGTTACCACGAACTCAGCATGGATTTGATTCTATTTATGTGGTGGTGGATCAATTCTCAAAGATGGTGCCCTTTATCCCTTGCAAGAAGGCTACTGATGTTGTTAATGTTGCCTTGCTGTACTTTTGTGAGGTTTATCGTTTGCATGGGCTGCCCACGTCAATTGTGTCTGATCGGGACACTCGCTTTCTTAGTCACTTCTGGCGTAGCTTGTGGCGCATGGTGAATACACGGCTGGATTTCAGTAGTGCTTATCATCCACAAACAGATGGTCAAACCGAGGTTGTGAATCGTTCTTTGGGTGATCTGTTGCATTGCCTTGTGGGTGCTAATCTTAAGTCTTGGGATCAGAAACTGTGCCAAGCTGAGTTTGCTCATAATCACGCTATCAACCGCAGTTCTGGGTTCAGTCCTTTTGAAGTGGTGTATGGCCTCGTTCCTAGGGGTCCCCTTGATTTAGTTTCGGTGACTGCCTCGGTTAAGATGCATGGCAAGGCGGAGGATTTTATCCAACAGTTGCAGCAGGTGCACTCCGAGGCTCATGACCACTTGCAAGCTGCTGCCTTGGATTACAAGCGTGTTGCTGATACAAAGAGGCGCAATGTTGAGTTTGAGGTGGATGACTTTGTATGGGCAATGCTGACTCGGGATCGTATTCCAGCACATGAGTATAACAAACTCTCGGCAAAGAAGCTTGGTCCAGTAGAGGTTGTTGAGAAGATCAATCCCAATGCTTATCGGTTGAAGCTGCCTAGTCATATTCGTACTTCTGATGTGTTTAAGGTCAAACACTTGGTGCCGTTTCGGGGAGATAATTCTGATGATGATGATGGGGACCTGCCTGTGCCAAATTCGAGGGCGAATTTTTTCCACCCCGGAGTGAATGATGCAGTCGAGAAAGCGTTGGAGATTATAGTGAAACGGGATCATCCCAAGATGAGAGGCTGATTTTGGATTTTGGCTCGGTCCGTTTTTGAAGTGCGAATAGTTAAATTTTATTCGAAACGGGCCAACGAACCATAGTAATCATCTAAAGATTAAGGGAGCAGAGTTTAGCCAAATTCCTTCGTTTAGGCCTCGGAAATGTCGTTTTTGCCTTTTTTAGTAATTTTCGTTTCCGTTATATCTTTATTTCTAGAACTCGGAATTGCATTCCGTTTGTTGGAGCGTGTTCCTTATGAGTAGCACTTTTAGTTTATGCTTTTATTTCGATTTTTTCCTTTTTTGGAAAAAAAACGTTATTTCCTATTTTAGTTATGGTTTTGGGGTATATATTCTATGTAAACCCTAAGAAGACATTCGGTTGATTACTGAATAAAGTTTTTGAGAGTTTCTCTCTTTTTACATAAATTTCTTGGTATTCTTCGTGAATCAACAAGCTTTTGATTTTCGTGTGTCGTTCCTATCTTTCCTATAAGCTTCCGCTACGTCAGATACCAAGCTCTAGGAGCCTGTTTTAAGCCATACAAAACCTTCTCAAGTTTGTACACATGGTCAAGATGTTTTGGATCAGCAAAGCCTTTAGGTTGTTCTACATAAACCTCTTTGTCAATTAAACCATTTAGAAAGGCACCTTTAACATCCATTTGGTAAAGTTTAATCCTAAGACAGCAAGCAATAGCAAGAAGTAATCTAATTGGTTCTATCCTAGCTACTGGAGCAAAATTCTCATCAAAATCTATACCTTCTACCTGAGTATAACCTTGTGCAACCAACCTAGCTTTGTTCCTCATAATTACACCATTCTCATCAGTTTTATTTTTGAAAATCCATTTTGTACCTATTACATTCACATGTGTTGGCCTAGGCACTAGATTCCAAACTCTATTTTTGGTGAATTGTAAGAGTTCCTCTTGCATGGCATTAATCAAGTAACTATCCTTAAGAGCTTCAGTTACATTCTTAGGTTCAATAGAGGAAACAAAACAAGATGCATTTTCAACAGTACATGAAGAAGACATACAAACACACAACTTAACCATATCCTTGTAATTAACCCTTTCTTTGTTGCGTGTTCTAACTCTTTCAGTCATTTATCCAATAACTTGAGTGGCTGGATGATCTCTTTGTATCCTAACAGGAGGATCTCTTCTAGATTCAGGAACTATTTCATCTTCAGACTTTGATAGCACAGATGTTGGCCTAACATTGGCGGTCTCTGGTGTTAAGTCAACATTTGTTCCAGTTTCCAGTTTAGCATCTCCAGCTTCTGTGTTCAATGTTGGGTCCAATGTTGGAGCAACATCTGAAACAGTGACTTCTTCAGAACCTGCAGAACCAGTTAAATCATCAAAAATGTCATTCACTGATTCTTGTACAGTATCAATCTTGGATTGTAGCACTATTAGGAGAATATCCAACAAATATACACTTTTCACTTTTGTGATCAAATTTACTCAAATAGTCTCTATGTTTTAGCAAATAGCAGTTAATACCAAATTCATGAAAGTGTGCTACTGTTGGTTTTGAACCCTTCAAGATTTCATAATGTGTCATAGTAGTACCAGATCTAAGATAAACTCTATTACTAATATGACATGCAGTATTCAAAGCTTCAGCCCAGAGTTTCTTAGATAGGTTTCTAGAATTCAACATTACCCTAGCCATATCTTAAAGTGTTCTATTCTTCCTCTCAGCAATCTCATTTTGCTGAGGTGTCTTGGGTGCAGGGAACTCATGGAAAATGCCTTTAGTTTCACAAAAAATAGAAAAGCTTACATTTTCAAACTCTTTTCCATGGTCAGACCTAATTCTTCCTACAGAAGTGCCATACAGATTTTTAAAACTAGCATGCAAAATCTTGAATGTGTTGAATGCCTCTAATTTTTCTTTCAAAAATTTAAGTATATCTTGAAAAATCATCAACAATAACAAAAGCATACTTCTTACCATTCAGGCTACTAACCTCAATAGGACCCATGAGATCCATATGTAGCAATTCAAAGCACTTATTTGTTCTAGGGTTAGTACTCTGTACCTGAAGTGGTGGATGAACAGCTTTTGTTTGTTTACCTTTCAGGCAGTCTTCACAAATAATTTTGCATGGGCTAGTCAACTTAGGCAGTCCTCTCACAACCTCTAACTTTTGTAGTTTCTCCAGATTTCTATAGTACACATGTCCTAACTTCTTGTGCCACATGACAGATTCATCTACCTTGGCATGGTAGCACTCAGTTTCATCTTAAGCAAGATAGCAGTTGTCTTTTGATCTTGTACATGTCATGACACGGACATTGTCACTATTAAACACATCACATGAACTTTTATCAAAAGTAACTAGCAAGTTATTATCACAAAGTTGACTTATGCAAATTAAATTTGCTTTTAATCCTTCAACCAACAACACATCCTTGAGTTGTGGAAATCCTTCAACATCCAATACTCATTTTCCAATGATTTTCCCTTTAGTGCCTCCTCCATAGGTAATTGTTCCAACAGTCAAAGGGATTACATCTTTCAGGTTGTCAATGTTTCCAGTCATGTGCCTTGAACATCCACTGTCAAAATACCACTTACCTGCAAAGTTAGAGTAACCAGCAGAAAAGACAACATTGCAAACAATTTTAACCTTAGGAGTTTTTATCTTTTCAATCCAGGTTCTACTTTTATGTCCTTCAGCTTTGTTACCTAATGTTGGGATAACATTCAGATCAGGGGTTCTCCTAACATTGGTACTGCTATTAATTCCTGTTTTCTTCTCAATCACACTTCTGGGTTTTTTGCAATAAGGCTTAATGTGACCAGGTTGAAAACAGTATTGATAGATAAAAGTAGGCTTTTTCACAGTGTGGATAGGAATCTCACTACTTACACTACTACTTTCCTTGATAAAACCAGCTTTTAAATAGGCAGAATCAACATCTTCACAAGGAGGTTTCTCAACATAGCCTTAACCATTTTTACCTTGATTTCCCATACTCAGCATCTCATCAAGCTTAGATGTGGAAGAGTTCCATTTGGCAATGGTTTGTTCAGCTTTATTTAATTTTACCTTTACCTCCTCCAGCTCAGCCTCTGTTTTGTCAAGGTCTTTCTCATACAGTTTCAGCATCTCCTTCATGCATCCAATCTCTTCCTTTAGGCTTTTGTTGCTCTTGATGAGTTTGTGATTCTCAAGAAGCAGTTTGTGGTAGATAGACTTTAGGTCTTCAATGATTTCCTCCTGGGACATTTCACCTTCAAAGAAATATTCTTCATCTAGATTCATTGAACCAGGAAAACAATCAAAGTTAGATTCATCATTGTGAGACACAAGACTAGGTTCAATATCAGCATCATATTTATCCCAATCTGCAAAAAAGGTCTCCTGTTCTGATGTTGGATCATGAATGCTGGGGTAACATTGAGATCCGAAGCAGTTCAGTGAGTCTTCTGGTGTCCAGTCAATCTGAGTGAGTAGCGCAGCAGTGTGAACCTCTTCTGATTGTTCTTGAGCCTCTCCAGAACTAAAGTCATCTTCATTAAAATCATCTACACAAACCCAATGAGAATTTCCTCTTTTTCTAAGAGTGTTAGCGCATTCATTAGCCATATGACCATATCATTTACATTCAAAACATTGAACATCTTTTAACTTATCAGCTTCTAAAGGAGTAGGTTTTGATGCCATGTACTTCACAAACTTAGGAGGTAATTTCTTATAACCTGGAGAACTATTACTAAGATTCTTTTCTTTGCCTTTTCCTTTAAAGTCCGGCTTATTGAATTTCTTAGTAATTTTACCATAGTTTGAAGAAATTAATTCACATTCATCATCACTTTCATTATCAAGACTTGATCCTCTTAAAGAAACAGCCCTATGTTTGTTAGGTTGTGAGGCAAGCTCCATCTCAAATTCTCTAAGAATATTCATCAAGACTTGAAACTGAAGACTAGCAAGGTTCCTAGATTCACTCATTGCAATTTTCTTGAGAGCAAATTTAGATGACAATGTTCTCATTGCTTTATAAACCATCTCTTGATTAGTCATAGCAAACCCTAGATTTTCACATTGGTTAGCAATATCAAGAATTTTCTCAAAATAACCATCAACACTTTCATCTTCACCCATCTCAAGTTTTTCAAATTGCTGAAGCAGTTGTCTATATTTGGAATCTTTAACAGCAGAATCTCCTTCATAATGTAATTCAAGTATATCTCAAGCATGTTTGGCTTTTGTACAATTCTGGATTAACTTGAACATGTGATGATTAACCCAACTAAAAACAGCATTAAGGGCCTTTTCATTAGAGTTATAGAGACTTACCTATGTTGCTGCCCAATCTGCTTCTGGTTTTGGTACTAGATCACCTTCACCGTCTCTTGGTAATGTTGGAAGAGAGTATCCATTGATCACGTATTTCCAGGTTCGAATATCAATAGCTTTGATGGGAGACCTCATCCTGATCTTCCAGTATGCATAATTAGAGCCATCCAAAACTGGAATCCTGTTGGTATTAGGATTGACATTGTCCATTATGTTGTATCACCTCCAAACCACCAGTGTAGTCGGTGTTTGGCTCTGACGCCAATTGAAATTGTCGGATCGTGGATTGACACAACAACTTTGAGAGTTAAGCTAGCGTTGCCTTAACTCAATTGTGATCTTCTTGAATATTGTAACATGCAGCGGAATTAAAAACACAAGAAGATGTAATTTTAAGAAGTTTTCAATATTATTAAAAACTTTAGAACCTTAGGCCAAATAATTAATAAAGGTTTTAACAAAAATGTTCCTCACAACAATTCACTCACGCTCTTTGTTGATCGGACTCAACGAAGCAGACAAGTAAGAACTACTTAACTTCTATGAACTAGACGTAAATAGTTGATACAAAAACTTCGCAAAAGCAAGACGAAGACAATACAACGTATGATTAATCTCTCGGATTGTTTTGCACTAGTGTCTTGTATTCATCTTGATGAACTTCACATCTCTTATAGATTTCTTGAAACTTGCACGCCAAGATGTGTTGTTCACAGTTTTGGTAACTCTTGTTGTTTCCTTGTTGAAGTTTGGCTTCTTTGTGAACTTGATATCTTTCGTGAACATGTGTTTCCTTTATTACCGATCTAGCAAGGTAGCACATCTTCTTCAAATCGGAGTAATACTGGAAAGAATCTAAGTTGCGTAGAACCGTCAATTTGTTTCCTTCTTTGCAAACCGTGTTGAGTTGACTATTCAACTTAACTTGAGTTATGAAAACTTCAAGTAAGGAATCATCCATAGCTCTTCCATATGATTAAGATACCTTCCTGCACATAAACATAAACAACTAAAATCGTGGAACTTGATTAATAAGTGAATAAGTTAATAAAGGCAAAACTTAAATTTGGCAATTAAAGAACAGTTTTTGTACAGGCTCTCTGGTTTCAATGTTATCCTCAATGTCGTCCCAACATCGCATAACATTGATTCCAGAAAACCCTACACTTACAAAAAGCATCATAAGTAAGTTCATGGATGACAAGGGAGATGTCATCTTTGGTGATGGTAATCGACGAAAAATCCTTGTGAGAGGAATATTGAATGTGAAAAGTTTTCTTGAACTTAGAGATGTACTTTATGTTGATGGACTGCATGCTAATTTAATTAGTATTAGTAAATCGGGTGATAATGATTGATTTGTTAAATTTACTAAAGATGAATGTGAGGTTGTTGATCAAAATTAAAAATGTGTTTTGCAAGGACTAGGAAGCACTGAAAATTGCTACATTTTGTCTAATTATAACTCAGTTGTTAGATCTCTCACTTGCAACTATAGTGTTGATATTCCTATAGGTAAATGCGGAGACAGCCTGGGAAAAAAGCCAAAGAAGACTAGTCATACAGAGTTGCAACACACACCTTCTGAAAGGATCCTAGAACTGTTTCACATGAATTTAGTCGGGCCAATTCAAAAGGTCAAACAATATCACATTGGAATCTTCATCTCACAGGCAAAGTATGTAGGGAATCTTGTGAAAAGATATGTTCTTGACCATGTTATACCAATGTAGACTCCCATGAGATCGACTGGTCGACTTAGCAAAGATGATAGTTGCAACTCCATTGATCCAAGTCTTTACAGAAGCATGATCGAAAGTTTTCTTTATCTCTCTACAAGTTGTCCCGTTATTTCTGTCAAAGTTTTAGTGATGCAAGTTGTGTTGATGATAGGAAAAGCACCACTAGAGGGTGTTTTTATTTAGGAACCAACTTGGTTTCCTAGTTTAGCATGAAGCAACATTCCATTTTTCACAGTTGAGGCTGATTACATCGCCGCTGGAAGGTGTTGCACTCAAGTGATTTGGATGAAATGAATGCTCAAGGATTACGATATTATACAACATGAACTTACAGTGTTTTGCGAAATTACATGTGCCATTAATATCCCCAAATATCCCATTCAACAATCTCGCACTACACACATAGATATACGTTATCACTATATTCGAGAATTGGTTGAGGTTACAATTGTTGAGTTAAAATATGTTGGTACGGATCTTCAACTTGCAGACCTTTTTGTAAAGACATTCGACGCTACACGATTCAAGCACTTTAGAAAGTCTTTGGGGATCTGCCTCACGTACATAGCAACAGCAGAGCTGTTGCAACTAGGATGATTACAACACTCGAATATTATTCATATCATCCACTTCGGTTGTTTTCCATTGGGTTGTGTACATGATCACTTGCGAGCATTCTCTATTTTCAGAAACCTTTGTGTTAAAGTTGAAATTCACCACTTTTAAAGAATAAAGGTTTTAAATTTAATCAGTGTTGAATTACTGTTGCAACTGGAAAAAAAACTGCATGACCTAAAAGTGATGAGTGTGAAAGCATTCAATTCTTATCACACGCGTCTTCTCATTGAAAAGAGCTACCTCATATCAAAAATGAGTCAGCGCGGAAGCTACCAGGCAAAATTTTGTGAATATTTTCTTAATTCAAAGCACTCTGATTTCACAGCGTGCTCCTTGTGTCGTGTTATCGGACTTGATTGCACTCAATATCTTGCTAGATTAAGAATGTATTTTGTTGGTTGTAATACTTCCTTCTTAAGACATGTAATGTTGTTGTGATTGCCTGTCGTGTGATTCACTGAGCGACTTTCTCTGTTCGTAAAATCGTTGTGTTGTTACACGCGTATTTATGAAAAGTTGTTGAGGAGTCTTTCAAATAGGTTTTTCAATAGATTTTCTATATCTTTCAATTTTTGATTCATTGATTCATTTATCCTTGTGTGTCTTGTGGAAATCTTGTCGATTGTGATTTTGGGAAAACTTTTTGGCTTAAGAGAATTTTCTTATCAAAGTTACCTTTGATTTGTTCTAACAATAAGGGGAAGAAAGAATAGAGAGGGCGAGTTACAACTTAGGGGGACTGGCTCAAGTTGTATTTGGTCTTGAAGACAAGGGAGTTACAACTCTGGTCTAGAATGATGAAGGTGTTGAACACTATGACGCTTACCTTACCATTTGTCCCTTGATCGCTTTTGTCAAAAAAAGGGGGAGAAAAGGTTTAAGGGGAGACTGCACCGGTATTGCAACTGCTACTGCTTTTGCACTCTGTTTATTTTATGACATTCTGAAGGTTCTTGTTTTCTATCCACTTGTACAGACGGGTCAATGATTTTGACAAAACAAATCAAATGGGGAGATTGTTAGGGCCATTTTTCTATCCGATTTGGGCTCAATTCGGATCGGCCTAACTAGAGTTTAAATTGATATTGTTTTGTTAAATTATTAGGATAAGCTAATCTTTTAGATGGTAATTATCTTAATATTATTACCTTATCTTTATAAGATATCATTCTATCTTTAAGATTATCCTACTAGATATTAACCATAACTCATATCTAAGTATCTAGACATAATATTAGGCATGTAAGTTGGATATCTTCTGTGATCATGCAGAATCCATCAAACAAGGCAAGGTAGTCGGATCGAATCGGATTGAAACTGGATTATCACCGTGCTTATCAGATAAGGAAAGAAGATATATTGGGATTGCAACTGGAGATCTGATGAAGATTCTACCCATGCCTATATAAGGAGGACTCAACACAATTAGAGGACAAACTTGGAAAAGTATAATTTGTGATTTTAGTCCTGTATCGAGTCAAAGTCTTCTAGTGAGAACTTTTAGTCAAATGAGATTTGAGTTAATCTTGAGTTTCTCCGACTCAAAGGAGTATACCGAAAATAGTTAAGGTTTAGGTGTTGCACCGATAAATAAGAGGGAGTCTAAATTTACGTTGGAGTAATTCCTATCATTGTAATTCTTAAGTAGGTATATAGTTTGAGGCAACAATTCGAGTGCAAACCCCGTGGACTATGACCAATTGGACTGAACCACGTTAAAAACTTTGTGTTCTTTATCGCTTTATGTTTAACTGTAAAACTGCTTTTAAAGTTTAAAGAACTAATATATATGTATTATTTTCGGGTACAGTTGCAACTACTATCAAGTTCAACTGTATCTGGTTACAAGTAATATAGATCAAAGATCGGTTATGTAATAAAAAGTCCAATTTCACAAATTCTGTTACGACTTGTTTCATAATATTTGATATATCACTTGTATAATTGCGTTTCTCTATGAATTAACCAAGATGTATACAAGAAAAGGATTGAGCTTCAACGCATTTAGAACACGTAATAACTATAATATTGCAGCAAAATAACCTAATGGCAGTTTTAGTCATTCCATATTTGGATTGATTGGAAACACATGTTGACAAGATTACTTCTACGTACGTACAACGCACTCTTAATTTACATGTCAAATGCATTGAATTTCGTCTTGTTAGGCTTTTAAGTTTTACCCGATCGCGAAGATGTTTAACTAATCTTTTACGAAACTAAATTTCCTCAAAAGTATCTCACTACAAAAGGAAAGGTCTTTAGAGATCGAAAATGCGGTCGCTAATCACCTATTTTCGGTCGCTAAAGACCGTATTGCGACCGGACTCCAGTCATTATAGTCCGTTCGCAATTGCTTCCATCGCTAAAGTTTTAACGACAGGAATGTGGTCGCAACGGGGCATTAGCAACCGACGTCCCGTCGCGGTTTTTGTGACTGGAATCCGATTGCAAATATTTACTGCGATCGGGTCCGGTCGTAAAACTTGCAACCGGGACTCGGTTGCTAATACGTTAAAAGGTTTTTGCGATCGGATTCTGGTCGCTAATACCTTCAATGTATTAGCAACCGAAGTCCGGTTGCTAATACTTCGTAAGGCATTAGTAACCAGAATTCGGTTGCTAGTACTTCGACCACTATTATAAGTGACCGAGATTCGGTCGCTAAAGTCTTTGAAAGTATTAGCAACCGGATTCCGGTTGCAAATCATCTTCAACGTATTTGCAACCAGAGTTCGGTAGCTAATAATATTTAAAGTATTAGCAACCGGAGTCCGGTCGCTAATAATGTTTAAAAATAAGAAAAATTAATAATTATTACCAGAATATTATTAATTTATTTTTTTGAAAGATTTCGAATTATTGCCACAATCTTGGACACAAAAAAAAATGTTTGTTAGCCAAATCTATTTCAATAAATTGAAGGTGTGTTAGAAAAAGTGTTTATTTGAAGAAGAAAAAAGAAAAGTTTGAAGAATAAAAATGAAGAAATATGGTAAAGTGTTTGAAGATTTATAAAAAACAAAATGGACGAAAATAGTATGTGTTGGTATGTTTTAACGAAATAGTTGTTTTTGCACGTTTAGATAAATTGATGAAAAAAGAAATGAAGAAAAAAACTATGTTATATATGTAATTTGATGAAAAGGGAGTGAAAAAATGAAGTATATATAGAATTTGGGAAAAACTTTTGAATTTTCAGAAATTTTGAATTTTCCTCCGAACCCCGCCAAATTGTTTGAGTTTTTGTGACAAGATTGCGGTCACAAAAATTTCAAAATTTTAATATTGCGCCAATTTTTTTGATTTTTGCGACCGAAGTCGCTCTTAAAATGTTTTATGCCCAGTTTTGCAATCGAATTCTGGTTGCAAATACTCATGAATATTATTTGCAACCGGAGTCCGATTGCTAATACCCCTATGAATATTATTTGCAACCGGATTCCGATTGCAAATAATAAAAAACTTTAAATTTTTTAGTTTCTTTAGTTCAATCTTGATGTGTTTGTGACTAAAATAAAGAATCTTACTAAATACTTAAATTGAATTTAATTAGTTTAATGTTCTTTAAGTTATGAAATTAGTAAGTTATAGTTGATTAACCTATATATATTCAACTCTTTTAAGTTCTACATCTAATCATACTTTGTGGAGTACTCGCTCATATGTGATTGGCATTCGTTACAAATGTTAGTATAGAGGTTATTGTGATGTGTATATATATATATAGAGAGAGAGATGTTACATGAAATTAACATATTCATAGGTAGCCATCATGTACATATAACCGATGTATTTACAAGTGACCTTATGAACAGATGCTTCAAATAATTCTTTAACGTGCAACAAAACTAATTTTTGTGTTTTTTTAACGTATATGTACCTAATATTATTGTAATTGATCATTAAACCATAAATATTATCTAACCGTGCAAAATGTCTAAAATTACGGTGCGAAATGCGTAAATTAAAAACATAAATATTATTTGCAACCGGATTCCAGTTGCAAATACACACAATAGCGACCGAAACCCGGTTGCTAATACCCTAAACCCTAAACCCTAAACTCGTTATTTTACGACGGGAATACGGTCGCTAATAGCAACAGCTAGTATTTTTTGCGACCGAAATCCGGTCGCTAATAGCAACGGCTAGTACCTTTTGCAATCGAAATCCGGTCGTTAATAGCAACGGCTAGTACTTTTTGCAACCGAATTCTGGTTGCAAATAGTAGTTTTCGTTACTATTAGCGACTGGGATCCGGTCGCAAATAAGTCAGTTGTCCCTTTAAATACCCAACCCCATTCAATTTGAGAATTCATTCTAATCTTTCTCATTTGCTAAGGGTATCTACGGTTTTCCCTTATTACAACTATTTTATTTTAGTTTTCTCAATAGTTTCTTATTATGATGATCACTAATTTGTTTATATATATATATATATATATATATATATATGGTTGTTTATTATTAGATATTGTGGTAAATGCAATGAGGGACGTGCACACATAATGCTTGATCTAAGATTTTCTGCGCTACAGCAAGGAAGTATTGACTTCACTTCTATGTACTCATTGTTGCGTTATAGCATGTTTGTGATATTTGATCTAAATGATATATATATATATATATATATATATTGATTGGTAGAATTAATTGTAACAAGTTCTGTTTAATTTTCTTAGACTAAAAATGGATTATCTCGCTGATAGATCTTGGATGTACGATAAGATAGATAATAATATTGGTTATTTGAAATAACATTACGTGGTTGGGGTTCGTTCATTCATACAATATGCCTCGCAAAAGAAAAATACTTAGATATAAGCAACTGTATTGGGTGTCTGTGCCAGAAATGCAACAATTTAAAGTTTTTTAATCGAAATGTAGTCCGGGATCATCTTCATATGTCGGGCTTTACGTATCAATATTGGGTATGGGTGTTGCATGGAGAGGAGGCGACTGGGGCATCCACATCGTATTTACACGATTCACCATCCACTAATATTCACGTAGATAGTCCAGTTCACGTTGATAATTCGTTTAGAGGAGTGGTCGTGGATGCATATGGGGGTCAAATTATTGAGGGAGATGTGTGTAACGAAGATCCAAATCCCAACGCAAGGGAGTTCTACAATTTGATGCATTTGGGAGGCGTACAAATGAATAGTAAGAAGTTGAAAATTGTGCTGCAATGGGTTGCCGAGTTCTTGACTTACAAGACAATGCCAATAGTTAGTAATGCCGCTTGAGAGAAGTTTTTAAGGTTGTCTAAAGATGGTATGGACCCATAGATTGAGAAAATGATACCTAATACAGTTCCCGGCATGAAGAGGATGATCGGGGGTTTGGGGTTAGGGTACAAAAGGATCGATGTCTGTGAGAATTACTGTTTTTTGTATTACAGAGAGGACGCCAACAAGGATCTCACATCGTGTCCGACATGCAAGGCAGATAGGTACGAGGCTGACGAAAAGTCGAGAATTGCTAAGAAGAGATTGTGGTACTTCCCTTTAGGCCCTTGATTACAAAGGTTGTTCTATATTGTAGGCACTTCAAAGCATATGACTTGGCATTTGAAGTGTCGGCAGTCAACTAATCGAATGATTCACCCGGCTGTAGGCGAGGCATGGAGATATTTTGATCGTATGTATCCGGACTGCAGCAGAGCCTAGAAATATACGACTTGGTCTATACACGGATGGATTCACACCGTTCGGGCAATCTGAGAAGAATTACTCTTGTTGACCCGTGTTTGTGACCCCCTATAACCTTCCTCCTGATTTATGCATGCAACCGGAGTTCATTTTCTTGAGCCTTGTTATATCAGGGCCAAAGAGTCCTGGAAAGAACTTGCATGTATTGTTGACACCGGTGATTGACGAGCTAAATGGTTAGTGGAGTAATGATTTGTGGACATATAACAGCTCTCGAAAAGAAAACTTCCAAATGCGAGCAGCCCTAATATGGACTATTAGCGATTTTTCTGCTTATGGAATGTTGTCCCAGTGGAGTACGCATGGGAAGTTATCGTGTCCTTATTGCATGGGTGACAAAAATTCATTTACGCTTAAGCATGGTGGAAAAGCCTCGTGGTACGATTGTTATCGTTGGTTTCTACCAGAGCATCATGAATGGAGGCACAATAAGAAGGATTTTTACAAAGATAGAAAGGCACTTCAAGAACCTATTCGAAGGAAAGCAAGAGATGAAATTAGCGTAATTGGGGATAGTCCACGCCCAGTTTGGTTTGGGCCAAACACCACCAAGCTCCCAGGTTTTGGAACAACTCATAATTGGTGTCGTCGGATCATCTTTTGGGAACTACTTTACTGGTCCACAAACTTGATTCGCCACAATCTAGATGTCGTGCACCATGAGAAGAACTTTTCCAATAACCACATTAACACGGTGTTGGACGATGCTAAAATGAAGGACAACATTAAGTCTAGGCAAGTTCTTAAGATATTGAATAATCGTAAAGAATTGTTCTTAGTACCCCATTGGTAGAGAAAGTGAATAATTAAAACCAAAGGCAACCTATTGTCTTACGAGAGAGCAAAAGAGTATGGTGCTTAATTGGCTGACCGATCTTAAGTTTTCTGATGGATATGCCTCGGACTTGGGACGATGTGTGCAAAAACAACAATGAAAGTTGTGTGGTATGAAGAGTTATGATTATCACGTATTCATGCAGAGACTGATCCCGATTGCCTTTTGCAAATTCTTGAAACCCAATATTTGGGGGACCTTGGTAGAGATTAGTCTGTTTTTCAGGGCGATTTGTGTCTCAAAGGTTTCGGCCACCGATATGGAGTGACTGGAGGAATCATTTATTGTTACTATGTGCAAGATGGAGAGGATCTTTCCACCTTCCTTTTTTGACTCTATGGAGCATTTAGCCATGCACCCTCCGTACGAGGCTAGAGTTGGAGGTCCAATTCACATGGGAAAAAATGTTTCTATGGAGTTCTTTGCTGATTATTTTCTTGTTAAGGATCAACCTACTTGGGACCTCTGGCGAAGGGAGTTTGTAGTAATGACATTTATCACATTCGACCTCCTTTCCTACAATATGCAATCGGCCGCTCACCTTGCAACCCTATGAGTTCGGACGTCATCTCATATATGGCACTCCCGTCTTGGTCATCCTGCCACCAAGACTCAGCATTTAAATTACCCATTGACACTAAATCCTATGCGAATGACTAGTTTTGTGATTCTTGCAAATCTAGCAAATCTCACGGTTTATTGTTTGCATCATTTACATTACATTTATACGGACGTTTGGGGACCCAGTGAAACCTGTCTTGTTGGGTTTCGTTATTATGTTATTTTTGTGGACCTGTTTATTCGATACTGTTGATTTTTCTTTTGGTGGCAAAGTCTCAGGTCCTTGATGTTTTCGCTCACTTCAAACTATTGATGGAAAAACAGTTTTCTCAACAAATAAAGAATTTTTTCAGTGATAATGGAGGGGAATTTGTGGCTCTTAAAAATTTACCTGCAAAATTTGGAATTAGTTGGCTTACCACGGGACCTTCTATACCTCAACAAAATGGGATTTCTGAACGGTGTCATCATCATATTGTTGAAACTGGACGTGCATTATTACACCATGATAAATTACCTCACACATTTTTTGGTCTTTTGCACTCCAGACGGTTGTTTATCTCATCAACAAGATGCATAGTTCCGTTATTGCCAACGTTGCGACGTTTCAAAAGTTGTTTGGCATCGCACCCAACTATCTTAAGTTGGGTGTCTTTGGGTGTCTATGCTATCCTTGTGTTCACCCATATGAGCCTGACAAGTTATCTTTTCCCTCTTGACCTTGTGTCTTTCTTAGCTACTCCACTTCACAAAGTGCCTATAAGTGTTAGGATCCATCGACTAAATAACTATTTATTTCAAGACATGTTCAATTTTGTGAGAACACTCTTTCGTTCACAGTCCCATCTTCACTTGAGGGCCTCACCGCGGCCCTGCCCGGTTTCTCTGCGGCCCAACCTACGGCCCCGCCTGCTCTCTCATCGGCCCAACCTCAGGCACTACCACGTTCCCTGCGGCCCCGCCCGCATCTTTTGTAGCCCAACCTACAGCCCTGCCCACCCACAAATTCTCGTCCTATGACGAACCAGTCCAAGAACCACATCTACAAGCCCAAGCTTCTTAATGTGGCAACCAAGCACCCTCTCGTCCCTATTCTTGAACCAATAAGCATGCCCGTGGCTCTCAAGGTTTCGAATTGGTAGGACGCCATGACCGCGGAAATCAATGCTTTTCTTTTTCATGACATTTGGGAATTGGTTCCATCTCATCTCGCTTCCAACATTGTTGGTTGCAAATGGGGTTTTCGGATGAAAGGAAATCCCTGATGGCACGGTGGATAAATATAAGGCCTGACTTGTGGCGAAAGGCTTTCACAAACACCCTAACCTTGACTATTTTGAGATCTTTAGTCTGGTGGTCAAATCGGTCACGATCCGTATTGTACTCTCTCTTGCGGTCACGAACTCTTGGACCATTCGACAATTGAGTGTTAGTAATGCCTTTCTCCACGGCAATCTCAGTGAGGTAGTGTTCATGCAACAACCTCCTGGTTTTGTTGATGCGTCCCATCTATCTCACGTTTGTAGGCTTTGGAAATCCATTTGTGGCCTTAAGTAAGCGTCGCACGCTTAGTTCCAAGTGCGTCAAGATGCCCTAGTCACTCTCAGTTTCACTCAATCACGTTCGGATTGCTCTTTGTTCATCTATCGGCGTAATGCAACGGTTCTCTTATTATTGGTCTATGTGGGCGATATTATATTCACGGCAGGGATGCATCCTTAATCTCTTCCTTTATCACGCTTCTCCGGTCCTCTTTTGCCGTGAAGGATCTCGGAACGCTCTCCTACTTCCTCGGCATTGAAGCTCTCCCGTGCAAGGAAGGCCTTCTTCTTTCACAACATAAGTATATTCATGACCTTCTGGGTCATCATCATATGGAAGGGCGAAGATGATATCCACACCTATGGCCACCAATGCCGCCTCCACGTTTCTTGTTTTGTCTCTGTATTGTGATCCCCATATTTATCGACAAGCTATGGATGAACTTCAATATCTCGCTCTCACATGACCCGATATTGCCTTTGTCGTGAACCGTCTAGCTCAATTTGTCTCTTCACCCACGGAGCTCCATTGGGTCGGCGTCAAGTGCATCATCCGGTAACTCAATGGTACTATAACACACAACCTCTTACTCTGTATTGACTCCCCTCTCACACTACGTGGATACTCCGATGTCGATTGGGCCGGGATCTTTAGGATCGTTCCTCTACGACCGCATTTATGATATTTCTTGGCAATAACCCTATCTTGTGGAGTTCACACAAGCAACGTGTTGTTGCTCGCTCATCCAGTGAAGCTAAATACCGTGCCTTAGCCACGGCCACATCCGAGATATGGTGGATTCAAAATCTTCTCAAGGAGCTCAACATTTTGCTTCGCACTCCTCCCACCATTTTTTATGACAATATTGGTGCTACTCATTTGTCTCTCCATCTGGTTATGCATTCCCACATGAAACATATTGTTATTAATATCCATTTTGTCCGCAACATTGTCCAAAGGTCTTCTCAATGTCTCACACATTAGCACCCACGATCAACTCGCGGACATCCTCCCGGTTTCATGTTCTTCGGTCCAAAATTGGCTTAGCCAATGGAACGGCAATTTTGAGAGGGCGTATTAGGAAATCCGCTCCTACGGATTCTCCTTCCTAGTTTATTGAATTCTATCATATCTTGTGTATTTTTTTCGAAGGAGAATCTGTAGGAGTGGATTCCTTAACACATTTTGTTACTGTTAACTTATAATTCGTTCAGATAGATGTAAATATTGAATTGTCATCTCATTTAAATGCTTAAGCTGTTAGAGAGGGTATGCATCTAATATTTATATATTATCTCCAACAATCCCCCTCACGTGCAGCTGTAAATCTTTTCGTTACGCCTGTCACGTGATACTTTTTTGATAATTTGGTGGAGGTGGGATTCGAACCCAGGACCTCCCTTGGCCTGAGCTCTGATACCATATTGAATTGTCATCTCATCTAAAAGCTTAACCTGCTAGAGAGGGTTGACATTTAATATTTATATATTATCTCAAACACGCCCCCCCCCCCCCCCCCTCACGTGCAGGTTGTAAATCTTTTTGTTACTACTGTTAAGTGACACTTTTTTTATTATCGGGCGGCGGTGGGATTCGAACACAGGACCTCCTCCTTGGCCTGAGCTCTAATACCATATTGAATTGTCATCTCATCTAAAAGCTTAAGCTGTTAGAGAGGGTAGACATTTAATATTTATATATTATCTCCAACAGTGAAGAACAATCATCGTAGAGTGATAGGTTAACAATTAAATGCTAGTGGTCCATTTAAATCTCTTTAGTTGGTTATTGTTAGATAATATGGAATCAGTTGAAACTTCACACTTCATGGTTTTAACTTACACTCTATATATATATATATATATATATATATATATATATATATATATATATATATTATAAAGTAGACCCTTCAGATATAGCGTAAAACACGACAATAATTGAAAGATGGAAAAGTAAATGACTCACGGATTTTACGTGGAAAACCCCAAATTAATTTAGGGTGAAAAACCACGGGCAATGTAGAAAAACTTCACTATGCGTGTAAAATAGGAATTACAACTCTCAGACTTTTATTGTAGTAAAGTCACACAAACTCTCTATTTTGCCTCACACTAACAACGATCTTAACCACTCTTTATATATTAATTATTACTTAATTATATAAGAGAAAGAAATAATTATTTTTGGGGTGAAATGGAATGAAGAAGGAAGTCGGCTATTTATAGGAGGAGCAAACCGCGTCAATTGAATTCTTTAATTCCAATTGCTAGGTATCGGACCATGCATGAAGCTTCCAACACATTTGCATGTTCTCTTCAATTATGCATGTCTACCTCACATGCACATTTAATGTAAATGATGCATCACATGCCACCGCCAACAATTGGAATCAATGCATGTGCTTCTGAAAATATATATATATATATATATATATATCATAGTAGTGGTTTTTGGGCCAACACGGGTAATAGATTGACGATAGCGGTCGCTGGGCTGCAGCGTTTGAAGGCTGGCGGACAATCCTGTTTTGAGAAGGTTATGTTGCGTATTTTTTCGTGTCTGTGTGGATGTTTGGTTTAGCTATTAACACTCAGGACTAGGAGTATAATTCTCTGGTGTATAGAATGTATGCAGGCAGATACTGCTCAATGCATATTGTAGAAGTTCAAGTCCCTCAATTAAAGATGTCTATTGTATGTCTGTGAATTAGAGTGAGACGGAGGTGGAATATTGAGGAGTTGATCTTATCATTGTTCAAATACATTTTTCCATTAATTCCTTTATTTCAACCTGGTGTGACGATTCACGGATTCAGTTAACAACACGGCTTAGTTAATGAAAAATCGATCAAAATCGTTAGTTACAAATAGTATGGTGATCAGACTCTAAGAATTCATCCAAGGAAATAGTCCAAGTTGGAGCACCAGTGCAAGAGGAGTACCGGGAAAGATAACGTTCATGAAAATGTTGAAACGTATTTAACAACGGCAGAATTGACTTGATCCTGAAAACGCATCAAAGGTTTAGTCTTCCTGGTAATTATATGTGTTCTTGCCAAGAATAAACTTCCTTAATCCTGAATATATTACCATGAATTGATTTCTCTTGCCTCTTTAGATCATGCAACAATTTATGTTAATGTGGTCTCACGGTGAACGGCATTATCTCGCTTGACTCGTATTTCTTTTTTCTTTTCCTATAGATATATAGTTGTCACCAGATGGCTACGGCTTCATCAGATTCTAATGGACTTGCTGTTGGAAAATTGATTAAATGGAATGGGTTTGTACAGCTGACTTCGGGTCATTTTTTGAGCGGGTTCCACTTATCGTAGTGACGACTTCAAGATGGGAACGTTTTCTCCTATGTGAGAGCTTCGAAACGATATATTGCACGCTCAAAATGGTACACGGGTGAATGAAAAATTGATGCTCAAGGATAGATACACAAAGCTGAAAATATTGAAGTAAATGAGGGAAAACCATAAAGTGAAGATGGTCATCCCACATGGAAAAAAGAGCACTCTCTTTTTGGGTTTATCAATAGCAATGCATTCTTAGCATGATAAGAATGTGTTGGCTAGTGTCTCCTCCCTCTCCTACGTGCGCGCAGGGGGTGCAAATGCGAGTCAAAAATTAGTGCGACTAATGCGATACGGGCTTGCGCACACGACGTACGCGCCGAATGTCGGTCCGCTTAGCATGACGGGCTCCCGCTCGCGTGGGCCTTGTTTTTGCACCTTCAATATTTATTTGTCTGTTTTAGGTAACAGAATTAATTCAGATTCGGATAATATTTTTATATTAAATCTGAAGCATCAAAACGCGTCCAGATTCATCCGAAGATATGGTCTTATCTTAATTACGATCCGGTATTATCTTAATTAGAGATTTGCATATATCTAAAAGATCTCGTTCCTTGTTAATCAAGTCAGCTGACTCTCTCCCTAATTAGTATAAATAGGGATCGCTCCCCATAGGGTTCATATCAAGCAAAAATTGCATTTTTGCATACACGAAAAGAAAATAGTTTTAATCATTGTGTGGTGGTGGTAGTCTATTACTGTTCGAGTTCGCCGGGATTGCTCTGCGAGTGCTAGCAGCCAATTCGAAAGGTTGCTTTATCCTGGGAAGAGTTAGCCCAACGATCTCAGCACGTGGAGAGGACTAAACTACTTTAAGGAAACCGAGAAGGACTCGACCACTTACTACGGTTATTTTTAGTTTCTGCGTTACTAGTTATTTTGTTTATTTGCATGTTAATTTTAATACTGTTCATTATCTCCATTGTTTCTAACAATCTTAAAGTAGTTTAGGTCTTGAGACGAAAAGGTTATTATTGATAAAGTATAATTTCCAGCTATTGGAAAATATTTTACGAAAGAGAAAAGGGTGAACGGAGATTAATTCGTTTTCTTCGGTTTCTATAATTTTGTATACGTGCGTGTGAGATCTGATATATGCTCAAGATTGAATCCTACGCATAAGTGTTATTATATGATGTTAATAGGAATTGAAATTCTATTCTAATTTGTTAAACATATGCGTGCCTTGTTAGGGATTTTTCCTTCATGAATTTGACGTAAGTTACGTGTTGACAAATACCTCTGCAAGGTAATTAATATGTGTGGATATATAAATATATATGTGGATACATGATAAATCTGATGTGTTCATCAGAGTTCATATTAGCCATTATTTAATGTGCATTATATTAGTTATAGATACATTTTGATAATTAGAGTAAAAAGCATGCAATTAACTCTGACATATGCAATATCACATATATTTGTTTCAAACGTTTGAAGCCTTTTTGAGACAGAGGCTGTAATGCACGGCTGGATCCACTTAATGTTGGTAATTTTGGATCAGATCTATTCCTTTTGTTTTAATTGTGCGTAATTAAAATAGAAAAGAAAAGAGAGAACTTTGGTGTTGTGCTAATCTGGCGGAGATTATTATTACGGAGGTTAAATAGTAAACAAGGTCTGATTTATTTGTATACCTTGTGGAGCTCTGTTCATATTACGATTATATGACTTTATTTAATATTGAAGAATTTTTGCTGTTCTTCATGTGCTCTTGTTTACTGATATAAATTGAATTGTTGATCATTTTGTTGCGGATGAGTTCGTTGCTGGTGAACTCTCGAGCCACTGTGCTGCTTCAACCTGCAGAACGTGATAAACGTTGAGTTCTGTCACATGATTCCAACTCGGAGTACGGTAATTTTGAGGTAAGTGATCGCTTCTCTTAAATTTATGCAGAACTTTAGTTCACGTTAGATTATTTGAACTTTGTTGTATGTGGTGTGTTCAATAATCGTGTTTACTCGAATTTGTTGGATTTCCTATATTAGGAAAAAATGTACGCCTTTCGAGTGATGCTGAATTTGGTTTAATCATTGATTCTCTTAATTTTGGTTACTTGAATTATTTATGGTAACTGAAGAAGGTGTTTAAGGCAAGAATAATTACATATTTATGGTGATTATACGTATATATATTCCTTGAGATTTGTGACATGTTGTCGGATTCTTCAGAATCGAGAAAATAATGAGCAGGTCATTGTTTTCGTAATTACAAATATATGTGTAATCATCTTTAGTAAATGTTGTGATTTGTTACACGATACTTAATTATGGTCATTATAAGGTGAGAATATTTTGTGTTACTATTTTACACTTATGATTGATTTGCGAATTTCTTAAATCCTATATCTTATATTTTGTAATATTGGAGATAATATTGTTAACGTATTTCTCTTCGTGAGATTTTGTGAGTTTAAGCTTATGATGGATAATCGTGTACATTGGTCATATATGAGGAGGCGTGATATAAGCTTAAGGTGATATGCATAAAAGACCAACACAAGACGACACTTCGTGTTATACCATTGAGGTAATAGTTTACTTATATACATAAGTAACAACTGAATAAATGTATTCATCTTTTTTTTTGTTGATTGGTGAGACGTTCTTATGCGGAAGAACAAATCTCGAGGGAGATGTGATAAATATTTGATACATTTGGAGATATCGAATAGAAGGATATGGTTACTACTGATACCAATCCGCCGATGCATCAAACGTCGACAACATAGACACTGGTTCAATCTTGAGAAAACCTAGCCTTTGAGCAAGATGGGTTTGATTGATCATGTTGGTCTAGTAGGATCTATGGTTCTCATGAACTATAGTGAAAAACAAAAAAAAATTGCACTGGCGTGATTTTTGAAAAACGGGTAGCAAATATTGCTACTTATCTCACCATGTTTGAATCTTGCGAGATTCTTGAAATAAGATTCTCCTACTTTTAGAGAGAATGACATTTGTTTTGACGATAGGTCGTATTATATATATATATATATATATCCGTGTCGGTTACAAGTGAATAGTTTGACAATACAACGAGTCTATCTCAAAACAGGCCTACGCTAAGTATCACGCGTAGACTTGGTCCGGAACCTGTTGCTCGAGATCGGGGATGAGTCTGGATATGACGTCGGGAGCGAGTCTCGATGTAACGTCGGGGATGAGTCTCGATACGATGTCGGGGATGAGTCTCGATACGATGTCGGGGATGAGTCTCGATACGACGTCGGGGATGAGTCTCGATACGACGTCGGGGATGAGTCTCGATACGACGTCGGGATGAGGTCGTTATAGGAGGCTGAATGATGACGTAGACAAGACTATATCGAATATCTATGTCGGGTATGACGTCAAATATTTCTATTCGATGTGATGCGGGAGGTCCAAGGCGACGAATTAACTGCCATTCTCGGTGCGAAAGGTGGGATATTTATAGGCGCGGCTGGCCTATATCGAATCCCATATTCGATATCATATCGGGGTTGATCACCGATATGGTCGTTCATGGGCCGTGGCCCAGAATTGGCCCAAATGCTAGAAATCTCCATATCATGTAGTCCCCCAATTTGGGGATTATTATCCTAGGGACAATAATTCGCAAATTTAGTTTGAATTTCCGGGCTACCTGTACCTCACGTCCCCCCAGTTCAAAGGACGGAAATCGAAAATGTAGGAAGTGCACTTGGAACTGGTTTCGTGCGGTTCCCCAGTGCAGTTACCGCATTGTATGAGGTCCTCGTTTGAACTCTAAGTTGTTTATAACGTGATCTTGCAAACACGGGTATAAGAACTTTTGAAGCGTATGATAGTCCTCAATTTTTTGTAGCGCTAAGTTTGGGTCGGGCCGTCTGTCACGTGTAGTGCCATTTCTTGCCTCTATGGTGAACTCATGTCGAAAATCATATCGAATATCAGTTTCGATGTAATCCTCGATATGACGCATTTAATGATGTGGGCCCCAGCTTTTGTTTGTTTATAAAGGTCGGTCTCTGCCGTGTCATCCTTCACTTATTTTATTTCCCCGTGTTGTCACTGTCGGGACAACGTCGAATTTGATATCGGTAACTTTCCCCGATTTCTTCTTCGATATAGATTTCGATATATTTTTCGACAATGCTTTCGATATTCTGCGCGTTTTTGCAATAAATCGCCTTAGTTGTTTTGCCTAAGGATGGTTCGTGGTAAGAATTCTCCAAAGAAGAAAAAACTTGTTGTATCGCCGCAGTATTATGAAGCTGGCCCTGCTAGGCGAAATGCTTTCATCGTGTTAGACGACGAATTCTCTGATTCTGAAACTTCTGCGAGGGACGCGTCATTAGATGACGGTTTGGTGAAAGTCTCCGGAATTTCCGCCAATCTAAGGTTATCCCGAGTCCGTCTTCATGAACGGAACTCTCGGTTCCCTGATAAGTATCTCGTAATGTAGTCAAATATTTATGGTGGGAATGTTATTGTTGGAGATCGCACTGCCATAGCGGAAGGTATTCGGCTAGAAGAGGATAGAATTAATGTTATGACCGTGGATCATGCTTCCCATCAACGTATGGCTGCTAACCCTCATCGGGTCAAAGTGACTCTGCCGCCCGAAGGCGCACCGGCTAATTATTGGCATCCCCGGGCTCGGGCTCGCTTTGAGGCGTCGGAACGAGGGCTTGGGGAAAGTTCTCATTCTGACCCGCATCGTTTTGCGGTGTCGCCCGGTGCCGGGAGTGGGGAGCTTGATCCGGATGAAGAAAGTTTTGATGAGGTTCCTCCTGTGTCGGCCGTTCCGAGCCTATCTACTTCGGCCGCAAAGCGTACTGTGGCATCCCCCGGTAGTACTGATACTGAGAAGCCATCTGAAAGTAGAGCATCATTGAGGGAAGATTACTCTTTTCTATGTGATCCTCTTTCGGAACGGTTAATTATGCGGATTGGGAATAATAATATCCGTGAAGAGGATGCTGTCCGAGGCTTGGAAACTATTTATGGGAATTTTGATCCTTCTGAGTTGTGCCAAGATCTAGGGGTGGAATTAGCACCGCGCATATGTCTGATGTTGTTGTATACAGTAAGGAGCATGCCCTGTTGTTTGTAGGTTGTTACCAATGTGCACACCTTCTTATTCTTTACTAATGATTATTCGGTTCCTTGGCAGTTTGGGCACACGTTCCACGAACTGTGCAGAGATTACATGCTGCTCGGGGAGGTGCAGACTCGTCACGATGCTCTGGTGAAAGAGTTGCGTGCGATGATTGCGCGGAGTGAGATTAGTCGTGGTCGTGCTAATAGCCGGGCTCGTGCTGCTGAGACTCAGAAGTGCATTGCCCGTGGCGAAGCATGGAAGGCATTAGTTGCTGAAGAGGAGATGAAGAAGGAACTGGCTAGAAGCCGGGCTGAGACTCAACGTTTACGTGCTAGTAACCTTAGGTTAGAGCGTGAACGCAATGCGTATCGAGAGCCCTCGAGAACCGGGAAATTCAGAATGCGAAATTAACCGAAACTTTGGCTCGCAACGGGGTAATGATAAGGGATAGTGATTTTAACTTCGAAGGCTCTCCCCCATCATATGGTGGTACCCCCGTCAGGGCTGATGTGAGTGGGACTATCGAGCCTTATGGCGGAAGGGTGCCCGTCTGGGCTGTCGCAGGACCGTACGTTAGGGAACGTTACAGGGTCCCCCGTGCGATGCGGTATTCAAGGTTGTCACCTGATCCAGAAAGTAGTAGTCCGAAATGGAATAAATACCCGGAGGTTTTGTCTCCCCGGGGAATGGATGAACTTGCTGATGATATTTGTGCCAAGCCCTGGAAATTCCCCGAATTTGAAATGAATGTGTCCGGGCTTGGGCCCTTTCATCGGGATGATATTCGGGCCTAGTTATTCACTGATCTCGCGAGTAACGAGTTTCTTTGCGATATGTAGTTGTGTTGTCGGCTGGTGACATTTTTTGAAATTGTAGCAGTTATTTTCTCGGGACAGTTTTTCTATGTGAAGTGTGCCCCATGCTATTGACTGGGAGCCGCTTTCATGATGTTTAATGAAAGGCGTTTTATTTGCAGAAATCCTATCTTGTGCAATTCTTTCTGTGATCATTAATATTCTATCCTTGTCGTATAGTACTTGTGATAGCCTGATGAATGTTTGGTGTTATGGGCATGAGATTGCCTTACCTTTGGTTGGTGAGTTGTTACCACTCATGAGTGAGACCATCCCCTTATGACAGGGTATGTTCTTCTTGCGGGTAGAGGTTCATCCCGTTATCACAGGAGATATTCTTCTTGTTGGTAGGGGCGCATCCCGTTATCACAGGGAACCCACTACCGTTGAAGTGTTTATGATCGACCCTGTTATCATAGGGGACATTTTTCTTGTTGTAGGTGAGCTTTTTCTTCGTCTTTTTGACTATGTCTCTTGTTGGCTCTGTCGTCGTTGACTCTGTAGGTCATTAAGCCATGTAAAACAGCACAGACAAGAAAAAATTTCGACGTAAAAGCTAATACGAAAACATGAAATGATGTGCATGTGTTATATGCGGAATGTTCCCTCAATCTGGGAATATCAGTTTTATACAAGAAACAGTGTTCCCATTGTGCTCTATCGTGTATGTTGTACCTGTTTGTACCGTTTTATGATCGGCCCCATTATCACAAGGGGTATTTTTCTTTGGATCGACCCCGTTATCACAGGGGATCTTTTGTCGAATCGACCCCGTTATCACAGGGGATCCTTTCTTGATTTGGCCCCGTTATCACAGGGGTTTTTTCTTTGAATCGGCCACGTTATCATATGGGATTTTTCTTGGATCGACCCCGTTATCACAGGGGATCTTTGTCGAATCGACCCCGTTATCACAGGGGATTTTTTCTTAAATTGGCCCCGTTATCACATGGAGTTTTTTCTTTGAATCGACCCCGTTATCACAGGGGATGTTTTCTTGGAATGACCCTGTTATCATAGGGGATCTTTTGTCGAATCGACCCCGCTATCACAGGAGATTTTTTCTTGAATTGGCTTCGTTATCACAGGGAGTTTTTTCTTTGAATCGACCCCGTTATCACATGGGATTTTTTTCTTGGATTGACCCCGTTATCACAGGTGATCTTTTGTCGAATCGACCATGTTATCACAGGGGATTTTTTCTTGAATTGGCCCCGTTATCACAGGGAGTTTTTTTTTTTAATCGACCCCGTTATCACAAGGGATTTTTTCTTGAGTATGTGACCCGCTACCGCTCCTGGGCAGGAGCCTTCCTCCTTATCATGATAATTTTAACGATAGATTGGTGTTGAACCGTATCCGGTTGCCAACGTATCCCGTGCAGGGAATCAAGCTCGCGTAGTTCTTTACATTGCTAATAGCGATTGAAACGCTGAATCTCTTAACAATAAAAACGCCTGAGGTGTTGCACGTTCCATGGCCTGGGAAGGGACTCACCGTGCATGTCATCGAGATAATAATAGCCTTTCGCGTTGGCGTGGGTGACCTTGTAGGGTCCATCCCAATTAGCTTGTAGTTTCCCTACGTGTTTACTTTCTTTCACACTTTTCAACACCAAGTCACCCACTTGAAAGCTTCGAAGGTGTACTCGTTTATCGAAACGTTTGGTCATCGTTGTTTTGAAGGCCATCGTCCGTTGGTAAGCTTGCTGTCTTGTTGAACCAATCATTTCTAAGCCCATTTTTCGTAGTCGTGTAGCGTGATGCGGGTCATACTCCGCAATTCTGTATGTTGGCATGCCAATCTCAACTGGGACTACCGCCTCGGACCCGTATACTAGAGTAAACGGTGCCTCTCGTGTGGATGTTCTGGGTGTAGTCCTATATGCCCATAGAATACCTGGCAATTCGTCGATCCAACTCCTTCCGGTGGCGTGTAGTTGTCGCTCCAAATATTGTTTAAGAGTCTTGTTGGTGGACTCCGCTTGTCCATTTGCCTGTGGGTGGGATACCGCGGAAAAATGTTGAGATATCTTTAATTCTTTGCACCATGCAACCATTGTCTTGCCTCTGAAATGGGTACCATTGTCCGATACCAAAACTCGGGGTAGTCCAAAGCGACATACGATGTTCTTCCAGACAAAGTCTATCATATGTTTCTCCGTGATGTGCATTAAAGCTTCGGCCTCCACCCATTTCGTAAAGTATTCTACTGCTACTAAGAGAAATTTCTTCTGACCTCTGGCCATTGGTAGAGGACCAACTATATCGATTCCCCATTTATCAAATAGGCAAGTGATCTCTAGGGGCTGCATCAGTACAGATGGCCTATGTACCAGTTTAGTGTGGTACTGGCAACTCTCACAATTGCGGCAGTACATGGTGGCGTCTTGTCGTATCGTTGGCCAAAAATATCCCTGTCTCAATATTTTCTGGGCTAACGCTCTCCCTCCTGAGTGATTTCCGCAACTACCTGCGTGTATCTCTCTCAGTATGTACTGGGCGTCCATTGGTGATACGCATCTCAGCAGCGGTCATTTAAAAGATATCTTATAGAGTTCGCCCTAGTAAATGGTAAACCTATATGCCTTGTGCTTCAGTCGTCTTTGGGCGTTAAGGTCGGCCGGGAGGGTTCCGTTTGCGAGGTAATCATATATCTCGTCCTTCCAATACTGCGTACTTGCGATAGGAAAAATAAACTCCACGTCGTCCCATTTTTTGTTGGCCTTTGTCACTCCGACCGCAGGCCTATAGGTGGTCAGCAAAGTCACACGCTTTTTCACAAAGATGTCTGAGGAACTAGCGAATTTCGATAAGGCATCAGCCTTTGCATTTTCCGACCGAGGTATTTGTGTTAGATTGAATGTAGTGAACTCGGCCGCCAATTCTTTCAACTTTGCCAAGTATAAAACCATGGTTTCCTGCTTTGCTTCGAAGAATCCCGAGAAATGGTTAGCCACTAACTGCGAATCCGTGAAAACTTGCAGATGTTCCGAGCAGAGGGTCTTAGCCATTCTGATTCCTGCCAGAACTGTCTCATACTCCGCCTCGTTGTTTGTTATAGGAAAGTTCAGACTGATAGCAAAATCAAATTCCTTACGATCTGGGGACACCAGGTGAATTCCTGTTCCCCCGTCGTTTGTTGTGGAGGAGCCATCCACATAAAGTAGCCACGTTGCGGGTTTCGAACTGGGGCCAGGGTCCTGGCTTACAGGAAATATATGGTGGCACGAATGGTCTAAGCTGTTACCTAGCGCCTCCGCCATAAAGTCAGCTAGCACCTGTGCTTTAATGGTCGTACGGGGATGGTACTCGATCCCAAATTCGCCCAGTTCTATGGCCCATTTTACCAATCTCCCCGAGGTATCAGGATTGGTCATGATCTGGCAGAGTGGTTTGTCTGTCATGACCACTACTGGGTGCGCTTGGAAATAAGGTTTCAACTTACGAGCCGTCATGACAACGCCCAAGGTAAATAGTTCAATTTGCAGATAATTATTTTCTGCTCCGTGAAGAACACGGCTGACGTAATGAACTGGAGATTGCTTTCCATTTGCTTCTTTTACTAATATTGTGCTAATGGCGCTGGCGGAGACTGCCAGATATAGATAAAGCGTCTCCCATGGATCTGGTTTCGCCAAGAGTGGTGGTGCCACCAGATACTTCTTGAACTGCTGAAACGCTCTTTCGCATTCTTCGGTCCACTGGAAGTCCTTGGCCTTCTTCAAGATTTTGAAGAAAGGAAGACTCCGCTCTGCTGAGGTAGCAATAAAATGCCCCAAGGCTGTTATACGTCCCAAAAGGCACTGCACATCCCGTACCGAGCGTGGGGAGGCAAGATTCAACACGGCCTCTATCTTGTCTGGGTTGGCTTCAATTCCGCGCTCGTTAACCATATATCCCAGAAATTTTCCTGCTGCCACTCCGAAAGTGCACTTCTTGGGGTTGAGCTTCATCCCATAGTTTCTCATAATGGCAAACGACTTCTCTAAATGCTCTACGTGATCCTGTGCCCTCAAACTTTTGATCAAAATATCGTCCACGTATACCTCCATCGACTTTCCTATTAGGCTGTAAAACATCTTCGCCACCAATCTCTAGAACGTCGCTCTGGCGTTCCTCAGACCGAAAGGCATTATACGATAACAGTACACACCCGTGTCCGTAACAAAGGCTGTTTTCGGTTGATCCTCCGTTGCCGTAAAAATCTGGTGGAACCCGCTCTTGGCATCCATGAAACTAAATAGGGCGCACCCGGCTGTTGAATCAACTAGAAGGTCGATCATTGGCAACGGGAAAGGATCTCGTGGGCAGTGCTTGTTCAAGTCTTTGTAATCCACACACATTCTCCACTCTGCTGCTTTCTTCAGGACTAGGACGATATTGCTGAGCCACTCCGAATAACGCAATTCGTAAATATGTCCTGCTTTAAGCTTTTCCACAACCTCTTTCTTTGTTGCCTCGCTCTTCTCCTTGCTAAAGTTCATTTTCTTCTGTCATATCGGTTTGGCCCGTGGATCCACATTCAGCTTATGCTCTATAATCTTTGGGTCGATCACAATCAAGTCAGAATCGCTCCAAGCAAATATATCAAGATTTCTTTTTAAGCATTCAATCAACGCCTTTCGAATATCAGGCGGCATTGTGGCTCCTATCCTCAACGCGTGCTACGGTTGTCTCGGGTCGATCTCTATCGTGATAAAATCTCCCGCCAACTCCATTCTTGGTTCATTCTGATAAGAAATAACCGCCATTTTCATCTCTGCGCATTGCCCCTTATGATCAAGCCTCGACCTCTTGTCACTCTTCGTCATACTGGTATCCGTCTTGTTCAGTTTTTGCCCCTTAACACTTCGTTGCCTCTTTCCTGACATCTCGTCTGATGAGCTCACGATCTAGAGAACCTTGGTTCCCACAGACGGCGCCACTGTTTTGACGATAGATCGTATTATATATATATATATATATATATATATATATATATTCGTGTTGGTTACAAGTGAATAGTTTGGCAATACAACGAGTCTATCTCAAAACAGGCCTACGCTAAGTATCACGCGTAGACTTGGTCCGGAACCTGTTGCTCGAGATTGGGGATGAGTCTCGATATGACATCGGGAGCGAGTCTCGATGTAACGTCAGGGATGAGTCTCGATACGATGTCGGGGATGAGTCTCGATACGTCGTCGGGGATGAGTCTCGATACGACGTCGGGGATGAGTCTCGATACGACGCCCGGGATGAGTCTCGATACGACGTCGGGGATGAGGTCGTTATAGGAAACTGAATGATGACGTAGGCAAGACTATATCGAATATCTATGTCGGGTATGACGTCGAATATTTCTATTCGATGTGATGCGGGAGGTCCAAGGCGAAGAATTAACTGCCATTCTCGGTGCGCGGGGTGGGATATTTATAGGCGCGGCTGGCCTATATCGAATCCCATATTCGATATCATATCGGGGTTGATCACCGATATGGTCATTCATGGGCCGTGGCCCAGAATTGGCCCAAATGCTAGAAATCTCCATATCAACATTGATGCAACAAATTATGTGTTATTGCAAGACAAGTGGGGTGAAGTTATTTTATCGGCTCATTATACCGCAAAAGGAAAGACTCCTCATGAGTTATGAAAAGTACGACTTTCATACAAATACACTGAAATGTGGGGGCGTGTCGTGCTAAAGTGGCATCACCCGTGCCAAAGAAAATAATAATAGATACAAAACGTTGGGCTATATTTTCATTGGGTATGCACGCAATAGCACCGGTTATCGGTTTTTGTGTATAAGTCTAAAACCCTGAGATTCATAAAAATACGATAATGGAATCAAGGAATGTGTTCTTTGAACATGGCTTTTCTTGTAAATCCACTTTGGCTGGACAAAGTTCTTCAAAACGAATCTTCGATGATATTGACAATAGTCAAGATCAAAAGAATTGAAGAAACTGATGAGGTCCATGAAAAGCCAAAACGAAGTAAAAGAGTAAGGATAGAAAATTTATTTTCTAACTTATATGATAGAGGTTGAGCCTCGAACGTTTTAGAAGCTATAAGCTCTATTAAAGATCATTTATGGGAAGAAACCATAAATGGGAGATTGATTCCATCTAAAACGGTCACCCTTGAGAATTGGTTGACCTTCCTTTGGGATGTAAGCCATTGAGTTCTAAGTGGATTTTCTAACGGGAAATAAAGACATTAGATGGAATAATTAAAAAGTATAAGGCTAGACTTGTGATCGAAAGATACAAGTAACAAGAAAGTCATTATTACTTTGATGCTTATTCTCATGTGACGAGAATAAATTCGATAAGGATGATTTTGGCGATTACATCTATCCGAAATCTTGCAGTACATCAAATGGATGTAAAGACTGCTTTTCTTAATGGAGATCTCGATGAAGAAATCTACATGAACAACCCGAGGGTTATGTAGCTCCTAGAAAAGAAAATAAAGTCTATAAATTGGTGAAGTCATGTGGACTTAAAGAATGGCATGAGAACTTTGACAACGTCATGTTGACAAACGGCTTTAGAATCAATGAGTGTGACAAGTGCGTCTATGTCAAAACTACAGAAGAATGATATTTGGTTCTCTGTATGTATGTTAAAGATATACTCATTGTGGGAAGCAACGACCTAGTGGTGAAGTCCATTAAATGATTGCTGAATTTAAGATTCAATATGGAAGATATGAGACTGGTCGATGTAATCTTAGAAGTTAAGATTAAGAGATCGTCAGTGGGTCTTATATTAACTCAGTCACACTACGTGGACAAGATTCTTGATAAATTCAGCAAGGGTGATTCAGGTATAGCCAGAACACCAATCGACACGAGTCAACACTTATCTAAAAATAAAGGTAAAGGTGTTGATCAAATCGAGTACGCTAGAGTGATAGGAAGTCTGGTGTACTTAATGAGTTGTACACGACCAGACCTTGCCTATACAATTAGCGCATTGAGTAGATTCACGAGTAACCCGGGGCATGAGCACTGGAAAGCAATCGTGAGAGTACTTAGGTACTTACGTTATACTCGTGACTATGGGTTGCATTATACCAGAGATCTAAATGTTGCTTGAAGGTTTTACCAAAGCAAGTTGGATATAGGTTATACAAGACTCCAAGGCAACAAGTGAGCATGTATTCACTTTAGGAGGTGCAACTGTGCACGGAAATCTTCAAGATAAACGGTTATAACTAGATTCACGATGGAATCTGAGTTTGTAGCATTAGATAAATGCAGTGAAGAAGCCGAAAGGCTCCATAACTTCTTGGAAGATATTCCTGAGTGCCCAAACCTGTGCCAGCAATTTGCATAAATTGCAATAACCAAGCTACGATATATAGAGCAAAGAATGCTCTATATAACGGTAAGTCTAGACATATACGTCGACGACATAACACCGTTAGAAAACTGATCTCGACTGGGGTTATCACCATCGACTACGTAAAGTCCAAAGATAACATTGCGGATCCGCTAACCAAAGGGTTAAATAAAGATCAAGTTGAAAAGACATCAAAGGGAATGGGGCTTAAGCCTATTGGTAATCAAAGTCTTATGAAGGAAAACCCAATCATGTTTGACTGGAGATCCCAAGATCTTGGTTCAATGGGACAACCTAATTGTAAGAACTTTGTACGGTCACTGTGGGGGTCAACCCTTGTCCATTTCTAGATGAAACAGTGACACCCATAATGTAAAAGGTTAAGCATTATGCTTTTAATGATTCTTACGCGTCGGAAATCCGAGCGGAGTAATACGGGTTACTCTTAGATAAGAAATCGCCTATGTGAGAGAGAGGAGGGGCCGCCTCTGAGGAAAATTGTGGGGGTTTAATTTTCTAGAAAACTCTTGCAGAACCAGGCGTATGTCCAGGGCCAAAATGGACATAAACCATGAGAACCGCAACGGTAAAAGGAATTATACATGTGTGAGATTTATGGAACGTTTGCACAAACGGCGGATAGTTCAATGACGTCAAGTCACACTATCAGCTAACAAAGAAATTATTTCTCACGAGGGAAGGTTCAAGGGCGTGTCCTACCTATCCTATGCAGGCATAGTCTGTAGTACTCCACCACCACATGATGTATGCATGATCATTCAATTTCATTCATGTGGGGGATTGTTGGAAAATTGATTAAATGGAATGGGTTTGTACAGCTGACTTCGGGTCATTTTTTGAGCAGGTTCCACTTGTCGTAGTGACGACTTCAAGATGGGAATGTTTTCTCCTATGTGAGAGCTTCGAAACGATATATTGCACGCTCAAAATGGTACACGGGTGAATGAGAAATTGATGCTCAAGGATAGCTACACAAAGCTGAAAATATTGAAGCAAATGAGGGGAAACCATAAAGTGAAGATGGTCATCCCACATGGGAAAAAGAGCACTCTCTTTTTGGGTTTATCAATAGCAATGCATTCTTAGCATGATAAGAATGTGTTGGCTAGTGTCTCTTCCCTCTCCTACGTGTGCGCGGGGGGTGCAAATGCGAGCCAAAAATTAGTGCGACTAATGCGATTCGGGATTGCGCACACGACGTACGTGCCGAATGTCGGTCCGCTTAGCCTGACGGGCTCCCGCTCGCGTGGGCCTTGTTTTTGCACCTTCAATATTTATTTGTCTGTTTTAGGTAACAGAATTAATTCAGATTCGGATATTATTTCTATATTAAATCTGAAGCATCAAAACGCGTCTAGATTCATCCGAAGATATGGTCTTATCTTAATTATGATCCGGTATTATCTTAATTAGAGATTTGCATATATCTAAAAGATCTCGTTCCTTGTTAATCAAGTCAGCCGACTCTCTCCCTAATTAATATAAATCGGGGTCGCTCCCCATAGGGTTCATATCAAGCAAAAATTGCACTTTTGCATACACGAAAAGAAAATAGTTTTAATCATTGTGTGATGGTGGTAGTCTATTCCTGTTCGAGTTCGCCGGGATTGCTCTGCGAGTGCTAGCAGCCAATTCGAAAGGTCGTTTTATCCTGGGAAGAGTTAGTCCAACGATCTCAGCACGTGGAGGGGACTAAACTACTTTAAGGAAACCGATAAGGACTCGACCACTTACTACGGTTATTTTCAGTTTCTGCATTACTAGTTATTTTGTTTATTTGCACATTAATTTTAATATTGTTCGTTATCTCCATTGTTTCTAACACTTGCTTGTGTGGTTCATGCGCCTCGCTTGCTCCATATGATGATGCACAAATAGTTTAAGTGAAACCAGTGAACTTGGTCACCAATTGTAGGAGAAGATCCAACCCAATTAATTAACTCAGTTTAGAAAGATTTTTGAATTTAGACGTGCTTCTAATTACTAATTATATGGTATCTTAGCCCTGTCACTTGACCAACTACTTACATGATAGAATCTGATGTTCTTTTTGATCTTAAACATGAGGTGTTTGCATTGAGATTTGTCTGGCGTCGCTCTTATATTAGAACTATTTTGTCATAATATCAATGATCTTCCAACTCTCTTATTAAATTAAAGAGGACTTTTAAAGTATATCTAAAACCTTATGTTATCCATTACAGATTTCTAAAATGATTCCAAATACGCATTAAGAGAAGCAATCATCAACGGATAAAGAACTTTCCGTCTCTTGTGATCTTGGGCTGGCCAGTCTAGTCCCACTTACAATGCAAGCAATGACCAATAGCATGTAAGCAAATGGGACATAGCCACAAATTAAAGGAAATATTAGAAAAAATGAACGTGTTGCAAGTTAAAACTTGAGAAAATATTATGGCGTTTAATTAAGAAATTAACCAGGCCCTACTCAGGAAGATTCATTATATTATTGGCAATTTTGTCATTATAAAATCAACCTTAGTAAATTGCATTACAACACAACATATTCCTCCTGTCACACGAGAAAAAGGGCGAGTCTTGAGCTACTCGGATTGAACAATTGCACAAAGAACAAAATTTTGGAATGATCATGTAATGTAACTATCATATTACCATACTTTGTCTCATACTTGAAGATGTACTAGTCTAACCTTTGTTTTTTGTATGGAGGCATGTCTTAATCAGTCTTAGTTACCGGGTCCCTACTCTCCATATACCCCATCTCTAGAAGCTTGTCAAGTCCTTATCAAGCTTAGCTTAGCCCTTCATACCCCCACCCCCACCCCCACCCCCACCCCCACGCCCACCAACCCCACCTGGATAATGTCGATTGGGTGAAAAGCCCCAAATTCCCTACATTTCTATGTATTTATATATTTTAATAAAAGTCAGGATTCGGGAGTGTAAGTGCATTATATAATTAATTACTATGTAAGATTATAACTCTTGATAAAAAATTACATTGATTTAGTTTAAGCCTTCTGCAAGAATATATATATGTGCACATCGACTTTAAGTCAGTGTCATATGATTGAGAGTTGAAAACGTTGTACAACAACTTCCACTATAGTCCCACAAACCGCCCAAAAAATGTCATTTGCTTGTTTTACACTGTTATTGGTTTGTTTGCTAAAGATAATCGAAGCCTTCTTAAGATATTATTATTCGAGGATAGCTATAATCACATAGAATCTATAACGAGTAAAAGTTACTTTTACTTCGACTGAGAAAAGTCCATATATTGAACTTGTTACCTAATTAATAAAACCTTTTGTGGATGACATTTGTCTAAATATTTTCTCCAATCATGTTTGTTACTACATCTCCATGTAGAAACCGCTGATAATATAATGTATATATATTCCTCTAGTGAAAACAAACACAATTACTTCGTCTAGTTCCATTTTTGCTTCAAAATTATTTCGTCATTTTGTTATCTCATTTGTTCGATCATCGAGGTCATTATTATTGTATCGGTTAATAACTTAATAGTTAATATACTGTTAGTTTTAAGTATGATGCACATACACGGACACCTGAACAAGACAACATAGGTTTTTTAAATAAATTACTAAACATTAGAGTATCGACACGGACACGAATACATGACACAACATAGACAAGGACACTAGAGATTTTTCAAAATTTCAGTGCATATATACTAGGTTTTAAGTTAACATCTGAAACACAAAGACTTTATCGGAACAATGGAAAATATTGGTCACAAAATACTCAAAAAGTGTGCATCAGAACTTAATATAAAATTATTAAATACCAAATAAAAAGCATATTTGAAACTGAAATATTTGTTTCGAATATAATGCCGTGCCACAACAAAAAGCGTGATTGCCTTTAGTGTTACAATCTACTTTCACCTTTGAAAATTTGACATTAGTCTCTACAACCAAAAGAACGTGCCCCCTGTCACTGATCAATGCATGCGCAATTCAAAAATTGACTTCCATAAACGCATACGCTTTCAACTTTTACCACACTTGTCAACATTCACTCCGAAAGTGTGCCTTAACTCAACTTTCTCATGAACAAATTGAACTCTATAATAGCTAGAATAAGTAATCACTCTGCCTCTCTTCTCGAATTCCGTTTTCATCTTGATAACAACATTTCTTTACATAATCCTACTTATAATACTGGTCGATCATTGGTTTAAAGTTTAACTACCTTTACTTTTAGACTCCCAAGTGTCATTAACACCAGTGAGACGACTTAGTTTAGTATAGTTATTAAGCACTGGAACCATGTAATTAGTACTACTAAGAATATTATGCATGACACGTATTCATTATTATCATAATTTAATTTGTACTAGAATGGTTCAAAGAAATATATATGTACAACATCTTAACTAGATGTTACTTAACTCGGTTAATTAACATATACGTTTTAGTTAACTTATGTGTCCTAGCTTAGGTTAATTCAAGCAAAATAACTTTCCGACTAGGCCGAGCTTAGCTTCATAAAAATAAGGGAGAATTACACAAAGTACTCTTCAACTATGGGTAAACTACACAAAGTACCCCTCCTCTTTGGGAAATTACACAAACTACCCTTATGGTCAAAAAAATTAAAATAATTAAGACAACCTTTCAAATTCAAATCATAGCAGAGACTAAAATTCGCAGATAATTTATTTTTTCTTAGAAGAAATTATTTGTTATCAATATTTTTTGTCTTTTTAAACGAGATAAATGAGGTTTAATGCAATAACTTTGACTTATTTTTTCTTTTTTGTGTAAAATATTTGAAGAGAATGAATTTACATTCAATATTTTGAAATAAAAAAATTACGAAAAATCGGTCATAAGGGTAGTTTGTGTAATTTCCCAAAGAGGAGGGGTACTTTGTGTAATTTACCCATAGTTGAGGGTACTTTGTGTAATTCTCCCTAAAAATAATTACGGAAACAATCTACTCTGTCATGATTTTTACTTCAAGTCATACCGCTTAATTAACAGGCTACCATTAGTCTTAATAATGATGATAAATATCTTGCTAGCTAACGTTCTCCATGGACCAGTTTTCTATTATTATATTACCTCACCATAAATCACTATCTCTCTTCCTTTAATTTCTTTTTTGTTTGGCTGTTAACATGTGTCAAACTTGACAAGGAAGTTGCCGCAAAGGTTTTTTCAAATTAAATGTATCCATTTTCCCCTTACTGAGTTTAAGATTTCAGAATAACAAATTAAATGAGCTGAGTATATGTTCGTTCTATGAAAACATGATTTTTTCAAAAAGTCACACACACGCACAAAGACTTGTCTCTCTAGAAATATAATCTTATATCTAGAGTGTGATTATTTTAAGATTTTCAATCAACTTAAATTTTTTTTTCTCTCACACTATATTTTACTTTGGGAAAGATTGTTAATTACTTGATAAACGACACGAGTCAAGTGATTATCTGTTTTTCTCTAGTTATGTATTCTGAATAATTTTCTAATCATATTGTCGTGTTACGTGCTAGGAATTGGAAAAGAGTAGAAGCGCCTGTCTTCCAGCTTTTATTTTTTATTGAAATTTTTCATGCGTGGTCCTATAAGGCCATGTGTTGTTGTTTACCATGGTTAAATATAAATTTCATTTTATTTTAAAGTTGTTGCTTTTTCGCTATTCTCTTGGAACATACTCAAGGTTAAATTTAAATACTGAGAGGATTTATTTTTATAATAAGAAAGTATTCAACACCTAAAAAGTTTGCATTCTTTTTCCACTGATCACTTTTTCAGTACATTTGTTTCTTTATTTGGTCACATATGGATTAAAATATAACAGGCCAAACAGAAGTGGTATCTTCTCGAATTTGGGACCATAAAAGGTCGTGTGTAGTGACGAAACATATAACTGCAGAATCAACGGTATTTTTTGGACTCACATTGTCGATTGCGCTTCGATTTAAAAACGTATTAATTGAGTTTTATTTGGAATATAAGATCTAGCTTTTGCTCTATTCGGGAGTTAATTAAGTCTCAAATTTTGGTGTACAATAATAACCTACCATAATTACTTATAATTTGCCAATGAATTATCTCGAATTGAATGTTGCACAAGATGAATATATATCAAATGTGTAAGCATTTACCAGAAAATATAAAACTATACCAAAAAATAGAAATTTATATTCGATTACCGATAGGACGTGTTGCAAATAATTCATTACCTTTTTTTCTTTTCGAAACTAGCAAAAATATATATCAACGCGCAACAGCGCCACCGAATGTCAAAACAATCAAAGAACGGTCTCACACTAAATGAAAAAACTACTCAACCGAAAACTAAACTAACACCTCAAAGTTCTGTAAACACTAAAGTATTCAGGTCATGTAAATCTCCCAAAGTCGTGCGAGCGAGATTATGTGCCATTGTGTTAGCTTCTCGTCCAACCCACCTAATCAAAAAATCACTTCGTAGCTCAAATAATCCGCAACAATATTAGCATAGATGGCGTCCTCTTGAGTCCGAAAAAGGATGTTGTGGATAATATTAAGACAATCGCCCTCAAACACCACTCTCTTCCATTCCATTCTCACCGCCAATTTGATAGCCCATACCGCCGCCAAAGCCTCAATACCCGCAGGAGCCAATGTAGCCGTGAGCCTCTTTTGAACCCTTGCACAAATGTGACCATTATGATCTAGACAACAACACATATTCCTACCGCCCTATCCTCCTCAAAACGAGCGCCATCAAAGTTGATTTTCAACCATCCCTCACGCGGCGCTTCCCACTCCGTTCTGCTAGTCTGCGCAACCCCGTGCAAATCCTGTCCCAAATCCCTCCACGTTGTCGCGTAATGCAAAGCAAACTCCGCGATCTCCCCAGTGTTGTGATATTCCTCGCCCGCAAGAATAAGGTTCCTAATTCATTACTTTTTAACCACCAGTGCACATTATATAGATAGAAAATCCCGTGACTTAAAAAAATAGCATATAATGAACCTACTATGTTAGAACTATTTTCTTTTTATAATTTGTTAGAACTAAGATTAGATTTGTTCAAAATCATCACTGAGTTTCCGAGAAATCAAGTAATTGTGGATTTCTAGGAGGCATTGTTTATTCTTTTTAATCTACATGTATTCTCCAGAGTCCTTTCGATATTCTCTCTAAATTCCTTCTAGCACCGAGACAAGAATAAAATGTGATTGTCTCGTGTGATCTGAAGACTATGACCACCTAAAGATAATATATTTTTTGTAATTTTACTGTATGCCATCATACAATAAAAATTAATCTTTAGTCTCTATACGTAAAAGCCTAATTATGTGCATATAAGCACTGTGATAATGATCGATCCAACATGTTGTAACAATGTTTACAATAATATTTCGATAAATAAATTAAAGACCAACTTAAAAATCATTTAATCACTAATACAGTGGTATATCTTTATCCGACTCGTCTCATGCATAATAAAAGAACACTTTAATTAACTTGCGACCTCCTACAATTTTTTTTTTTTTTTGATAATCGACCTCCTACAATTAGGGATACTGAAGTAGACAGCTTGTCTCCATCCACGTGGCAACTGGTAAGTGGTGCCACTTATGCAAAGGCGGTGCAACAAACAGACAAGCATAGCTCGGTTGCTAAAAATTGCGAAAAACACATGCAAATTTTTGTGCTTAGGGCTGTGGCAAAAAAACGTCATTTCATTTACAAGGAGAAAATAAAGCTTTGGGCAAAGAATAACGGCGGTAGTGGGGAGGTGGGTGTGGCGTGAAAACTTGGTCTCATGCCGCCCAAACAAACGTTTCATCCAATATCTGCCACCCGCCTCACGCGCACTCGATTATCCTTTGTTGTCATAACAACATTAATTTTTACACTAGCTAGCTTCCTTTATGTGTTTAATAATACATAAATATGATTAGTATGTAAGTATGTAAACAATCTTTTACGTTTTAAATATGATTTACTGTTTCTCCTATACTAATCTATAAATAGACAACTTTCAGCACCGAACATCCACTTATATATATTATTTGTACATCATCATCATCAGCATTCATCAACAAACAAACCTCTTTCACTCTATCTCTATCACTCTGATCATCTGCACTACTTCATAAAGCCTGAATTTTCTGGTTAGTAATACTCTCATCAAAATTTAAGCTTTAACTGATGCATGATTTGTCCATGCTGTTTTGTATATTACAACTAGAAAGTGAAAATAGGAATTCTCATGCTTTTTAGTATTTGCATGCATCATCATCATCAAATTTCATGAGTTCAATTGTAATGCACTTGAGCTTCCTTGATTAGTCCATGTCAATTAGGTAACCAAACATTCATGCAAGTACACAAGTGTATATCATCATGGGTAGAGTTATGATGATCAGAATAGTTCATAAGCGATGTGGGACAAATCCCAACTCTAGTTCCTACTTAGCTTGCACCACCTTATGTTTTCTTTTAAATAATATATATATATATATATAATGTATTGAACTTGAATAATGTTTTTGAGTTACGTTCATAAATTGTGCAACAAGGATGGTACTGAAAACCCCTTGTGCACCATGAATCATGAAGTAGAATGCACTCAAAGAAATGAACATGCCCATGTCTCCAATAAATAAAATAAAGAGTCAATTTTTATTGCCCTTTTGTGTTCAATATACTTTTCCCTTAATAACAATACATGCAGCTGTGAGTATTAGCCTATGTTTTAGCACACAAATACTCTCTTCTTTCTTCTTTTATATAATATAGGGTGGGCTACCACCTATTGTCTGCCATTTTCACTTGTTACAAAACACATGCAGCAAACATTGTTGGGACCATCTTTCCACTATGCTCACGAATGGATGTGAAAGGAATCATATATAGTTTTTTTTCAGACTTGTGTGAATTTTACTCTGTTTCTCAAATTTTTCATCAATAGGAATGGCTTGCAAAAGTAGCTTTACAAATAGCCTAAGTAGGAAGAAGAAATTTCTCTTACCATAGTTCTCATTGGGCGATCCACTGCATCATTCGACGCGGTTTTTATGAATGAAATGCATCATTACTCTAGCTAAAAAAATATATCCTTTTTCAACTTCTACTATACTTATATTATTTATATAAAGCACTTGGCACATATTGTTTACCAGGATCAAAAGATTGAACATGGAACTAGAGTCATGCGTACCTCCTGGCTTTCGATTTCACCCGACTGAAGAAGAACTCGTTGGTTACTATCTCAAGAGAAAAGTTGCCTCGCTGAAAATTGATCTTGACGTCATCACTGAGATTGATCTGTATAATATGGAACCATGTGACATTGAAGGTAACACATCATTTTTTGTCTAATATCTTCAAAATAAATAATAAGTCAGAAAGTATATATATATAACACACATACTATACTATATATGATTCTAAATTATAATTCTTACCACAAAAACAAAAATACTAGTCCTATACTCTGATCACATGCCATTCCAATTTATACTATGCGATTACACTGATGCCAAGAAAATAAGTTTCAATTCCTTTCTTGTTTGGCTAGATCAATAGTTTCTTACATCTCATATATCTGCCCATTTTGTGTGTGCAGATAGGTGTAAATTGGGATATGAAGAACAGAATGAGTGGTATTTTTTCAGCCACAAGGACAGGAAGTATCCGACAGGAAAGCGAACGAACAGGGCAACGGGTGCTGGTTTCTGGAAAGCGACAGGAAGAGACAAGGCAGTTTTGTCAAAGGAAAGAATAATAGGAATGAGAAAGACGTTGGTTTATTACAGAGGACGCGCGCCTAATGGGAGGAAATCCGATTGGATAATGCACGAATATCGCCTCCAGACATCTGAACATGGACCTACGCAGGTAACATCAACATATATAACTTGAAGAAAGGTCACAAAATCATGTTAGACAAGCATCAAGAGTACTAGTTATTGACATATGCAACATTTTGAATGACATTCATGCAATTTTTCTCTGATTAAACTAGCAAAGTAGTTGATTTTGATGTAACTTTTTCTCGACTGTTTGTGTTAATCTAAAGTGGTGCATTTTGCTTTTGCTTTTGTGGCATTGAACCAATGAATAGTAGTGTGAACATGAAATATTGTGGCATCTTTCATCTTTAACTTAAGTTTATAAACTGCTTTTTAAAAATTTACAACCATTTTGTCCAAGAGCACTTTCTACTTACAAACATACTATACTATATATGAATTGGAAAGTAACCGGACAATTCTTGGCACTGATGCATGATTATAAACACAGTGATTTTACGCGTGCTCTAATTTGGTTAAACTCTACAGGAAGAAGGATGGGTCGTTTGTCGTGCATTCAAGAAGCCGAATCCGAGTCACAGACAAGGTCTTGGAGGTCCATGGAATGCTAATCCTTACTATGTCACAAACAGCAGAAATTGTAGAACTCCATCATATGCAAGCACTTCAACTATAATGCAGAAATACGATCATCTTAATCAAGGGACAAGTTTCCATGATAGCCCCCGCTCGATTTCTACCAATTTCGCATCAAACGACAACAACTTCGACCATCTTGCTAACTTAGCCAATGGGGATATTGAAGATGAAAAGAGCAGTTTTGGTAATCAGCTTATCAGTGAGAGCTTTGACAAATTACTTGAGAGTCAAGTGTTGGAGCCGCCATTGTATGCTTACACAAACATGCCCTTAGATCTTCATGGTGATGAGTTTTTTGCTCAAAACCATTTCAACAATGTGCTTGAATGTTTTCCTGATTTATAGCTATATAGAATTGTTCAAAGTAAAAATTCATTGGGCTAGGAAAAAGTTGCCTGGAGATTATGCTCCCTTATTGGGATTTTTTTACATTTGGCTGTTTAACTTTTAAGAGAAAGTGTGAATTTCATATATATAAATTGTTGCAGAGTATTGATTCAATTGCTTAGGATTAAGTGTGATCATCGAAAATTAGAATTAATTATAGAAATATTAAACATGCATGGACTATTCATGTAAGAAGATAACCATAACAAATAGATGAATTAAGAACTTACGAATAAAATAATGACACTTTGCATTTTATACTCCTACCACAAGGTGGGGCTATGGGTATTAGATTTTTTTTATTATAACTTGATACACGTAGGTAAAGAAATAGATTATTATATTTTCTTATCCTCGGGATATTTTTATGAATAAACGTATTGCGTTCAAATAGTATCGAGTACAGAGTTATCTCTTGTAATGAGAACAATTACAAAATGTACTTTTAATTTTCTGATTTACTTCTTTATTTACATAAAAAAAAAAAAAAAATGGTCCTAGAGTATCTCTTGAGTTCATTCAAGAATCCAGCACTTTATTTGTTTCTGGATATTCAGTTTCTTGTGGAATTCTATAACATAGTGTCAAACCTACAAAAGACAAAAAACAAGACAAAATAAATGAATGGCCCTTATACCACATTTTGTCCTTACTCACACTTTACTCCATATAGTACTTAGCTAAATATACAACTCTCCCTCCTAATATGCTTTGTATTGTCAGTTGTCACATTGTGAGTTTGCAAGATTCAGTTTGTTGAAGCCTCTCAAACCTATATATACTCATGCGAATTTCACATATTGATCAACAATTCCTGCTACAAAAGAATCATGGAAGCCTTATTGCCTTATTACACTCTTCCTCTTGTACTTCTTCCCTTATCACTCTACTTTATCTCCTTCATTCTTAAAAACTTCTCCAAAAACATAGAAAACCTCCCTCCCGGGACGAAAGGGTGGCCGATGATAGGGGAAAACATGGAGTTTTCCCTCTTAGGACCGCAGAAATTCGTCAAAGAACGAATGCAAAAATACTCGCAGGACGTATTCCAAACGTCCTTGTTAGGAGAAAAAATGGCGATATTTTGCGGTCCACAAGGCAACAAGTTTCTCTTCACGAACGACAACAAGCTACTCACCTCTTGGTGGCCACAATCAATGAAAAAAGCCCTGTTATTCCCTGAATTCCTCGAAATAAACTTAAAAGAGGTATCTGCCGTAAAGAGAAGTTTTCACCACGACATCTTGAAGCCCGAGGCCTTAAGACAGTACATACCGGTTATGGATTCTCTAGCTCGTGAGCATATGGACCGCGAATGGACACCTAATTCAGTGGTGAAGGTGTCGCCTTTATCGAAAAAGTATACATTTGAGTTGGCATGCAAATTGTTTCTAAGCATTGATGATCCTGAGCACATAAAGAAGTTGGCTGACCCCTTTCTTTTAGTGACTAACGGGATGTTCTCCGTCCCTATTGATTTTCCAGGCACGGCTTATAACCGTGCGATCAAAGGAGGTAAAATGGTGCGCGAGGAGCTGGTGAGGATCATTAAGGAGAGGAGGAAGGAGCTGATGGAGAGAAAGGAAACAGCGGGTCATGATTTATTGTCGAAACTGCTGCTTGTGACAGATGAAGATGGCAAATGCTTGAATGAGATGGAAATTTCTAACAATATTATTGGTTTGCTTGTGGCTAGCTTTGAAACTACAAGCTCTGCAGTGACTTCTGTTATGTATTACCTTGCTTCTCTTCCCCATATTTACAATGAGGTTTTGAAAGGTAACTTTAAACTCAATCTTGTAATTTTTTCTTTATATCATTCGACCATATACTTAAAAACATTATATGGAGATTGTTACAGAACAAATGATGATTGCACAATCAAAAGGTCCTGACGATCTATTGACATGGGATGATATTGAGAAGATGAAGTACTCGTGGAACGTGGCACGTGAGACGTTAAGATTGACGCCTCCTGCACAAGGAGCTTTCCGGGAAACCACGACTGACTTCAGCTATGCCGGTTTTACCATTCCTAAAGGATGGAAGGTACATATATATATAGATCGACTACTACTGATTATAATTTTGTCACATCATTCAAAAAAGAGATTGTGAAATTAAATACATGACATAATTGTAAATTGTTGTTTTGGTATATGTAAAAATGTGATCTTTAAACATATGGCCATACTGGTTTCTTTTCGAACTTGCAGACATTTTGGACCGTTCATTCGTCCCACAAGAATCCCAAATACTTCCCAGAACCAGAAAAGTTTGATCCGGCTAGATTTGAGGGAAGTGGACCGGCTCCTTACACGTTTGTTCCGTTCGGTGGAGGACCTCGAATGTGCCCTGGAAAAGAGTACGCTAGACTCGAAGTTTTGGTTTTCATGCACAATGTGGTGAGAAGATTCAAACTTGAAAAGGAAATTCCAGATGAGAAGATAGTGTTCCATTCTGCTCCCACACCGGTTCATGGGCTTCCAGTTCGCCTTCAGCCTCATGAAAATAGATAATTTCTATTGTTTTTAACTTAAAAGAAGTTTAATGTTATGTCACATAAACTCAATTGTATTCTTGTTGCCCTACATATAATTTAATAACAGATTGTTCTAAATGTGAAATAGGGGACTGGATATAATGAAATGTGGTTGTGTTGATTTTTGAAAATTTTAAACTTATTGGAAACATCCCCATGTTCTTTGTTTCTTGTTCATGTTGCTTTCTTTCATGTCATGAGTCATGACAACTTTTAATGTACCAATTTCAGTTACAGTTGAACTAAATTATATATATTGACGTACCAACTTATAAATGTTAATGAAACGCCTGAAGCTCTTATACTCGACTAGCACACATGTCAAATAATGCAGTTGTTCATTCACTATAAATCTGAAAGGAAAAAAAAAGACTCTTGAGTATTTGCAAATCCACTGTATGATTTTTGCATTTGATTGATTACAAAATTAATACTTTGTTTACTAATTGAACAATAACGAAACACACTTGAAAACTTGAACGTCACAAATGAACAGTACTAACTACCTATGTTGTGAAAGACGCACCCGTCACAACACCCATGACTGGGCTAGGATGTTCTCCTCCACAACATCCTCCATCTCCTCCTACAGTGCTCGAATCGTCGCCACGTGGCATTAAGATGACAGCTGCAAAAAATGTTGGAAACTCTGTTAGCGAGTCGATAACTCCGTTTGCAATTTATTTATGGAAATTACATAATTTGCTTGATTATCTTGCCAACAGAAAAATGGTAAGGGAGTCTTTAAAAAAAACTAATTGAAATTCAGAGAGGGAAATATGCATTCCGGCCATTTCCGAAGAGAAAAAAGCGTCAAAATAACCTCTGATGGATTGGTGCTCTCAATCTTAAGTACTGATAGTTTCAGCTCTGCCGCTTACTTATGATCGTTTCATTTTTGGTTGTTCGAATAAGGTAAATCAGATCTTTCGCAGCACGGTAAAATACTATTAATTATGTTACTCATAACATGTTTGATATAATATCCGAGAGAACTGATGCGTAGTTGGCTTCTTACATTACTCAGATATGTATATCCTTAGCTTGTTGTATATGATATGTATATTTAAGAGCTTTTCACTTGTGAACCAATGTTTTACTCATGCTTATGCTTATTTTATGTGGTGTTCTGCAGGTTTCTCCAAAAATGTGCAAGTTTAAACTTATTACAATAATCCACGAGCTTCAGTTCCAGAATTGTTGTGACGCTCCGGCATTACACAAAAACATGGATACTTTAAGTGTCACTTATATGGATGGCAAGTTCTCAAGATTCAGAATTGAAGTATAATTTTAGATTTGTGCCAAAAGTCATGAAATGATGTTTAGAACAGTTCATTAGAAAGATACAAAGCTGGTGCTTGTACTATACATTTTTTTATGAGAAAAGTACTTGTTCATGTCATTTGTGTCTACTCTGTTTTGTTTCATTTATAAATGAAATTAACAATTTATAGATCTTTATCGGGTCGATCAAGAAGATCTTGTCTTGTTGATGGTTGATTGCTTTGGATATGAAGCTTGAAATTATTAGTTCACTAGTTTAATATGTTGACGGTAGTTTCGATATTGTAATAACTGTTGGTATTTTGTTCTAAAAACCAGAGAGTTCTGGTTTTACATCAAGAAGTTATTCATTTTGACTATGTTTAAATAGTTCTCACAACGATTTTGCTTCAACCACATAATGTTATATCTCAGGGAGCAACTTGTGTTATTCTTACTTATTTAGGCTGCATAGTGCCCTGCATAGTTCACAATATGGCAACTTCGTTTGTATTGTGAAAGTGCAGGGTTTTCTGGAATCAATGTTAGACGATGCAATGTTAGACGATGTTGGGTCAACATTGAGGATAACATTAAAAGCCGAGAGTCTGTGCGAAAACTGTGCTTTAGTTGCCAAATTTAAGTTTTGCCTTTATTCACCTATTAATCAAGTTCCACGGTTTTAGTTGTTTATGTTTATGTCCAGGAAGGTATCTTAATCATAAGGAAGGGCTATGAATGATTCCTTACTTGAAGTTTCCATAATTCAAGCCAAGTTGAATTAGTCAACTCAACACGCTTTCAAAAGAAGAGAACAAATTGGATTCTCTGCAACTTTGATTCTTTCCAGGATTCTCCGATTTGAAGAAGATGTGTTGCCTTGTTAGATTGGTAATAAAGGAAACACATATTCAGGAAAGATATGAAGTTCACAAAGAAGCAAATATCAACAAGGAAACAACAAGAGTTATCAAAACTGTGAACAACACATCTTGGCGTGCAAGTTTCAAGAAATCTATAAAAGATGTGAAATTCATCAAGATGAATACAAGACAATAGTGCTAAATAATCTGAGAGATTAAATTCTTTGTATTGTCTTCGTCTTGCTTTTGCGAAGTTTTTGTATCAATTATTTACGTCTAGTTCATAGAAGTTAAGTAGTTCTTACTTGTCTGCTTCGTTGAGTCCGATCAATAAAGAGCGTGAGTGAATTGTTGTGAGGAACGTTTCTTTGTTAAAACCTTTATGGTTATTTGGCCTAAGGCTCGGAAGTTTTTAATAATATTGAAAACTTCTTAAAAATTATATCTTCTTGTGTTTTACTTCCGCTGCACATTATTATCATCAAGAAGATCACAATAGAGTTAAGGCAATTCCAGCTTAACTCTCAAAGTTGTTGTGTCAATCAACGATCTGATAGTTTTCAATTGGTGTCAGAGCCAAACACCGACTACACTGTTGGTTTGGAGGTGATACAACACCATGGACAGTGTCAATCCTAATACCAACAGGATTTCAGTTTTGGATGGCTCCAATTATGCATACTGAAAGATCAGGATGAAGTCTCACATCAAAGCTATTGATATTCGAGCCTGGCAATCCGTGATCAATGGATACTCTCTTCCAACATTACCAAGAGATGGTGAAGGTGATCTAGTTCCAAAATCAGAAGCAGATTGGACAGCAACAGAGGTAAGTCTCTATAACTCTAGTGAAAATGCTCTTAATGCTATCTTTAGTTGGGTTAATCATCACATGTTCAAGTTAATCCAGAATTGTACAAAAGCCAAACATGCTTGGGATATACTTGAATTACATTGTGAAGGAGATTCTGCTGTTAAAGATTCTAAATATAAACAACTGCTTTTGCAATTTGAAAAACTTGAGATGGGTGAAGATGAAAGTGTTGACAGTTATTTTGAGAAAATTCTTGATATTGCTAACCAATGTGAAAACCTAGGTTTTGCTATGACTAATCAAGAAATGGTTTATAAAGCTATGAGAACACTGTCATCTAAATTTGCTCTCAAGAAAATTGCTATGAGTGAATCTAGGAACCTTGCTAATCTACAGTTTCAAGTCTTGATGAACACTCTTAGAGAATTTGAGATGGAGCTTGCCTCACAACCTAGCAAACATAGGGTTGTTGCTTTAAGAGGTTCAAATCTTGACAACGAGATGATTTTGAAATAATTTCTTCAAACTATGGTAAAATTACTAAGAAGTTCAATAAGTTGAATCTTAAAGGAAAAGGTAAAGAAAAGAATCTTAGTAATAGTTCCCCAGGTTATAAGAAATTACCTCCTAAGTTTGTGAAGTACATGGCATCAAAACCTACTCCTTTAGAAGCTGATAAGTTAAAAGATGTTCAATGTTTTGATTGTAAAGGATATGGTCATATGGCTAATGAATGTGCTAACACTCTTAGAAAAGAAGGAAATTCTCATTGGGTTTTTGTAGATGATTTCAATGAAGATGACTTTAATTCTGGAGAAGCTGAAGAACAATCAGAAGAGGTTCAAACTGTTGCGCTACTCACTCAGATTGACTGGACGCCAGAAGACTCCCTGAACTGCTTCGGATCTCAATGTTACCCCAACATTCAGGATCCAACATCAGAACAGGAGACCTTCTTTGTAGATTGGGATGAATATGATAATGATTCTGAACCTTATCTTGCGTCTTACTTTGATGAATCTAACTTTGATTGTTTTCATGGCACAGTGGATCTAGATGAAGAATACTTCTTTGAAGGTGAAATGTCCCAGGAGGAAATCATTGAAGACCTGAAGTCTATCTACCACAAACTGCTGCTTGAGAATCACAAACTCATCAAGAGCAACAAAAGCTTGAAGGAAGAGATTGGATGCATGAAGGAGATTCTGAAACTGTATGAGAAAGACCTTGACAAAACTGAGGCTGAGCTGAAAGAGGTAAAGGTAAAATTAGATAAAGCTGAACATACCATTGACAAATGGAACTCTTCTACAGCTCTGCTTGATGAAGTGCTGAGTATGGGAAATCAAGATAAAAATGGTTTGGCCTATGTTGAGAAACCTCCCTCTGAAGATGTTAATTCTGCCTATTTGAAAGTTGGTTTTATCAAGAAAATCAATAACTTGAATTGTGAAATCCCTTCCAACACTGTGAAAAGGCCTACTTTTATCTGTCAATATTGTTTTCAACCTGGTCACATTAAGCCTTACTGCAAAAAATTCGAAATTGTGATTGAGAAGAAAACAGTAATTAATAGCAATACCAATGTTAGGAGAACCTCTGATCTGAATGGTATCCCAACATTAGGTAACAAAGCTGAAGGACATAAAAGTAGAACTTGGATTGAAAAGTTAAAAACTCCTAAGGTTAAAATTATTTGCAATGTTGTCTTTTCTGCTGTTTACTCTAACCTTGCAGGTAAGTGGTATTTTGACAGTGGATGTTCAAGGCACATGACTGGAAACATTGACAACCTGAAAAATGTAATCCATTTGACTGTTGGAACAGTTACCTATGGAGGAGGCACAAAAGGGGAAATCATTGGGAAAGGAGTACGATGTTGAAGGATTTCCACCACTCAAGGATGTGTTGTTGGTTGAAGGATTGAAAGCAAATTTAATTAGCATAAGTCAACTTTGTAATGAAAACTTGCTAGTTACTTTTGATAAAAGTTCATGTGATGTGTTTAATAGCGACAATGTCCGTGTTATGACAGGTACAAGATCAAAGGATAACTGTTGTCTTGCTCAAGATGAAGCTGAATGCTACCATGCCAAGGTAGATGAATCTGTCATGTGGCACAAGAAGTTAGTACATGTGTACTATAGAAATCTGGAGAAACTACAGAAGTTAGAGGCTGTGAGAGGACTGCCTAAGTTAACTAGCCCAGGTAAAATTGTTTGTGAAGACTGCCTGAAAGGTAAACAAACAAAAGTTGTCCATCCACCACTTCAGGTATAGAGTATTAACCCTAGAACTAATAAGTGTTTTGATTTGCTACATATGGATCTCATGGGTCCTATTGAGGTTAGTAGCCTGAATGGTAAGAAGTATGCTTTTGTTATTGTTGATGATTTTTCAAGATATACCTGGATTAAGTTTTTGAAAGAAAAATCAGAGGCATTCAACACATTCAAGATTTTGCATGCTAGTATTAAAAATCTGTATGGCACTTATGTAAGAAGAATTAGGTCTGACCATGGAAAGGAGTTTGAAAATGTAAGCTTTGCTAATTTCTGTGAATCTAAAGGCATTTTCCATGAGTTCTCTGCACCTAAGACACCTCAGCAAAATGGGATTGCTGAGAGGAAGAATAGAACACTTCAAGAGATGGCTAGAGTAATGTTGAATTCTAGAAACCTATCTAAAAAACTCTGGGTTGAAGCTTTGAATACTGCATGTCATATTTGTAATATAGTATATCTTAGACCTGGTACTACTATGACACCTTATGAAATCTTGAAGGGTTCAAAACCAACAGTAGCACACTTTCATGAATTTGGTATTAACTGCTATTTGCTAAAAGATAGAGACTATTTGAGCAAATTTGATCCCAAAAGTTAAAAATGTATATTTGTTGGATATTCTCCTAATATTACTGCTTTCAGGGTCTACAATCCAAGATTGCATACTGTTCAAGAATCAGTGAATGTCATTTTTGATGATTTTATTGTTTCTGCAGGTACTGAAGAAGTCACTGGTTCAGATGTTGCTCCAACATTGGACTCAACATTGAACACAGACGCTGGAGATGCTGAACTGGAAACTGGAACAAATGTTGACTTAACACCAGAAACCCCCAATGTTAGGCCAACATGTGTGCTGTCAGATTCTGAAGATGAAGTGGTTCCTTTATCCAGAAGAGATCCCCCTCTTAGAATACAAAGAGATCATCCAGCCTCTCAAGTAATTGGACAAATTACTGAAAGAGTTAGAACACGCAACAAAGAAAGGGTCAATTACAAGGATATGGCTAAGTTGTGTGTTTGCATGTCTTCTTCATGTACTGTTGATAATGCATCTTGTTTTGTGTCCTCCATTGAACCTAAGAATGTAACTGAAGCCCTTAGGATAGTTACTGGATTAATGCCATGCAAGAGGAACTCTGACAATTCACCAAAAACAGAGTTTGGAATCTAGTACCTAGGCCATCACATGTGAATGTAATAGGTACAAAATGGATTTTCAAAAATAAAACTGATGAGAATGGTGTAATTATGAGGAACAAAGCTAGGTTGGTTGCACAAGGTTATACTCAGGTAGAAGGTATAGATTTGGATGAGACTTTTACTCCAGTAGCTAGGATAGAATCAATTAGATTACTTCTTGCTATTGCTTGCTGTCTTAGGATTAAACTTTACCAAATGGATGTTAAAGGTGCATTTTTGAATGGTTTAATTGACAAAGAAGTTTATGTAGAACAGCCTAAAGGCTTTGCTGATCCTAAACATCCTGACCATGTGTACAAACTTGAGAAGGCTTTGTATGGCTTAAAACAGGCTCCTAGAGCTTGGTATGAGAGGTTAACTAATTTTCTGTTAGGCCTAGGTTCCAATAGAGGAGATGGAGATAGAACATTGTTTGTCCTTAGAAAAGGCTCTGATATATGCATTGCTCAAATTTATGTGGATGATATTGTATTTGGCTCTACTAACAAGTCTACCTTAGACAAGTTTGTTGAGTCTATGACAGGTACATTTGAGATGAGCATGATTGGTGAGCTCAACTACTTTCTGGGACTACAAGTTAAGCAGCTGGAGAATGGTATCTTCCTAAACCAGGAGAAGTATGCAAGAAATCTGGTGAAGAGATTTGAGCTACAAGGGTCCAAGCCTTGCAAAACTCCTATGTCCTCTTCAATGAAGATAACAAAAGATGGCACTGGCAGCAATGTTGATCCAACATTGTACAGATCCATGATTGGTAGTTTGCTATATCTCTCTACCTCTAGACCTGACATCATGTTTTCAGTATGTGTCTGTGCTAGGTACCAAGCTGAGCCAAGGCAATCTCACTTGATTGCTGTGAAGAGGATTCTTAGATATATCTCTGGAACTTCACCTTTAGGCATTTGGTATTCTTATGACACTAACACTAACTTGGTTGGTTTCAGTGACTCTGACTGGGCAGGTGATGTGGATGACAGAAAATCCATAAGTGGGGGCTATTTTTATTTGGGGAATAATTTGTTCTCCTGGTATAGCAAGAAGCCGAATTGTGTTTCATTATCAACTGCTGAATCAGAATATGTAGCAGCTGGCAGCTGTGTTACCCAACTTGTGTGGCTCAAACACATGCTTTCAAATTATGGGCTAGATAGTGATACACTTCTCATGTTCTGTGACAATATAAGTGCCATAAGTATCTCTAGGAATCCTGTCCAACATTCTAGAACTAAGCATATAGACATAAGGCATCATTTCCTGAGAGATATGGTAGAGGACAAAGTAATCAACATTCAACATATTGAGACAACAAATCAGCTTGCTGATATGTTTTCAAAACCTTTAGATAGTGAGAGATTCTTCAGTTTGAGGAAATCTCTTGGCATGTGCAATATGTGAAAATGTTGAGGAAACCAGTGTTGACATAACACCACTGTCTAGCACTGGTATATTGGTTGTGGTGTAGTAGGTATTCTGTTGTTTTCCTTTGTTGAGTTTATTTTCTTGTGAGTCTCATTTAATCTTTGTTTTGTCAGATTTGGTTTGTGTGGTTGAACTCTTTGATTAACAACTCTTTCTAGTTATCAGTTTCACATTTTTGGTTTTGAAAAAGTAATAAAACTCTTATGTTTGTCTGAGGTTGTGATAGCCTAACATATGAAGAAGTTGGGGTACACAAAGTTCACTACTTTGATGTCTATTCAGTTGTGTCTTATTCATATGGAAGGTGTACATGACATGTGGAGAAGCTGGGGTGCATGATGTTGACAGCTTCAGTGTTACTCAGTTGTGCTTATTTATATGTTCCTGTTTGTTTGGCCAAGGAACACATGAGGGTGATCCTTTCTACTAGGATTTTTGAGGTTTAGATTTCTTACATTTAGTAGCACTGATCACTTGGTGATTCTCTTGAATGCATGTTGGTAAACAAGTATGCATAAGGAATTGGGGTGTTGGGGTGCATGATAAATGAATTGCCAACAGATAAGACCTTTGTACTTGCCTAACTTGTTGCTGTTAATGTTGTTACTGGGTGTGTGGAGTTCAGGCTGCCCTCATTCAGTAGTGACATTAGCCTTGTGTGTAGCAACCTTCAGCTTTTGGTTCAAATGAGTTATGAAATAAGAAAGATTATAAAGAGATCTGTGTTGTGCTGGTTTGAGGAGTTTTTTCATATGTCTTTACTATCTACCTATTTGACATTACATTGTTGCATTCATGTAGAACTGCATTGTTTCTTTCTTGTTGTTGAGTTGTGTCGGTTTAGGCTTAGGGGGAGTATAATTCATGTGTTGAGGCATACAGTTTGGGTGACATACTACAGGTGACACACTTTTCTGTGACTTTATATATTGTGGAAGTGAATTTTTCCTTGAATTCATAACTGCTTATCTATGTGTGTTTATTGTTATCTATGTTGCTTACTCATGATCTTGATCTGAACAATATGTCTGAGGTACTCACTTGCTATATTGGTTAAGTTTCAGATGTATTTTTGGATGTATCTCCAGCTCTCACATGAATTTGACTTGGTGAAGCATGTACCTCCACCTTCTAGTTTGAATGTTATTGAATGTTATCCCAACATTGTGCACTGCAGCAGGCTAACATTGAAACAGGAACTTAAAAGTTTTCAAATTTTTGAAAACTGCTCTGGTAACTGTTAATTAAACATCAAAGCATGTGCGCGGGAAAATAGAGTGGGAAGTTTTTATTTGGTTCAAATTTAGTAATTGCCCATTAACATTCATTCTCTTTCCTTATTCACGGTATTTCAAAAATCAGAACCCTAATTTCCTTATTTTGAACTCATAATTTCATTATTTGTGTATGTGCTTACTCTGCGAAATTTTTACTCTCTCTACTCTTGAATTCACTCGTTTTTTTCTCTCAAAACTTCTCTACTAACAATGGCAAGCAAGTCTCCCATGCAAACTCTTGCAGATGCTTCCCTGGGAAGTGAACCCACTGTCGCACGCACCCGTTCACACACTAGGGGTGCTGCTGTAAAATCGGAGGATGTCTCAGTTGCTGCTAAAAGGAAGGTGATCCCCTACGTGTGACGTGGAAAGAAATCTAAACAGGGAGAATCTACCTCCAATGTTGAGCCAACTGCGGAGTCAACCACTCCCATCACCAATGAACCTGAAATTGAGGTAAACATTGTTGAACCCAACCCTGAAATTGATGTTGATTTACCTGTTGAGGGGGAGGGTAGTGGATCTGTTGAAAAATCTGTGGAGAAATCCGTGGATAAGTTTGTGGACAAGATGGTGAGGAAGTGGATTAGGGCTGAAAAGAAAAAGAAAAAGAACAAGGCTGCAGGGGAGAAATTGAAAACTATGTCTGAGACTGCTAAGGCAGGGGCTGAGGCCAGAAAGAGACAGGTGGAGAGATTAGCTAGGAAAAGGGCTGCTGAAGCCGAGAGGAAGGCTGAGGAAGAGAAGAAGGCTGCTACTGCTGCTACTGCTAAGAGAAAGAGGAAAGGTAAGCAAGTGATGGAAGAGGAAGTAGAGGTGGTTGATGTTGAGGATGATGAGGAAGAGGAGGAGAAGGAAGAGGATAAGACTGAGGAAGAGCAGGATGTTGCTGCTGATGTTAAGGCAACATCAGGAACAGAAGAGTACACAGATGGGCTATATGTGATCTTCCCTGATGATGAGGGGGACTACTTTTCTCCTTACTATCTTTCACAAGAGTTGGAGAAGAAGTGGAATTCCTTCAAAAGAAGGGAGATTCACACTGAAAGAGCTGTAGAGATGGCCAGCTTCAAAGAAAACAAGGTGATGGACTTGCTTGAGGCAAGAGGGTTGCAACAATCAGTGATGGAGTTGAATGACTATGCTCCTGAGATTGTCATGGAGTTCTACCTGAATCTCTCCAAGTGGATCAAGGACTACAGATCTCCAAAATATGGAAAGGCTTGGGTGAGTGGGAGAGTCTTCAACATTGAACCCTACACCATCAACAAGATTTGTGGATTCCCAACTGCTGATGAATCTGAGGACCCCTACCTTGATGATGTGATGGAAGACTTGACTGGAGGATTGGTTAAAACGTGGAGAGATGCTCTGCCAACCACAAAACTCACCTCCCTTAGTGCTGTCTTGCACAAGATAGCTTGTTTCAACTGGCTGCCAAGCAAAAATGTCACTGTATTGACTAAGGAATCAGCACTCTTAGTCTACAAAATCAAGAATGGGCTAGCTGTGAACATGGGGGAGAGGATTGTGAAGTCAATGTCAGAAGTTGCTGGAAGGAAGAATGGTATGCTGCCTTTTCCCTCACTCATCTGCAAAATCCTTAGCAAGCAAGGATTGAAGACAAGTGTAACTGTGGAGGAAGAATGATACTGAACTGACAATTCTCCCAAGTTACTTGTCTGGATCAAGAGTGAGAGACCTTCCTTGGAACCCAAAAGGAGTGGTGAGACCAAGAACTGAGAAGAAGAAGGCTCAGGAGTTTGCTGGAACTTCAGTGCCTTTGTCCAAAGAGGAAGAGTGCATGGTCATAACCTCTGCTTTTGTGGATCATATGCTGAACTGGTATAGGAGGCAAATTGCTGATACTCAGAGGGAGATTGAGGAAAGGAAGGAACATCTCAAAGAGCTGGAGGACATGGTGAAAAATTTGGAGAAACTCCCTTCTTCACAAAAAGGGGGAGAGTAGTTCCAAGTTTTTAAATTTTAGTCTTCTAGTTTATATTTTGTTTCTTATGAACTGCTAATGTGTTTGTGTTGCTGGTACATTTATCTCTATGTGGTTTTATTTGATCAAAGGACATGTCCTTGATATTTAGCTATGGCCTGTAACTCTAAGTACTACTACTGTTGAACTGCTCTAACTGCTATTACTTATGAAAGTACATTTTGAACTACTTGTCTGGTTAACCTTTTATGCAGTAAACTCATTGGTTTCAATGTTGAGGCAACATTGATGAATGTTGGAGTCTGAACATCGTTTGATGTAGTAATGACCTAATACTTGTCTTTGCTAATTTAACTTTGAATATGTTATCTTGCATTGAGGGGGAGCAGTTTAGTAGTTTAATTTGTCTCTTGTTGATTCTAACGTTCTGGATATAAGACTGATTGGAACAGGTGTTGGTTTTGTGAAGAAAGGCAAAAAATGGGAGATTGAAAGTGCAGGGTTTTCTGGAATCAATGTTAGACGATGCAATGTTAGAAGATGTTGGGTCAACATTGAGGATAACATTGAAAGCCGAGAGTCTGTGCGAAAATTGTGCTTTAGTTGCCAAATTTAAGTTTTGCCTTTATTCACCTATTAATCAAGTTCCACGGTTTTAGTAGTTTATGTTTATGTCCAGGAAGGTATCTTAATCATAAGGAAGAGCTATGGATGATTCCTTACTTGAAGTTTCCATAATTCAAGCCAAGTTGAATTAATCAACTCAACACGCTTTCAAAAGAAGGAAACAAATTGAATTCTCTGCAACTTTGATTCTTTCCAGGATTCTCCGATTTGAAGAAGATGTGTTGCCTTGTTAGATTGGTAATAAAGGAAACACATATTCAGGAAAGATATGAAGTTCACAAAGAAGGCAAATATCAACAAGGAAACAACAAGAGTTACCAAAACTGTGAACAACACATCTTGGCGTGCAAGTTTCAAGAAATCTATAAAAGATGTGAAGTTCATCAAGATGAATACAAGACAATAGTGCTAAATAATCTGAGAGATTAAATTCTTTGTATTGTCTTCGTCTTGCTTTTGCGAAGTTTTTGTATCAACTATTTACGTCTAGTTCATAGAAGTTAAGTAGTTCTTACTTGTCTGTTTCGTTGAGTCCGATCAACAAAGAGCGTGAGTGAATTGTTGTGAGGAACGTTTCTTTGTTAAAACCTTTATGGTTATTTGGCCTAAGGCTCGGAAGTTTTTAATAATATTGAAAACTTCTTTAAAATTATATCTTCTTGTGTTTTACTTCCGTTGCACATTATTATCATCAAGAAGATCACAATAGAGTTAAGACAATTCCAGCTTAACTCTCAAAGTTGTTGTATCAATCCACGATCCGACAATTTTCATATTGACTTATCATGTCATTGAATATAGCTGAACATTATTTGAACATCATTTAACACAAATGATAAGGTCAAGACAAACTAAGCCTAGCCATCCAACATAACTCCATACACAGGTATACATAACATCATTTTGCAATAAAAACAAAGAACACGCTTCAAAAAATTCAAGCTCATTAAAAATGGAAAAGAAAGCTCATAACTCTGTTCAGAACACGTCTCTGAGAAAGGTGGATAACTTATTTCATCATGTGATTACAATTGAATAAATCAAATGCTTCCATTGTCTCAAATAAATTATCTAAACATGCTCTAAGAAAATATGTTTGTAACAAAATAAAATACATATGGATCAGTATTTGCAAGTTATTCATTTCGTGTCCGCTACTTCTCGCAAACTATCCATTTATTGTCCGCTACTTCATGAGATTAAAATGACATAAGTTTCTGCTCTTCTGAATGCAAGTATCCAACTAGCATTGTCGTCTCATTTGGTCCTGCATTAAGAGTATTGTACTTGAATTTGAGATGTCACAAGTAAAATATATCAGTGAAATGGGAATTTTACCTGTAGTAATTGTGTTAAACTTGAATTAGTATGTTGATCGCTTGTTGAGTAAAAAGGAGAGCTATTAAGCTGCCAAATAATATGGTTTACAGAATTAAAGTAAAAATAATTGTGTTGTTTAGACGATTTTAAATTTTGAGTACGACAAGATTAAAGTCTATATAATTGTCGGCGTACCTAGAATGACATACCTGTGCAACTGAAGATGCTTCCACACGTGAACTTGAGTGCTCTTGAACAGGATAGTAACAATGTAGGCCAAATCCACCTTCCTAGTTTTTTCAATTCAAACAAATAGAATCCATTTGAATGTCAAGAAAGCACACGCAAGTTGAAATGATAAATTAAAATAAAGTACAGAAATACCACAAGACAAAGTGAGAACCTGTGAAGGTTGTGAGAAATAAGGGAATTGTGGTGATACAGGTACAAATATAGGCTCAGCTGAAGCAGAGAAAGTACGACTATTTCCTGGATTGTTAATATTCTGCATTCATAAGGTGTTCAGGTCAAACGTTATACATTTCTGATTTATAGAACTAAGAAAAACATGTAACTAAGTTGAAGATCCTGCGTATAGAAGAATTAAATACCTGGTGGACAGTGTTAGTAATGCCACGAGGCATAGAGAAGTCATCTAAGGAAGGAACATCTTTTTTCTTCCTTTTATGGGTTGCTTTCTCCAAACCATTTTTCTTCCTTTTTTGGGTTGCTTTCTCCAAACCACTTTTAAGCCTTTTTCCAGAATTACTATTTTTTTTCTCTTTGGCTTTCCATCCTTTAATCACAACACCATCAACGGTAGCCCTGGAACAATCAAATGCATTACCAATACTCTGCGAAACAAACGTTCCTTTGTCGCACACTTGAGAAGGAGTCTGTTTTTCAGAAACTATTGATTTTGTTGTTTCTTTCACATTACATTTGAGCCCAGGACTTGGTGCAGTTGTTCTCTTTCCAATACTTGCATCAATTTCTTCAAAAGACTTAAAAATGTTATTCTTTAAAATTTCATATGCTTCCAATGTTGGCGCAGCCAGTGTTGCTAATTGGTTCTGCAACACACACAACTCTCTGTAACGCACCCCAGTCAACTTACTTTCATCATCCTCATTCATAGGCTCAACAAGTTTATCATTAGCCACCAAGCGTTACAATCCAGTTAGCCCTCTTTTTGCATTCTTTGTCCATCTTTTCATGATATATTTCTCAGGAATTCTCACAATATTTCTTAAAGAAAACATCTTAAGAGCATGTGAACACAAAATCCCAGCAAATTCAAACTTTTTGCAGCTACAATAAACTTCACTGGTGGCTGAGTTATATATAACTTTGCTATAACGCTGCTTCTTGAAAGAAGAAACTTTATACTCCGATATCTCCCCAATAATATTGCATACTTCTATTGTAGAGTCCTAAGACTTCCTCAATTCATCTTGAAATAATTTGAGGACTGCATGTGTATAAACTTTAAGCGCATGCTTCAAGATTTCAACTGGAAAGGGGAGAACTGGTGTGCTTTGACTGGTCAGTAAATCCACTTTCATTTCTTGGTAGCGACGGTCCTCGATCAATCTCTCAATATGCTGAAAAAATTGCATCATACTTTGCTTGTGGTTTACATAATTCTTAAGGGCACTGTTAATACTTTCACTACGCTGAGTAGATATCATGTCGTCGCAGAATGTTTGTCGTCCATACACTAGAGCTCATTTTTCCTTCTTATCGAACAACATTTTGAGCCAAACATCCGTTTCAAGCCCATACCTTTTCAGCATTTTTTGCCATGCATCTAGAAAGTCGTCTTCGTCTTCAAAATCATAAATACAGGAACTGAAATCTTTTGTAAAATCTGAAAAATCCCTAAAAGACTCCTTAAGATGAACTACGGCATTTTGGTAGATATGCCATATACACAATCGGTGGCAGGTTAGAATTGTTTGAGGTTTTTTACCAGACATAGCTCTTGCAAATGTGTCGAATAACCACATAAATGTATATGTCGTTTCATCATACAACAATGCTACTCCGAAGATAATAGTTTGTTTATGGTGATTTATCCCGATAAAAAGAGTAATTGGGCGGTCTTCTTTATTCTTTTTGCAAGTAGTATCAAAACACACCACATCACCAAAGTAGGAGAAATCAAGCTTCATTCGTGCATCCGTCCAGAAGATGTTAGCTATCATATCATCTTGGTAAACTTGAATTGCATACAAGAAATTTGGGTCCTCTAGTTGCCTCTGTTGCAAGTATTCAAGTACACCCCCAGTATCCCCGATCTTCATTTCCATAGTTCTCTTGGATCCTAAATAGTTCTTATAATCTTCGTAGATGTATCCCACCTTTTCACGCCCGCCTCTTTGCCTTGCCATAAACTCAAATCCAGCTTTCGCTCTTATTCCAGAACTGTCTATATCATCAATTTGTAATGCTTGTTCAGCAGTAATACTCATGTGTGATCTTAAAAAATACGACTTGGTTGGACTTGCCAAGTCGTGACCGTTATGGGCAGCCAAAACTTTTGAACCGTATATTTAGCCGTGTGACGACCATTAATTTTCATCTTAGCTTTACATCCTTTTCTTGTTTCTGGACGAGGATTATTGACAATTATATCTCTTTTGTCTTTCTTTCATCGACCCTCGCATGAACATAAAAATACCCTATCAAGAATTCTTCCATAAGAATCCCAATGAACATCTTTTCGAATAATAAATCATGTTGCCTTTGCATATGCGTTATAAAACTCGTAAGCATCTTCTTCACTATCAAACACCATACCCTCATAAGGAATTATATCACTTGAAATAGTCGAATGTCGTTTATTTATAAGTTCGTCTCCATCGACACTATCAACAAGGTCATCTTCTTTTTCATTACTTATGTCTTGCATCTCAAACTCCAACCTTCGACTTGTCTACAAAATAATATTCATGAGGCCTTAGTTAGCTTAATGTATGAGCAAACACCAAAGTATAAACAAGAAAGTAAAGAAAAAGTAAAAACTATTATCCTAATCTAAAACTAGATAAAATAACTCGATTAATCTTCTTAAGATTTCTATGTAGTGGTTGTAGTTTTTAAGTAATAGATGAGAGATTATATGTGGATTGAAAGAATTTTATACGTGTAGCCACTTTAAAAAAATTGACAGAAAAATCTCAAGTTTAAAGATGCACTTAGAAAATAATACAAGATGAACAGGTAATGTAACAGGTGACTACTGACTACACATTGAGCTGCTAGCTAAAATATTTGTTAGGAGAATTTACAAGACCAAATTCAATATGGATAGGCATCACTATTACAGACATGTAAATAAAAGGCATTAAGAATGAAATTCCTTTAAAGCACACGGATGACTTCAAACAAGTTATGTAAATTACAAAAGTTCTTCTTTGAGAAATTTATTCAAACATGTTATGGTGATTATGTAAAGATAGTAACAAATTATAGTTTCTCTGAAATGAACTAACCATGACTGCAACTCTGATCAAATTCTGAAATGAAATCTGGAGGCTGTGAATTTTCAGAATTTGAGAGGAATTGAAAAAACTTCTTTGTTCCTGCGATTTCTTTTTGGTTCATCTCTTTCTGGTGAGATTTTGCAATCCCAAAAAATCTTCTTTCCATGTTTTGGATGATCGATTCTAAAGTCAGCATAGATTTGTTGTCTTTTTTTTTATGAATTCAGCACAGAGATTTTGATTTCCTTAATTATAATGTAAACGGCATGTTTCTCTGTCTTTGTGTAGCTGTCGTTAGTTTGACACGTGGCGATGATCTGAGCACTGTAGGAGGAGATAGAGGATGTTGTGAGGAGAACATCCGAGTCCCCCATGACTACAAGCGAGCATGGGTTTGCGCTTCTGTTGGATGTACACGCTACACAACAAAAAAGATTTCATTTCTTAAAAGAATTCTTTAATTTTCTAGCACACAAAATAAATTAATAAAAGAAAGGTGGTCAAAACTCAAAACTATAATAGTTTAGGCCAAAACAAATAAAATGAAATTGGATTTCTCAAAAAAAAAAAATCAAAGTCACCTCCAACAACTTCATGAAGAAACATTGACATGTTGATGTTGTAGCTCAATCATTTTTCTTCCTCTTCTATTATTTTAACAATAAAAAGAAATGTATATTTCATCCATCACAAATTATAAATTAGTGTTCATTTGATCATCTCCTTTTGCTAATGTTTTTTTCATATGAGCAATTTGGTTTTAACTCAAATATATTTAGAATATTCTCAAGGTTACATAAGTTTTTTTCATATATTTTGCACTATTATATACTTATTTATAATATTATACATAAAATAAATCAAAAAGACAATATGTATTGGTCTTATGGGGCTTACACTTCGCCTTTAAATATAAACAACTCTACAAGGTTTCCTTATAATGTTTGTGTAATTAGTAATTACAAAGACGGCTTTCTAAAATTTGAAAATAATTGCTGAAATATTGATGTATTAGAAGTCTGTAACGGAAACGTCACGAGTTAAATTCACCTTGAGTGCACGTATTTTGTGCATCATGTAAGTTCAAATTTGAAATACTTCAACTCATAATTGAAACCATTGAATCCGTAAAATTTAAAAAGGCACGCAAACCCAAGAATTTTCGAACACAGGATAAATAATAAAAAAAAAATTGGAACAAGTATAAATATTTTTTTATAAACAAATACATATATATATATATATATATATTTAATCAAATACAAATATCCCTCTATTTATACGCTTCTTCTTCTTCTTCTTCTTCTTCTCCTTATTTACAATACAATATACTGTATAATAAAAAACAAAACAGAGCTCTTCTCTTCTCTTCCTTTGACTTGATTTCTAATACGAATCGTAAAGCATATTCTTTACAAATAATAATCCCCAAATTTAAGGTTTCTAATATATGCCTGTAACTAAATTCATCAATATAACACAAATTCAGCTGCTTGTATCATTGTACTAGTTGAAAAAAAATCGTTTAATTTTTTTTTTTTGCAAAATTGTTGTCCACGTCAGCACCGTGTTTTTTTGTTTCCCCTTTCATGGCGGCGGCTCGGATTATTATGAGTAAAGATGAGGAGAAGAATGTGGTAGTGGAGTCTCCGACGGGGAAGAGATTTAAGGCGGACAGGTTTCCGTTGTCGCGGTGGGAGTTCGCGGCGGCGTTGGGGGTGTTTTTGGTATTTTGTACTGGTTTGTTTTCCATTTATCTAACCATGCCTGTTGCAGAGTACGAGGTTTTGAAGATGCCTCGTACGTTAGCTGATCTTCGGTTGCTCAAGTAAGGTTATAATTTGCATATTGTATTGTTTTCTATTTTTGTTGTTCTTTTTTATATATGGTGAAAGTTCAATGTTGACAGTGTAACTTGAATTTGACTTGTTGATGGTTGTTATAATTTAAGAATGTTAGTGCGAGAGCTCGATTTATGATAGCCTATTGGATGTATCTATCTACTTAAATTGCTCTGCGGTTTAATAACAAATTTCCAAATTTAAAGAGGTAATGTGAGGTATGAATTATGATCATGGAACCAATTTTGCTTTCAAGAGTATGTAGTTAAATATTAGAAACTCTTTCGCAACGTTTCGAGATCTGTTCGACGTGTTTTGGGAAATTCGTGAAAGTTGTAATTGAGCGGGAAATAATGATGGTGTACCACCTTGCAACCAAACTGTGAGATCTCATCCCACAATTTTACTGCCCTCTATCACCATTTCGTGTTGCTATTGCTCCTTTAGTTAGCCAACTCAGAGAAATCTAAGATAGAAACTAGTAACATATTACCAATAAAAGATGTGAAATGTTTTGCTAGAAAACATATCAGAAGAAACATTTTGAAGCAGTAAATTCTTGTAGCTAGACATTTAACATCAAAACCAACTACTTGGCGTAATTTTTTATGTTAAATGTCTGGCTAGAAGATTTTACTATTTAAGAGTGTTTCTTCTATTTCTCTGGGTTAAATGAATTTACGCCAAGTAGTTGGTTTTGGGTTATAGGGGTAACCTTTTATTGGTAATATGTTACTGGTAATATGTTACTGGTTTTTATCTCTGAGTTTGCTAACTAATGGAGGAATAGCAACAAGAAATGGTGTGTGTTTCGTTTCACTAGATTCATAAACAGAAACGTTTTTCGTACTTTTCGAGGAAAATAAGAGAAACTTTGATCAGTGGACATGATTGTGTGAAAAGATCGCGTTATTACCATATGATAAGGTTTTGGGTATTGTATGACAATTTCTATTATACTCCAGGGATCATCTTGCAAATTATGCTGGAGTACATCCTGCAAAGTTCATTCTGGGTTACTGCTCAACATATATTTTCATGCAGACCTTTATGATACCTGGGACGATTTTCATGTCCTTACTGGCTGGAGCGCTTTTTGGTGTCATTAGAGGCCTTTTCTTGGTTGTGTTCAATGCTACTGCGGGTGCGTCGTCCTGCTATTTTCTGTCTAAATTGATCGGCAGGCCCATTATAAACTGGTTGTGGCCAGAAAAGCTGAGATATTTTCAGGCAGAGGTACCGTGTTACTTGATGAGTTCCGTTTGTCTTATTTTACGATATTGAGATCTGATTATCAATATTAGCTGTCTTTTAAGTCTCTCTTGCGCTCTTCTTTTGAGTGCTGAGTGGTGTGGATCATATTGATTTCAGATAGCAAAGCGGCGAGAGAAGTTGCTCAATTACATGCTTTTTTTGAGGGTTACACCGACGTTGCCAAACCTTTTTATCAATTTGGCATCACCAGTCGTTGACATCCCATTTCACATTTTCTTTTTGGCAACTGTCATCGGTGTCATTCCAGCCTCTTATATTACTGTCAGAGTAAGACTTCTTCCCCTTTGGTATTGAATCTTAGAATGCTACTTATGTAGTTATGTACATATATATGTTTGTATTTTTATTGCTTTCTCTCTACAAGTTTCCAAGGCTCAGTAAGTTAGATGTGTTGCTGCATACTGTTTTAAAGATATTGATTTGTTCTTGAGAAGCGGTGCTTTCTGCTTACATGGTTAGGTATTGTGGTTAAATATTCTTTCATCAGCAACGGAGGGCATTAGTGCATGCCTAAGCCACGTCTTTCAGCTAGATCTATCTGCCTATTTTTTCTTGCTGTATTGTAGAGGGATAGACATTTCTTACATTTGAGCTTTGGTTCACATCTGATTTATATCATAATACAGTATCAGTGTTTTGGTTTACTTTTCTTGGGCTAAATGTGTGCACATTCAGAAAAATAGGTCATAATATAAAATTACTGTCACCAGCAAAACTCGGGGACAAAAACATCAGGGCCTCTGAAGTGATATAATTTTGTAATGACATATTTGATTCTCTCGGATACTTGTTACTGAGTTCTTGTTGATAATTCAACTTGCACAGTCGTCGGTTTTCTTTCGGATTTGTGTCTAAAACATGACATGTCGTAACATGATGGGGTCTTTAATTTGGAATAGAATTATGTATACCCAGTGGAAGTAGTTGAATTTTACCAAATAATGATTTCCATTGCTTTAGCAGCTTGTTCTTCTTATTTCCCAGTTTACTTTTTCTTTTCATATTTTGAACTCTTAGACTTAATCGTGGTACTGCTTCTGTATTAATCAGGCTGGACTTGCACTTGGTGATCTCAGATCAGTCAAAGATCTTTACGATATTAAGACATTGGCTGTACTTTTCCTCATTGGGTCCATATTATTATTCCCGAACCTTTTGAAAAGGAAACAAGTATATGAATAGATTTGTTTGTAAACGACAATTGACATATTTCATGCTATGCTCCTGAACATGGGGACGTGGGTGGCATAGTGGAAAGCAGTTCCCTTCCTTTTCCACACCTTGTGTCCTTACCGAATAATACAAGCCGCTTGCAAGGCCATATCACGATTCACGCATTTGTAAGATATATATCGAAAATCAAGACTGATGATTCTTCAATTTGTACTTCTTTGTACAGCTTCAGCACAAGAATATGCAATATGTTGTTTCCATTGTTAATATGGCAACCTTACAGCTGATACCAAGCATATTTCTTTGCAAACTTGTTCTACAGGAACTGTTTATTTTTACTCGGCTTCTCTTTGTTACTTTTTGCTGGTCAACTGTGCTTCACATTATTATGTATTAACCTACGGCACATTTGGTTGCCCCGTGAGCTTAAAACCCATATAATTTAGTGTCAAGATTATATTAAATAAAATAATTAATCTTACATTTGGTTGCCAAAAAAAATCCCACCTTGTAGCCTTTAATTTTACTAAAACTCATGTTTGGTTGCACATACACATCCACATTATTTTGTGAATTACCAAAACTACCCTTAAATTGCTTCGTAATTCGTGATTCTACATTATGTCATTCAATTGTGATGTAAACACCTTTTTGGGGTAAGAAATGTAATTTTTCTTGAAAAAGTGAGGGTAGAATGGTATTTAACTTTAGTGGTTGAAGTTGGTGGTTGTGGCATTAAATTATCATAGGGGGAGGGTGAGATTAGTTATCTTGGAAAATGCTCCAAAAAGGCAATTTATGTTGGGCCCCTTCTACCTTTTATTTGCCAACCAAATGTGGTATAAACCCATACTATTTAATTAATATGGACTGTTAAGGGCAACCAAATGTGCCGCTAGTATATGGCTCCGCATTTTCCTGATATATGAGCAGTATGTAACAATCACTTGCCCTCCAGTAACGCCGTTTTACATGAAATTAATGCTGAGTTAGAAGTTTACCTTTTTCTCTCAAGTATAAATTGATCATCATAGCGTATGCAATGCCAATGTGTATCTTCTTAAAATAATAGTGAAACTTAATACGAAGGAATAAACACTTGTATCAACTTGTCATTCGTGCCAAAATCTGGACTGGAACGGTGTGAAATTGCAAATCTATGGGAGAGTGGGGCAAATGTCTTGTGTGTAGTTTAGGCTGTGCTAGTCAATAGACACCAATAACTTACAGATCTGTTTTTGTGTAGCTTTTGGGCAAAATGTCTCTTTTATGTGCGAGTAGTAACTACTTTACAGGAAGAGGGGCGACAGGCATATACCATCAGTTATTTGTTGCTCGCATACACTATATCAGTTATTTGTTGCTCAGGGATCGACCGTTTTAAGGTTTTGATGATAATGTCACCGTATTTTTGCCACATATAATAAAAATCACTGAACTACTGACTACTTATTAACTTTTGCCCTAGTGATATTGCAACATTTTGGAAATGAGAAGGATTCATCTCACAAAAAATCTCATGGGATTGAACAACTTTACATACAAAAGAGAGCTTACAGAATGTGAAGGATAGTTCTTGTCCAGAAAAAAAACCCAGCTGAATCAGTATGAACGAGAATTTTCCATTATTTAGATAAGGTTTAGTTCAGGTAATACACACGATAGTCACACAGAACAGAACATATTAAGCACAAGTAGGTACTGGTATTAGCAAAGTATTATTCTTTCACATATTCATCTTTGCAGGTCCAGAGTGCAGTTGGAGAGTTTGACTGGGGACAACTTGAAGCACACCGGGTTGTTCTGCAAAAAAAAAAATTTATTAATCAGCATTCTACGCGTATAAATATTCAATAAATATCAATAGTAATGACAATGATATAGATTTATGAACACAAAATAGCTAAGCACAGTGATGAACATTGAACAATGAACCCTAAGTACAGCAATATTCAATAACCAAGTTTTATTCAATCAGTACAGGAGATTTCAGCAAAGACCAAACCATAGGGAACGTGGATGAAATTATCTTTAAATGCAATGACATGGAACCAGAAACATCCATATCATCAGAGAAGATCAGAATACAAAGAGAGCATAGACAAACGCAGAAGGAAACCGAAAGTGTGATTCATATATAGAGAACTAAAGTGTTTTTAAGCACAGGTATGAACCATTGCCAGGTTTTCACCAACAAAGGCATTTCTCAGCTGAGAAGAGTAAATGGTCTCAGGTTCACAGTCAAAATGGCTATCCGCGTAACAAACAAGTAGAGCACAGACTTAAACCTCGTGAAAGGCTAAAAAGAGTATTGTTTTGAAGTTCCTGGTTATTTAAAGCTTCAGATCAGTGTTTTATGTATTAATGGGACATGCTTGCGGACAAAGTATAAAAAAAATGTGTACTGACATTCCCAACCAAAATTAGACCCTTTACTCTGTTTCGATAAGAACCTCAAGACTGCAGAAAACCCTTTGTTTCACTTAATGTTTTCTTCACAATGGATAAAGCTTAAACGTTCTAAAGTAAGCTGTATTCAACATCTAAATGACACGCCAATAAGACCATACAGAAGCACAACGGCAACTACAATCCAACCAGCAACCGAACATATGCTCTTGAAATAACACTATAGTCAATAAGTGTACCTCTATCATACAAAAAAACCCAATGTTTACAATGGCAAAATATTCTAAGAGATCAAAATCAACTAATACAAGCGATTCATAAAACCAAACAGAAAGCATGATCAATACTTACTCGAGAGCTCGGAGACCTGAGCCGGAGTCAACTTAGCAGAAAAGCCACTAGCAGCATGCTTGTAACTATACACCAAAGCCCCCTTTGCAGCATCCTCACTTTCATAACCATTATCAAAAAATAATCAAACCCAAATACCATAACAAGAAATAGTCAAAATTAACCCATCAAAAAAACTGAAACCAGACCCATTTCAAGAACCCTTCAAGATTGAAAACCCATAATTCCAATTACAGACCCAACAGCCCAAATCACACTAATTTCATTTTCCCATAAGTAATTTATAATAATAATAATACCTGCCAAGAACAGAAGTTAGGGTTTTGATATGGTACTCTTCAGGCTCCTGACCTTCGGGTCTTTCGGTGTACACAATGTGAACTTTAGCTTCGGATGATGAAGAATCGGTCGCCATTGAAGGGATCACGAACAGTGATAGCAATAATAATGTTATTTGAGCAAACCTAATTGTTGGAAAAGTGTTGTTTTGATACTTCATTACCTCTCTGTATCTTTGAGATAATAATGAATTTAAAGAGGATTTTATTGGATTCGGATTTTTGGATTTTCTTTTACTTATTATTACTTACACATTAAGGACCGTGTCACGTTTTTCTGCATTGAATTTGTCGAAATATTTTATTTATTTTGGGTATTTGTTTTAATAATGTTTTACTTGTTCTTTTGCTTGGAAGATCCGGCACTCAATTTTGTGCAATTATTTTTCTATTATATGTGTAAAGTTGATTTCATTTTAAAAAGCTTAGTCAGACTTTTTATATGGATAATTCGTTTGCCGACATACCATTTGTGTCTAGATAAGTTGTAAATTTGTCATTTACATACATCAAAAGTAATACGAAATTAGAAATTGAAAACATTATCTTCCTTTTTATATTCTTATAAATGTCAATTTGGTTGGAAGAATGATAGGAATTCATCTTTTTATATATCAATTAGTTTGCTGTCGTCAAATATGATACATGATTGTTGATTTCACGAAAGCTAATTTTATGGTTATGGCATAATGTCCTTTATTTGTGGTTAATTATAAAAAGAAATCACCTACGTGAGAATTCAGATCGTACCAAAAAGGCTTATTATATACACAATGTAAAATGCTCTCTGGATATTTCATCCTTCGAATACCTTGAATCCTAATTTCTCTAGCTTTGATTTGGCTCATACTTTTAAAATATCGACCAAAGTATTTAATGACCTAAGGACTTAAAACATGTGAGGAAAAATTATCAGTGATGGGGTATTTTAGGAGTGACTCAATACTAATATTGGGTCAGCCCAAGGAGAAGGCACATTGAAATAGTATATCGAACAGTCACAATTTGATATTGATTGAGTATCGAACGGCATCGATTCGATCTAAGTGATCGATCGAACCGCCCCAGTTCGATGCACATCCCCAGCCGCCACAGGGGCCCACGGGACGGGGTCTATAAATACTCCGTCTCTTCGCCTTCTCACATTCATTCAACACTCACTGCCCACTCTAGGATATCGAACCAACTATATTCGATACACTTTATTGTTCGATACTCAACTCTGTGATCAAGATCGAACTGCGACTGTTCGAGATTCACCGCATCGAATCACATCATTCGATACATCGCAGGTTCAATCAGCAGCAGCATCGAATCGCTATCGTTCGACATATATAGATCGAACGCCTTCAATTCGATTTATCCGATTCTTTGTCTAAATATGATATCACGAGTAATTCATTACTTGTTATAGACAATAGGTGTTCTAGACCAAGCTAGTCCGTTCATTGCAATAGATTAGCATTATTTTGACAATTGATAAGCCCTTTGTAACGTTTTACGGTATTTTGTTATCCGGACAAAATAAGACCAAAATATTGGCGCCGTTTGTGGGAACACCGCTTAAATTGTTTTTAGATATAAGTAGCTAGGATGACAAAGAGACATCGGATGCAATCCGATGGTTCAGTCAAACCAAATAAGAAAACTAAAGAGGTTAGAGGTGAGAATGGAAAACAACCCGAGCCTCATGAGCAAGGTCGGGAGAAAGCATAAAACCAATTACTTAAACAATGGCAAGAATGTAAAATGGAACCTTCAGGGAAATTCAAAATCGTTCAATTATTCAGAGAAAGCGCCGAGAAGATAATAAAGATTTGAGCAGGATTGGAACCAATGATAGAGGCCACATTAGTGGACTGTCTCAGGCGTAATTCAGATATATTCGCCTTGATAGATTCCGACTTACATGGAATAGATCCCAGAATCATAGTGCACCGGCTAAATGTGGACAAAAGCGCAAAGCCAGTAAGGCAAAAGAAACGAAACTTTAGTAAGGAAAAGAATGAAGCGGCCGAAAAAGAGGTACATGAACTCTTAGCGGCTCGACATATATACGCCTTGAGGTTTTCGTAATGGTTGAGCAGTGTCGTTCTGGTCATGAAAAAGGAGGCAACGTGGAGAATGTGTGTGGATTACACAGACTTAAACAAACACTGCCCCAGGGATCCTATCCCTCTGCCCATAATAGATTTATTAGTCGATTCGACTGCAGGATGTGCACTATTGAGTGTGATGGATGCGAAAAGTAGTTTTCATCAAATCTTCATGGCAGTGCAGGATCAGAGCAAAACGGTGTTCGTAACTGAAACAGGGGTGTATTGCTACAGGGTAATGCCTTTTGGTTTGAAGAACGCTGGAGCGACTTTTCAAAGACTTGTCGCAAAAATGTTTTACCATCAAATCGGAAATTCAATGGAAATGTGCATTGACGACATGCTTGTCAAGAGTCTCAAGGCTGAAGAGCACGTGCGTCACTTAGATGAAGCATTTGATATCATGAAAACATACGGGATGAAGTTGAACCCAAAAAAATGCACGTTCGGGGTAACAACAGGAAAGTTTTTGGGATATGTGGTAAACTAAAGAGGAATAGAAGTCAACCCAGAAAAAATCAGGGCAGTACTGGATTTACCATCGCCAAGTATGATGAATGATGTGCAATGTTTGGTAGGCCGATTGTCGGCCCTCGGAAGATTCATATCAACTTCTGCAGAAAAGAATTTACCTTTTTTCAAGGTCATGATAAAGAGCAAAGATTTTATTTGGGGGCCGGAATGTGAGGAAGCTTTCCAGCAGATGAAAAAATACTTGGTGAGCCCGCTTGTATTGGCCAAATCGGAGGAGAGCGAAATGTTATATTTGTACTTCGCAGTGTCTTCCCACGCCATCAGTACAGTCCTAGTCAAAGAAAAAAGAACCCAGCAGTTACCCATCCACTATGTAAGTAGAGTGTTGCAAGGGGCAGAGAGGAACTATTTGAAGATAGAGTTGTTCACCTTGGCTATCGTGGCCACCGCACGAAAATTTAGACCGTATTTTCAGTCTCATCCAATCACGATTGTAACAGATAAGCCACTAAAGTAGGTGCTAGCAAGACCAGAAACCTCCGGCAGACTGGTGAAATGGGTAATTGAACTCAGCAAGTTCGGGTTGGAATTCAAATCGCGAACCACAATTAAAGTGCAGGCGTTAGCAGATTTCCTGGCCGAGACATTGGGAAACAGTGTGGCCGGCTCCAAAAATTACATATTTTTCTATATCAGACTAAGAAGGAACTAGCAGGGCCGCCACCACATGGATGCTACATACAGATGGATCCGCTACCAGTCATGGAGGAGGAGTCGGGATTCACCTCTTATCTCTAGATTGCAGAGAATTTGAATTCGCCATTAGTCTGAATTACATGGTAACTAACAATGAGGCTGAAGCAGTTATAGCAAGAATCAAACTGGCGTTGGGGCTCAACGTTAAACATTTGGATGTGTTTACCGATTCGTTGTTGGTGGCAAGTCACTTTTCACGAAAGTATGAGACGAGAGAAAAGACGATGAAATTGTACACTGCCAAAGTCAAAGCACTGGCTAAGCACTTCAGTTTCTTCGACATCACTCAGATCCCGCGAGATGAAAACGGAAAGACCGATGCGCTATCAAAATTCGCCAGTTCTTCAAAAATTTTAGTAAGGAAGCGAGTTACGTTACTAGCCACGGACAAGCCTTCAATCGGAATATCAAAATATAACGGCACTGCTGCAAGAGTGGAATATATAATGTCGATTCAAGAAGATCCTTCGTGGAAGGACGAGATTATAACATATTTACGGGAAGGGATACTACTCCCAACGGATCCGAACGCGCGTCGCATAATGCGATACAAGGCTTACAGGTTCACAATTCACAACGGAGAACTATACAAATGCTCCTTTGAAGGCCCGCTGCTCCGTTGTCTGACTCCAACTCAGGCTGATTATGTAATGAAAGAAATCCACGCTGGATGTTGTGAAAATCATTCAGGGGGAAGTGCGTTGGCCCAGCGAATTCTGCGCCAGGGATATTATTGGCCGACTTTACTAAAGGATGCAACAACTTTCTCGCGGCGATGTGGTAGCTGTCAGTACCACGCTCGCCTTATTCACAAGCATGTGCAACCGCTACAACCGCTCGACGTGGCATGTCCATTTGATCAATGGGGAATCGATATCGTGGGGCCACTACATGTGGCCAAAGGACAAAAAAGATTTTTGGTGGTGGCAGTTGAATATTATACCAAGTGGGTCGAGGCAGAAGCTATGTCGTCAATCACCGAAAATTACATGATTGAATTTATTTGGAAAAATATCATATGTCGCTTCGAAATTCCCAGATGTATGGTATGTGATAATGGCACGCAATTCGTCGGCAAGGAAATCAAGTCCTGGTTCGCGAAACTACGCATATCACACAACGTGACTTCAGTTTATCATCCGCAAGAGAATGGCCAAACAGAGTCCACCAACAAGACGTTGAAAGATTACCTCGAGAGGAGGATGAAAGACACTAGAAAAACCTGGCCAGGGGAGCTTCAAGGAATATTATGGGCGTAGAGGACAACCCTGAGAACATCGACAGGAGAAACACCTTTCGTTCTTGTTTACGGCACTGAGGCCGTTTTGCCTGCCGAAATAGGGATGTCGACACGCAAGATTCATGATTATGATCCCGAAAAATCAGCTTGTTTGCGTCAGATGGATCTGGACATGATAGGTACAACAAAGGAAGATGCGTACCAAAAGCGGCAATGGCCAAAAGCTACGACAAAAGAGTCCAGTTCCAAAATTTTGAAGTAGGTGATCTGGTCCTAAGAAGCATAGCAGCAAAGCAACACATCGAAAAATTTGAACCAAAATGAGAGGGGCCTAACAAAATCATACAAGCCAGTTCGCGAGGCTATTATTACCTAGAAACTATGCAAGGTGTAAAGCTAAATCGCCCTTGGAATGTGCAGCATCTTAGACGTTATTATGCATAGGAGTAAAGACAATCACGGTCAGGGGCTGATAAACTGTATGAACTACGAAGGCTTGAGTCCCTCGCAAAAACTGGGAAATGTAGGTACATCGGTAAGAAACCGGGCCCAGTCCTTTTTAAATTAAAAAATATATCTATCTATTTAACGATGTAGGTGGAGTCTTATAGAAATGATGCTGGAAACCCTAATGAGGAATCAAGGAGTTCAGCAACAAAAATTATCCCTCATGCACCGCAAAGCGTCATGACGGAGGTACGTTTGGCCCAAAGCGGTCGAACGCAAAAAATTACCCCTCATGCACCGCAAAGCGTCATGACGGAGGTACATTTGGCCCAAAGCGGTCGAACGCAAAAATCACCCCTCGTGCACTGCAAAACATCATGACGGAGGTACATTTGGCCCAAAGCGGTCGAACGCAAAAAGTCACCCCTCATGCACCACAAAGCGTCATGACAAAAGTATGATTGCCCAAAGCGGCCCAACGCAAACTCCACCCCTAGTGCACGGCAAAGCGTCGCGTCAAAACCACATTAGACCTTGAGTAGCCACACGGGGAGGGCAACACCACAAAAGCATACTCGATTCAAAAGGTACAATAAAAGAATGCAATGTATTAAATAAATACACTTAAAATAGACAAAAACGCGATTGAATTAAGGGCTAAAATCAGCCATTGATACGTTAAACTATACAGTAAAGTATAGATCAATAGACTATGATGTCAAGCCACAAAATCGGTTTCATACGAGAACCATTACAGAAGTGACAAGTAAGACTGTCAATAAACAAAAATGGCCTAATATCATCAAAATGGTATATCCAAATATTGCTACTCGGCGGACGACTGAGGGGACTCAGAACGAAGGACAAGACCCATCGAACGAGAAAAATTGGCACAATTCTCTTGAATTTGATCCTCTGTAAGCACAAGTTCCTCCGCTTGCGCCCAACCTTCGGGCAATGCAATTTTATTTTCTTCCGATGTACCGTTTAATGCTCCGCCAAGCTCATATCTGCTAGGAGAAATCACATTCCGATTTTTGATTGTTTACTCAGACACAGTAGCCTCCGGTGCAGCAGTTCTGATATCTCGAGGGGGATACATACCAATTGGCATTATCATGGTCGGCCCAGGAATAATTGGTACATGAGGTACACGTTTTCTTTTATCTAGGGCAGCAGCTGACAATTCCCTAGAGCCAGTTGTCTTGTTAGGACTCGCCAGAAGTATTGTGGATCTAGCTTTGGCTGGGGGTGCAACTTTTTTGAGAGGAAGAATAATTTCATCATCGCTATTCCTGAAAACAGCATGGATGGCATCACTGGCTCGTCCAATCTCAGTATGAGAATCATCGGCAGCGTCCGATTCCTTTTCTCCCTGCCACAGAGATGGACTCATATCCAAAGGGCCAGACTCAAGCGCACTACCACCTTTACGATCACGCCATGGAGCGTAAAACGGATCGCTAGGATGGGGAGCATGAAACTCCTCTTCATCATCGTTGTCGAGTTCTGGGATCTCCATCCTAGGACCACGGCTAATATCCAGCATGTCTTTTTGGAAACCTTCCCTAAGATATTCGAGATGATCAGCCTGAGCATGCCAAGCTCCATGCCATATTTCATATATGTGGCACCGCGAAGCAATTCGAGCATTTTATAGACGCCACTCTCCATGAATGATTTGGCAACAGAGCACCTATAACTCTCTGATTCAAAATAGTGCACTCTGCGACCTAAATCAGCTAAGGCCTTATCAGCACTGGCATTCAATGCTTTGAGAGAGGAATTCTCTCGCTTTAGGGAATCATTATCTCTCTTCAAAGAAATGGCTTCGGCACGCAACGCGACAACATTGTCCTCCTCCTTCTTGGCAACTAACCCTGCTTGATGAGCATCCTGAGCTGCTTTAGCACATTTTTGCCAAATCCTTGGCGCACGCCAACGCTGTACGACGGCTACTATCACTACTACGGATATGCTCATTCAACTTATCAATAACAGAATTATGCTTATCATGCACCTCGATTAGACTGCTATAATCGCGGCACAACATGTACACCACTATCGCTACAACAGTAAAAAATAGATGCCCGAAGCGTGCTAGACCAAGATACCCGAGCTTATCCACTACAGCACGGCGGTCCAGTTGAGGCCATAAACCCCTCATTATTTCTACCGACTGCTCTTCTCGTAGCCGATATCCACCGAATGTGATGTTCAACGACTCTGAATTCTCGTCGTTCAGAAATTCATAGTCGACGAGGCTTCCAGGCAGAGCTGGCCTTGGATTACCCGAGGGTCGTGGTCGTCTAGGGGAGGAGAGGGAATCTCGCCAGCCTCTATAGCAGCATCTGTTTCAACGAGCTTTATCTTAGCCGCAATACACCAATCTTCACCTCCTGAACGGGAAGAACTCTCTGCAAAAGATCTTGGTTCACGCCTGAATGTAGGATTCTCCACATTGAACTTAGAAAGATTGGCAGCAATTCTCTCATCAACTGCATCAATCTCTTCCATCGATCTGATTTGAGAGTTCGTTCCAACTTTAACGCGACCACCGACAGCAGTTGGTGTCATTACCAATCTTTGCAGGACAAAGTCCTCGTGTCTCTCAAAGTTGCACACTATAGGCACTTGGGTGCCAGCACTAACCCCACCGAGCCTGACGGTAGAACAATCATTGTGGGACGGGGCGGAATGGCCCGCACCCCAGTTCTTAGATAAGCTTCTGGGAGCCTTAGCTACAGGCTGAGTTCTTGTGGTAACTCCCGGGGACTCTTCAGCAGAAACATTATCGAACGATTGGCCCGCATTCGATGCACTAGCTCTCTCGTTTATATTCTGAGTTGTGTATATATTCTCTAGAGACACAACTAGTTTTATACGACTCTCGGATTTTTTCCTCGCCATTATGGGATGAGATAGTAGGGAAAGAAACGTAGACTCCTTTAAACAAAAAACTTTTAAAAATTCCAGTATCGAATCGCCAGGATTTGATCCTAACTGATAGATCGAATTGGGACCGTTTGATGTTAGTAGATCGAATTGACACCATTCGATACATGCAGAGAAGCGGGCAAAAAAATCCTCCTTGGAAATAAAAATGAGAATGAGCTAGAAATTGGGCCCTTATATAGCCCCCACCACCGCCTTTCTCCGAAATTCGATACAGATATATCGAACAACACGAATTCTATGTGCCTCGATCGAATAACCTCGATTCGATGTTGATTCCCGAATAGATCGAATGGTCCAAATTCGATCTAATCGCAAATTCAATTACTTTTTAGAACTAATAACATATAAATAAAATTACGCGACTTTAATGATTGGAGATGTTTGGAACCCGATCTCTATTCAAGACTGCCTCCTAATCGAGGGCATGATTTTCAACGCAAAGAGCACGAGACTCATGGTTTGGTACTCGGTCTCTGTTCAAGATCGTCTCCCAATCGAGGGCATGATTTTCAACGCAAAGCCCGAGACTCATGGCTTGGTACTCGATCTCTGCTCAAGACCGTCTCCCAATCGAGGGCATGATTTTCAAAGTTATCGACATGACAAGCATAAAGCGGCAAGTCAAAAATATAATTTATAAGTGTGGAACCCGCTCTCTAATCGATACCATCTCCCAAACTTGGGGGACTATATGATGGTGGTATTTTAGGAGTGGCTCAATACTAATATTGGGCCGGCCCAAGGAGAATGGCCATTGAAATAGTATATCGAACAGCCACAATTCGATATTGATTGAGTATCGAACGGCATCAATTTGATCTAAGTGATCGATCGAACAACCGCCACAGGGGCCCACGAGACGGGGACTATAAATACCACGTCTCTTCGCCTTCTCACATTCATTCAACACTCACTACCCACTCTAGTATATCGAACCAACTATGTTCGATACACTTTACTGTTCGATACTGTTCGCTTTGACTTTGACCAAGATCGAACCGCGACTGTTTGAGATTCACCGCATCGAATCACATCGTTCGATACATCGCAGGTTCAATCAGCAGCAACATCGAATCGCTATCGTTCGATACATATAGATCGAACGCCTTCCATTCGATCTATCCGGTTCTTTGTCTAAATAGGATATAAGGAGTAATTCTTTACTTGTTATAGACAGTGTGTGTTCCGGACCAAGCTAGTCCGTTCATTGTAATAGATTAGAATTATTTTGATTTGTAACATTTTACGGTGTTTTGTTACTCGGACGAAATAAGACCAAAATAATCAATTTATCACCTCTCTTGCTGAACTTCAAATACTTATTCAAAGGGAACAATCATTTCGAGATATATTCACATACTCGCCTTCTTCTTTATTCATCATAACTTTTGTGCTCTACCAAATGAATAAATATTTTGCTCCTCTACTTTTACTCAAAAGGCGCATTGGTAACACAAGAAAATAAAACTCTGCATATTGAATTTTCAAAAGTTTTCAGTTGAAAAAAAATATGTGAAAGAGCCAAGAAGAAAATCAACAAATCTAACGTACATCTTAGTAGACGCTTACTATCATGTGAAAGAAATGCCAAATGTGACGTAATTCACCTTAAAACTACGAATTACACATATGTTACACAAGAACTAGTTTTCCACGAGTTTAGTTTTCAACTTTCATCTCTAATTCCACTATGATTAAGTATCGAGATTCAATAAACAAAGCTTGCTTGTCAAATCTAAAAAAAAAAAATATATATATATATATATATATATATATATATATATATATACACGAAAGGGACAGTATTTGATGCACAATACCAAAATAAAAAGGACTGAAAATTGTACAGAAAGATACCATCTCGTATAATACAATCAACCTTTTCACAAAATAGTTCGGCATAGTTACAGTATTCTTGCATACAAATGATTTACAAGAGATTCATAAACCTTGTCTCCAAATATCTGCAATATCATATCTTATAATAGTAGTGAACGATTGCAGAGTTCTATATATCAACAAAAGCAAACAGAATTCTAACACACAGGTTTCTGAGAATTCTCACGGCAAACAGAATTTTAACGCATCTCTTGTTTTCTATTACCAACTATATCACCCAGTGCATAGAATTTTATGATGTCCACAAGTTGTGCATTGTGTGCAACTGACTGAAAGTACAGGATTTCAAAGAGATTTTGTAAAGCTCGGACAATTTCTTAGTGTCAACCGATTTACTAGTTGGAGTTTGCTGAGAATCTGAACCATGCCTGTTCGCTTTTGTTGAACGAGCCGTGACCAACATACTCTTCAAAAGATTTTGCAGCTGACTCCAAAATTTACCACAGACCTCAGGACTGTTGTCAGTAAGAGACTTATTTTCAGATACATGGCGTCCTTCGAGAAGGCGGGTTAATGCCGATTCAATCAACTGGTGTGCAAGCAACAAACAAAAACGTTAGACATAGAACATACACGTACAATATATAAAGCAAATGTAAGGCACAACATATATAGCAGGATGCTTCAGCTCTCACAGTGCAAGTACACTGCGTTATGTAACTGATAGAGGCCATGCACCGACTTGTAATTATATTTGTGAGAACTATGACATGTTTGGTCGCATTAAGGCAAGCACTAAAAAAATTAAAATCGGCCATAAAAGACATAAAATAAGCTTATTATAGTAGGAGGTTTGAGATCTTATAAGAATGAGGACTAGATTTATTGTAGCATTAATACTTTTAAGCAGTAAAACGCAACCTGACAATATTAATTATGACATTCATGTCATCTCACATTGAGACGATGAGAGTTCATCATAGTATATGGAACAAATTTATGAATATGAACCATAGAGTCAATCGGTATGCAATATGTTAGTGATAAAGTGAGGTGATGATGTCAAACATACCGTGTTTGAGCGAAGGTAACTTGAGAGGCTGAAAGACAAAGATGATCTATCAATCAGAATGGTCAGATACATCACAGAGTGTGTTTTTGCTCCATAGAAATCCATGGCTTTCTGCCAGTTCCTTTCAGCCAAGGACGAATATTGCTTTACCTTTTGAACAACACTGTTTTCACCTTTGTCTAAATCATTTTTCTTCTGATTTGCCTCCAAAAACCTCAAGCAGCAATCTCTTTGATAGCAAGCAAGTTGATAATGCGCAAACGCAGCCTCCTGTTTGCGCCACTCCCCTAGTGACTCGTATAGAGACAAAGCCTCCCGAATTGCATCATTTGCTGATATTTCGTGCTTTCTGTGCTCTAGCTGAGTTTGACTGAGACTTGAACTAGAGTAATCTTCCAGGACACCGTTTTCATAGACCGCGGCAACCGTATTTTCTCTTGCCAACAGCATGCCAAGTTTCAGATATGTATGAGCAAACTGTGTGTTCACTTCATTCTTCAAGGTGCTTGTGACAGAAGTAGCTTTTTCATCAAGAGCATTTAATTCAGTTTTTGCTGCTCCATAAAACCTGAGTGCTTCCCTGTATTGTAGTTTGGCAGTCTCAAGTGCCTGCAAATATGAATCTCGGAAGATTGCGTGTTTTTTGAGACCTTCAATGTTTGCAACCATATCTTCTGCCAGTGACCGTCGTCCATGACCCAAATTGCAGCTGATCAAAATAACATTAGTGTGGTCCTCCACTTGTTTAAATGCATCAATTGCCTCTACAAAAGCTATTTCCGCTTTGCCCAAATCTTTCCTTTCCAGCCTATTTCGTCCGAGTTCATTGCACACCCAGCCTTTCTTTTTAACTAAAGATTGCAATTCTGCTGAAGAAGCAGGAAGTCCACTCATAGCTTTCCGAGCTTCTTCATAACAGCCCAAGGCAACAGTGAGAGTATAATCTGTATCTCCAGTTGTAGGACCCCTCAAATATTTAAAAATGCCACCATTTTTCTCTATAGGTTCCGAAGTATACTTTGAAAGAGAATCTTCTGTAGACCGTGGATTTTCCGACTTGGCAAAATCATCAGTTGTTTCAGAACTAGCACCTATTTCCTCTATACCATCTGAAATCCTACTATTCCCATTCCTAAAAATGCTTGTCTGATGCTTCACATGCTCACCTCCATTAGTGTTCTTGTGCTCACCTTCTTGACAAGTATCCGACTTCAAATCAATAGCACGTGAATAAGAGATGTGTCTGCTATAAGGTTTTTTACCTTGCTTTCTGCCACAACTTGACGAGTGAGCATCTCGGGAACTGCTACTAGCACTACTTCCACTGCTGGCTCTATCACTCCTACAGCTGCAATTCTGTAAAGAGCATGAACTGCAATTTTGATTGAATTTCGCCATCTTCTTCTTCAGCCTTTCCATCTCCTTCAATACTTCAGAAGACATTTTCAAGTCTTTGGTGCAATCTTTCCTTTTTTCTTGTCTAGAGACCTCTTGGCCCTTCATCAAGTAGAACTCAACAAACACATCCCCAACAAGAGTCCAAGCCTTAGTCCAAAAGAGGTAATTAGACGACAACCCTTCAAAAGTAAGATACTCATCAGCGGTAATACAATTTGCCTTTTCACTTCTATCATTAGTTTCTGCCTTCGCTAATGAGCCACAGACCATGGAAGATATGAATCTATTGTCTTGAGGCATTGACCCATAAACCAAACAAGCCAATTCTGCAACCTTCAAAGCTTCGTTTAGCTGACAGCAGTCTTTATATACTTGGCCAAGGGCCAAATATGATTCTCCAAGCAATAAGACTAGCTTCCACAATTTATCGTCTATTTTAGATGTTGGAAGCCATTCACGAATATCACAAACCTCAATGCAGTCAGAATCTCCACACGCACAGACAGAGAAATCCATTGGCTGCATTAGATCACCTTTGATTTCGCTTTCAAGGAGCAACTCTGGTCTATTGCTCTGCAGTTGGCGTCTCCATCTGAGAGATTTGATGGCTTGGGAAATGTGATGTATTGCAGCCAGTTTAGAAGCTAGTGGGTCAGCATCAGTCTGGTCCACACAATCCGAAATTCTCGGCAAATCAACCGCTAATTCATCATCTCCAGAACTTGACAAATTTTCAACTGCCAATTCCTTGTCTGATAACACAACCATATTCGATGAAGATATATTCTGATCAGACGACATCTCAACAGAACTTTCTTGTTCAGTTTGTTGCACAATTTCTGCATCTTTAGATTGTTCAAATGCCGGAACAGGGGAATATAACGGTGATAACCCACTAATGAACTCGTAGGATTCTTCTTCAGCATTAGCAATGGTAACTTCAGACTCCACTGGAAGAACTTCAGATGTCAACTCCAACTCATCGTCGTAGGTTAAGAGAAGCCTCGCGAATTGTTCATGGGCAAGTGCACGTACCACCTAATAACAAATCTCACACGATCATATATCTTTTCATACACTTAATCTGGTGAATGAGTAGACAGGTGAACATGAAAGATTATTCAGCCAGTCGAAATTCAAGGGGGAACTTACTAGATGCTCTGGCTCATCCAGGAAAGTCAGGCATTTTTTGAAAAACCTAGCACACCTCGCTCTGCTGTTGGGAGACTGCAATTGAACTTTTGTCAGCAAAGATTAGATAGAATGAAACAAAACACTTCATAATGTAATTGTACCACCATTGAAAGTGAAAGTCTGTGCGCAATTCGGTATAGTAGAGTGCCCAGGGAGAGTATGGAGTCACTTCTTCCTCTGTAAACTAAGGACGGACGTGAGCTAGAGCTGTGATGAGAACTATCTGAAGCGTGATTTTTGGGAATCACAGAAAGATCAAACAGTTGGATGTCATCTTCTCCAGCACTTTTATATAGCTGCCATGTATAGAGTGTGGAATGAGACAAATGTAAAGTAAAAACAGAACACTTCAAAGAGTATCTTGAGAAAGTTGTACCCAGTAAGCACCAGGGTCTTGCTTGCAGTTCTCCTGGAGAAACCTCATAACAGAAAGGCCATTATGTTGGACGACATGAGGATGAAAAGCAGGAGTTCCATCGTCGGAAATGCCCTTTAATAGAAATATATCATCTGTTTTTAGAAGCTCATAACCCTGAACAACACCATCCTGATGATAGCAGATAGCCAATTCCGGAACACTAGCCATAAAGTTATCAAGCCAAGCTTCAAGCCAGGTCAATGGAGTAACCTGTAAACATCTTAAGATAATTAGCAGAAACAATTTAAATAAAGAAGTGGCGACAGAAAGTAGGGGACAACAAGTTCATGTACTCACCTTACGTGAAACATCCCACAGATGCAAGCTCACAGCAACATACTTTTCATTGCTAAAAATGAGCAAGTCACTACCGAGAAGCATACGGAAATTGTGGAACTGCCAAAATAACACTCTTAAGAACCCATCATCACCACCTTTTTTGAACTTTTCAGATTCTTGCACGGGGCGCCTTGGATTTTCTTTAACTTCTGAGACCTTGTTGACAGCTTCACAACTTTTATTTCTCTTGTTCTTCTTCTTCCCCAAAAACAATTTTCCTTTTTCATCTTGTGGGAACTCTTGATGTGCATATCTCTCCCCTCGAGCAATGCCATCACTTTGCATATAGGACACATGACCTTGTTTTGGAAGTTCTGAGGATTCAATCGGTCTCTCACTTGAAATGTATTCATCATGATATAGAGATGATGTATATTGTTCATTTGATGCAGTACTGTGACTTGGTGGACAATCACAAGCCTCCATTCTGACCGAATGCATAGCAAAATTCAAAAATATGGACTGATCTGCACATTTTGGCTGACGATTATGTCTTTGAATAAGCTTTTCTCCCTCTTCAATATCAGGCCTGTATCATGTGATATTGTAATGCTTAAGAAACAAGATCTTTTAACAAATAGACAACTTCAATGAATTGTATCATACCCAGAATTTAGAACTAGCGTCTTTCCCACACGGTGAACTGCAATTGACACTCTATTCTTGGAGTAAGGTATCTTAAATATTTGCTTCAACACGTCAGCCGGAGCAATGACATCTATCTCATCACCATATTCAACCAAACCCGATACAGCAAGTGCTTCACCTTTCCTTCTAAGACTTGACATGATGGGTCCACCTTGCCATGGAGCATCTGTCACAAAAGCAAGACATGTGAAAAGGTGAAATGCAGCTTCCTATTAAACCTACAAGACACTGGAAACCCGTCTATATAACTATGCAAGTAACTTAAATAGTGTACGTGGCACAAGCCCTTCAAATTTACCTCACATTAGTATTACTATAAGATGAACTGCAGCTAGTAGAGTTCTGTCAAATTAAACCTACATGAAAACTCATATAAATAACTCTGCAAGTAACCTATAACACTTTATGTGGCACAAACCCTTCAAATGACCCCACAGTAGTATAACTATGCCACTCAGAAAATGGGATATTACTGATTTAATATCATCGAAATATCAGCAAATAAATAAATAATTGCCATCTTTCCATGGACAGCAGGAATGATGGTACCCATGGAGGGTGCGCATCACCCAAACTACCAGTAACCAATTATATATTTCCTTACTCATAAAAATATTCTTAATCTTTAATTTTGCACCCACAGCCCCACAACCTTGACGGAAAGATATAACTGGTACATAGGTATATTTCGTAAGGTCATGTATAACTAATGTCCCTTTTGCCACCCTGGATTTTGTTAGTATGACCAAAAGTATCACATATGAGGTTACAAAAGGGCAAGGCGAACAACTGATACCAGAAATCAGAATTCTAGAGACAGGAATATAAACAAATCTAAGTTATGGATAAAATTCTTGAGGTAACTGAAAGGCTCAGAATTCTCTACATCAATTATGGGCAATCACGGAGGAAATGCTCGGACAAAAGAATGCAACGATAATATGAGGGGGACATGCACTAAAAGCAAACATAACATGCCATCCACCATAAACCGTTAGATTTGGCATCGACCATAAATTTAAGACAGATCACTTTAAATAAAAACGAAAAACGATTCTGCAGATGAAGAGATAAAAAAATTACCTTGAGTGGAGCTCGACGTTGCGGCGGCAAGTGGGAGTACCTTATCAGGGATGCTCGAGAGCAAAGGAAGCGCATTCAAATCCGTTTCTGTGGGAATCATCCTATACATTGGAGCTCTCTCCCTATTACACCAAACAACATAACATAATTAACTCAACTCATACACACCACAAACATTAAACTACTTTAGGAGCAAGCAACAAATTCTCAACCACAATCAACCAATTCAACTTAATAGTGTTAATAATAATATAACACAAAATATTAATGGTGTGCTCGTCAACACACAAAAGGCGTGTGCAGTGCAGCTATGAATTGAATAGTTAACAGTGGTTGCTTGCTTACGTGTGAGAAGAAGGAACTAGGGCGGCGGAGGTGAAATCATGGAAAGCTTTGTCGGTAGTTACCGGTATCGAACCGCAGAGGAATCCGACGGGCTTCGGCCGCGCGATTTCCAGTCTCCCAACGCATTGCAATTCGCCTTGTTGTTTTTCCATTATTGATTGATTGATTGTTCGATTAAGGTTTTTCTTTCTTACTTTTATACTTCTGGAGAAATCGCAGGTCCTCCCTCTGGTTTTGCTTTTTGAGTAAATTGTAGAAACCACCCCTATATTATTACTAATTACTAATTACTAATAGGGTGTTGTTTGGTTTTCAATATTATGTAATACATGGTGGATATACTCTAAAGAACGACACAAAACCTATTCTCCAATTTGGGATCAACTCGTCGATTGCTCGGTTTCTCGCATAGATCTTCCATATCCAAACAAGGTTTTGTACTAATCTACAACTTAATTTCCCTCGATTTAAAGCTTGTTTAGTTAATCTTTTATTCGCTAATTTATTTTCCTCCGTTTACGCCAATTTTGGAATGCTATGTTCGTTGTTCGTTCGACTACACTCGAATTGCTTGTGCTTCTTGTAGGATCCCCAATTTGCAAAGGTAAGACCCCATGTCACTCTCTTGATGCATGAAAAATATTTGAAGTATATTTTATATTAGGGCTCACTGATTTCGTAAATTAATGGTGTAAGCACCATTGACTCAATAGGCTTGTGGTTTATGAGTTCAATTTAGAAATGCGCATAAAAATGTGTGTTGGATAGGTATATGTATTAATTTGGCATATATCTCATGATGCTCGGTTAATTTAGTAGCGTACGTGTTGCACGTCCATGTGGAATATTGTAAAAGAGGTGTTTAACCATCATTATTAATTCAATAGATTTGTTATGCGGTTGTTGTAGATGGTGTCCCCTTTATAGCACAGTGTCTGTACGGGCGTGGTACCATTCATTACTGTAAGGTCATTAATACCAGAAGGTTCCCGGGCGATACTGCTACATATGTCGTGTCGAAACTCGCCACACATATTTCTTCTTTTGGGTAGACTAGCTCTCTCACCCTCGTTTCTCTCATTTCATTTGTTACCCAACATGTACAAACCTAACTACAAATGCAAGGGAGAGTAAAAGGTATGCACCTAAATCCAGGCATGAATCAGTAAATGCATTCGATACTGCTTTAAGCCAAACTAGTACACGGTCTTCTTTCAGAGTTCCACGCTCCTTGATCCTTGAAGATGAAATCCATCAAGCCTCAACCACACAACCATTAGATGTATTAATCCAGTAGTCTTCTGTTAGTGGGTTAAATGGTTAGGCAGTAGCTAGGATGGCAATAATATGTTGTTGTGTTGCCTGGAATGTGGCTTTTTCATTATCTTAGTTGTAATTCCATGTATTTTCATTGTATTGTCTCGTCGTTGATGTTATGCAAGCCTTCAAATTATATTTGGTTGACTATGATGTGTAACATTTATGCCTTGAGGTTGTTGTAATGGTATTTGGCACTATTTTGAGATTACAAATCATATTTATATTCCTCCATTAGCTAATATACAGTTGTATAACCTATGTAACAATTTATTGCCAATAAATACAGTTTCGATCAGTGCATTTAAAATGCCTTACACACGTCGACATATGCTAAAGAAGTGTTTTGAGGACCCTTATATGGGGGGTGATGGAGCATGTGTGTTGATTGTCAAGGAGTTGTAAATGCATAAATAATAAAGTGCCAGATCACTCAACAACAACTCCTTCTACATCTTCCCTAACCCAATAGAGTTGTTCACTTTCATTATGCGATTCTACATTGTTTTCATCATTTTGAGGAAGCTCATTTGCATATAAACTCAACATTGAATTCATATAAAATGAATCCCTAGGTTTTGTCTTTACAACAACGTGCCACCGCTTTGCATAAGAAAAATAGTTTGGAGCAAATAACATGTTATCCATAAGGTTATCGTCCACATTTATTTCCCTTTGCAGTTATTGGCCACGCCAATTAGATTTTTTATTTAATTAGACTAACACATTAATATTTATTTTACTTTATAGTTCACAACTCTAATAGCTGGTTGCATTATAGAAAATGTAAATTAGATGTAATAAACCTGATTAATCAACAACTAATGTATATTGACTTGGGCAAGAATCTATATTAATCAACGGAGGATGTAACAACAACATCAACATGTAATCATTGGTTAAAGTCAAAATCCATTTTGAAGAAGATAATCCAGCACGTTGATATTCCAAACGCATCACAAAGAATAAGCCACACAAATAGTAACTATATGATAATTTCAGATTCTGAAGAGTTTAACCATTCTTTTATTTCACAAATCACTGAAATATAAATAATTATAACAAGATCAACTTCAAAAGGGTGATATACTATCTTAGCATTGATAACTTTGCCTTTCATGACTGTAAATGTATAGTTTTTTATATCTACAATTCACTTATTTCATGGTCATAATTCGATTTAATAGATAATTGTGAAATCCATAGTTTAAAGAATCATAAATTGCTCATGGTGACACAAATCATCCAAACATATCATCAGAAATAAAAGCAGCGCTTAAATAATAATACCAATTAAATAATTACATAAAAATGCAGGAAAAATTACACAGACGAGATCCACGCAGAACATCATAATAATAACACATATTGGGTAACACGAGCATACCTGGTCCACACTCAGACTTCAACTAGCATCTTCAAATGCCATATAGGTTAATCCAATATAGCATGTGTTAATTACGATAGGAGTTTAAAGGAGTACCTAGTATAGAGCTTAAACATGTATGTTTTGATTAATCAAAAATAATGAACTAGATCAAGTAGTCATAAACCCAAGCCAAAGTCTAGATCAATAAAAAAAAAAAAAAAAAAACTACATAGCTGAAAGATATCAGCACTCCGTACGTAGCTTCATACTGGCTGAAACAATGATTTATTACCACCCATAACACCATAAATCCAACCATCAAATTACATAATATATAGTAGATTTCACTCATCATCAATTTAGCGGGTAGAATGAACAGTATTTTTAAAACCGAACCGGACATAGAACCGGTGGCGTCACTAGTTACAGGTTCGATCGGTTCAACAGGTTGAACCACTTGTTGAACCGATAAGAAGCATATAAAATAGATAATAATAAATAATATTCTTAATGTTTCAAGTCATTGAATTACATGATATCAATATCAAGACATAAATAAAATATTAAGATTTAAACGTTCATATTATATATGTGATAATCATAAATAATAAAAACATATAAAGGAATACTTATGGACATGTTGAATTTTTATTTATTTATGTATTAATTAGATACTAAGACATTTACAGACATAATAGTTACTATATACATATATTAATTAGATACTAAGACATTTACAGACATAATAGTTAATATATACATATATATATATATATATTACAAACATAATTGTTGCAAAGTAAATTAACATGTAAATTATAAAAATAAAAAAATTTAGAAAAACTAAATTGACATTTACGTCTATTACTTAAATATACACTCAGGCCCAAGAAAAGGAAAGTCTTATGTAAATTTGTAAATAAGGCCCATTAAGGGAGGGACCCTAAAGATGTTATATACTTATACATAAATTATTATTTTAATGAATGTTTATATAATCTACCCTAGTATGTCGGCTTCTGTACACACATATATGTTTTTATAATTTCCTTTCTTTTTTCTTTTGTTTCTCTTTCTTCTATCTTTCTTTTTTGTTTCGTTCTCTTTCTCTGCAACTTCCATGCTCAATTATTTTTTCCCTCTTTTGATTGCAATTCTCTCTTCTTAAATCCATGAAATTAATTATTTTACAAAAGTTATGTTGCTAAATATTAAAACAAATAAACGTATTAGATCTATAGGATTTTTTTTTTTCAAGATCTTCATTTGTTATGTTGCTTGCATTCCTTGTGCAAGTATTGTTAATTAAGCTACAAAATAACAACCACCGATTCAAAGAGAGGTCCGGATGGCCGATTAACTGGGTTAAATCGACTTTTGCGGCGGTCTAAATCGCCTGAACCCAACCGCGATTTTCTCTCCTTCTCCGGACCAGACTGAGCTCCGGTCACTGGTCAAACCGGTCGAACCAGCCGGTTCGGTCTGATTTTCAAAACACTGAGGATGAATGAAAACATCATGGATTGGTTTTACCGAAAGTGAACTAGCGGACTACTCATCCTCATTCTCTTTAGAACTACTCATCTGTTAGTTCTAATACTGTAAATGCACCTTCATCACATTACACTAACTATTGAAGCACTTATTAAAGCCTTCACAAACTCAATAGTGCCAAATTTAGTAAGGAAAGCTATATCGGTTGACACAAACCATCACTAAAATGAAATTACAAAATTACTCAGACATTCCATCACTCCAAACCAGCAAATTCAAAATATCAAAAAATTACTAAGACAATCTCCTCACACATGCATGTACAGAAATTACCTACTAAATTGAAATTACCAAATCATTCAGACACTCGAGCACTCGAAACAAATTATAGATCATTTCTTCATACTTATGGCCGATCTGAACTAACATTACGCAAAATAACAAATACAAAATTAAAATTGAAATGAATCTAATATTTATATACTCTAAAATCGAAATTACAAATGAATTAAGCATCTCTTCACACATGCATGTACAACAAATTTCATTCAAATGCACACAACGAGTTTTTACTGTTCAAATCTCCGTAATTGAACACCACAACAAAATCTTTGTTCAAATTGAGAGAGAAATTTGGCGGTACGAGAGTCGTGCACTACAACAAATACATGCAGCAGAAACTGAACTAATGAAAAAGATTCAGTGCTTTCTATAATTGCATTATTTGGAAGCGAAAAAGCATTACCTAAGTCACGAAAAACGTCAATTTGGTATCAAATTTTGATATATTTTTTGACCAAGCAATCTAATATAATGAAATCGGGTAGATGCTTTCGTACTTTATTGAAACGGAAGAAGCGCTTTCAATATATACAGAAAAGAGAGTTGTCATTTCTAAAATAATTACCATACGCATTATAAATAATATACGATTATACAACTTATATAAGAGCATTTAAGCCATGGTTTTGTGATAATAAACAACATTCTACAAAAATTACCATATTGTAACGGTTTTGAACTACTTTTTCTTTTTTAATGGAGTTTTGAACTAATTTAATTTTTAGATTTTTAGATTTCCTGCATGGACTAATATGTAATTGTATCAGATGTGAGGAGCATGCACATTACGAAAGTTTCTGAAAAGTTTTGGAACATAGAGATTACAAGAAATGTTGCACCTCAATTTGTCAAATAGATTCAGAAAAATGCATTAACCACGTGGAAAGTGCATATGAGTTTTGAAACAAGTTTCATAACACAAAGAACACATAATTCAAAATGTACATGCCATTTGGCCTAAAATCAGATCACGATGTTGTTAATGCAACAACCATTTTGACTAAAATAAGAACATTGAATCCAGAATGCAAAAACTAGAATCAATAATACCATACAATCCGATAAAACCAGAGTTTAGAGCTAACAGATACAAAACATAACAATATGAAAACTTCCTCTATGTTCATCAATAATAAAAGATTAACACAATTCCAACAACTCGAACAACGTAATTCTAACAATTTCAAAATTTACACTGGCAACAATTTGGCAAAATAAGAACACGTGATCACCTGAATTGCATATCATCCAAGAACGAACCGATGCTCATAATGCAAACACCATAATGTTAAACAAAATAAACTGTCTGATTTCCTCAAAATAAGAGCACCTAATGCTCTCCAAACTAAAATAGACGTCATCCAAAGATTACTAAAATCATGTTTGACAATCCAAGAATGGCTACTGGGCATCAACGAAAATAACAAAACAAAGCAGGTGCCAAGACCACACAACATTGTGTAAAAGTTTGGTATACAAAATATAAGTAAACTTATAAATCTATTGCTGCTGAAAATCAAAGTCACCCAGATTCATCTCATTCCCTACCTGACCATCTTGTACGCCATCTGGTAGAGGCATCCCTCATTGACCACCCAAAGAGCCATCTGGTGGAGGCACACAATACACGTCGTCATGCATTTGACTAGGATGCGACACATTACTTTTTTGCACTTGCTAAGTGGGAACAAATGTATTCTGAGTAAAGTGTTGCTGAAATATCGAGTTGGAGAGGGAGCTTGGTTGTTTGAAGACATACGCAAGTGCATCTATGAGCAAAGCATCTCAATCAACGCATCGCGCTCTCTGTCCTTAGCCTGTTGTGCAACAATTGAGGCTTCCAACTTAGTCGCCAACGTCGCAATCTACTCATTGTACTCTTTTTCCTTAGCTTTACGTGCCCCACTCGAATCACCCATGTATATGAACTTATTTGTATTACGATATTTGACCCTTATCAACTCTTGATCATCATATGATCTCCCCTCATGAAGCTTACATGGGATGAGTGTGGGAAGGGTACGCAAAAACCGGGTACCTGCGAACTGCGGGAACCCATTTTTGCGGGTAGCAAAAAATGCTACCCGTCTCCCATCCTGCTATTTTGTAAGCTCACTAGACGGGTTCTCAGATATTATTGGGTACCCAAAATTTTCCAGTGGCTTAAGGAGAAGAAAGAATGCATTCTGGAAATTTCTAGGTACTCTGAAAATTTCTGGGTACCCAGGGTACCCAGAAATTTCCAGAAAGTATTTTTTGTTCTCCACTCCATCAAAATAAGTTTTTTCATGCAATTCAATCGACTAAATAACTGCATCTAAACAAAACGGACACATCACACACTAATTACAAAATAACTCCATTCAATCAACATCATTAATTCAAAACAAACCATCAAAACAAGTTAACAAGAAATCACCAATACACCATCGGTCCATGTCTATCACCAATTAACAACATCACACAAACAACTTCAACTTTAAGTCATAGTTCACAACTAAATAGAAATCTTTCATATACAAAACAACACAAATTAAAATAACAACAATAAACTATAACAAGAAACAACAAACACTACTAAAAAACCCGTTCAATTAGACGCCCTTATAGAGACGCTATATTAAAACCCTCATCAAATCATGTCATTGGTTACACATAGCCAATGTGTCACTAAAGATTAGTATATTATTTAAAGCCAAGGAGAATTTCTATTAAGAGTTATATCCACGTTTAGAATCTTTAGTATATCCATGTCATTGGTTACACATAGCCAATCTTTTTTTTAACTTAAAAACAATTTCTCTTCAGCTTTGTACTTAGGGAAAAACGAAAAAGAAAGAGAGGGAGAAAACAAAGAGTTGGCGGCAGATTTTCACACGATCTCCATCAAATATTTTCGCCCTTAATTCTTATTCTTCCCAAATCAATAAGATTCTCAACTACACAAGGCCGAAGGTAATCAATTTGGTAAGACCGTAAGAGTTCTTCTTAAAAGAAATTATAGGATTTCTTCAAAATATTTATTTGATTTACTTTTCTGAAAATTAGGGTTCTTGGATGGATTAAACGATCGACGACAGTGTATTTCAGACATTCACGGTACGGGCTTTGTCAAATTTTGCAATTTGACTGATTTATCATGATAATACTTGATTAAAAATTCAGTGCTTGCATGCGTTGGAACTTCTCAATGTTTCCTGGATTGTTGTGTGTTTGTTATTGTTAGAATATAGATTTTTCTCTTCTTTTAATATTATATGGATGGTGAATAGTTATGGCCAACATAATTAGAACTAATCTGGTATATTAGGCTATTAGGTGTTTGAGGAAATGTTTCATCCAAAATAGACAAATTCTAAATTATTAATTGATTAGCTTGGAGTTAGCCTTGTTCAATGGTTGTCAAAATTGAACTAATCGATTCGGTTTGTTGCTTGAAACCCAATTTTGTAACACATATCGTAAACGCGTAAATTCTCTTGAAGTAGAATAGTTTTATCTCATAGCACCTTATATCCTAAGTACTTGGGACCAAAAGAAAAAGTTGTTCAAGAATTTACGCATTGGGGGTTTACTGGTTTGGACTTGTCCAGTTTAGTTAGGAACTTAAGATCGTTGCCATATTCAATTTAGTTGAGATGAATTAAAATGATTTAAATGTGATTTATGACTCTAAAATCTGAAATAAATATGTTGATTGTTAACTGATCATTTAATTTTTCGTAATATTTATACTTTTCCTTATCTAGTGACTCCATGTGTCTTTTTTTGGCTTTACGTCATGTAACTGAACTGATTGATGGAAAAATTGTAACGCCTTCTAACTGTTTGATGTTAGGTTTAGCCGAATGTGTACAATAATAGATATGCTCTTTTTACGATATTTTAAAATTAGATATTCAAGCATCTCTGTAAATGAGTACCTTATTTATTTGACTCTAAAAGACTTTGATCAAGCAAGCAAAGGGTGAAGAAGTTTTTAGTCACTTACAAGGTTTATGTTGCAACAGTGAACAACTAGATGACCTGAATGTCTCTGTGCCTATATCTGTGATTACATGGAAGTTGACATATTTTAGTTGAAATTCATTCCACATGTTTTTGTTTGCTATTAAGATGGAGTTGTACTTTCTAACTTAATCTGCATGCATTTTCATTTTCAAGTGCAAAGGTTTTGAGTTATTTCTTAAGTCTCAGTTCATTGGTCATAACACCCAATTAGTTTTGCTCCCACCAGTTGATATAATAATAAATATAATTTTAGAAGAAATGCAGTTTGGAGTTTTAGAGGTACTAATAACGTGCAACAACATTTATTTAACCTAGTACGAAGCATGTGTAATCTTTAGTTATGAATTAAGCCTTATGCTTTAGCTTTCATGGGGACTGGAAGATTTAATAATCAATTGTTTAATGATTGCTTCTCTGCCTATCATCCAGACCATATGAACAATCAACACGGTTACGTAATGCTTGTTGTATAATTTGTTCTTCTAAACTTTTATCGTGATAAACTTTAACTGAGTGAAATATTGTTTGTAGAAAGAGAAAAGAAGTGATGGTGCACCTGAAGAAACTGAAATGGACAGTGATGCAATTTCAGATGATGAAATGGATGAGGAGATCAGCAAAGCAGATCTTTTTTCTGAATGTTATACAAAAGACGGAAATACGTCTAATCCTGAAGTGGCAAAGGCCTGGTATAATTCTCTTATTATCTGTTTCCCCTTCTCTTTCGCGGATGTTGTTAATTTCCTTGTTTCCGATTTGATATAAAGTATTTTATTCGCATAATATAAAATATAAATTTTTCATGAAATCTGTATAGGAAAGAATGAAGGTCTTACAAAGTGGACTTAAACCTGGTGCAAAAGATCAAGGTCCAGATGATATTTTTGCTCAAGTTACTGGACATGACAAAGGTGGGCGGGTCAGAATGTATGGTTCTAGAACTATTGCAGCAGATGTGTTTGGTGATATTACCTAGTCGACCCGCTAGCTACAACATGAATGTGGGATACAAAGCCGATATGGCAATAATGCAGCAACAACTTGATGACCTGGGTAAGCTGATTCGTGATTTAGTGCGAGTAAATAAGGAAATGGCAAGAAATAATAATCCCATTGTTAGAAGGGTCGCTTCACCATCTGTTTCTCGTCATTTTGCACCATATCCACATCCCCAAACCTCAAGTACCAATTGTTTTGAGCTACAAGTAAGTCTTTTCAACATTTATCTACTGGATGATTACGTCCATGAATTGAAATAGTTTTAGCGATATATTTATACTATTTTGAAATTATGTAGGTTGGTTTTACGGTGTATTTGCAAAGCATATCTGATATTACAAAGCTTGTAGCAAAATGTCTCATATTAATCTTAGATCCAGAAAAAGGTTATAGTATATGAGGCTTTAGGGGAAAATTGGTGTGAGGTTAAAGTTAATGTGGCTATGGAATTTGAAGAACCATTACTTCGATATGTGAAAAATGTCAAAACTGTTGGAGATGCTATTGGTTGTAGCATTGCTTGGCCTAAGGATCTGGTATTAAGTATTTCACTAGTTTGATATGGTATTTTGTGGTTCTTAGAATTTCTAGTTCGTTACTAAACTTGTTTCCTCTTGTCTTGAATTTTTAGGTTGCGATGGACAAAGTATGATAGGAAGCTATTGCTGGAATGATCCATAGACTTGCCATAGTTTATAAGATTAGGACAAGGATAGAGAAATGTTATTTGGTATTGTTATTATATTATTCTGCACTTCTTGGAAGATATAACATTGGTATTTCTATTTTTTTTTCTTTGGTATTGGTACAATTGTTGATTATCAAGCACAAGGAATGTGAACTATTGAATTGGTATAAATTATTACTTTGATATTTATGCTTGAGTACTAGATGTGTTTGATTTATCTGTTATAGGATAAAAATGATTTGTAAATAGAGCAATTGCGATTATATTATTTGTTTCGTGGCATAGCATTTTCTGGTAGAGCAACACTACAGATGTGTCTATTGTGACGCCGATCATGCGTCTAAATATTTGTATATGGTGACATTGTCATTGTGTTTGTACATATATATGCGGTGACACTTTTACTCGTCATTAAATCAAGTAGTTAAGGTAGTTAAAACGAGCGTTTTGTGACGCATGAACGTGTCACCAAACCCCTTTTATGAGATAGAAGTATATGTCACAAATTTTTTTTTATTAGACGCTCTATAGCGTCACAATAACCTATAGTCACGCCCACCTAAGAGACGCTTTTGACGTGGGTCACTAAAACAAAAGCATGACTAAATCAGTTTTTGGTGACATAAATGGGCGTCTCGAAAGACAGGTTTTTTAGTAGTGAAACAAGTCTTCTCGATGAGCCTCCATTCCTCAAGCCGCTTAACTCTTAAGTGTATTACTCCTTAGTTCTTAGTTCTTACCACGTCCAAATTTATCAAACTCTACAAGAAAGAACAAAAACAAAACAAAGTTTTAGAAAACCACCATAAACACTAAACACTAACATTACATAAACAAATAAACAATTCTAAACGACTAAACATATAAGTTACGTTCATCAAGCTTCTCTATGTCTAATATGCATTCTTCTATATTAATTGGCGGCAATTTATCATCTCTTAGCCAATCTTTAGCGCAAATAAGAGCTTCTACGATTTCTGGGCTCAAAGAGCTCCCAAAACGATCAAGAATACGCCCTCCCATGCTAAATGCAGACTCGACGCTATGATGGACACTGGAATTGCCAATATATTCCGAGCCATCTTTGAAATAATTGGATACCGACCACAATTCTCCTTCCACCAAGATAAAATATCAAACCCTTACCCTTTAACAAGTGGTTCTACGCCATCTTCAAAGTACTTGTCAAACTCGGATTTTAGTTGATTATCATTTTGAGTCGTGGACCTACAAACGATATTGAGTCATTAATTAAATTGTAAAAATAACAAATCATAAACATACAATGTATGCTAACAATGAAATACCTCAAGAACAACAAATGCTTTTTATTCCGCTGCTTCTCACCAGGAGCAACGGTCTTAGGAATGGGGCATCTGATAGAAGTGGGCCTAACATCGTACATCCTCTTATACTCATTAAACAAAGCTTCAAAGTCATTCCAAATCGTCATTTGTAAGTTTTTATTTGACACCATAATCTTGATGTACTCGTGATTTTAAGCCTAATCCAAAAAAATCCCTAACTTTAAAACCCAAATTTCAAATTCCTCAAATTATAATCCTAATCAACACAAATACACAACTAATCAAGAAAATTAACACAAATAGGTCAAAAACAACCCAAAAATAAAGCATGTTTGTATAAAATTGAAAAAAAAAAACCTTACCTTCGAAGTTGGAAATGGCGGGTGACAGGCGAACGTGAGCTACGAGCGGCGGCTAAGCGGTGCCGTGGATGACAGCGGAAGAGGAGGTACGTGAGTGAGAGTGACAAGTAAGAGAGAGGGGCCGATTCTCCTTAGTCCTTTAGGGTTGAGAGTGTGAATTGTGATTTGTTTTTCACTTTGTGAAGTTAAGTTATTTGTTTAATTGCAACAAATGTGTCAAATATATTATATATTTCAATTCAACCCTAAATTTATTTATATATTTAATTATTAGTCCGGGTACCCGTTTCCCTCGGGTATCCAAGACGATTCCCGTCTCTCGTCCCATTTAGTTGGGACGGGAGGCGGGAATTCCCAATTTCCCACTTTTCCAAATTGGGAATTCCAATTGGAAAATACCCTCCGGGAATGGGACGGGTGCCCAATTTCCCATACCCACTCCCATCCCTAAGCTTCCCCCTTCTTTGGCTTTCCCACCGCAGTAATCCAGTGGATTAGTTTCCATGGTTTCGACTTGCTCTTATCCGGGTCTACTCTGTTCGCACAATATGCCATGTATCTGTCCTATTCAAAATAATATCATGTAACTTAAAGAAATAAGGTTACCCCTAAACATATAGTAAATATGCTTAATTGATCTCATCAGTGCGTCCTTACACCACGAGTTTGCCCATTTTACGACTCTGTTTTTTGTATTTTTGACTGAGTCTTCAACCAAACCTCATGTTGCATAATTTTTTTTGGTGGATTTTTTTTTTCCGAGTGAATATTTTCCCTTAGCCTTGGCTTATCAAAATACACATAGATACAGAAAATATAAACTCGTGTTATTCAAGAAAGATTAAAATAAGAAGAACATGTTTTTATGTCACGAGTCTGTATGAATAGACGATTCTCTGTCACCAATTAACTAACACACTATTAGGAAATTCAGTTCAATGAATTTATTTATTAGAATAATTATATCTAACTCTCATGGTTTGATACGCTACAAAAATCATACACATTGTTTAAAATAATAAAAGCACATAAACCCAAAGATTACATATATATGTTTAACTATATAGGTAATAAACAAAATCAACATTACATATATAGGTTTCACTTGAGGTTGGGCATGTATTTCTCTTTTGTTCTCTTTTCAGTTCTACGTCAAGGTTGGTCTGCTTTCACACTAAAACTGCCTCATTATCTTCTCAATTATATTATTAATTTTTGAAATATATTAGGCCTGCTTAATATCAAGTACAACGGTTCTCTTTTGCTCGAAAACTATATATATATATATATATATGTTAGTGCAGTCACTTGAGAACATGTCAGGCAAGGGTGAACATTCGATGTCGATACACATACATAATACACTACTTTAGTTGTTACCAGCAAATGAGCATTCCACTACAAAACAAAATTGGAGCAACAAAATAACTAGAGTACCCCCAAGAAATTCACATCTAAGCAAAATAGATAAAGCAACAATAGGCCAGGCATCAAATCTTACAGATCATACAACCTAAATCTGAGGGTTTCACAATGTAAAGCATCTATTAAGTATAAGCATCAAAATTGGAAATGAACAAAGCCAAAAATTCAACTGAAAATTGCATTTTGGGTCAAATACAAATAGTATGTCAGATTCACATCAAGAATAACTCAAAAAAATCTTCTTATCAAGTATTTTATTCACTGGTTAAGGAAAATATTGAACTTACGCTACAAATAAAGTGTGCACATACAACAAACCATTGCCGATAAACAAAACCAAGTTTTTGTTAATGCATTTAACTTTTTATTTTCTTCAGGAAACAAGAGATAAAAGCAATTAAAAGTAGAAGGTTCATCACAAAAGCAGATATAAGTGGCTCTACACGAGTAAATTTAGTATCCAGATCTCACAAGGACTTGCAAAGTAAAAGAATAAGATAATCGGTACGTATTCATGAACATTATTTATTGAAAAAGTAACTAAACTGAACTGAAACAGCTTTGCTCTGAACTGAATAAAGTAACAACTTTGTAAAAAAAAAAAATTAACAACTTTGTTAAATGTTTAGGTAACGAGAAAGTAACTAAGCTGAAACAGTGAAAATTCTCCAAAGTTGGATAAATAAAGAATATTGGTCTGAACAAAAGGAAAGTAGACAAAGGAACAAGGGATGACTTCACCAGAACAATTTCAAACAAGGCCAAAAATTGTTTACTATGAACGTAACAAAATCATCTAAATGAATCTTGTGTCAGATTACAACAGTTGAACAAAAAACATACCAGGTCTTTACTATTTGATTGTTGGTTTCTCGAACCGCCTAAGTAGTTGGGTCCCCGTCCTTGTTTTCGATTCCTCCTCGCAGTTTGCAATCTCTCCATGCATTTAACGCTTCTCCGATAAGCCACATAATCCGGTAACCATTCCTTTGAAACCCAAGTTTTATGGTTTTTTTTTGCATATTGCGGATTCTTGCATACTTCTCGCCACCAAGTCTTGGCCTTATTCATCGCTCCACTGAAGCGTTGTTGACACACCTTTTCGTAAGCATTCTAAATCATGTCATCCAATAATTCATCCCATTGAAATATTTTCTATAGTTGAAAAACAAACAAATATTAGTTGTAAGAATGGCAAAACAATATTATTCAAGCTACGTAAAAAAACCAAATTATCGCAAATCGGTCCATGGCCTCCTATTTCTCGTCATTAATGAAATTTGGGTAGGTTGTATGATAATGCTGCATAATCCTCTTCAGGTTAAGTGTTATGGCACTTGTTACCTGATCGTGATCAAATTTTCCATCTAGAGTTAACGTGAGTCGCGTTCTATTAGCTGGATTGGCAGGGGCTTGTATACCAATACCACCACCTCGAGCAACCCATCGCTCTCTAAGCAAGTTGTCTAACTCACCAAAATCGACATTGTCATGCTCCTCATCTCCACCATCATCGCTATCTATCTCATCCATAATATCATCTTGTACTTGACTTATAGATGCTTGGATATGAGAACTATGCGATGATGCCCCATAAGTGTGGTTGGTCGCACATCCAGCATAATACTCCACAAAAGGAACATGCACTACAAGGCTCTTTGATGAGGAGTGATATGGAGGTTTTACGATGTCACAAAACCCCACCAATAAGAGTAAGGGGCATAAGATTTCCCCCACGGTGTAAAACCATCAGTACAATGACCAAGACTCACGTTTCAGGTCTCTGCAACATAATTGGGATATGTGGCGTCAAATTATTTCCAGGCTCACCAGAGGCATGATGAATCATTGTATCGTCGTCTATTTCAAATGCCATATCATGTGTTCTGCAGCGTTGTAGGCCATGTACAACCTTGCACTTTGCAATATAGGAGTTCATGGTTCATGTGTTAGAAAGTTATGTTTTCTATTCTAACATAAATTTTAATAAATTTTTAATTTATTAAAAAGTTAAAATTGGTAGTTGTTCAAGTGAAACATTATTTAAAAAGGAATCACGGGACGCTAAATAATGAAGAAAGATCTATTTTCTTATTTTTTTAGTATATTTTTATTTAATTAAAAATTTAAAGAGACAATGAATTATTATTATTTAAAAAACAGAAATCACATCTTCGCTTTCTAAAATTTTAGCCGACACAAATATGGAAAGGGGAAAGGTGCTTTCAATAGTTGAGTATTGAAACATATTCAGCGCTTTCAATAATTTTACAACCAAAATTTTGATGAAAATCCTGAACAATTTTGTTTCCCCTCCTAATAACTATAAATGCTTCTCCATAATTCACATCTTGTTCTCATTTATGAGATCTTCTCTTCTCATTTTATCCTTGGTAATGTTTATTCTTTATACTTGTTCTTTTCTTATTTACCTCACAATTATGTTTTGCTACATACATGAAAGAAGGAAGAACTAAAGCACTACGAAAGGAAATGTCACCAATTATGTTTGGGTTTTTTGATGAATATGGCAATCAAACACAAGAAAAGAAAGATGCAACATTTTGTTTTATAATTATCATTTTATTTTAGTCTCTTTTCTTTTGTTTTCTGTTTTGTTTTTGTTAGTTAAGTGTCTCACGTTTTTTTTTAAAATAGCCGTCAGGTTAACAAATTATACGGAATATCACACTGAAATAGATTATGCTCATTGCAAGTAATTCAGCGCATTCCATCTTTAATAGACATTGAAACATATTATGCGCTTTCTTTATTTTAATAGACATGGAAACAAATTCTGCATTTTCTATATTTTAATAGAAACTGAAACAAATTTTACGCATTCCATATTTTAATTGACATTGAAACAAATTATGCGCTTTTCATATTTTAATTGAAATTGAAACCAAATCTCCGCTTTCCATATTTTAATAGATTTTGGAAAAAAAATTGCGTTTTTTATATTGTAAACAACGCCGTTCCCTTTTAGATTAATGCTTTGCAGCTGAAGCAGCAGAAAGCGGCCAATGCAACTGAATCTGAGCTTTCAATGTTGCTATGGAAAGCGGTAATGTCATTATAGGTTGCGCTGTGACCAGGGGCGGAGCCAGGATTTTTTCATCACCTGGGCTAATTGATACTCGAGAAAGATATTAAAAAAAATATATCTAAAAACTAAAGTACGAAGATATTAAATAAAATGAGAAATGGTCATTATTCGATACAAAATTGTAATGTAAAAACTTCATACTACCAAACACTAAAAATAACAATGCTATTGGAGATGAGCTTTGCGATCCTTCTTGGAATAAAATTCATCAATTACGGAATCTACATCTATACTTTTTGATAGTTCTCTTTCAATGTAGATAACCAAATTATTTGCCAAATACCCTTCTTCCATTTTATTGGGCAGAACTGTTTTCACAATCTTCATTGCTGAAAATGCTCGCTCTGTTGTTGCCGTAGAAACATGAAGAGTCAGAACAAGACGAATCAACCTATCAATCAAATGATAGGTTTCTCTCTTATTTGTTTCAGATAATCGTTGACATAACTCGGAAACTGTTGATATTTTCTGAAACTTCTCATGCCGAATAATATCCAATTTATAATGGTCTAATTGAATCATCAAATAACGTAAATCTTGTTCACAAAAATCATCAGGATAAAACCTCTCAGCAAGTGTGCAAATATGATCCATATCAAACAACTTAAAACCATCTCGAGGATCCAATGAAGTACTTAGTTTGAGAAGTTCCACAGCCTCATCATTAAATCTATTATTGATCTTCTCCACTTGAAAATCTATAACAACATTAAATATATTGAAACGATAGCGATGATAAGCAGTAACGGAATCATACCGTCGAGAAGAGCTTCTTGTGGAAGACTTGTAACAAGAATCCATATCAGGTATATCAATGTCATACTCTGTGCAAACTTTCACAACTTCGTTATAATGATAATCCCAACCTTCTTCTCTCAGAGTGTTAAGCAATTCCCTAGTAGATGAGACTAAGTCCATTGCACTTAAAATATCCAAAGATTTTTTTTGTAAGGACTCACAAAGCAAATTCGAAATTGCCATAATTCTCTGCATTAACCGCAAGGTAAATATAAAATCAAATGTCCTCATTATTTCCAAAATAGTCGCAGCTTCACCCCTTGTCTTGTTATCAGAGTCTCGCTCAATTATGTTCTTAAGAACCGTCATCACAGCCACATACATGTCTACTACACTACAAATTGACTCAAAGTGTGAACTCCAACGAGTCTTTCCAGCCCTTTGTAATGTACCAATCTGATTTGCACCTTTGCCCCTTTCACGATTACCACTAGCTATCATTTTTTGAATTTCAGCAGTTTGTGCATCACGTAACTGTGCTTGACGTTTAGAAGATGCACCAAACATGTTTATAATAAGAGTCAACTTCGAAAAAAATAAACAAACAGATACCTCACTTTCAGCAGCCCCAACCAATGCTAGTTGTAGTCGATGGGCAAAACAATGAACATAGTAAGCGTATGGACAATCTCTCAAAAAAAGAGTTTGCAACCCATTCCACGAACCACACATATTACTGGCCCCGTCGTATCCCTGGCCCTTGATGTTGGTGACGAGTAGATCATATCGAAAAAGAACCGTGCATATCGCCTTCTTAAGTGTTGCAGCACTGGTGTCTTTGACATGCACAATATCAAAAAAACGCTCTATTATAAATCCACGAGCATCGACGTATCTCAAAACAATAGCCATTTGCTCCTTACTAGATGTATCTTTAGCTTCATCGACCAAAATACAATATTTTGCATCCCCAATTTCCTCTCGGATCTTCGTTCTCACTTTGTCTGCAATAATATGCAAAATCTCTTTCTGAATCATCGGTGAAGTATATTTTGCATTTAGTGGACCTTTCTTAAAGAGAACACCCAAATCCTCGTTTATTCTTCCCAAAAGGTCATGCATCTCCAAGAAATTACCTCTATTATCTGATGTAGCTGATTCGTCGTGCCCTCTAAATGCGCATGCTTGTAAGCTAAGCCACCGAACAATCTCAATTGATGCCATGAGTCGGAACCTATTCTCTTGGATTTTGTCTTGGCTTTGTGCATTCATCACTTTATCAATGTGACGAGTTACATTACTGTCTTGGCTTTGTGCATTCATCACTTTATCAATGTGACGAGTTACATTACTTAGAGCATCAACGAATTCCACCGCATTTTTATGTGGTGAATTAGGACCTCCAACATGTGTTAGAAATGTACATTTTCCCCCACCAACTCTCTTCCAATTTTTAAATCCATCAATGGTGAATGCACGATGATTGGCATCACTACTTTTCCCGCAAACAAAACAATGAAAGCAAAATACAGCATCTTTATGCACAGAGTATTCTATCCATGGAAATTGTGCAATCCACGACCTTTGGAATCGTCAATTTTGTGTTCCATCTTTCGAAAATGGGTAATCAATATCAGGCTGATGTGGCCCCAGTTTGATATAAGCTCGCCTAACCTCATCTCTTTGGTTGACCGGATATTGAGATATCTGCATACGTAACCCAAGATCTCGTTGTACAGGGCCAATATTTTCTTCAACAGTTTGAGATACTAAATGATGTTGATCATCATGAGTTGTTGTAGCATCAGTCGCTGGAATATGCTCTATACTTGTTGAAGTATGCTCTTTCGGCTTATAGAAAGAAAGCATAGTTTTCTTCTTCTTGTTTTCTTGAGAACTCATTATCACCTAAATACATTTAACACCAATAACGGAATTTTAAAAATTATACACTAACATGAGAATTGCCTAATAAGAAAATAATTTAATGGAGGCGCACATTGCCCTAAACGCTAAACAAGATAACATACATAATCAGTACCAAATATAGTGCAATTACACTACTTCAATTATCTGTTCAATTAAAGTCTAAAGAATGGAATTATACCGATTAAAAAAATGTATAATCTACAAAACTGAACCTAATATAGTGCAATTACACATATTACACCACTAATCTACAAAACTGAACCTAATAAAAAATGCAATTACCGATTCAATTATCTGTGCAATATAGTGCAATTACAATTTACACATATTATCATAATTACACCACTAATTAAGGATTTATACAATTTAGCTGAAAAATTACATCAAATTCAAAAATTGAACCTAATACCCTAAAATTAAAACTATCAAATAACAAATAATCTACAATAGAAGTAAATTATAGAACTAAATAATAAGAAATAATTACCTTTGGGTGTCTTGTGTAATTATCGATTATTTGGGATGAAAACAAAGATGAAAAGCTTCATTTGGCACGGCACGGGTGAAGACAGGGGTGGAGTAAATTTTGTCTTTTGTTTACTCTGCAGGTTAGTTTCCACCAATTGTATATTATTATATTATTTCTTTGGTAAATTTCTTACTTCTTATATCAGCCGTGAGCCGCCTAAACCCAATAGAAATGTTTGATAATTTGATACATTACATTTTGGGCCTTGAATATAAAGTTGCTGGGCTTTTTTTTTTTACAAGATAAAAGAGTAATCCTACTAAAAAAAAATTGGCAAAATTCTCACCTGGGCTGAAGCCCAGGTGAGCCCAAGAGCTAATCTGCCCCTGGCTGTGACTCTATCAGTTGCTCTTCATTCTTGTAGTGGAGAGAGAGAGAGAGAGAGAGTATTACGTGAAATTCTAGAAGGAGTCAGATGTGAGAATATAGTTTTCAAAGTGTAATTAAAATGTATACCTTTTATTTTTTAAATTTCTAAACCTTTTAGCGTCTTTTCTCTTTGAAAACGCCTTTTAGTTGTAACTTTTCCGATAAATGAAAATTATGTGTTCTTACTTAACAAGTTCTGTTAATTAAGCGTTGTAATACCCCTTTTTTGTTGCAGTGCAAGATTGCGTTAAAGACTCTTAGGGAAAGAAATACCCAATCCGGATGATTGAGGATAAGGTTAAGGCAATGAGGCATCGACTGGAAACCTTTCACCTCTTTTTTAGAGTGCCATGGGTCAGATTCAATCGATGGTCTAAGACAGAGCTAGTGGCATTTGGTTCGGAGTACCATCATTACTTGAAAAAGGTATAAATGTTTTTTCTATCATACATAATGATCATTTTAGAGAACCCTTTACCACAGCATTGGCCTAACATTAATTTATTTACGACACCTTGGATAGGAAAACACTATTGAGAAGCACTTCCATGTTCATGGTTTCGACGAATGAGGGACAATTACACAGTCTTAGGCTAATTAACCAAGATCTGTTTTAATTTCATTTTGTGATGAACAAAGTATTTTTTATGAAGTTGTTTTTATGCACTTTTATTATTATTGGTTGGGATAGGGAGAGTACTTTGTTGTGGAGTTGTCATGATATCCTCATTGGATGTCATGACACAAATTTTCAGGTTTTACTACAACTTTGAACAAGCATGCTAAAAAATAAAAACAACAAAGGCATGCTACATTTTGAATTGCATCAGATATTCCCTTCCCAACTCTATGATTTATTTCTTCCTTGTCTTTTTTTTGTGAATGTTTGAAAAATATTTCACTCTATTTTTTTGCCAACGTTTGTCTTGAAGCTTTAATTAAATTAATATTTTAATGGATAATTGGATTTTGATCCCTATAAATAGTGCTACGCAAAGAAGAATTCTAATATCACATTGTTTGATAGCTTACTAAGAGTTATTCGAGAAAAGTTAGCTAGTAATATACCATACTCATATTCCTTATTTCTAAAAAAACAATATACTTCAAACATGTTGCCACACGCAAGTGAGCTTCAAAGGTAAGTCTTCTATGACAAATAGTGGATCTCCAACATTGACGAGACACCCATCGATGTCTTGAAGGAGCAGTCTGTTTTGGATTATGGTTGTGTTCCCTCAATAACTCTAAGTTTCTAAATATGATTGTCGACCGTGCAATGGACACAATCAACTACATTCACGACACTTCTTTCATGGCCGATGAAATACTTTATCGTTTTGAGCGATTAGCGGAGCGTCACTATTGCTTCAAAAAAGTACTTTGTCACCCTGGTACCATATGGAACAGGGGTACCAATGAACTCACCACGTCGACAAAATTGTGGGACGATTTTAAGGAGGTTGGATCGGTTATATTTATTGTTTCTTTAGCCTATTCATTTGTTACGTACACATGTTAATAAATTATTTTTGAAATAGTGTATTGTTGAAATATGGAGAGTTGAAGATGTGTGATGCGTACAAAGTGCACGGAGAGTTTGCGTGGGGTAATTTGGAGATGCTCTTTAGAATTATGAAAGTTAGCACACGTATCGAGAAAAGATGTGTGAAAAGAGACGCTCGACCCAAGAAATTATCAATGCGGCTCGTAGGGAAAAGCAATATATGTCCTGTCTTAGCAAAGACATGATCTCCCTTTCCGCTTTCGACAATGTGTTCGACACTAATGTCTGACATCGTAGGCTTGCGAAGTCCGAGAAGAATAAAACAAATGTAATTTTTAACTACTATGGCAAACCAACGGTTTCGGTCCCCTCGTGTTCTGCCAAGTCGTGCGACTTCTAATTGCATGTTGTTGTGTTTTCACCTAAGAACCTTTTTAGTCCATTGTACGAATGTATTAGGAAGTTTATTTGTTTTAGTTTGGTACGACATCAATTTGAGGAGTTCTTTATCGGTCTTGTGTTAATTTCCTTTGTTGTAGTATCTTTTCGGTATTTTAGAATTGAAGTGTTGTTATGTTTGGTTATTCTGCGTTTTGTTTTAATTACCTTTCTAGCTAAAGTTCAAGAGTTGAAGTTGCATATTTTGTTTGTTTACATTTATATATGCTAAAACATATATGAAATAAATCTTTTAAGCATATAATTGTTGAAAACAATTAAAATATACTAATTATTGCATGTATTTAAGTTTAACCAATATGCAGATATATACTTGCATGTGTTTTAGACTTGTTTATGACTTGATATTCCTTATAATCTGTCCAAAATAATAATACATGTCACTCGCAATATATCAAGAAAATAAACAAAACACATGCATATACATTCATCTAACCAATTCAACTACATGGAATATCTTATCTACAATGGACAAGATATGTTTCATACAGTTATATATCTTGAAAGAAACTAGAAAATCTTTAAACGTGTTTATAAAACATATTCAAGCTCAAATGCCACAAGCATTATTATACTGGTGAAAACAGAAACAACAACCAAAGTATGAGTAAACAGTCAATATCATTAATACCACCTTAGTCATAATTCATATGAACCAAAATTGATCCAGACTAAGGGCATCAACCACACTAGTCAGTACCCACCTCCAAACATGAATGACACACGTTGTCCACAACGATTGCAAAGAACACAAAATAGGTGAAGGGGGTGGGGGGTTAAATACGACCTAGACAGATAACTACGTATATTTATAAATATTCGTAATTTAAAATATAATAGACAACCTAATTGTTCTGGTTATCAAAAGGGAGCTATGGACACTTTCATGGTACTCACTTTTTGGTGGTCTTCTTCTTAAAGATGTGCTTCAGGTACCTCACTTGTGATCCTTCAGGCAGAGCAAAGTAGACATCTGTGTCCTGTGGGGAATGGGCAAGCTGATGGACAAGATCAATCTTCTGATCCTCATCGAAGTCCTTTAGACCAGCCAAGGATGCATATCGTGGCTTCCACTGAGATGTGGCGGGGTCCTCAGCCAAGATGGGAGCAACAACCAGGTTTGCAATGTGCTCCATGGTGTCGTTGGTCTTTTTGATAAACTCTTCGACGTACACCGACACCGCTGGAGCACTATCGACAAGCGGGGTAAGAATTCCCTCTGACCATTCTCCTTCTTGATCTTCTTAAGTAGTTTCTTAGTGGAAGTCTTAGAAGGTCCAGAATATGTTGGTACATCATTATCTTCGCCGCCCTCATCCATGTCGACGTCAATGTATGATGGTTCAGTAGGAAAGATGGTGTTTGGTGCTGTGGCGGGGGGAACATCAGAATTCGTGATCTTTTCCTCATTGAACAGTTCATGGACAGTTGCACTCAGATCTTCCGCTGCATTCCCTATTGCCCGGTCCTTCCCAGACAACTCATCCCACTCCTCAAAGTAGGGGAAAGTTTTGTCCTTGTACTGCTAAATGTAAGGGTGTGCCTGTTAAGTAATAAATATTTCATTAGTATTTTGGTTGATGCAAAACTAACAAATATAAAGTTAATTAATTAGATTTGGAGTTGTTTGTGATCCTACCTTAACATACTCCTTACAATACTCCTCAGAAGTGCATTGGATGGTCTTGGTAATTGGACATAACCAAGATCCTCCACCGGTTACATCAAACATCAAGTACAAATATCCATAAGTTATTTTCCAGACCATCATCTTAGACCTAATGTGAGGACCATAGTGCACTTTTGAGGTCGGGATCATCGTCCTAATAGAGTTCTCCAACTTCAGCAAGTAACCTGCCCGAAAGGCGTTGTCGATCTTCATTCCCTTTCTCTTAAGGTCTTTAACAACATCAATGAGAGTCAACTCCTCTTATGTTGTCCACGTGTACATGTTCTTTGCGGTCTTGGATTCAGATTCCACGGAAGCAGAGTTGCAACTTGAAGCAGCATCCATCTATACACCAAAAACAAACTACAACAATAAACACATTATAAAGTCAACTTACCTTCAGCAAATTGAACCAATGAAAGCAAAATCTAAATCAACAAACAAAAGTGTGTACATTACACTTCAAATTATATCAATCACAACTAATAAAATCCATATTTCAAAACAAAATAATATTAGAAATCATAAGTCAACCGGTTCAACTGGCACAATACACATTCCAAATGATAACACACACAAACATGTCCCATATAGACTGACTAAGGAAAAACCAGTTCATAGTTTATAGTAATATAGACTGATACCACAAACATCTTTTCAACTCCTCCCTCCACCCCCCTCCTCAACCAACAACAAATCAACGTCGGCGCGATGCCCACCGCTGATCCCACATCTTAGTTGCACTATTATCTTGGAAATTTCCCCAAGCTGGTGTGTTGTTGAGGCCCTCTATGTAATTGTTGGTGCATCGTCCTCATCGTCCGAGCTCGAACTATCAGAAGAGTCGTCGAAGGGATAATTTGGCATTTGAACCTTTTTGAAATTATTCAAAAGTGCATCGGCCATAACACATCGATTATGAATCTTCAATGGATAAGAAGATGCCGTTTTCAGTATCTTCCACCGGTTCTTTAGTTTCGCAAATGCACGTTCGATGACGCCCTGTGCACGCGAGTGCCTCATGTTAAACTTCTCTTCCTTGTCTTGTGGAACCACACAACCCTCCCCATGACTACTTCAAGTGATACCGTCAACCTCTATATGGTGCCATGAAACCATCACAATTTGCATAACCAACACCCACCAAATAGTAACAACATGTTGACAAATAAAGTAGATAATTAATATGAGAGAAAGAATATTACATGTCTTATTTGAAACTAAAGTATATGGGACAAACTAAGTAGTTAATTAAGTAGTTGATAATTACAAATAATTATCTTGTGGAACTCTTAACCCATTGGGTGCTGGTCTAAAGTGCGTTCCTAAGGAATCTCCTATCAATGGCAGACCCCTCCATCCACACAACAAACAGACAAAGCTCATTTTAATGTCGTATACCTCAAGTATGTTGACCTGAACCCTGCCCTTGTGGGATCTATACTTTGTTTGTTCGCCTGTTGGAGCAGTTACATCAATCACCGTCCCATCTAATGCTCCATGACAACCCTGAAAAAGAACATCACAATTAAGTGAAAATACTAAAAATCATGGATTAATTGAAATCAAATAATACACATAAAAAATAGTTTGAATGAAAAGATTACCTCAAAATATGTCCATGATTTTTCACGATTATCATTATCCTCGAAGATTGGCTTAGTAGTCACAAGCAACGAGTCACTACCCTTGATTAGTGCCTCGAGTGTGCGTCTGAAGTATCAACTATCTGTTTACCCAGATATGTGCCAATTAAAAGCAATTGTTTAGTTGGTGTCATGGTGCGCTAGTATCATGATAAATAGTGTAACTTGCTTGCGGAGTGTGACAAATATTTATCCCCAAGGCCACCAACCTCCTTAACGAGCAAACACAACTTCATAAAGCAGTTTCTATCCATCCTTAGGTTAGCTAATCAATATGCATCATTCAATCCAGTCATTCTCTCCATATGGGTATGAATGCTCCAAATTTAATTCAATAGACTATAATGAATCACCCGACGTCGACGCATGAACCTCATGTTCCTTCATGATTATGCATAGTGATCAAGAACATAACAATATTTACTCGTAAAAGGATTAGTTGGCATTGTACTAAAATCCTATTTTTCCTCCATTGCTCCATCTGGAACATAAATAGCACAACATAAAAATAGTTGTCATTCCTATGAGCATCATCTAAGTTTGACCCCAACAGTTCACACTCAAGACACAAACCAATATAAATTAATCACACATGTGAGTCATTACAAATGCATCACACACATGTTCTTTAAACACATAGCATAATAAATAGTTGGCAACACATATCCAACAATTATCTATTATACATTGAGAGGAACACCAATTATCTTATCAATTGAAAAAATGAGTAATGTGAAAATAAGAAAAGCTCTTTAACTCCAAAGCAGCCGCAACGAACCCCTAAACGAAAGAGTATTCATAGGTTAGGGCTGAATCAACAAGTATATAGCAATGTAACTATAATCAACAAACATCCTTAATCCAAAACACTCAATTTTTCATCCAAATAGTAGGTAAAACACTTGGCTGGTTTGTATATGTGTGATAAAGTAATCATGTAGTTTGCATTACCATCAAAACTTCATCACTAATCACAATAAACTTGTTAAAAAACAATTCAATTGCAACAAACATTCTAATTAAGCCCTAAATACATATCAATTACCACACCCTTTCTAAAATCCACTTCATTTAACCAATTTTAAACAACACTCCACAGAAGAAATACAGAATATTAAAAAATATAACAAATAAAGATGTAAAAGCTTAACTTTTCAAGTGGCCCAATGACGAAACCCAACATGTTCGACACGAAATAAAAAGCAATATATAGTTTACCACGTCGAGAAAGGAGGCGCGTAATAATTATACAATCGTTAACAATATTTAGGGAAAAACGATTCACCTTCGTGCGCAATCGACTTTGCCAATGAAATCTACGAGCTCGCTGAAAAAAAAAAGGTTTAAACATTAGTAGAGTGTAATAATAACGAAACCCAGAACGGTTGACGAAGAATTGGTAGTAGTCCTTACCGTTGCGGTGAAATCACATGAAATCTAAGGTTTTTCTTTCCCCCCGATTTTCCCATTATGAAGAGTGTGTAATGAAAAAGTGTGACTAAAATGTGATATAGGATAGTGGTAAATTGCTACACGATTTTTGGGTTGGGGGGGGGGGGGGGGAAGACGCGTTTCATAATCAGCGAACCAAATACTCTCTAAGTAAACTAAACTATAACAAATAAACTTGGGCCGCATCAATGAACATATATTTTATCTGTATTTTAAACTAAACTATAACAAATAAACTTGGGCCGCATCAATGAACATATATTTTATCTGTATTTTACTATTTTATGTGTGTTTATACTATGATAAGATGATGTACTAATTAAAGTTGTAAATCTATTGCAAATTTGCAATGTGTAAAAATTGTATTTTCACCCATAACTAAAAAACAAGGGAATGTTCAATTTGCTGAATATGAGAACATGTAACATTTTAGATGATTTAGATTAGCAAAACCTCAATTACACACACATAAAAAGTTATAAAGAACCATTTTTTGTCGCACACTACAACCAACCGAATCCCAGTAACATTACACAATGATATTTGTTAATGAGAATCACATAGGATATTCCTATATTAATATTAATATTAATAAAAAATACAGGTTTTTTTTTGATGAATTTAAAAATATAGGTTAATTAGTTTCTTCAATTTACTCTAGTTTAATTTAATTAATTAAAAACACGTGACAGGTCCTTCTAAATTCCGGGGTGTTATTTGGGCCAATGTAATTAATTAGTTAAAGCCCATTAATATTGGCCCAAATACAAAAGCCCAGAAAGAATATTATTGTTATTTTTGTTGTTTTAAATATAAAGAAAAAGAAAGAGAAAGAGAAATGGAAAGAGAGAAGCTCTCTTCTGTAACATCGCAGCCCTTCACTCAGCTGTGACCTCTCTCTCTCTCTCTCTCTCTCTCTCTCTCTCTCTCTTCACCACCAAACCTACCAATCTTCATAAGGTAAATATTTCTCCTAATTCATTCCGTTAATTTATTTGCTTTCTATTTTTAATTTTTTTGGAACTCGTTTCGCTTAATATATATATCCTCTGATTTTTCGAGTCAAAGTTTTTTGTTAACTGAATAACTCAATGCGGAGGTTTTAGGTAGGCTTTCGTTACCGTTACCGTTACCGTTGATTTTTAGGGTTGGAGGACTCTGAATTAGGCAATGTTAGTGAATTGTATTCGATTGTGAATTCAGATTTGTGAATGCCGTTATGTGTTTTGTTTGCCAGTAGTTTGGCTGAAGAAATTTGAACATGCACCTGGTTAGATGACTGTTGTTTGCTTGTATTTATGACTTGCCGAGTTATTCGTACGGCGTTCGGTGGAGGTTTTGATTGTTTGGACTGGAAATTACGGATTGTCTTTCTGTTAAGTAGCTACGTGGCAGAGTACTGTTACTATATAGAGTGAGTGGCTCGAAGAATGGATTTGTCGATGGTAACGTGGTTCAGTTGAGGCTGACAAGGAATTTGGGCTATTTAGTGCATTCATGTGATTTGTGATGTAGAGGGACCTAAGCATTGGTTTTTCGGTTAAACATTATTTTTTTGCATCGTTTGGTATCTGGTGGAAACATAAAGATAAGAGAAGGAAGTTGTTTGCTCACACTTCTTTCCTGTTAAGAAATGAAACAACTGTAGTTAGTGATGGAATTTTTTGCCCCCTTTGTCCTGCACACTGAATGCTGCTGCTAAATTCTACTTTATTGTTTTGTATTAGTGCTAGTTTCAAGAACAGTAACTTGATACCATGAGATATTCCTGCCGTTAGCGTTACAATCTGGACAGTGTTTTCCTCTTTCGGTGAAGATTTTGATTGTTTGGACCAGAAATCACGGATTATCTTTCTTTTAACGAGCTACGTGGCAGAATATTGTTACTCTAATGAGATAGTGGCTCAAAGAATGGACTCGCTGATGGTAACGTGTCCAATTGAGGCAGACAAAGAATTTGGGACTATTTAATGCACTCACGGAATTTGTAAAGGATAGACATCTATCCCCTGGTTTTCCGGTTAGACGTTGTTTGTTTGTGTCACTTGATATTTAGTGAAAACATAGAAAAGAGAATAGAATTAATTGCCCGCTTCTTTCAAAGTTAAGAAGTGATACAACTGTAATAAGAGATGAGGTATTTTGCCCGCTTTGTCCTCATTCTATTTCTACTTTGTTGTTTCGTATTAGTACTATTTTCAAGAATAGTAACTTAGTAATCATTGCGTCTTTCTGTGATTTTCCTGTCATTAATGTTACAATCACTTAAGAATTCCAGTTTGGCAATTCTAAATGTTCGGAAGGCATCACATGTAAATTGATCATGCATTTGCATGAACCTGGACGACTGCTTAGGCATGCCCTAGAGTTATTTCAGCTGAAATTTGCATGCACGTGACTGTATCACTTTACTATATTACAAAAATGCTGCATTTCATTACTTAAATTAGTCAACTCATCTCAATATTTGTTATGCCTTTGTAGGTTTCTTTGTTAAAGTTCATGGTAGTACGCTAGTTCATTCCAATGTATCCGAAAAGATCAGCTGAAGGGGATGGGCCTGATTCAAGGCCAGTTCGTACGAGTGATAGGCTGAGGAGTAGGCCTAAAGTCTATGGTCGGCCATATTTATATTATCCTCCTGCTATGATTAGGTCTAACAGAAAAAAGACCAAAACAAGAACTGCAGCTGCGCAAATAGCAAAGATGCTGCGTCCTGGTAATCGTCCATTGCGAACGTCAAATGCGAATGTAATTTTGTTTCCCTCGTTTTGTTTGATTGATTTCATGTTTTACTGTTCGATCTGTCGGTTTTATGGGAAGCTCTGACTTTGTTCGTATAGTTAATGACTAATCTTACGCATTGATTATAATTATAGTGTTTTCTAAATTAGAACACTGATTTTTCCCTAGCTGTTAATTATAAAGTGATAAAAATGTCAACAATTTTGACTTGTTTCAGTCTATTGCAAACAATCTTCGACGCTCTACTAGAAAGAGGAGGGTTCCTGCTAATCTTGAACAATACACAGATAGTTCTGGAACAGAGGATAATGACCTAATGGTGAGCTTTATAACCCTTATTCATGCGTTTCTGATAATGATCTTTTAGTACTCTTTAGGGCTTCAATTCTTCAATGTAGCTGGATGATTTTATTTTCGTTAGTCTAAATATAGGTGCAACTTTGTTTCAGTCGCCTAGATATCGGAGGTCTAGGAACCAGATAAACAATAATAGTGCAAGTCAAGATGAGTTGACACCTCGCCGTGAAGGACTTCGACCTCGCCGGGAAGGACTTCGACCCCGACGTTCAAGAGCAGGTTCAAGAGGAGGTTTAAGTGGAGAATCTGATGAAGAACAAAGTACGTCGGAGGAAAAAGGGGCAAATGAGGAGCCAGAAAACGAAAATGACGTGGAAGTGGAAGATAATGATGCTGATGATGGAATGGGTGAAGATGAGGGGGCTGGTGAGGATGATGGTGAAGATGGAGAGGAAGACGGCGACGATGAAGATGGTGAGGAGCAAGAGGGTAGACGGCGGTATGATCTGCGCAATCGCGCAGAAGTCCGGCGGCTCTCAGTTGACGTCAGTAAACAAAGGCCAAGATCACCCCGTAGAGTGCTTCATCAAGGAATGGGAAGCAAAGTAGGCAGGGATGGGAGAAGAGGTGGATCACGAGTTCATAAGCGTCATCGTATGTCGAGACCTGAAGATTCAGATGACTCTCTTCTTGTAGATGAGTTTGATCAGGGTCCTCCAATACCTTGGGCAAGAGGTGCCAGCAAACCTGTGCCACCTTGGCTGCTTGGAGGGCTAGACATAAATGGGACGTCTGCTTGGGGATTAAACGCTGCTGCTTCTGGTTGGAGTCATCAAAATGATACAAATTTGACTTCTGGTATTCAGACTGCTGGGCCAAGCTCCAAAGGGGGGGCTGATATCCAGCCTGTACAAATTGATGAGAGTGTGAGTTTTGATGATATAGGTGGTCTCTCTGGTTATATTGATGCCTTGAAGGAAATGGTGTTTTTCCCGTTATTATATCCGGACTTTTTTGCCAGCTACAACATTACACCTCCCAGGGGAGTCCTATTATGTGGCCCTCCTGGCACCGGGAAAACGTTAATTGCCAGAGCATTGGCTTGTGCTGCTTCGAAGGCTGGGCAGAAGGTCAGTTTCTATATGCGAAAGGGTGCTGATGTACTGAGCAAATGGGTTGGTGAAGCTGAAAGACAATTGAAATTATTATTTGAAGAGGCTCAGAAGAATCAGCCTTCCATAATCTTCTTTGACGAAATAGATGGCCTTGCACCTGTTAGGTCCAGCAAACAGGAGCAGATTCATAATTCAATTGTATCAACTTTACTAGCCTTAATGGATGGTCTTGATTCTCGTGGGCAAGTAGTCTTGATTGGAGCAACCAACAGGGTTGATGCCATTGATGGAGCCTTGAGGCGTCCTGGGAGATTTGATCGTGAGTTCAACTTTCCCTTGCCTGGATGTGAAGCACGTGCTGAAATCTTAGGTATACATACTCGCAAGTGGAAGCAACCTCCTTCAAAAGAGCTAAAATTGGAGCTTGCAGCTAGTTGTGTGGGATACTGTGGTGCTGATTTAAAGGCATTGTGCACTGAAGCTGCCATTCGTGCTTTTCGTGAAAGATATCCTCAAGTTTACACTAGTGATGATAAATTCTTGATAGATGTTGACTCAGTAAAGGTGGAAAAGTACCACTTTGTCGATGCCATGTCCACAATCACCCCTGCTGCTCACAGAGGCTCCATTGTCAACTCTAGGCCGTTGTCACCTGTTGTCGCACCGTGTCTACAAAGACATCTCCATCGAGCAATGAGTATAATTTCTGAAATCTTCCCCGCTATGACAGTTTCATCTGAAATCACCAAGCTTTCTATGCTTTCGTATGGCTCTGCAATATCTCTCGTTTATCGGCCTAGACTTTTATTATGTGGTGATGATGGTGTTGGACTGGTAAATGTCTTAGTTTCTTTCTCTCAACATCATTAATGTTACTAATTATAAACTAAGTGCTCATACTGCATTTTCCTGCAGGACCATACAGGGCCTGCAGTTCTACACGAACTGGAGAAATTTCCTGTTCATTCACTTGCATTACCGTCTTTACTTTCTGATCCTGGTGCCAAAACACCAGAGGAAGCCCTAGTGCATGTATTTGGTGAAGCCAGGAGAACAACGCCGTCAATACTGTATTTGCCTCAATTCCACCTTTGGTGGGAGAGTGTGAGTGCATTTTGTTTATGTTTTGGTCATTATTGGAAGCAGTTTGTTCCGTTAATGAATCTGGGGTACACCTTGTGATATGTACACTTTGATCACTGCTTCGAAGCTCTGTTGTTTTGTGGCTCATGAGTAATAATTTCTGCTTGCTTAGGCTCATGACCAACTTAGGGCAGTACTACAGACACTCTTGGAGGAATTACCATCTAACTTACCCATATTACTGTTGGGAACATCCTCTACACCGCTTGCTGAGATATGCGATAATCCCTCCTCAATTTTCTCTGAGCGCTGTGTGTACGTGGTTCCCTACTCCATTTCTGTAGCTTATATGGACTAGTAATTACTATTTATGATATATCAATTGTTCTTATCTTTTCCTTAGAGTTGGAAATTGAAATCTTATATGAACGGTCATCTTTTTCACATATCTTTTCTTGGATTTCTTTTTAATTAAGCTGTTATTTTTGCAACAGTTTGCATATAGGCGCACCATCAATTGAAGATAGGTCTTTGTTTTTTGACCGTCTGATCGAAGCTGCATTGTCTGTTCACTCTAATGGTGTCAATGATCCTCCGGGATCTGAGGCCCTACCTGAACTTCCAAAAGCACCAAAAGTGGCTTCTGGACCAAAGGCCTCTGAAATAAGGACCAAAGCTGAAGCTCAGGGACATGCTCTCCGTCGTCTACGCATGTGCCTGCGCGATATTTGCAACCGGTTTGTATTGCTACGTTGATTTAGTTATTTGTCATTTCATGTACATGGACATTTTCTTTTTGATTCTGCCACTTTATGTTATGTTCAAATTGGCCCGATGTAAGCAAGTTGATAGATTTGCTTGTCTGCAGTAACACTACCATCATTAAGTCTGGTACGAGAGCTGGTTCCTAAAAGGATCTATACATTTGAATTTGTATCTCTCTAACTTACTACCCGATGTATTTAGTATCTTAATATGCCAAATGCTAATTGATTTCTTTTCAAAAATAATTGCCTAATATTCTTTTATATTATAATTACTAAAACTGCAGTGTAAAAAGAGATACAGGATGCACTATTACCAAATATTTTTCTCGCGTTAAGTATCAAGTCATTACCTTGGATATAAACTTTTAAGATTGGAATAAAGTATTCGAGTTTTCATTGTGTTGTGGATGTGGGCTGAATGGCCAAACTTCATATCACTCATTTTTACTTTAGTCTTTCTTCAATTAACTTACATTCGAAAGTGAAAATTCTAAACATCTAACACCAATCAATTGCATATATAGAGTCATCCTTTATATTGTTAGTGCACCATAGAGCCAATATCGATTTGAGCTGGGTGTGTTGATAGTTAAATTCTTTTTTCAGTATGTTTGATTGTTTAAAGGATTTTTTCGTTGAGAAGTTTCTTGATACTCTCTCCTTGGTCTCTGATGCAGTATTCTCTACGACAAGCGGTTTAGCGTCTTCCATTTTCCAGTGAACGATGAAGATGCACCTAACTACCGCGCAGTAATCCAGAATCCTATGGACATGGCTACTTTACTGCAGCGCGTTGACAGTGGAACGTACACTACATGTAAAATGTTTCTGGAGGATTTTGACCTCATTTTAACTAATGCCAAGGTTTGTTCTCCAAAATGTTGACCATGACTATATTAGCTTTCTCTTGATGTGGATTTTGTTTCTTAAACATCCTTCCTGAGCTATATAGTGAGATTTTATGAGACATACGGATAACTGTTCTCTCCATTCAATCTTAAAATTGATAAATGCTTTGAGAAGTAACGGTTGTGGCCTGTGTCAAACATGTCTTAATACATTTTTGCGTGACATTTGAAAAGGTGTATTCACAGCCTTTTGACTTGGTGGCATGATTAAAATTCTTCACTTGAGAAGGAGATACAAATAAAATCTTGATATGTGAGAAATAGTTGTACTCTTATGGAGTAAATAAGCTGTAAGTTAGGGGAGCATGAGACAGTAATATGTCAGATGAATCCTTGTCGAAGGGTTGTGAATGTTTGAGATTTCTATGTATTTTTGTTCAAAATATGGGTTTCTGCTTCCAGATTCACATGTTGGTTTGCAGATAATCTGAGTAAAATAGAACTTTACAATCATCACTCGCCCTGGATTGAAACTTCTGCACTAGTTCTAGTGATTAAACCTATTAAATCCAACTTGTGTTCTGCGGAAGCCAATGTGTGAAATGCAACTGAAGCAGTTGATGAAGGATGTCGTTGGATTTTTAAAATTGTGTAATAAAGGTGAACTCAATTTAGTGCAGCAAGTATTTTTTTCCATACATCTTGTGTTTCCTTGTTAGACTTCGTCACATCCTTATTGTGCGATGCCTTTCCACCCCTTACATTACTATTGCGTTTCACCCTCATCACCAACAAAGAATTTTCCTGCATCATCTGTTCATATTTTAATTCTCAAAAGTTTCTTTAAGCTCTCATGAAGATCTCTTTACTCTTATAAAAGATAGATATAACTCATTTATTTTCTATTTGCTCCGATAGATATACAACGGAGATGATTACAATGGAGCACGGATTGTAAGCAGAGCACACGAACTTCGAGACTCTGTATGTTCATTTACCAGATTAAAGTCTTCCTCTTCTTTCTGTAGCTCCACTCCCTATATTTGAATACTTGATTTCATTTTTTTCTTCAGGTGCATGGCATGCTATCCCAGATAGACCCCTCCCTTGTTGCATTTTGTGACAAGATTGCAGATGAAGGCGGTCCAGTCTCCTTGCCTGATGATATAGGGGGGCCTGCATTGCCACAAATCCCCGTTACCCAAATGATGGCTGCGACAAGGGCTAGTGCCCGTCTTCGTCACATTCAGCCTGAAGTAAATCTAGATCAAAGATATGATGCAATCAGAAAGCCAACGAAACATGTTGATTCCAACAATGCAGGTACTGTTGTTTAGTTTTGTAGTACTATTTAATATTGGTTTCACTACATATGCACTTCTCCCCAAGGCAAAGAAAAAGAGTGAGGAAAGCGGATATTGACATCTGCACTCCCTGGACTTACCAATTTATTCCAATTACATAAACCTCCCTTAAGATTTGGTCATTACACAGACCCACCTGAAGCTAAAAAGTAGGGAGCCTATTCGTCATATTTCTCAAACTATCTGGGGTGTATATTATTCACAATTTTGGTCATATACCATACTAATTCCTACTTATTATCATTTTCTAAACCTAATTATTCGTGAATTGAGACATACTCAAACATTTTTGGTTCTTATCTTGACCTTTGAACATCATGTTTGTTGGCAGAAGAATCACAGCAAGACGCGGTGACACCGAAACCGTCTGACGATACTGAGCTTAATACTAAAGATGACCATCGACCAGAAAGTCCTGCTCTCGATGACAACCAACATGGAAGTGTAGAGAGCGGCACCGGTTGCATATCACAGGATGTAGCTATGTCGGATGCAGAGATTTCCGATCAAGTTGATTCCATAAAGCAGATGCTTCTCGACCGTTCCAGAGATTATGGCATTCCGCAGCTGGAAAGATTGTATTCTCGTGTTATGAAAGGTGTTTTTGAAACAAAAAGTAGCAGTACTAAGGTCCAAGATCTTAAAGCTTCAATTTTGACCTTTTTGTTAGAATTTGCGAAAGACCAGTCTAGGTTTTAGCATAACAATATTTGTGAATTTGATATACAGTTTTTCCAATCTGATGGATTTGAGTAAATTGTTCGGGAAAAATTATACTTTCAAGCTCCTTAGGTAGCATTTCTTCAACTATGAATTGTAAACCCTGGTGATAAGTAAATGTGAGATGGTATTTACTGCAAAGAGAAGAAAATCGATTTACGAACGTAATCGTGAGGTATATCAAAATGAAGAAGATTATGTCACAAATTTCATAACTAAACTAATACATTAAACTGGCAAATGTATCGTAAAAAGGTTCAAAGGCGTCAGTCATATTTTTTACCATTTATGAAATTCTATTGGCAAAAGCCAGCCAGTTACTGGATCAGTGGATTGGCAAAAGGACCCGACCAACTCTCTTACAGTTTATTTACACTTGACACCCTGCTCATTTTTCTCACCTAAACCTCATTGTGTTCTCCAACTTTGACTCTTCCCTAAAGAACAGACTCAATACTTTTCTTATTATTCTCATCTGATCTTAAATTAGAAGACTACAACATCACTTCCTTTCAACCTCGAATCCTCCTTAGAGCAATATATGCCAGTAATCTGTACCCTACAAACATGATCAGCAAGATCCCAACACTTATAGCAGGTCGAATCTGCCCCTGAACATCTTCATCGACGAATTTGCACGTGGCCATATCATGCCCCGCAACAGAGCACCTAAGCAGCTTGGAAATCCCTTTTCCCTCCCCATATTGCACGTTGATAAGAAGTCGATAGCTATAAAAAGTTGAAGAAACATACTTTATCCACGACATGAAAAACGGTATTTTATGCACATAATACCCTCCTGTCAATACAAATGCCAGCATTGTGACGGTAACCGCCATTGAAGCTTGTTTGGCATCCATGATAAGAGCACCGAGCGCAAGCCCAAGCCCTTGAGAAACGAGTACATACCCCAAAAGGACAAACAAAGTCAGTAGGAAAGCAGAAAGCTCTGGTTTTAAACCCGCCATCCAATATGCGACAGAGATGAACAATGTGGGAAGTATAAGCTCCATCGGTAAATCTCCAGTGATCCTTGCCATGAAGTAAGAGGACAATGTGTACATACCCGACGCCCTTTCCTTAACAAAAATCGTTCGTTCTTGAGGAAAAACAAAGACTGCATTTGATGAAGGGAAGACGCCCCAGAAGATGGAAATAAAGAACAGAAGACCAAGGCGGTCCTGGATGTCTGTGTATTCCGAATGCCACCACATAAAACCGGCTAGTAATGAGGCGGTGATGACTTGAAAAAGTCTTAAGGAGTTGAACGTCTCGTGTTTTCTTTCCTTGATGTTTCTTTGGAGTAGAATGGTGAACTGATAGAACCACGTGGAAAAGCGACTCATGCACCCGTGGCATTTAGTTCTAGGATTTACAACAATCATCCTTTCACTGGGAACCGCATTTGAGGCATCCATGCAAGCAGCCTCTACCCTTGGCGCGAGTACATTCTTGTAAGAGGATACTAGGGACTGAAGCACATTAGGCTTCTCTCTTTCACTCGTGCCATCAAGATGACAAACCCCTGCACGCATAAAAGGTTCGTTTAGCATGTTCCATTATTAACGTAAACCAACAGAATTTGGTTGTGATTCTGTTATTTTAATTCACAAAGTTAAAAATGATGATAGTCTGTAAGTATGATGTCCGAAAAAATGTAGCAAAGTTCGTTATCAGAGGTGGGATTCTCCTAGAAGCAGAGGAAAAACACTAAAGAAGTTACACACTCTTCCAAATTCCTTGTTAATTTATCTTTTAACCAGTTAATTCCACTATATAATCCTAGTATAAAAAAGTTAAAACTTCATCAATTTTCAGGTGTCCTTTTTCCTAGTATAAAAAGTAAAAGTTGGTCAGTAAAGTATTGGATACGAATATCTTTTAATGGGCAAATCAATGCTCAAGAACTGTGATATGCATAAAGGACAACTAAAGGATGATGATAATTCAGAACAAAATGAGCTAATGGAAACAGTCTAATGTTGGTAGTGAGGTAGGAGTCCACTGAACTGAACATAATGCTGTTAATGGGATTTGGCTCACCATGTCCACTTCCCCTTTTACAAACATTTAACAGTTAAAACCATAAGAGTCTATTAATTGGTGGAAGAAAAGTTCCATTGAACAACACAACTTCTTTGTCTAAAAAGGAAAGATAATAACTTGGTTAGCTTTCATCTAAATATAAGTGGAAGTTAAGGATTATACGATAACGTCGACTTAAAGTTTTGAATGTGAAAGTATCAATTGTTAGTACCATAACGTATATTTCCATTAGATTTTCATCTATTTATTACAAGTGACATAAATCTACCCAAACATCGTCTCTGGGTATAGATTATACATCCACGAGTTTGTATGTGTCGTATAAACTGAGAGAACATGTGGAGCCACACCAAACTAGTTGCATAAATACTCTTACAGAAAGTATTCCTACACTACTAACCTCTTCTTTCTTAGATGGTATCCTACGCAATGGATGTCGTCACTTCTACCATATCATATTATATTATTTATAATAATAATAATCAATATCCAACAAGAACTTGGATCAAATCTCTTGTTCAATGCTCTAATCAGAACAATCTTAATTAAACTAACCAAAGAAAAGAAGAATTAACTAGTCAAAACGCTCTCCACCAATGGTTATTCTATCATTTCTTTGCAATTTTTTTTTTGAGCTAGTGACATGTCCCCACCATCTAAAAAAGAGATTGGACATACAACTATTATACCTGAAGAATTTGCGCAAACCCTTTAACTACTAATAACTATACATTATTCTTTTCAAGAAAACTAAAATAGAATATCAGATTGAAGGCATATACTTCATTATCAAAAGCTATACATTGTAGGTGCTTAAAATCAGTCACTTATGCTTGTTGTTATGATCATACATGCAACAGTTGCCACTAAAAAGGAGTTCATAGTGAAAAGAAAATGTATTAGATATCTTGTGAGAGTGAAAGAATTATGTGACATGGGTTGTGTTCAAAATTCAATGGATGCACCATCCTCCATTCATTTCAAATATATAACAATCAATCAAATTTAAAGCTCGCAATTGGGCAGCCATACAACAACAGCTATTCCTAATAGATTATATATATATATAGACCACTCCAAGAGTTTCAATTTTGTAAAATGCTCCTATCAAGGAGAACCATAACTTGTCACTTTCACAATCCTTTCTTCTAGCTATGATAGTATGATGATGATAAGTCAACACAAAATCCATCTACTTCTCAATTGTTTGTCGATTGAGACCATTCAGTCTAATTCAGTTTAGCAAGGAACACTCTCTTGTCGGACAAGTCTATATTCTATAGACACGTGGTTGTGATTGCGTCACATTATTAAATAAAATTATAATATTAAATACATAAAATAATTGTAAACGTAAATATCCATGGTAAATCTTATTTATACAAGTATTTTCTCTACTGTTGTATGAAACTTGGCATGGCCTTATATTCTTATACCGTTTATTTATTCCTATAGTAAAGGCGCACTTCACCTAAACATAATCCTTGTGAATGCCCGTGCAGTAAATTTTACTACTAAAAAATAGTTAAGGTCGGATTTAATCACAGGAGGACACTTAAAAATAGTTAGAAGTGACGGTGGAGGGGGTTTAATGTGGGGGTGTAATGGTGAGTTCTCGACAAACGAATCCAAAAAAGAAAAGATATAGTGGGCCCCTATTTATAATGTGTTGAATTAGGATCCAATTACCCCTCGTTTGGCTGACTACTTTTGGGTTAAATAAAAGAATAACGCATCTAAAGATGACACCATCTCCCACCTCAAAAACTTAATCTGAATGAAATTAACACTACTAAACAGTATTATACAGAAATATCACAAAGATAATACCCATAGCGGATGGCCCCCAAATTTATTAATTTCTTGCAAGAATATTTTAAAATCAAAGATATATGAAGTTAAGCGAGAGCGTGACAAATGTCTAACAAGGAAAAAAAGTGAAAAGAGAAAAAGTTAGGGGGGGGGGGGGAACGTGGTATGTTGTTGCTTGAAATTAAACTAGGTACCACTTTCTTTATAGAGTACTAGAGACTCACAGGCTATGATGTCCTCTCATTATATATATATATATATATATATATATATTTTAAAATTTTATAATTGTCTTTTTATATGTTCAGCACAAAAACTGCCATAAATATAAATCTAACAAGAAGCAAAAAAGAAATTCACCGCCACCATTTTTTCACAGTGGTGTAGACTGTGACTTGTTTCCATTCAGATATTTATGAACCAAGTGATTAATGGTTTTAAATCAAATACTTTTTTTTAATAAATCATGTGACGAATTGACTTAAATGTCAACCCGGTTGTATTTTATGGAAATTTTCAGACAGCATTAATGTCTGTAACAGCTTGAACTTTCAAGTCTCACAAACGGTTGTTGAACAACTTGCTTTTGTTGACAGTGAGATGATAGATCTGGCGTTGATCGAGTTTCAAAGTCATTAAGTTTCTGTATATGTCAAACTACGGTCAGTTTTCATACAAAAAAATCCAAAGAATTAAGGTGGCCTAAATTCAATGCTGACACTATTTTGATCAAGACTATAGTACACATGCCAGAGTGAAAGTTGGCTTTCGAACCAAATTTTGAAAATAATATCGTGTTTAGCGTGACCCACTCATATGTACTTGACCACAACTTGCTTTGCCATTCTAGTGTTAACAAAATGATGGTACAAAATTAACCAAATTAGCTAGTCATTTGGCAGATTAAATGTCGTTGTCAAAGAACCAAAATCCATCTCCCATAATTCGTGGATTTCACACTAAAATACTATTTAATTTGTGATGCTGAAACAGTGACAACAACTGTGGATGAGCTGCAAGTTTCACTAAAACATCGAGAGCTCGTTCTTATGAGTAAAAGAGAAACTCAAGGAGGCTTAGTTCAAGTTTGATGAATTAACTAATTAAATTGAAGATCAGTGACACGTTGGTCTACACTCTACATAATATATCAAAAATTTGATGAACGAATTGAGAGAATTCTGAATTTGATCTACAAAGATTACATAAATTAAACTGAGAGAAAATTCACAGAATTGTCATATTTTTTTTTATTTTTTGAGAAAGGAATTATACAGAAAAGTTTCTTTCTGTATGAAAATAACTAACACGAAATTGAACCCTATCAGAAAAAAATTATTGCGTTTTGCTCGACTGATCGTTTGCACTGTAAAATAATATATTTTTGTTGATAGAAAGATATTAGTTTATTCTTAGTTAACCTTGACTAATCTAACATTGACACTTCTTCTATCCCAATAAAAGAACCTATTTTTTGCAATAAAACAAAGATCTTCACATTTTTTTGCGCCAATTCATACGCTACAATTAACTTGTACGAGTCAAATTAGATTTAATTAGATACCGTGCTTGAACTTTGTAGCGTGGTCTTACTACTAATGACTAGTGAGTGATCTCAAAAATAAATATATAACTCTTAACCTCACAATCGTCACAAAAAACAAACATTCGGTGCATAAAATCTTAATAAATGCAAGCCAGCCACTAGTTTGTATGACGACTAGCGTTGACGCTTTAATTGGTACTAAAATTATGTCCCCCAATGATCATCACATAGCAACAAACAATCCAACAATAACAACATCAATCAAATCAAAGCATGAAACCTACACAGATAATAATACACAAAACACCAATGTATAATGCATGAATTCAAAAGCATGTATGGTCTAATAATTATTATTAAAAAAATTCCAAAAAATTTATTAATAAATATATAGCTTCCAAATTACTTACGTGTTTTCGATAGGATCAAAAATAAAAACCTTTCAATACTTTTTAAAGGACTATTTCGTTTCAATAGAATCAAAAATAAAAACTTTTTGATACTTTTAAAAGACATACCGTTAGCGAGATCAAGCAAAAAATCCGCCGGGTTAACCGCAAAACTCGGCGTAAACCCGACCCCCTCGAAATACCCCATCGCGTCACTCCCTTTCCCAAAATAAATGCACCTCCCTTCCGACAACACCATCAACACGTCAAACATCTGGAACACCCTACTCGACGGCTGGTGCACCGCCGCCACCACCGTCTTTCCCTTCGCCGCCACCCCCCTCAAAGCAGCCATCACCCTATACGCCGCCGTCGCGTCCAATCCCGACGTCGGCTCGTCCAATATCAACAAACTGGGGTCCACCAGCATCTCATGAGCAATACTCACCCTCTTTCTCTCTCCTCCGGAAATCCCTCGAACCAAACTATTCCCCACTATCGTACCCGCGCATTTTGCCAGCCCCAGTTCTGTTATAACCGCTTCCGCCACGTGGATTTTGTCCTCTTTCGATAATGATTTCGGTAACCGTAACAAAGCACAGAAGACTAGGGTTTCGCGCACGGTTAAGTGCGGGTACAGGATATCGTCCTGTGGTACGAACCCGGTGCGTTTCAGTGCGGATTTTGTAGGCTTGCGGTCGTTGTAGAGGATTTTTCCCGTGAGGGGGTGGTGCAGGGTGCGGCCTGCTAGTGCGTTTAGGAGCGTTGATTTGCCGCTGCCTGAGGGGCCGAGAACGGCCAGGATTTGTCCGGGGGAAGCGACGCCCGTGATGTTGTGTAAGATCGTGTGGTCCGGACGATGATGATGAATCTGGGGCGTTGGATTCTCCACGTCGGACGAGGTTGTGCTGCCGGAGAACACGTTTGTGATGCAGCTGATTCGGGACTTGTGATTTGTGTCGTGCAACTTTACTCTGTATGATACGTCAATGAACTGTACATACATAAAACAAATATTTACAACATTAATTATTAGCTAATTTAATTAAGTTTATTGAGATCAAGTTTGTTTTTGTTTTTGTTAATGTGTTTGTGTTTACCTTGAGCGTGATCGAATCTTGTGTAGTAGTGAGAGAAGCTTCTGCTGATTCAGAGCAAACAGGCAGCATTGTTGTTTAATTTTGTTTTTGGTTGTTGAGGAAATGAATTGTATGGTTGAGGTGATGATCTAAAGGTTACGTACGTGTTTTTAATTGTTCACAAGTAGGGGGAAAAAAAGAAGAAGGGGGAGTTATATAAAGTATTGGAGGTGAGGCAAAGGAATGGAGAAAAAGGGAAAAGGGTGTGGGGTGTGTGATGTTAGATGAATGAGGAAGATGGGAAAGAAATTGAGAGCTCAAGGCTCTTGGCCACTACTTACTATTTATTTGGTATGACTCTTATGTGCGCTGTAGTATTGCATCATGTACCGTTTTTACTTCATCGTGTAGGTGGTAAAAGATAACATCTGAATAAAGTAAATTTTATTGGACAAATCTAATAATAGTGACGTGGACATCAATTTCTTAGTTGTTATGTTTGCTTTTTCATTGTTAATTCGAAAAACTTACACTCAAACAAGATAGATAAGCTTGATCCAATGCTAACCGATTAAGATTAAATTTTAAGTCTTTAGAGAGAAAATTTTAGCTTAGTGAAAAAAAATAATGGTATAAATAATGTATCTCATAATATAGAGAAAGTTTTAACTTAATGAAAAAAAGTAATGGTATAAATAAGGTACCTCGTAATATAGAGAAAGTTTTAGATTTGCTTTGCTTGTTTGAGATTTGTGTCTTTTGTTTATATATTCGCTTTTTTTAGCAAGGCGGCAGCGTCGACGTGATTGCCCATGGCTGGGAGGGGGGCATAAGGAGAAAAGAATTGGTATTGAGAAGTTGAGAGCTGAGTATTGGGACAACAATCCCGAGGCTTTGAAGGCGGCGCACGATGAGAGGGATAAGGCTCTGAGCCTTGCAAGGGACTTCGTTTCCAAGGCTGGCGCTGACCGCGAAGCTGTTTAGGCCGCTCAAAACAAAGCCCAGAAGCTTCATGATGAGGTTGACAAGTTGAAGGGAGAGCTCGCTTGAGACGTGCGTTAAAGAGCTCGAGGATCAGGTGGAGTTGGAAAAAGGGAAAGCGGCACATGTAGAAGGAAAAGGGCAGTTATGTGGTTTGAATGAGATATGTAAATACTCAATATTATACAATGTAATGTTTGGACATTTTTGTGGTGCTTATCCCGAGTTGGAATGTAGCCTCCTACTCCAGAGCAGCGGTTGGCCATTGTCGAGGAGTTCATGCATAACAATACGTTTCCGGAAATAAGCCTTTGAGGAGGGAACGAAGACTCCAAGAAGACGCAAGTATTGACAGGACATCAGTTCATAGCTCTCGCCATCTGCGTGGTGGCTTTGATGCCAAGTGGTTGAACTTGGGGTTGGGTCTAGGTTTGAAATCGCTGCCTGGGGTTGCTAGCAATGACCCTCTTGCGCCAGACGAGTTCTCGATTCTACTGGACAGAAGGGATTTTGTGACCCTCGGCATTCACCGCCGCCTCTATTGCCTCCTCCATTTCATGTCTCCGACGAGGAAGATGACAATGCGAATGATGACACCGAGGCCTGAAGGTTTCCGCGTGACTGTTTATTTGTAGGAACAATTTATTTTTTGCTCTGGGTTAAGTATGAGCGTTGCGTCGCGTTGTTTTGACAATTTGAATATTTTATTCTACTTATGTTATGCTTATCGAACGTTGTGCCCCTGTGAATTTGAATATTCGCTCATGGGGAGTGTTAATAGCTTTTATTTGCAACTTATCATCTATTGTGTCTTATCAACATCGTATTGATGGTAGCCCCTTATATGGTGCAACTTGGCTCGTATGCCCTCGTGTGGCGACAATCTACGTTTTGTTCCCTTTGACTAAGGGCGAATGTTGGCATGGTTTGTATAACCGTGATATTTACTAGAACTGCAATTTATACAGTTCAACTGGTCTTCCCTTTTAGTTTTCTGATGGGCGCTTAGTTAAATCTCGTTTGTCGTATGTGTGTTTCTCTCTAGGGCACGCCCACATGTGTCTCAATAGACCCTTCATGTGAGATGTTTGTTTCATTCTCCCAATAAGATACTTTGAGTTCCCGTTTGATCTTGGCGGGTTTACTATCCGTTGCATCCGACCTCATTTTGCATTTGACTGCTTTGGGACAAATGTCCATCTCTGTTGTTTCTTTGAAATATTCTGTTTGCATTTGCTTGTGTCGAGTCAAATGTCCATTTCTTTTGTTTCTTCGAGATATTAGGTTTGCACTTGCACTAATAGGGCCAAGTTCCATCTCTTTCGTATTTTGAGATTTCGGGTTTGCACTTGCCTTAATTGGGCGAAGTGTCCATCTCTTTGTTTTTCGAGACTTTGAGTTTGCACTTTCCCTAATTGGGCGAAGTATCCATGTCTTTCATTTTTCGAGACTTTGGGTTTGCACTTGTCTTAACATTTCTTTGTTTTCTAATATTTTGGGTTTGCCTAAACCCTTGTTAGGTCAAGTGTCCATTGTTTCGTCTTGACTGCTCCTGTTCTGGGCTACAGAACTATGCTTTCGTACCTGTAGGGTTGCCCTTTAGTTTGGCGAACCACATAAAAATCACATAAACATATATAGTGATGTAATCCAAGCTAATGTTGTGTGACTACTTTGGGTCTCGGGGGCTACTAAACCCACATTTCTATGTACCTGTAGAGTCCTTCTCAATTTCGGCACATAAATAAAAAGCAACAAAGATACGGAAAGATAAGGTTGAGCCTAGCGTGATGTCAGGTTGCCTACATTTCCTGAGTGGTGCCCCGTGACTCAAGCCACCATAGTTCTTGCATTAAGTTTTACATGCCAACCCCTTATACATGGGGAAATTGAGGGAATAAATAGACATAATTCAATTGTTTTAGAAAGCGATTAAATATCGGGATAACATAGCAGGGATCAGTCGACCGCCTCCATGTTTGATGGTGCCAATGCAACCAGTGCCTCTTTATCTTCACGTCGTGGGATCTTCAATGACTCCACGTAGCAGAGCCATCCCAATCGATGAATGCCGATCACCTCGCATGTTCCTCCTGTTGTTGGAAACTTCATCTTCTGATGATATATGGACACCACAACTTTTAAGGCATGGAGCGTCGGTCTACCCAAGATGTCATTGTAGAGGAAATGCACGTCTACGATAAGGTAATCAGTGTTCATGGTCTTCCTTCGTGGAAAGGTCCCGAGCCAGGTCAGAAGTGTGACCAATCTGCTTGGGATAACTTCCATCCCACCAAATCCGCACAACAGAGTCCTCACCATCTCCATCTTATCATAACGCCATTTATTGCCATGTAGAAGATAATAGTACATTGGCAGAGCTCTGTTGTCTATCAGGACCTTCATAACACCAAAATTAACTATATCAACCGTAATCACCATATGGCAATCCAACTTACCTACCTGATTGGCCCGATGGCTTAGTTTCAATATATCTGCTTTGGAGAAAGTGAAGTCCTCTGGAGCCATTTCCTCGATCCTGAGGAGATTCGTGAAGTCCACGTAGCGGTTGGAATCTATCTCTCTTGTCACCCTTTTACATCCCTTAACCAAATCAGCACCAATGGGATCCCGAGATCATGTGTATAATTCTATTTCTAGGTTGATTATCCATTAATTGCGGGTAATCGAGAATCTGTGGGTTGTTCGTAATTTTTTGCTTGTCCTTCCGTGGTGACCGGGATATGTCCCTGTTCAAACTTCTTTCTCAGTTCCTCATAGCTCAATATCGTTCCCTCTGGGATCCTAGAAAACCAATCCAGTGCGACCCCGATCAGTGTGGTAGCAAATATGCTTGCCTGCACATTGTCGCTAAAGCCGTGTAGAGAAAGCAGTCTATCCAAATAGAAGATATGCTCTTCCGAATCCTGTTTCCCATCATACGTCTTTAGCTGGGGTATCTTCTCCCTATGTCTTAACACTTCAACCTCAATCTCGGCCGTGAAGGGTGTGCTCCTGCAAGTTCTTCCCATCAACGCCATTCCGTTTTCCACTTTATTCTTATCCCTGTTCAACCTTTCCAATCTCCTGGATATATCAGTGCATTACACAATGGAGTCGCCGACATTTCCTCGACTAGTCTCACATCTTACGACATTGTGGTGCCTTCTCGACTCTACTTCCATCGACTCAGACCTTGCCCTTTGGCTTTCTATTTGTCGCCTTTTCCTTGCTTCATCAGCATGACGCTTAGTGGCTGAGGTCTGTTCACGCGAGACCTCTCTATTGCCATCAATCGGGGGCGGCACCTGCTGTAGAGGGGCAGGTAGGGTCGCTGCAACTGCCGTGCGAATCATTATCATGATCTCAACCTTAAAGGCCGCTGGTAGACATGTTGTTGCGGCTGATGCCGCATCCAAGTCTGGTGCTGGCTGATTCCCAGTTTCAGGTATTGGCCGGTCCTGCTGAATGAGTGATGGTACCTTTTCCATTCCGGGTGAAGTTACCCTTGACCTAGGAGCGAGCTGGGCCCTAACTAGCCGGTTCATCTCAGAAGCAGTACTCTCTGCAGCTCTGCTCTGTGATCGAGTTGCTCTAAAGACTAAACGTCTTTGCTCGCGTGACCGTGCTTGTGGTGTTCCCACAGAGGGCACCAATAATTTGGTCTTATTTCGTCTGGGTTACAATAACCGAGATTACAATACAAATGGACCTGAAATAAACTAAACTATGCTAGTCGATTACAAAGAATTGGACCAGCTTTGTCCAAAACACCTCATGATAAGAAGCCTAAAATGACTAAAGTAACCCTGAATGACCGAATCAGGAAACAGTAGAACGAGGTGCGGTTCGACGATGCGATAACAGTCGAAACATGTTCGACTTTGGAAATCCTCGAATGGAATGGAACTATTGATATCAATCGAACAATAAGGCAAACCGATCAAACCTAATAACTCTCGAACAGTCGAACGGCATGGTTCGATTGTTGTAGGGTTAGTGAACAGTAATTAATGCGTGGCGTGAATCTCGGAGAGCAGAGTATTTATAGATCTCGGGACGCAGGTCTCGCTCCGCGAAAGGGCAATAACAATCGAACGTGTCCGTTCAATTGTCCAATAAGAGTCGAACCAACTTGGTTCGACTCTTTCCTATTTGGGCCTTTAATGGGGGGGGGGGGGTAGGCCAACCCAATTAGTCTCTCGGGCACCTAAAACACCCCACCAAGTTATAATTTGAAATATATCATAATGTATAAAATAATCTTTTTGGTCCCATAGTTGGGACATATCGATTTTTTCATGAATTGCTTTCTGGGTTGTCGAGCGTTGTGCGCCCAAAGTTTGCAGGTGAAGAAGACAATTGAGTTCCCGTTTTGAACTATTTAAAATTTTGGATATTCTCTTCTTTTTAAGGATTTATTATTAAATATTGAAATTAAGAAAATTTTACCTAGAACTTTCAAATATTAAAATGTATCAATATCACCATATAAATAGTTTAGTTTTTGTATTTTCCTCACATCACAATATATTCTTTATATAAATGAAAGAGGGCCCTCCTCGCCGAATAACAAGGCGCTCTGCCTTAGGGGTTTCTTTTTTTGGTGGTCTTTCTTTTCAAAGATTTTAGTCTTCCATCAGTGCTTTTCAGAAAAGGGAAAGATGATTTTATTTAAGTCCACAAAATGTAAGACATTTTATTTTTTTAAAAAACTAAATTAAATTAAACTAATTTTACTTTGAGTTTAACTAATGAATTAAACTGATTAAAAATGTCTGAACTTCCATAAACAAAAATTAATTATCTTTTTTAAGAAGACTGAGTTAAGAATTTTATCTTTAAAAAAGTATTGTGTGTATCAAAATCTAGTAAAAAGAAACAGCGCTCTTAAATAATAATACATGGCCGTGGTCCCATTTATTCCTTCTTAATTATATGAACATATATTTTCCGTAAAATTCAAAAGATTAATAAAAAATGCCGTGCCTATACTAAATTGCAACCCCCAGTGTGACAACTGATGAGTGTTGTTAAACAACAAATGCACGTGTCGCTCTATAACAAGATTTGTGGGATCTTGACTCATCAGCTAGTTATTTTTGGTGCATTACGTATGTATTCAACGCCGTGAACGTGACTCTCGATTCAACGGCGTAAACGTGAGTCTCGATTTTAATTTGCAGCTTCTCTTTCTTACTTCAGAAAAAGATGATAAAGAGGAGCGAAACAAGGAAAAGAGACCGCTTCTAACGTACTATATATATAAATTTATTATTATTACTAAATATATATTGAGATGTATAAAAGAGTCCTTAATTACGTATTGCTAGGTAGCATGCCCAAGAGCAACTATCGGAACGAGAACATTAATTGACGAGAATCCCTAAAAAAATATATGATCTAATGGGAAAGAGTATATGGTTACCCGTCATCCACACATAGGTCGGGAATATTGTTCTTTTGCATTTTTCATTTGTATGATTATGTGCATATAAACTTTCATGAAAACATAATAATAGTTAGGTGCATAAATGACTATGGTAGTGATTGCAGGAACCGTATCATTTTATACATGCTCGTTTACAAAGAGGTTGTACTTTGTAGTAATAATGTAATGTACTGACACAAATAAGTAGACTCGAATACGGCACAAACACGAGTTCTTAAAATCTGGTGTAAACGTAACCAACGCGTGCATGAACACAAACACAAACACAATTAGACATAGACATAAGTAATTTTTTGAAGTATCGGTGTATTATAGGTTGTAGAAATTGTCTTTTTTTATACGCTCATTAAAATTAATCTTATCAGAAAATAAAAAATATTTGCTAAAAGCTACTTAAACGCTAAATGGGCGTTCTCAGTAGTAGCTTTTCATCTTTCTTAATATTGACAAAATATCATGTTTAGCTACTTACAAACCAATTTGAAAACAAATCACATTCTCTCTCTTCAAGCACCAATTCAAGCATCAAAATAGTGAGTGACTTAAAAAAATCTAACAAGAGCCTCAAATAAAATCACCCCTTCTTATAAACATTTGCAATTACAGCCTCCATAAGTTTAAATAATTGAACAACACTTAACCAAGGGCGGATCCATGTATAATCTCACCCGGGCTTCAGCCAAAGTGGGATTTTTTACAAGGTAAGTACACATTATACTAGTTTTTATAATTTTATCAGCAAAAAAGTATTTTATGTCTTTTTTAGCCCATTATTCTTAATTATAAACCAAAATTTGTACAATTTTGGGTCCAAAACAAGTAAAACACTTATAAAATTCTTGTTTGGTTTATATTTTCTTTAAGGACTAAGAAATATGTAAGATTTTAAAATAAATTAAAAGAATAAAAGATGCGGCTCTAACAACAATTTTTCATCTTCATGCCATAGCCCGAGTGAAAATAATTTTCTGACTCCGCCCCTGAACACCTCACCTCCCTGTGATCTATTCCAAATTTCCAACATATATTTGTTGAACTCGTATTATTCCGGCACATACTTGTCCTCATAAGGCAACCTCAAGTCGAGTGAGGCATGAAGAGGCTCGACGATAATTTATTCTAGAAGAGAATCGTTCAGGCAAACAACAATTCTTTACTACCAAGATAAAGTGTGGATATAAGCATACAATTCTAAAAAAAGGCTCATACGATGAGTCACCATATTACAAGAACACTCAAGAGTCTTCGTACGACAAAAAAGTTAGGGCAAACAATTGTTCCAAGAAAGAGGTCCCAAGTCATGTAAGGGTTCGTATAAAAAAAAGTCATGTGAGTGTTCTAGAATATTCAGTTGGTACTTTGTAACATAGGATGATCGATAAGGATAGGGGCGGAGGCAGAGGGTGCCAGCAGCTCCCCCCCCCCCCCCCCCCCCCACCCCCAACCTCATTCTACTTTCATATTATGCATGCGGGCGCACACACACATATATTGCATATATGTGAATATATTAATTTTTATAAGATGTTATATATATAATTTTTCTTTTACTAGCTATGTATTGTATACAATACTAATATACTATAGTTGTATGTATAATACATACGCACGTGCATATAAGAATATATTTTAAATTATAATTCTGGTGTTTAATTTAAGATTTTAACTAATTTTACTTTTTTTTTTGCTAAATGACATAATACTTTGACTTATAATCCTAATCTCTATGTAGTATATTTGCAGTTTCTCTTACGTACGCTTTATATATTATATATAATACAAATAATTACAATTCATAACGATATTCAAATTCATATTCATTCTGATGGGGATCAGAAATATGGGTATATCTTGATCGAAAATAATCAACCCAATGTTCAAGCGAGTCGATGTTTGACCAAAAAGTCAACGGAGCCCGTTTTTGACAAATTAAAGATACTACTTTCCCAAGTGGAAATGGCCTTCTGAGCAAAATGTAAAGACAAAATGTGATGTTTATTATTTACACCGGGATCTATATGTTTTATTTAGTTATTTTAAGAGTTTTTTGTAATTTTGGCATTTTTCTTAGTTAGGGTTTTCACTTTATAAGTTAGTCGTCTTTGAGTCATTGTAGTCAGTTGTTGATTGAATAAAAAAAACTAAACTTGAGAGTTTTCTCACTTTTCTTCATTTTTTTTGATATTTTTCGGAATCAACGAGACTTTGATTCTTGTGTTGTTTCATCTTTCCTTACGTCTTCCGGTCGCTACATCAGTTGGCATCAGAGACAGGTTCGGTCCTTCACCATGGTGGCAAGGAGAAACCCTTAAGTCCATCATGTCCCAGTAGAAAAAGATAGCTGTGATGAATACACAATGTTACATCGACAAATTGACTTGTTGATGCAAAAAATGGCGGTGATGGTTGCTCGACAGCCTGAACCCGCACCAACACCAGGAGCCTCATTGTTTGCGGATTTTAGAGAGAATCCGTTTGTACCACTAGGTGCCCCATTATTTGTGTATTTCAGGGAGAATTCGTTTGTACCACTATAAGAACCATTGGATCCACCAATTCACCAGAGAAAAGATGATCTAGAGGAAAAATATTGGGAATCAGGGTTTCAAGGTGATATTCTAAATTTACATGGTGACTATGAAGATGATTATGAATCTTCATATGACGTTGTTTATGATAGCGATGGTCATGATATTATGGATGAGTTCGATATTTGTAGATTAAAATATTTCATGGAGGGTGTGGACGAGAAGATCACGGTGGAGAATCCAATAAAAGAGACGAAGATGTTAGAAAAGTACGAGGTTGCCAAGAAAATCGATAAATTTGAAATTTTTGTGATAGAAAAGAAGAATCTAGGTGTGGCAGTGGTCGATGATGAGAAGAAGCACGTTTTAATTGTTGCTGCCACAATTGAAGATGTTCATCCTTAGGGTTTTGATACTTTTTATGTAACTAGTCATATTTTGTCTTATGGTGATAAGTTCTTAGTTGCTAAACATGATTCAGATTCGAGGTCGCATCTTTTTCAACCAGGGAAGAATGATGGAGATCAGAAATATGGATATCTGTTGATCGAGAATAACCAACCCGAGGTTCAAGCGAGTCGAGGTTTGACCAGAAAGTCAACGGAGCCCATTTTTGACAAAAGATACTACTTTTCCAAGTGGGAACGACCTCCTGAGCAAAATGGCTCCCACATAATTTTAGGCAAATTCGAGGGTTAAATATGCAACTTATTATTTCTCTTATGTCCTCCGCTTGCTACATCACATTCAAATAGACTATGTTATTTCGCCCCCATGACCCAAATTCCTAGTTCTACCCTAGTTATGGCGGACCACGAGATACATGAACGGATATATATATATAATAACATCATCATTTGGGCTAACACCACGAACATATCAATAAGAGTTAAGCTCGGGGCAACAATATCATATCTCTATGAAGATGGGTTTTAATCAATCACAAATAACTTCATGAACATCCATTTAAAAAAAATGCCAACTCTTACACAAGTTCAAACATGACGAGTTTTATGATATACATGTTGCACGGTAAAGAAGTCAACCCGATTATTAATTTAAATGTATTGTTGTATTATAAATAAACAAAAAATAAGCTCTAAAACTTAAAAATGAACCAAAATTGTTAAATGCACCACGTCATTGTGCAACCATTTCATGCCGCCACCATATATCAAAATATGTAATTTACGAAATCTTACAACATTATTTAATAACGAATAATTAGTACAAGGGGCAACTCTTCTATTATCAATAATGATGTGGCTTAGAACGCTATTCCCGTAGTTAAGAGAAAAGGTCTTTAGGAATTTATAAGTGTTTTACGAGAAGGGGCTTATAAGAAATGAGGGGCCTTTTGACATAAAATATAATATAAAAGATAAAATAGCCCAAATTGTATTATAACGCTCTTTATAGTGTTGGAATGTGTGTGTTACAAATGAGGATTCTTGAGCTATATATCGGAGTCTTGGGCTGTTAATGCCGTTGCAACTTGGTCTTCATCAATGTGGTGGGTATGGGCATCCTACCTCGAGTGGATGGATCTGTTGACGATACTTTAATATATATTGCCCGTGGTGTAAATAGGGTCAGGCCAACTGTAGCTGCTTGGTAGTAATTAGACACATGATTTCTCCAAGTGGGCTTTTATTGCTCCACGCATATGTCAGTGTATTTATGCATTTTTCGTATGAGGCATGCTTCCTTCTCTAGGAGACTGTCTAGTGGCGTTAGCAAAAAGGCTGTTGAGAATTCTTTCACGAGGCGCTGTGCCTTTTCTGTCGAGGCGCTCTTCTTCGTGATTCTTCTAGAAGTATATGTTTATCGGTCTTTTCAACACCTGTATTATTTATGCATTATCAATACTGATTAGAGCGATTTATGTTACACTCATCGTAGAATGATATAATAATTACATACTTAGAGACCTTTGAAGGCACTGAAGTAGTTCGAGGTTTGTATATGAGGTAAATGTCCTTGTATATACGATGTTGTCCATACGAGTTTCAGCCCTTAAGCAACTACTAAAATTGCTTACAAAGCATTTTTGAGTATCGCTATCCAGAGCCTAACACCCATCTTTCACCCTAATCTCACCCTCAAAGTTGTGACACCTCTGGATTCTAGAAGATCTTAAGGGCCTTTATGTATGACTTCAGCCAAGTTGGTGAAGCCGATACAGTTTTGCTTCCGTCGAATACCTAATTTCCTCACCGATCTTTATCTGATCGCATCTACGAGGGACAATATGACTATCCCAACCTTCCACACATGCAACTCGTTAGTAAACGGCAACCTCAATCTTAAGTAATGTCATAAAAAATAAGCTCAGTTGACTTTTACGCCATAAAAAATGTCATTTCTTTTAATAGATTCTAGTCAATTTATTTAACGTAAGAAAATAATTTTAATACAAGGAACAGTGAAATGAGAAATATGATAAAAAAATACTATTACATCATAAAGAAGTAAATGTTGAAGCTAGTTTAGACAAGTAATCCAAACGTAGTATGGTTGTGTAGCAATAACTTATGGGTTCATGAGAGACGCTCCGAGCTTAGCAGTAAAATTCGTTGTTTGATTGATTTTTCAGTATGAGATGTGCACGTAACTTTCTGAAAATAGTCTACTCTAGTCTGAATCTCCTAAAGAATTCCATTGTGTTGGGTCAGTGGAATAAGACAACCGAATAAAAATAATAAATCTGATGTAATGATGAGATGCGTGATCCTCAGTGCTTGTGCTAATATCAGACCATCTATGAGAGCCAAGATTTATGCCTGATTGTTATGTGTGTCCCATTGATGCAGAAAACGCCGCAATGAAGTTTTCAGAAGAATCACGATGTATCTCCCAATCCCTACTTGATATGAATTACCATAGGAAGAGCCATCCACATGTAAATGGACAAAATCGGAAGGTGGAGGTATCAATTTTAAGTGAAGAATTGACATGGAAGGTTTGCCATTTGCCAGTTCCGGTTGATAATGTAGGGGCAAATATATGAGGAGGTATCAATATTTGGTTTGGTTGGTCGATCTGGTAATAGGTTGGTTATTGAACTCCTAGTCATTTTGTGTAATCCAAATCGTCCATGCTAGCATTTACGATAGAGAGGTAGAAGAGCCGAGAGGTGGATCAAAGGATGAGAGTGGTGAAGCCGCGAAAGATTTGGTAACACTTACTGAATCACTTGGTTGGGGATCAGACATTCACTGAATGGTGAATGATTTCTGGTGCTTGTTGGTATAATAGACATTGTAAATTTGGCACTAGTTGTTGGAGGAATAGTCTTTTCTTGGTTGAGAGTTTATCATGGCTGAAAATGCAGAAGAATAATTTGCTCTAGGATTATTTTCGATTTTGCTATCGTAGTCCACGGTAAAGAGGGAGAATTCAATTTCTCCACAATGTAAATAAGGGCCTTGATATGCATTTGATATAGAGAAATTACCAGTACTTGACCAAGCCCATGAAAAGAAAATCTCTCGGTCTGTGGTAAAGGTGTAATGGTGAGGGTGATGTGGGGTGGAAGAATATCGGCGAGAGCATGAAGATCCTAAGTGTGAGAATCTTGAAAAAATGTCATTTCTATAATTAAATTCGACTTTCTCATAAATGCATTATTGGCGGACAATTATTTCACTCTCTTACATAAATGGCCATACACAACCCAAACAGAAGAGACAATTGGTTTTGAAAGCTTTACAACACTAACGTTTTATGTGTTTCTCACCATCTTAAAATTTCACGGTTGAATGTGTTGAGTGCAAATAGTCCAGCCCGTCAACCTTGAATGGCATGTTTCACGCCCCTCGGCACATCGCATCACGACATTAAAGCTCCGACATGGACATCTCATCATTCTTCCATCCTCTACAAAAGGGAGCTGCAAAACATGGAAGAAGTAGAATGAGAGACAAAAAAATAAAAGAAGAAAAAGAGAGATAATTTGTAAACTTATATTGTGAGTGATGAAATATAAGTATTTGAGTGTTTGTAATTCTTATTTGTGTTAAATCAATAGTGTGTTTAACCCAATAACTAGTATCAAGAGCTCATGTTGCGGTCCGTCCTCTGTAAAATTTTGTCTGATTTTTTTGTCCCAAAACTGTGATTTTTTATCACAGTTGCGAAGCTCTCGTTCCGACGATTGCGAAAATATAGTTTTCGAAGGATTCTGATCGCCAAAAAGTGGCGTTCGAGGCCAACCTGATTCGATGCCAAATATTTTCGTCTCAATTTTTTTTTATTAATATCGCTGTGAAGCTCGTGTTGTGCGGATTTTGAAAATATATTTATCGAAATTTTTCGGTCACCGAAAAGCGTTGTCCCATGCCGACCGAGTTAACGTCGAGTTGACTCAGCCCAACTCACCAAACCGAGTGAAGAAGACAAGGTCCAGATCCATATCTAACCCAGATCCGACCCGTTCAAGCTGCTAATCCAGTCACCAACCCGTCAGCCGGTCAAAGTTGGTCAAAACCGGATTCAGTCCAGTTCAATTCCCTCAAACTTATTTCGACCTGGTTCCAGATCCATCCGTGCACTCACTTTGCTCAAATCCAGCCTCTAAATTGCACGCAATCTTGTTGAATTTTATGGTGGAAAATTCAACATCGGACACCATGATGCGACTTACACCAACCAATTACAGCATGCGGAAGCCTCGCATGGAAGATTTTCTGAATTTGAAGGATTTGGCCGACCCAATTTAGAGTAAACGTGTAAAACTGAAAAAGAAAACGGATGCTGAATGGACAAAAATGAACAAGACGGTGGCTCAAATTCGCTAATGGATTGACCACAGTGTGTTCCATCACATTGTGCAAGAAAACAAGGCGTATGACCTTTGGAGAAAACTTGAGAATATGTATCAAGAAAAGAAGCTTGCAACAAAACTATGTTGATGAGGCGTTTGATGAACCACAAGCTACAAAGTTGTACGTCTATAGCAAAGCATACGACTCAATTTCGAGACCTCTTAAACCAACTTTCTACCGCCGATTGGGCCCTCAAAGATGAGGAACAAGCCATCTTGCTTCTATGTTCTCTACCGGATAATTGGGCGAGTCTCGTCACCACTCTGAGTAACTCGGCTCCTAGCGATAAAATATCCATGGAGATGGTCACAAACGCTCTTATAAATGAGGATGCCCGAAGGAAGGAGAATCATACTGAAGAGTCATATGCCTTCGTTTATGAGAACAACGGACGAGGTAGAGGAAGAGGTAGAGGGAGGGGAAGAGGCCAATATAATGGAAGTGCACCATAAGAATCAAACAATGTCACGGAAGACATAAATCCGAATGAAGATACACTGATATGCTATCATTATGGCGCGCAGGGTCACATGAGAAGGAACTGTCGTAAGTTCCTGAAAGAACATCTAGCACAAGGTAGTCAAAAGAATAATAAATTGCAAAATGGTGAGGCGTTGGTCACCATTTTCGATAATGTGGCATAGTACATACGAATGGGGTATACCTTTTCTCCATAGTGATATTGGAGAAAGAGAATGACGGAGTACAAAGATTAATTTCTCTACGATGGTTTTTTCATTCTCGTGGTTGAGTCGAGGAAAAAGAATGATGGTGTACGGAGAATAATTATATCTCCACGATTGTATTTCCTTTCTCTATGGGGTTTCGAAGAAAGAGATAGGTGATTTTTTGCCGTTCTTCAGGGCCATTCAAAGAAAGAAGGGGTATACGACGATACGATATATTTCCATGTTTTTTTTTCTTCAAGGTCATTCGAAGAAGTATTTGGTGTGCGGAGATAAGAGATATTTCCATGGTCGTCTGCATTTTTTCAGGGTTATTCGAAGAAAGATCGGGTATACGAAAGTGCTGTATACCTCCTCGCTTGTTTGCCTTTCTTCGGGAGATTACGGAGAAAGAGAAGTTTTGAGCAAGGGGGAGCATTCGCCCCTACATATGAAGTCGTCGAAGGAATGATCCTAGGGGAGCGACAATTGTGTTCCTCTTTTGAAAAGAGAAGAAATAAGATAGTGAAATATGGTTGCGGCTGGAGGGAGAGATTGTTGAGTGCAAATAGTCCAGCCCGCCAACCTTGAATGACATGTTTCAGGCCCCCCGACACATCGCATCACGACATTAAAGCTCCGACATGGACATCTCATCATTCTTCCATCCTCTACAAAAGGGAGTTGCAAAACATGAAAGAAGTAGAACGAGAGAGAAAAAAAAGAAAAAGAGAGATAATCTGTAAACTTATATTGTGAGTGATGAAATATAAGTATTTGAGTGTTTATAATTCTTATTTGTGTTAAATAAAGAGTGTGCTTAACGCAACAGAATTTAAAAGATTTGCAATGCTAACTTTTTAAGTGTTTCTTGACTTCTCAAAAAATTAAACAATTATATTGTTATCAAAGGATTCGTCATAAATCAGAGCCACTAGAAGATGACGGTGGATACTACCACGTTTGCTTGCAGGCGAGGAGACACGGTCACACGGACATGCCGTAATGTTGATCTAATTAATCATCTTCATCAAATTGGATCGGAGGTAGTTAGGCCTACTGCTACTTTATGTTGAATGTGACGTACAAGATTCATCCTTATTTCATTTTCTTAGTTAATTGGTCCTCTTCAAATTAACTATGAAGAGCTATTCGACATTTTGTAATGTATAATTAATAAAAATTGAGGTATTTTTTTTTGGTAAAAGCTATTGAGACCTGATATTTATGCAGTTCAGTTGGTCTAAATCTAATTAATAATGAGACAGTTCTGAGCGACTTGAAGTCATTGTTTGGCGGATTGTGTAACTGATTCAGTGCATTTGCATGTCTCAGCGGCTTCGAATTTTGTTATTATATAAAAGGGGTTCAAAATTTCATGTCTGGGATCTTTTATGGAATCGGACCAGAATCATTGTTTAGGATTTAGGAACGGTGACATATTATTTAGTTATTGAAATAATTTCTATTATATATATATATATATATATATACTAGTAAAAAAGCGCACGCGGAGATCGCGTGCAAAATTTAATTTTGTGTAAATAGTTTTCTTTTAACACGCGTTTGTTACTGTAATTTATCTGATGACAATCAAAAATGTATACAATAGACATGAGTATAAAATTGTGTAAGTACCTAAAATATTGGCATAAAATTGTTTAAGTACCTAAAATATTAACATGAGTTCACGTGCAATTTTATTTATTTTTTTGTTATAAAGAGTATTTTGATTTTAATGTATATGTTATTCAACTTTGTATATTCATTACAATGACATTTTTTAACTTCATTACTTGATATTATAACTTCAAATTATGAATGGACCAAAAAGAACAAAAATATTTTGATATCTAAAATGCCAAACCATAATTTTAGTTTTAAATTTCAATCAAATTTAAATGCATAAATTTCACAGGAAAAGAAAGCATGTACAATACAAAAAGAAGAGTCTATGTATGGTCGCCTCGACACCAAAAAAATAAAATAAAAAATGACTAAATTAATTTGATTTGAATAATAATTTTGTTTTACAATAACTAATAAAAATTGAGAGGCGCTAAACTAATTACTAATAACAGTGAATAACATATTCTCTTTGTCAAAAGAAAAGTATATATGTAAAGGAATCTTACGCCGTCAAACTTAAAGCCAAAAAACCAAAACATTAAATAAATAGCACACAAATTGCAGTGCTATTAAAAATTAAAAAACAAAAACCTTACTGCCAAAAATGTTATAACTAAGAGGAAATAACGAAACCACCGTTGCACTAAGTTCCAACATAAGTCAAGGTAGATTCAAATATTCAACTATCCACATTTGACTCATCTCTACATTCTGCAAAAAAGAAAAAGAAAAGGAGCAAGTTGATTTAGAGAAAAACATGCCTATAAAGTGTATTTTATGCTTATCTACTGACATGATTAAGAAAGAAGAATAGTTTTCTAATTTAAAAAAAAGGAAAAAAGTATGAGTTAGTTAGAAGATACCCACTAACCCACATCATTTAAACCTTCCACATTATTACATAAATAATGTACCTTATAGTTAATCGTGAAAAAATAATCTACATTACCATTCAAAAGAAGTATGAAAAAAAAATGAGCAAATTATTTTTTCTGCCCTTTAATTTCGACTATGTTTGCCTTTTGCCCTTTAACTTTTCGGGCTCCACTTTTGCCCTATAATTCTTATATTTTTTATCAAATATGCCCAACGGGCCTGAGAAATAACCCAACGGGCATATTTGGTAAAAAATATAAGAATTATAGGGAAAAAGTGGATCACGAAAAGTTAAAGGGCAAAAGGCAAACATAGTCGAAATTAAAGGGCAGAAAAAGTAATTTGCTTATATTTTAAGATAATCTCGACAAATGTAAATTTTACAAAATCTTGTAAATTTCTTAGAAATTTATATGCATAATATGATTTTGATGTTAAAACCGATAATTTTCTTAGAAAAAGTAATATGTTTTTTTTTTTGACAAATACCTCCTATATATATGTTTATTTACTTTGGATCGAGAAAAGAAGTATGGAAATTATAAAGACACAAAGAAAAGAAAGAAAGAAGTACAAAATTTATTCTAAAGGAAATTAGAAAAAAAACGTACCTTTAAGTTAATCTTCTTCCAGAAAACATTCTTAATTAATGCTTATCTACAAATTAAATAACGTACCTTTTTGGTTAATCATAGTCGTCCAAATAATGCAGTTCAAATAACAAATAATGCAGTTCAAATAACAGGAGGTAATAATTCTCAAATATAAAAATTACAAAAATGACTCTAAAATGTATTTCATGTTTTAAGATAGAAGATATACATATCAACCATTATGAGATAGAATCTAGAAGAGATATCAATAGTTAATATAGACATAATGAAACAAACCAAAAAAATAGGATCTAATATCAAAATTTAAGAGAAATAATATGTAACCTTATTAGTGGCTTCATCGGCTTTCATTATGAGCAATTCTGAACTTGTAGAAAACTTCTGAACTACAATAAGGAAGTGAAAACTCATAAAAGTTAATGATAACTCAAACTTCATGCAGAATTAATAGCCTCAAAAAGAATAACTGGATGAAATTCCTCAACATTGCAGCAATTGTAATGAAGGAAAAATAGTATAGGGATAAAAGAAGATACTGCAACGAAACTAAAATGAAAATAAAAGAATCATGAAAAGATTTCCTGAAAAAGAAAACAATTGGAAAACTGAAATGACAATTACAAATGCCTCATGCGGATATGTGGAGTGATTTACGGGTAGTTATAATTCAAATTTGAACATGTTTCGGAATAGAAAAATAGAATAACGTAGTTAAGTGATTTTTTTTTTAAAATAACTGCTGAAGGAGAAAAAAAGGGGAGTGGATAGATCATGGGGTTTGGATAGATCTTTTATTTTTATCTGCCATTACACACGGTGGTTACAAATTTTATTTTATCTTGATTTTTTTTCTTTTTTATCGGAAGTTTTTCTTTTGTCTTTTTAATTGCAGCAATTTTTGGAAATCCGCACGATTTTTTAGGAAGAGAAAACAGAGCAGCAGAGAACGTGGGTAAAGAGAGAGAGTGACCGTCTATTATTTGTTGATCTTAATTGTAAAAAATATTATAAAACCCAAAAATTAAGGAAATTTAAAAAAATGGGTAGTTTTGGAGTTTGGTCTACAATGTGAGAGGAGTACCGCTTTGCTTATATTATTAATAGATATACGGAAAATGAGATTGCAACTGAAGAAATTGAACCTCAATTGGTTTCATTATTATATTAATACTGTTAAAACTTAAAAGACTCTGCATTAAGGACGTTTTTATGCCTTTCTTGTTTGTTCACATGTTGTCGAAAAACAATGAAAACTGAAATTGTCGATCGGTTGATACGCGTTCCTTGTTAACTTCTCAATGTTACTTTAACAACGTCTAATGTTACTTTAACAACGTCTAGAATAATAGTGCTGCGGAAAATAAACAAACAAAAAATTTAAGAAGTGAATATATTAATATTAACTTCTGAGCCGTAGGCAAAATACCACTAGGGTTTATCAAAATATGTTTCTCACAACTCTCAAGCTCCTCACTCTTCAATTGTTCGAACTCAACAAAGCAGACAAGAATTTTTCTCACAATTCTAAACTTAGAACTATTTGAACAACTCACAAACTTTGCAAAAGCAAGACAATAATCAACAACTCATGAATTAATCTCTCGGATTTATTAGCTCTTGTCTCGTATTTGTCTTGATGTACTTCACACCTATATATAGGTTCTCGACTTGGACTTCAAGTCCCCACGCTTCATTAATAGTGGATGGGCTAATGTCACTTCCTAACCCAAGCCTTTCCATACTTTGGAGAATTCTGGTGGCACACCTATTGAGAGAGGTTCATATAGAACTCTCTAATGACATCTGGGACATAGGATGAAGGATTCATCACTGACCCCAACACATCTCTTGCTTCCAGCAGTTCATAAATTATGTTTTCTTTAAAACATTCCTCATCTATTTCCATTTCCTTGTGGATTACCCTTACTTGATAAGCCTCTCATTGCTCATCTCCTTCCAAAGACACATAGAAGTCAGAATATGGTTTCTTGGGATACTCACCCTCCAAGACATCACAGTACTCCTCACTGTCTGATGTTGGAGTAACATCAGCAGGATCTTCTGCCACAAGTTCTTCTTCATCCTCAGTATCCTCCTTTTCCTCTTCTTCCTGTTCCTCTTCTTCTTCTTCAACTTTTTCTTCAGCTTCTTTTGACTCAGACTCAGAAGCTACTACTACTTGCTTAGCCTTTCTCTTCCTAGCAGAAGTAGCTAGAGCAGTCAGAGTAAGGCTCTCTTCTTCTTCCTTCTCACTCTCATTATCCTCATCAACATTATCAACAAGAATGCTCTCAGTAGTATCCAACCAAGCAACAGTCTTCTCACCCTGATTGTTCTCAGCATCAGAGGTATTCTCCTCAAGAATCACACCCATCCTCAGCAGCAACCTCATCATTCTCCTCATGACCATCCTCAGACTCACCCACAACAATAACATGGGCCTCATTCTCCCCCTCAATATCAACTTCAGCAGATAAAGTTTGAGTAGGGTTAGTCATCATTACCTCGTTTTCTGTGTTGGTGGGAGTGGAGGTGTTCTCAGCAGCTTCTGATGTTGAACCAACATTACCCTTGGCTGATTTCTTTCCTTTGCGCCGTTGATAGGTAGTTTTCCTTTTTGCAGCAACGGCGATGACAGATTTAGTAGATGCATGCTTGGGGTATTGTACCTCCGTGGTTGCTCAATCTGCTCAGAGTAATTTTGGAGAGAAAAAAGAGTTTGAGTTCAGAAATTTTGTTTGCACAATTCTGAGTTAGAAAGCGTGAAGAAATAGAAAAATCTAGGGCATAACATATAACAATCGATTCTGAAGAGTGGTGTAGTGGTATTGTAACATGTTACCAAAATAATCGGACCACTTACACACGTTTTCGCTCACAGTACTTACCCACATGTCAGTGTTAGATTAACGCGTGACCAGAGCAATTTCCTTAATTGAAAACTTATAAATCACAGCGTTGTAATGTTGGACTAACATTGGTAAGTTAACAGCATGGCAGGAAGTTGGAGGTGCATGTCTTTCATCCAAATAGCTTCATGTGAGAGCGTGAGATATTACTAAATACAGATCTGAAACTTCATCAAAGCACATGAGTACACAAGATACAGTTTAAGATCATCAGTATGAGTAACACTTATGACAAAAGAAACACCCAGATAGTAGACATGAATATCTAGGAAAAATTCATTCCCATAGCATAAAAGATCACAATCCAATGTGTTTACCTGCAGTATAGTCACCCAAAGTGCGTGGCTCAACACATGAATTAGGATTACTACTCCCCCTAAGCCTAAACCGACACACTGATAAGATGCAGAATATGAATGAATGCAACAATGTTAGATCAACATTGGTAGATGATAACCAAGTACTAACAGCTGCACTGACTGAGATCATGACATATCAATTTTGAATCTTTTACTATTATCATAAACTCTTTCTGAACTAAAGCTGAGAACTGCTAAAAAAGGATAATATCATCACTGAATGAGGGCAACACAAGACTCCACACACCCCAGTGACTCCATCATCAGCTACAGATTAGGCAAGTACAAAAGAATTGAATGAAGCCAATACACTTATCATATACTTCATCACCCCAACTCCTTATGCATACTTGTTGACCAACCTGTTTACGAGAGAAACACCAAGTGATCAGTGCTACTGAATGTGAGGCAGTCGAAACTCTAGACATCCCAGTAGAAAGGACCACCATCATGCATTTCCTTGGCCAAAAATAACAGAAACATGAAAATATGCACAACTGAATCACACTGAAGCTCTCAACATCATGTACCCCAGCTTCTATTCATGTACAATTTTACCTAAACATGGATAAGACACAACTGAATAGCACCGAAGTAGTGAACTCTGTGCATCCCAGCTTCTCCTGATGTTAGGTTAACATTCTCAGACCAACAACAGAGTTTTTACTTTACAAAACTTTTGATATGAACCTGTTCACCAGTCAATTCAGTCATTTGCACAGGTTAACCATACAACCCAAAAGGTGACAAACAAAGATGTAATATGCATGAAAGAAAGAATGCAAACACAAAAATAAAAGAATCACAGACACACCACAACCAATAACCAGTGCTAGACAGTGGTGTTATGTCAACACTGGTGCTCTGACATCCTTATACAATGCACATGCCAAGAGAATTCTTCAAACTGAAGAACCTCTCAGAATCTAATGGCTTAGTGAACATATCAGCAAGCTGATTGTTTGTCTCAATGTGTTCAATGTCTATTAACTTGTCCTCAACCACATTTCTCAGATAATGATGCCTTATGTCTATTTGTGTAGTTCTAGAATGTTGCACTGGATTTTTAGAGATACTGATAGCACTAAGATTATCACAGAACATAAGTAAGGTGTCACTATCCAACACATAATCCAGCAACATGTGTTTGAGCCACACAAGATGGGTGACACAACTGCCTACTGCTATGTACTCAGATTTAACAGTGGATAGAGACACACAATTTTGCTTTCTGCTATACCATGAGACCAAGTTGTTTCCCAGATAAAAACATCCTCCACTTGTGGACTTCCTATCATCAGCATCACTTGTCCAGTCTGAGTCACTGAAACCCACAAGGTTAGTGTTAGTGTCAAATGAATACCAGATGTCAAGGGACAAAGTTCCAGATATGTATCTAAGGATTCTCTTCACAACAATCAAGTGGGACTGCTTTGGACATGCCTGGTACCTTGCACATACACAAACAGAGAACATTATGTCAGGCCTAGAAGCAGATAAGTAAAGAAAACTTCCTATCATTGATCTGTATAATGTTGGATCAACATTGGATCAACATTGGTTCCAGTCCCATCTCTGGTGATCTTGACTGAGGCAAACATGGGAGTCTTACAAGGCTTTGAATCTGCAAGTTCAAACCTTTTCACCAAATTCTTTGCATACTTCTCCTGGTTCAAGAATATGCATTTACCTGTTTGTAGTATTTGAAGGCCAAGAAAGAAATTTAATTCTCCTATCATACTCATCTCAAATGTCCCTGTCATAGATTCAACAAACTCAACAAACTTTTCCAAAATAGAATTGTTAAACACTATGTCATCAACATAAATTTGAGCTATACAGATATCATAATTTTTCTTTAAGACAAACAGTGTTATGTCTCCATCACCTCTAACAAAACCAATACTTAAAAGAAATTCAGTAAGTCTTTCATACCAAGCTCTAGGAGCCTGTTTAAGACCATACATAGCTTTCTTCAACTTGTACACATGATTGGGGAACTTAGGATCAGTGAATCCTTTAGGCTGTTTTACATATACTTCCATATCAATCAGCCTATTTAGGAACACACCCTTCACATCCATCTGATATAGTTTTATCTTAAGACAACAAGCAATGGCTAGAAGTAACCTAATAGATTCTATCCTAGCTACTGGAGCAAAAGTCTCATCAAAATCTATACCTTCTACCTGAGTATACCCCTGAGCAACAAGCTTGACTTTGTTCCTAACAATTACTCCTTTCTTATTACTTTTATTTTTAAAGATCCATTTAGTCCCTATTACATTTACATCAGGTGGTCTAGGTACCAAGATCCAGACATTATTTTTAGTAAACTGTAATAGTTCATCCTGTATGGCATTAATCCAAAAGTTATCGAGAAGAGCTGCAGATACATTTTTAAGTTCTATGGCAGAGACAAAACATGAGGCATTATCAATAGCACATGTGAAGTTCATACAGACATACAGTTTAACCATATCTCTATAATCCAGTCTCTCTTTGTTGCGTGTCCTTACTCGTTCAGTGATCTCACCTACCCGTTCAGTGATATCACCTATTAATTGAGATGTTGGATGGTCTTTCTGAATCCTACCAGCGGGATCTCTTCTAGATTCAGTACCACCTTCGTTTTCCGAGTCAGACTCTTCCACTGTTAGTCTAACATCCGATCTGGCTGGTGTTAGTCTAACATCCATTTCTGTCTCATGCTCAGTGGTCCCAGCTTCAAGTTCCAGTGTTGTAATAACATTCTCAATTTCCAATGTTGGTTCAACATTAGAAACTGAAATGTTGCCAATACCTGTTTCAAAAGTAAAATCATCAAACACAACATTCACAGATTCTTGAACAGTCTTTAATCTAGGATTATAGACTCTAAAAGAAGTACTGTTAGCAGAGTAGCCAACAAAGATGCATTTCTCACTTTTTGGATCAAATTTACGCAGATAATCCCTGTCATTTAGCAGATAACATTCACATCCAAACTCATGAAAATATACAATATTTGGCTTTACACCCTTCAAGATTTCATAAGGAGTCATATTAGTTCCAGGTCTGAGATACACTCTGTTACTAATGTGACAAGAAGTATTTAAAGCTTCGGCCCAAAGTCTTTTAGATAAATCTTTAGCATTCAACATAACTCTAGCCATCTTTTTAAGAGTTCTATTTTTTCTTTCAGCAATACCATTCTGCTGAGGTGTCTTAGGAGCTGAATATTCATGAAAGATGCCTTTAGCATTATAGTAGCTGTCAAAACTAGCATTCTCAAATTCCTTTCCATGATCAGACCTAATCTTAGACACAGAAGAACCATACAATGTTTTGATGCTAGCACAAAGTATTTTGAATTGATCAAAAGCTTCAGATTTTTCTCTAAGAAACTTTACCCATGCATATCTAGAGAAATCATCTACAATAACAAAGGCATATTTCTTACCACTCAAACTACTTACCTCAATAGGACCCATTAAATCCATATGTAGCAATTCAAAACACCTACTAGATCTAGAAGTAGCACTCGGTACCTGTAGGGGTGTATGAACAACTCTGGTTTTCTTACCTTTGAGGCAATCACCACACACAAGCTTACCTGGACTGGTTAGCTTTGGCAAACCTCTTACAACATCCACTTTCTATAATTTCTCCAAGTTTCTATAGGGCACATGTCCCAATTTCATATGCCGTACAGAAGCTTCATCTATCTTGGCATGGAAACATTCTGCTTCTTCCTGAGCCAGATAGCAGTTGTCTTCAGATCTAGTACCTGTCATAACAAGAACATTGCCACTATCATAAACATCACAAGATACTTTGTCAAAAGCAACTAACAGATCATCATCACACAACTGACTAATGCTAATTAAATTTGCTTTTAACCCATCAACCAACAGAACATCCTTGAGAGGTAGAAATCCTTCAGCATTGAGTATCCCCTTCCCAATGATATTCCCTTTGCTGCCTCCTCCATATGTGACAGTTCCAACACTTAGGGGAATCATCTGTTTAAGATTCTCTTTGTTGACTGTTATGTGTCTTGAGCATCCACTGTCAAAGTACCACTTACCTGAAAGGTTAGAGTAAACAGCAGAGAAAATCACATCACACACAATCTTGATCTTAGAGGATTTTACCTTTTCTACCCAAGTTCTACCTTTCTGTCGAGAACCTAATGTTGGAATAATAACATGAACAACTGTTGGTTTAATATTAGCCACATAAGCTGTTTTCTTACCACTTTCTTTCAAATTATTTACATAATGGCTTAATGTGACCTTGTTGAAAACAGTATTGACAAATAAAGATAGGTTTACTTTTTGCTGTGTTGACTGGACCAGAACTCAGTTTTGAAGATTCTTTGACAAAGCTAGTTTTAAGATAGGAAGAATTCACACCAGAAGAGGAAGATTTCTCAACAAAACCTAGACCATTTGTACCTGCATTACCCAAATTCAGTACCTCATCAAGTTTGCAAGTTCCAGAATTCTATTTTGCAATGATCTCACTGTCCTTTTTGAGTTTTTTTTGCCTCTTTTAACTCTGTTTCTGCTCTGTCAAGATCTCTTTCATAGAGTTTCATCATATTCTTCAAACACTCAATATCAAATTTCAGTGCTTTGTTACTTTTGATGAGCATTATGTTCTCTCTTTCAAGTTTGATGAATGTAGAATGAAGATCATCTATGATTTCTTCATGAGACTGTTCTTCACCCAAGCAGTATTCCTCCCCCAGATCAATCGAACCATGAAAACAATCAAAGTTAGTATCATCAGAATCAGAGTAAATATCAGAATTAACCTTTAAGTCATTGTTGTCCCAATTTCCAAAAAAGATCTCATGTGCTGTTGTTGGTTCCTCAATGTTAAAGTAACATTCTGGTCCATTGCAGTTCCTGGACTCTTCTCCTGACCAGTTCATCTGAGTGTAGAGTGCAACATTGTTGATTTCTTCTGAGTGTTCATCAGCACTTGATCCAGAGTTTGAAATCAACTTCATCGAAATCATCTATACAAACCCAATGAGAGTTCCCTCTTGCTCGGAGGGTGTTAGCACATTCATGTTTAAAATGACCAAATCCTTTACATCCATAGCACTGGACATCTTTCAATTTTTCAGCATCTTGAGGAGTGCTCTTTGATGCCATGTACTTTATGAATTTAGGGGGTATTTTCTTATAACCAGGACTAGCATTACCAGATTGCTTTTCTTTGCCTTTATCTTTGTAACATAATTTGCTAAACTTCTTGGTAATTGTTAATGGGTTTGGAATTATTCCCTATTTAACGGAAGATATTTATATTGGGTTGGAACGCCCTGTCCGTGATTCATAAACAATCACAGCTGGAGATGATTTGAAAATAACAAGAGATACAAGAATATTCCCTTCCTTTATTCACTGAACTTTTCCTCATTTTCTCTTTTTTGTGCTTGTGGTAAGTTGAGTTAAGTTAAGTTGTTTTTCTTCTATAATCACCTCCCTTTATATAGACTTTGGTAAGGGCAGGTGTCATTATGCATGTGCTTTAGTAAAGACAGGTGTCGTTACATTGATACAGGTGTAAAAATTAGGATAAGGTTTATCTCTTAATCTACTAGACGCTGACTAGATCAATTTTTATGTCTTCCGAAGGCTCCGAGGATCTCCGATGATGGGTTGTTTAGGGGGCGTTACTCTTCCGATGGGCTATGCTTTTGTTGATACGTAATTAGGATGCTCATACAGGAGTATTATGCTTTAGCATAAGTGTATTCGGGGTAGGGACTGCTGTATATGCCTTCCGAGGGGTTGTATTTCTCTTTTTTGGACTCGGGTCCATTCTTCAATTATCGGGAGTGATCTCCGAGGGCGTAATGCAATTTCTGATGGCGCAATGTGATCTCCGATGGTGTAATGTGCTCTCTGACGGTGTAATGTGCTCTCCGAGGACGTAATATGATTTCCGAGGGCTTGATTTACTCTGTTTGAGACGATATCTTCTTGTCTAAGTCCTCAGAATATATTGTTTAGGCGCTCTGTTATTCTTTTCCCGGTTTTTCTCTGGGAATAGGTCGTCGGGTAATGGTCCAAGGGCAGTTCACTTTGAGGAGTGTTCAGCAAGGAAGTTTTCTTGTAAGTTTGTGGGACTCGGGGTCCGTTGTGGTCCCTCTTGGCGCATTGGTGGATATTGGAGTCGTGCGGATCCATCGGGGTTTACTCTTTTTCCGATGCCGCGTTGATATCTGCCTTTTACTCACCATTTGACTTTCCAAGGGACGCTTATGTTCCTCCTCGTGTGCTCCTCCTTACCTCCTTATGTCAGTGACCGAGGGAAGGCAACATCCGAGGGGATCTCCTTATTAGGAGTGGGTACATCTCATCGGACGTACTCGTGACAATTGTATTGTCCATTTACTATTTTCCCGATTAGGACTAACCTTCTTCTTTCCCTTTTATTTATTTTTATGGTTAACACTAGCCCCCCCAAATTTCAATCGCCTTCATAGAGGCGAGGGAAATTTTATTCATCGTCCTCGGTGAGGCGAGGGGTTAGTTTATGTTCTGGTCTTCCATATATTTATTTTTTGATATTTTTCCGAGGGAATATGCATATATATTAATTTCAAAAATGGATTATATAGAACTTACCTTATTACCCCTGGGAGTACAGCCCTCACGCACGTGGAGGTTTCAGAGCATGGGTTGCAAATAGCCGTTGATTGGCTTCAAACTTCAAAATATCTGACCGTTGGTAACGGTCAGAACAGTAATGGCGTGGCATGATCAGGCGGCGGTTACGTGGAGCTTTAAACAAGTTCCACGTCTTAAAGATATCTGACCGTTGTCGTCTCCGGTTATAAATAGGGATACTGTTAATCTTTTTTCTTCATTCTCCCAATTCATCTTTGCGATAATTTTCTCTTAGAGCAAAAACTTATTCTCTTCTTCTTTTGTACTTCAAATTCCTAGCAGATTTACTCGCCCTTCTTCTCTTTTTCGCAAATATTCCTTTTTTATTATTACACCAATGGCTTCTTCCATCAACACTGATCCCATTGCCGCCGCTACCTCCTCTGAAGTCACTGCTCCGATTGACTCTTCTGCAAATGTGAGGAGTATTCCGGTGGGGGTAGTTACTCGTAAATGCAAATGAGAGATTGCTACCTCCTCTGAGGGTGGCGCTACTTCTTCTAAAAAAGCTAGGGTTCCCAAATCGAAGAAGGCGCCTCTTCGGACTTTCGCCAAAGTGGAGAGGGTTCCTAGTATCGCCACTCGTGAACAAGTATTGGATTTATTCACTTCAACAGTGGCTTTTCAAAAGAACATGGTGTTCCAAATCCCAACGAAGGACGAGAGAGGGTGTTATCCTCATCCGGGTATGTTGACGGTTTATTTTGCCCAAGTAAAATATGGGTGGCGTTCATTCATGCCGCCTTTCTTTTGTGAGGTCTTTAAGGCTTGCAATATCAGCCCAAGCCAAATGGTTCCGAATGGGTTTGCCGCCCTCTGCATCTATGTTTTTTGGTGCCAGGTGAATGGGTTGGAGTGTGGGGTAGATCATTTGCTTTCAATTTTTGATGTGGGGGGTGTCGCCCGGGGGGTATCCCTTTTACAATGTTCGTCATCAGGACAACTCGGGGAATTCCACGAAGAGGATTCTGGGGGCGGCGATCACTTCACATAGCGTTTGGAAAAATAGGTATTTTTTCGTGAAGCCCGCAAAAGGTGAATGGGATATTCCCTTCGATTGGAGAGAGGGCACAACTCCCGTGCATACTTTGGACCCGAAGGTAGTTTTATCTCCTGTAATTTCTCAACATAAGCTGATGGAGTCGGAGGATTTTACGATGTTGTTTGAGACATCCGGACTTCATCACGTGGTTTTTACCGATGATGTTGTGGAAAAGCCTTTGTCCCTGACTTCCGAGGCGAGGAATCTTTTTCGTAAGTTCCTTATTTTCCTCTTTTGTTCCTTCTCCGAGTATGGTAGTGAATTATACTTATACATGTTTGACTTTGGGGTGATGCAGAGGAGGTTATGGCAAATTACTATTTGCAGTCGGGTTCGAGGGAACCCACTCTGAGTGGTACTTCCGATGTGCCAGAAGAGGGTGATCACGAAGAAGAGGAGGTCAATGCCCCCGAGGGCGAGCATACGGCTCTGGAGGCCGGAGGAGCTCATGAGGACCATTCTCCTCTGTGTATAGATATGACGGGGGTTATCAGAAGTGTTGTTCCCTTACGCCAGGTAGCTCCTTCTTCCTCTTGGGCTTTGGTGTCGGTCTCTAAGTCCGATACAGGAGATTTACCCGCTTCTGGATCCGATATAGGAAATTCTTCGAGGGTTTCTGAAGAAGGGATCTTTCCGAGGACGACTGAGGAAGAATCTGTTCCGAAAGCTACTGAAGTGGTTGATTTGTCTTCTGATGATCCTTCTCCTGATTTTACTGAGCTTACATCCTCGGAAGTTCCTGAATCTGTTCCTCGTGGTGAGTTCTTTTGAGTTTTTAATGAAAATTTCCGTGCGTCTCTCGAAGAATTTATTCATATGCTGATACTTTCCTTCTTGATGCAGAGATTGCGGACAAAGGTAAGGCTCCGATGGTGGAAGAGCCTTCTTTATACGGTAAGCATTCTTCACTTGTCTTTTTCTTCTTCTGATAATTTTTATAGTTTCATTCTCTTTCTCACCTACAGAGATTACCTTTTGTAGAGGAAAATTTCTTGGCACAATTTAGTGTTCCCGGGCAGGAGGGTTCACGAGGGGATTCCGAGGATACTCAAGGGGAGTTTGATTCCTCGTCCGAGGACAGAGATGTGAAGGAGGGGATTTTGAATTCGTTGCTGAAGGGAGTTGTTCCGTCCGCCGTTGCTGGCAGTTCTCGGGCCGTATTTACCAATTCGGAGGTGGTGACGCCAATACCGGGAACTACTCCTCCGAGGAGCCACATTCTAGTAACTCCTTCTATTCCCGTGACTCTATCTACGAGAGGTCACACCTTTCAAACGCCCATCCCTCCTAGTGGGCCAGAGGGGCATTTTTCGTCTCGGACCGTTGGGGAGGCTTATTAGGACATTCTCCAGTTCTTTGCTTCCTCTAGTTCAACACCCGCCGAGGGATATCAATTTCTGTATACCAGTCTTAACTGGTTGGGGCTCATGGTAAGTTCTCCGCACTAGATTTCTTGGGGTTGTACGATTTATCCATAGTAATTTCTTATTGTGCTTATCTTTTGCAGATTGGAAAGACTCGGGAGGCAGTTACTGCGGTAGAGGAGCATGGTCTAAAAGATGTGAAAGAGTTGGAAGCTCTCCGAGAGCAATTGGCACCTCTTTTAGTCCGGGACAAAGAGAGTCAGACGAGGGAAGATGTTCTCCTTAAAAAAATCTCTGACTACGAGTTCGTTCTTCAAGAAGCTGAGAAGACGAAAGAGGGTTTACATCATAAGTTAAATGCTGCCGAGTCTGCTTGTAAGAGAATGGAGGCATCCGAGAAAGCTGCGACAGCTAAGATAACCCTTTTAGAGAAGGAAAGAAAAGAGTCCGAGGGGGCCCTCAATGCTCGTATCACTGCTCTTGAGAAGGAAGTGGCAGAAGGTTGTGAGAGGGAGAGAAGTCTCCAGGAGACACTGGGTCAGGTCACTGACAGGGCTGAGTCGGCCGAGGGAAAGTTGGCAAACTTTATCTCTCCCAAGGAGGTGCATGCTAAGATTGATGCAGCTGTTCAATTTGCTCATCGAGAGGTCTCTAGGCAGCACTCGGGAGTCTCCGATACACATTCTCAGGAGCTTTTGACAGGCCATCTTTTGTGGGGCTATTTGGAATGTGCTAGGCTGGCCAAGTCTTTGCTAAGGCCGGACGTGGACTTTTCCAAGTCTTTTGACCTCCGCAAGTTGAAGAAGCCAACTCCCGATGACTGTCATTACTTTGTGGGGAGATTTGGAGGTTTACTATCCCCTAGGGATTCTCCCGTACCTTCTCCGATGCGCTATGCCAGTAGTCCGAGTCCGAGGGCTAGCGGTTTCGGGGGGGTATTTTCCCCAATTTCTCGTCTTGCTCCGCTGGGTACTTTTGCCGAAGAGACGATTCCTTCACACCCTTCTACCACGGGGGCCTAGTCTATTCCTTGTAAGTTTTTATTTCTTGCTTTTAATAAATGTCTTTTGTACTTATCACCCTTTCCGAGGGCTCTTCGGCTTTTGAATAAATAGACATTTTTTCCACCTTTTTTTTTTCTCTATCTTTTGTCTTTACTGTTAAAATTTAATTAAATAGGATAATGATAAACTACTTAAGATTGCTGACTAAGTTTATTTCCTAAGTAGGAGGTGTTGTTTTGCATGGCAATGTAAGATACGTGTCACTTTTAATTAAGAAAATTTCTCGACACGTGTCCCTTACTTTATGTAATATGGATCTAATCTTATTTTTCTAATCAAGTAGTGATGAATATATATGCACTTAGGCCCTTCATCAGTTATGTTTACCACTAACCTTACAATCATAACTAGTTCTTGATCTCTTTATCTTTTCAATTTTGCCAATAATTGTAAGCACGAGGATAATACTTACCTGAAAAGATGATGCCTCCTTACTATAGGAAAAGTGGTTCAGTGTCATCTTGTGGTTCTTCTCGAGATACTGCTCGGAGTCCTTTTGGATCATCAAGGGTTCCTCCTATTCTCTGTGAGAGTTCTTCTCCGAGGGATAATTTGTCTGGAAATCAGGCGATACTTGGCGCGAATTCCTCTTTGGGAGTAGCTCGTAGGCTTTCATCTACAAATTCTCATAGAATAAATCATATTAGGGAGATATTCATGGGTAGGGAGCCATATTCTTTGGCGGATGAGTCTTCGGAATTTGATTTGATTCCTCTTAATCCGTCCAGATTGATGGGTAGAGGACGTGTGGGATCTACTACGAGTACGGAGTGCGAGAACTCAGTAAGGTCTCTTTTTACTGGGTATAACCTGGATTTTGAAGAATATGACGTGATAGTGCCTTCCTCAGGTCAGAGAGCTTATGCGCCTCCCTCGGGTTATCTGACTGTCTACAACGAACAAATGTGTTGCGGGTTACGAATGTTTTTCCACCCTTTTTTCCAAATACTCTTTCGGTATTGGCAGGTATGTCCGAGTCAGCTAACACCAAGTTCATATAGTCATCTGGTGGGATATGTCATGCGTTGTGAGCTTTTAAACCTTCCAATGTCCCCTTATCGGGTGGGAACAATATTTGCCCTTCGACCCTGTTCAGAGGGGACTCCCTTTTTTAGCCTGACCTATCGGGACAAGGAAAATACCTTCACTCGTGTATCCAGTATCCACTCTTGTAGAGGGGATTGGAAGCGGAGATTTTTCTTTGTCCGTCCGAGAGGTCAATCAGCCAGGTCATGAGGGGTGCCCATCCGATGGGGTCTAGGATATATTGCTCCCAACGCCGAAACACAAGGTCACGAGGGGGAGGTATTGCTTCACTCAGGACTTTTTTCTGGTTCCTATGACATATCCGGGCTGCTGGATTTCCCCGAGGCCCTGATTTTAGCGGGTTTACAAGAGGGGGTGGAGGGGTGTACCTCCGCATCTCGTCCTCTTCACAGTAACTTTTATTTCCATAAGTTTTACTGATCACCCTTTACCTGTAAATTCTATGGGTGTCCTCGGACCGTTTGCACACTGATGTTTTTTGCAGCCGCAGAGATGGGAGCATTTTCCCTCGGGTCTTCTGATGATGTTTTTCTGGGGCGGGCATTGCATGGTAGTCCCGGACTGCTGGAAGTTGGTGGTTCTGATCCACTCGTGAAGGAGGCGATGTTTGATATTTCTTCGGAGGAGGAGGGACTGGAGGCATCGCCTATAGCAGCCCCCCAGTAAACTTTATAGTTCCTCTCGGAGTGTCGGATACGATAGCGGTTTCCTTCCAAACAGACTCTCACATGACTCCAGTGGTGTCACAACCTTTTCCCCGTAGTTCTGCCGGAGTGAATGTATTGGAGGAATATCTTCTCTCCCCCGTTATGGAGGACTTGCAACCCTTTGAGGGGGGTCCCTGATCGTGTTCCCGCACCACTGCCCGAGGGGAATCCTTCCCTCAGGAGATCTTTTCCCCCCGGGGATAATCAGGATGTTTCTCCTCTCGGATCAGCGGTGGGATTTTGTCGAAACTTTCTCTGTGGTTTATTGAATGTGACGGATTGTGGGCTGATGAAAACCCTTCTGGTATCCGTTCTCCAGGACTTAGCTTGTAAAGACCTGTGTGAGGTATTTTATTTATTTTATCTATTTTATTTACTACTAACCTGTCGCCAATGTCTGATGCAATTTTCTTTGTTCTTGAACAAATTTATATTGTGCTAGATGCCCTCGGATCCTACGGAAGCTCTTCTTCTGATCCTGGTTTGGTATATCGTCGTCGGGACGAGTTAGAGCAAGGTCTCTTAGAGGCTCAAGCGGAGATATCTTAATTGAAGGAAGTTCACGAGTCCACTCAGGAGATCCACAACAATGCGCTACAATCCGAGAGGGATAAAGCGTGGGACTTGGAGCGCCGATTGGTGCTCGAGAGAGCTCGCGTATTGAATTTGGAGAGGAGAATAGAGGAGTTACGTGACCAAATGCGGTCCTCGGAAGAGCAACTGACGCAGGCCATGAAGGAAAGAGATGTCCTAAATCAACAAATACTAGGGGCAACTCGCACCCAGGCAGTGGCGTTGGTTATGGCTCGTGTTCAAGCAGTGCTGGAAGTAGTGGGTCCATCTAGCCTTCGTGAGTCTCTCCAGGGTGAGATGCATGATTTGGTTCATATAGGCTATCGATTGTGCCGAGATGCTGTACAAGCTTTTCCAGAGTTTCCCCCAGGCTTGCTCATTCCGGAACTTAACATTCGTCAGGTTTTCGAGGAGTTTCCTTCCTCTCCCATTAGGGATTCTTCAGTTCCGATTGTGTTTATTGATGATCCGGTTTCCCTTTCCGAGGAGCAGCGCCGACGACTTATTCGAGAAGGGAAACGTCCTATAGGAGGGGCTTAACTTGTAGAAGGATATTATGTAGTGTAGTTCATAATACGAGGGGCTTTTTTGTTGGGTTGCTAAGATGACTCATATGTAGAGTTATCCTTTTGTCAAGCAACTCTATTTTCTTTTGTAATGAACCCTTCGTATATGAATAACCTTTCTTATTCATGCATGACTATTACATTAAGAATAATACTTTCTAAGGTTGATTGAGTTCCAGGTATTACGAAGCACTATTTCCTCGGAATCGGCAAGACGATAGGTTACTGGCCCCATAATTTCCACTATCTTATAGGGTCCTTCCCATCGTGGATCAAGCTTGCCTACATTCTTGGAAGCCCCTACTCGTTTCATCACTAGATCTCCAACTTGAAAAGTTCGGGGCTTTACCTTGGCATTGTAGTATCGTGACATCCGAGTCTTGTATTCTTCCACTCGGAGGGCTACTCGGGTTCTCTTTTCTTCGAGTAGATCAAGGGCGAGGGCTAGATTTGAGCTGTTGGTTACTTCTTCGTATTCCCTGACTCGCCAACTTTCTATGGAGACCTCCGAGGGCAAGACAGCTTCACATCCGTAGGATAGACTGAAAGGAGTTTTGCCCGTAGCGGCGCTTTGCGTGGTCCGATAGGCCCATAGTATACTGGGTATTTCCTCAACCCACTTGGCCTTGTGCCAATCGAGTCGGGCCTTCATATTTTTCAAAAGGGTTCTGTTGGTCCTTTCTACTTGACCGTTTACTTGAGGGTATCCCACCGAAGCAAAGCGGTGTTTTATTTCCCAATGGTCGCACCATTTTTGTAACCCTTGGTCCGTAAATTGCAGACCATTATCACTTACCAGGCTCCGAGGGACACCAAAGCGACAAATGATACTTCTCCAAAGAAAGTTGATAACGACGCCTGCGGTTATCCTAGCTAGGGGTTCCGCTTCCACCCATTTGGTGAAGTAGTCAACGGCTACTAGTAGAAATTTCTTTTGACCAGAGTCAGGAATGAGAGGTCCAAGTATGTCAATGCCCCATTTGGAAAACGGGAAAGGGGTTAGATGGGGTTCCCACGGGGCCGCGGGTTGATCAATTCGAGGGGCGTAATCTTGGCACGGTTTACACTTTTCGGCATGGCTTTTACTGTCTTTAGCCATCGTGGGCCAGTAGTAGCCTTGTCGAATCAAGCGTCCGACCATGCTTTCGCCGCTAGTATGGCTCCCGCATGTCCCCTCGTGAGTTTCTGCTAAAGCCAGTTGGGCTTCTTCTTCATTAAGGCATCGAGCATGAGGACACGAATACGTCCTTCGGAAAAGTATTCCATCTTTAAGGAATACCGAATGGTTTTTCTGAACATCATCCGCTGGATACTCTTGTCCGAGGAGTATCCCTCGGGATCCTGTAAATAGGCCTTGATAGGGGTCACCCAGCTAGATGAGGGATCTGAGATGGTATTTACCTCTTTGCCTTCACCTTTTTCAGACTCGTTGGCATGAAGTAGAGTAATACTCCGAGTGTGTATGGCGGCCGTTTGAGTGGCCATTTTAGATAAGGCGTCCTCCTCCTGGTTTTTTTTCCGGGGAATTTGAATTATATCATATTCCTCGAACCATTCGAGCCTTTGACGGACAACTCGGAGGTACTCTTGCATTCTTTCTTCTTTTGCTTCATATGATCCTTTAACTTGCTGGACAATCAATTGAGAATCACTATGGAGGAGTATTTTCTTCATTCCTCCTTCCTTTGCTAGTCTCATGCCAATAAGGAGAGCTTCATACTCAGCTTCATTGTTAGAGAGGGGGTAATCTATTCTGATTGCAAAATGAAGCCTTTCATCCTCCCCTTCTTGATTTACAAAAACTATTCCTGCCCCCCCCGGTGCATGCTCACCGAGGACCCATCTACATAAGCGTACCACAATGGTTCTTTCCCCTCGGATCCGATGCCCGTGAGTTCCATTACAAAGTCCGCCAGGACTTGTGCCTTGATGGAGGGTCTCGGAGCGTAAGAAATGTCATACTCGGTGAGTTCTACTGCCCATTTTATCAACCTCCCTGATGATTCAGGCTTATTTAGAATTGTCCTTAGGGGATGCTTTGTTAGGACTGTAATCGGGTGGGAAAGAAAGTAGGGGCGTAGCTTGCGGGTCGTAGTAACTAATGCTAGGACAAGTTTCTCAGTTAGGGTATACCTGGTCTCAGCTCCGAGGAGGGTTTTGCTGACATAATATCCCAGACGATGTTCTCCATCTTGTTCTTTGACTAAAATGTCGCTAATAGCCTCCTCTCCGACCGACATGTATAAAAATAACTCTTCTTGGGGTAAAGGTTTTACCAGCAAAGGTGGTTTCAACATGTACCTTTTTAGTTCTCCGAGGGCTTCCTCGCACTGGGGGGTCCATTGAAATTCCTTGACGTTTCGAAGTATTTTAAAGAAGGGAAGCCCTTTTTCTGCTGACTTGGAGACGAACCGACTCAGTGAGGTCATTCTACTAGTCAGCTTTTGAACGTCTTTCACCGTCTTTGGGGTGGGTAATCCCATGATGGCCTCCGATTTCTCGGGATTTACTTCTATTCCCTTCTCCGTAATCATAAACCCCAAAAATTTTCCTCCTCGGATACCAAAAGAGCATTTCCTAGGGTTAACTTTCATGCCAAAGTTATTCATAATGACCAACGCTTTTCGTAGGTCCTCGGGATGTTCCTCGGCAGTGTTACTTTTGACTATCGTGTCGTCCACATAAACTTCTACTGACTTTCCAATAAGTCCTGCGAACATAAGACTTACTAACCTTTGGTAGGTAGCCCCAGCATTTTTTAGCCCAAAGAGCATGACTAGGTAACATAATGTGCCTGCATCCGTAATGAAGCTAGTTTTATCCTGATCAACTGCCGCCATTGGGATTTGGTTGTATCCCTGGTCTCCATCTAGGGTTGACAGTAGTGCACACCCAGTAGTGGAATCAACTAACTGATCTATGCTCGGTAAGGGATAACAATCTTTTGGACACGCTTCATTGAGGTTAGTAAAGTCAACGCACATCCGCCATCTCCCTCCATGCTTGGGGACTAATACGACATTAGCTAACCACTCGGGATAGATAACTTCCCGAATTTGCTTCAAGTTGAGAAGGCGTTGTATTTCCGAGCGAATGATTTTATTACGCTCGGGTCCCATTTTTATTTTCTTTTGTTGGACAGGTTTAGCTCCGGGCTTCACATTAAGAAAGTGCTGGCATACCTTGTTGCTGATTCTCCTAGGCGGTCCTCCTTCCCATGCAAAGAGGTGATGGAATTGCTTGAGGAGGGAAACCCGTTGAGCCTCTATTGCTGATGTCATGTGGGTACCCATTTTGATCACCTTCTCAGGGCTTCCTTCCACCAATTCTACCATCTTTAATTCTTCCACAGGTTGGACTCGTGTTTCTTCGGTCTTGCACTTTTTATTGTTTCCGAGGGAAGGCTCGTTTTCTTCTGAGGGGATGGCATTCATGCAACATTCTCTGGCTTTAGATTGACTTCCTCGGACCTCTCCAATTCCCGAGGAGGTGGGGGATTTCACTTTAAGATGCAAGGTAGAGGGGATAGCTTCAAAGGCTCGAATGGATGGTCTCCCACAAATGGCATTATATGTCCTTGAAGAAGCTTCCACTACCCAGAATTTGATGGGCTCCGTTCTCCGAAGGGCTCCCTTTCCCCATGACATTGGAAGAGTCATAGTTCCGAGGGTGTGACAAGTTTCCCCAGAGAATCCTACCAAGGGGACTTAAGCGGTTTCCAATTTTTCTTGTTTCAACCCCATAACAAGATAAGTAGGCAAAAAGAGTACGTCCACAGAGCTGTCTGTGTCTATAAGGATCCGTTGGGTTTCATACCCATAGATAACGGCTGAAATAACTAGCGGGTCTTCGTGGGGGTATATTATACCTGTAAGGTCTTCGGGGTCCAAAGATAATGTTAGGCAGCTTTGACTCTTGGACCGAGCAAACTGGGAACCCTTGTTCTGCTCGTCTGGCTTCTTTCAAGTATTTCTTCTTTTTACTTTGGGGCGTCATTGAAATTTCACCTCCTTCAATCATATTGATGGTTCGCCCTGACGGAGGATTGTTTTTATAAGAGTCAGGTGGAGGAGGCAAACTCCGATACCCCATGGTCCGTTCTCGGGAGTTTTGTCAACGGTCTTTGGTTCTCTCTTGGGGTCGTAGGCGTCCACCTGTCCTTTCTCGTGACCTCCGACTGGGCGTCCTTTCCTCTTCTTCTTCTTCTTCTTCTTCTTCTTCCCTTCGTGACCTCTTCCATACGTTTGCCTTGGGCTCCCCGGGATTATCTTCCTTGAGGTAATTCTTCAAGTATCCTATTTCTAGGAGACGAAGTACTTTTCTACGAAGGGTGGTACATTCTTCAGTGGTGTGTCCGTATGTTTTGTGGTATTTTCAATATTTCCCTGTGTTCTTATCTCGGTTATTATCTCGTTTAGGAAATTTAACTGGTACGGGCCAGTGCAACTCGTTGCTGCCTCTCATTATATTGAGCACTTCCGGGGGAGTGATGGTCATGGGAGGTAAGGGCATGGGTCGGAGGAATTTCTTAACCACCCCACCCTCGTCTTTAAGCGGAGGGGTTTTTCCTTCTTTACCCTTTTCCTTAGTTTTTGCTTCTCTCTCTGCGCGCTCTAGGTGTTCGTTATCCTCCTGCTCCATTTGCTTCTTCGTTCCTTCCGCCTCTTCCATCAGAATATAGACTTCCGCTTTTTGCATAAGTTCATTCATGTCCGTGACACGATTACCCATAAGGTATCTGAAGAAATCCCCCGTTTGAAGTCCTTGAGTCAATATGTCTGCCATGATGGTCGGGCTAATGTTGGGAACATCTAGGGCTTCGTCCGTGAAGCGCTTTATATATCCTCGTAGGGGTTCATCCTTTTTCTGTTTAATAGTGAAAAGATGTGTGGCGGGCTTGGGGTACCTTTGATTACAAGCAAACTGTCGTACAAACAAATGAGCTAATCGGTCAAAGCTCGTAATGGAACTAGGTGGAAGGTGAGTGAACCACGCCTGAGTTCGTCCTCCGAGGGTAACAGGAAACACGCGGCATAACACATGGTCAGGGGCGGAAGATAGGTCCATTCCGACCAGATATTGATGGATATGGTCCTGCGGATCTCTTCCATCAGCTTCTCCGGTATATAGCGGGATATTGATGGGTCGCATCCCCGGAGGGATAGAGGCTAAAGCAATTTCGGGAATGAAATGAGAGGTCTTGAATGTGGGATCCTCCTCAGGGGCCATGGTTTTCTTGAGATCGTCCAATTCTTTTCGTAAGTCATCCATCATTCCCCACAAGGAGTGTTCAACATCTCCTCGATACTCCGAGGGGTGGAAACTTTCCCCCCGACCCCTTTCTGGGGTCCTTTCATGATAAGCATACCTTCAGGGCGTTTGTCGGGGTTCCTGATGCCAAGGGATTGAATTTGGGTTCCGCACTGCCTGGGGTGTATCTCTTTCAGAAGGGAAATTTCTGTCCTCGGAGGATATAGAGGACATGTTTCCGAGATGTTCCCCCTTACGGGGTGCCCACGTAGCATCTACAAGTCTTTCATAAACAGATCGGGGAATATTAATAAAATCTCTCGTACCTGACTCATAATTGGACAGAGTTTCTTCCGAGTCGCTGTAATGAATTGGAAGGTTTTCACTTTCGAATAGATCATCCATCCTAGTCGATGTTTGCTAAATTCTCTCGAGGACAGATATTATGGTGTTCCCACAGACGGCGCCCCTTTGTTAACGGGTTTGGAATTATTCCCTATTTAACGGAAGATATTTATATTGGGTTGGAACGCCCTGTCCGTGATTCATAAACAATCACAGCTGGAGATGATTTGAAAATAACAAGAGATACAAGAATATTCCCTTCCTTTATTCACTGAACTTTTCCTCCTTTTCTCTTTTTTGTGCTTGTGGTAAGTTGAGTTAAGTTAAGTTGTTTTTCTTCTATAATCACCTCCCTTTATATAGACTTTGGTAAGGGCAGGTGTCATTATGCATGTGCTTTAGTAAAGACAGGCGTCGTTACATTGATACAGGTGTAAAAATTAGGATAAGGTTTATCTCTTAATCTACTAGACGCTGACTGGATCAATTTTTATGTCTTCCGAAGGCTCCGAGGATCTCCGATGATGGGTTATTTTGGGGTCATTACTCTTCCGATGGGCTATGCTTTTGTCGATACGTAATTAGGATGCTCATACAGGAGTATTATGCTTTAGCATAAGTGTATTCGGGGTAGGGACTGCTGTATATGCCTTCCGAGGGGTTGTATTTCTCTTTTTTGGACTCGGGTCCATTCTTCAATTATCGGGAGTGATCTCCGAGGGCGTAATGCAATTTCTGATGGCGCAATGTGATCTCCGATGGTGTAATGTGCTCTCCGAGGACGTAATATGATTTCCGAGGGCTTGATTTACTCTGTTTGAGATGGTATCTTCTTGTCTAAGTCCTCGGAATATATTGTTTAGGCGCTCTGTTATTCTTTTCCCGGTTTTTCTCTGGGAATAGGTCGTCGGGTAATGGTCCGAGGGTAGTTCACTTTGAGAAGTGTTCAACAAGGACGTTTTCTTGTAAGTTTGTGGGACTCGGGGTCCGTTGTGGTCCCTCTTGGCGCATTGGTGGATATTGGAGTCGTGCGGATCCATCGGTGTTTACTCTTTTTCCGATGCCGCGTTGATATCTGCCTTTTACTCACCATTTGACTTTCCAAGGAACGCTTATGTTCCTCCTCGTGTGCTCCTTCTTACCTCCTTATGTCAGTGACCGAGGGAAGGCAACATCCGAGGGGATCTCCTTATTAGGAGTGGGTACATCTCATCGGACGTACTCGTGACAATTGTATTGTCCATTTACTAATTTCCCGATTAGGACTAACCTTCTTCTTTCCCTTTTATTTATTTTTATGGTTAACAGTAATGTTTCCATAGTTAGAGGAGATGAGTTCATACTCATCATCATCATCATCACTTCCTACATTATCTGAACCAATTCCAAGTAGGGCTAAAGCAGGTTGCTTACTGGATTTACTTAGAGATTCTAGCTCAAATTCTTTCAAAGTGTTCATTAAGGTTTGAAAATCCATATTTGCAAGATCTCTAGACTCATTCATAGCAATTCTTTTGACAGTGAATTTAGTAGACAGGGGTCTGAAGGCTTTGTAAACCATGGTTTGTTTAGAAATAACAAATCCTAAGTTTTGGCATTGGTTAGCAATATCAAGAAGATTCTCAAAATAGCTATCAATGCTTTCATCTTCACCCATCACTATTTTTTTTCAAAATCTGGAAGCAACTTCCTATGTTTAGAGTCCCTCACAGCTACATCTCCCTCACAATGTAGTTCAAGAATATCCCATGTAGATTTAGCTGTCGTGCAATTTTGAATAAGTTTAAACATGTGATTACCTACCTAGCTAAAAATAGCATTGAGAGCTTTTTTATTGAAGTTGTAGAGAGCAATCTCATTGTCTGCCCATTGTCATTTGGGTTTAGGTACCAGATCACCATCTCCATCTCTTGACAAATAAGGAATGAGGTAGCCTTCCAGAACTGATTCCCATGCTCTCAGGTCAATGGATTTGATGTGGACCCTGAGTCTGATCTTCCAATATGTACAATTGTTTGGTCCTTCCAATACTGGCAATCTGTTGGTACTGGGGTTGGAGTTGTCCATCTTGTCGTATCAACGCTAAACACCGGTGGAGTTGGTGCTTGGCTTTGATACCAATTGAAATTGTGGATCCGTTCGTTGTTAACTTCTCAATGTTACTTTAACAACGTCTAGAATAATAGTGCAACGGAAAATAAACAAACACAAAATTTAAGAAATGAACATATTAATATTAACTTCTGAGCCGTAGGCAAAATACCACAAGGTTTTATTAAAATATGTTTCTCACAACTCTCAAGCTCCTCACTCTTGAATTGCTCGAACTCAACAAAGGAGACAAGAATTATTCTCACAATTCTAAACCTAGAACTATTTGAACAACTCACAAACTTTGCAAAAGCAAGACAATACTCAACAACTCATGAATTAATCTCTCGGAATATTAGCTCTTGTCTCGTATTTGTTTTGATGTACTTCACACCTATATATAGGTTCTTGACTTGGACTTCAATGTGTGTTGTACACGGTTGGTAATTCCTCTAGTTTCCTTGTCGAACTCCTCTTCCTTGTTCTCGTCGTCCTTATTGAATAACAGTTCCTTTGTTAGTAAACTAACTTTGAAAAGACTCCTTCAAATCAGAACTCAACTTGGATGTTTCCTAGTTGCACTTGAACACCTATTTTCTTATATGTTGAGCAGTTAGCTCTAATTAAGGAAACTCCTCTTTATGGAAACTTTGAGTGATCAACTTATGACAAGTTTGTTTCCTGAATAATAATCAATGACAATCATAACCAATATTCAAAACAAGATTGTAAAACAGATTCTGTCAGCCAATGTTACTCTAACATTGACCTTCTAACATTGCCAGAATACTTGCACTTTTAAAAACGATTTTGAATATCAGAGCGATAGATTCTCTTCTATCTAAATACATGGGTCGTGTGCTATCTTTGGACCAAATCATAATTAAAATTTACAGATGATACATAGGTAGGGTATTTACTTTAACAATTTAATTAATATAATTATCTTTACTGTTAAAACCATTATTGATTTAATCTGATCCATTGCCTGAAAGTTAGGTCATATTACATGAATATGTTGTGCTAGAGAGGAAAAGCGGCATAATCATTGCCTCCATCAAAAGTTAGGAACAGAAACATCCATTTTATCTGCGCTTACACGTAATTAACACTATAATTGTGTGTTTGCTCTTGCAATGCAAGAAAAAAATATCAATCCAAAACTCAAAAATAAAAATTGAATATGTGAATTAGATGGTATACATGTGATTTTTGGACGCTTATAAGTAATTTTTTAGTGTTTGTAACTTTGAGTTTTGTTTCTCAAGTGTTACGAAAGTCACAAAAGACGAGAATTATCAAAAAAACACCATCGAGCCAAAACTAATGTCTGTAATCCAACCTGAGATTTTATTATATTTTCTCTTTATGATAATATATTGTTATTGGCTTAATGGGCAACCCGTTCTCAAGTGGACGGATATCGGGTTTATCTAGTCACCACTAACTATGTGGCACACCTGCTTATAACAAGTTAATTAACACAAATAGTCGGAAAATATCTAAGCAATTTTGCTCAAAAGAAATAATATCAGAATATATAAGCCGTCGTAAAGTTGACGAGCGTTTTATGATTTATTGTTAACTTTTTGAATCTAAGTTGTTATTTTAGTGTTTTCATTGATGTCTTTAGTATTTAAATCGTATAATTCGAAATTAAAATCGTTGCTCGATGATTTATAAATAAATACTTTAGCACAGCTAAAAAATTTCTCACCAGTTATCAAGCGGTTAGGTAATTTTTTTTGCGACACCTGCTCAATATCACATGGTACACACACTTCCAAAAAAAGACGAGCCATAGAAGTGTTTAACAAGAAAAGCCTGGTTCTACTTAATTATTAAAATATCTAATTAACACTTAAGTAGTCTTTTTAAAAGATTTTTGCTTGGAACTTTTAGTTAAAACTAACTTTATCTGATTGCTATCAGGTTTAATGGACCAAAATAGTTATATATTTTAGACTTCTAGTTAATTGCATGGCAAGTGAGAAGCTCCATAACTATTCTATGTTTGCACATACCGATCAATTTTGATTCATATAACCATTTTTGTTTCACAATGGGAGTAATGGATTAGTTCTGTTTATGCCAAGTTAAAGTTGCCAAAATTACATATGGGATACAATTTACGGATCAGAAATATAGTTATCTACACAATTACACATGAATAGTATAGTGAGTATGGGTTAACCAAGTCTTAGTAGCTACATAACCCAAAGCACCACAAAAAAGAAGAATACGAAATCTGAGTAACAGATGATTGGATGTCCGCATCCTTTTTTCAGAATTGAGAAAGAAAAGAATTTGTGGATTTGGAAATTCAAAAGAAATCATTTTTGTCATAGTAAGATTTTGCTTGGACTTGATACATTCAAGTTCACACAATATTATTTTAATCTGGTTTGGGTCCGTTCTCCTGACCAGTTTATCTTGGACCCAGTACATATTGGACCATATCAAAGTTATCTTGTTAAGTTAGCTCGTCAGAGTAAAACCCAAAAATGAGGAAAGAAATAGAATTGCAGTCAATACTCATTAGTCAACACTCCATATATTGATTGATACACATTATCGCTATTACACGAAGAACAATAATAGAAACAACTCATATATATATATATATATATATATATATATATATATATATATAGGAACTTGCCCGTGCGATACACGGGCTAGTTAAAATTTAATACTTAATTTCTAATAATTTTTATAATTGTTAACAATTTTTTTATATTTTAAAAGAATAGAGATTTAGCCTAAGAAATCCACAATGGGTGAAAATGCATAAATATTCTATATCATTTGATTAACAAACCATTATTTGGTATAGTCATTAATTTACGTTACAAAGTTTAAATGAAATAAGTAAAACAAATGATAAAATTCATTTCGTTACCTTGAACTAAAAGCTAGATAATTTTATAATAATTCTTTAAGGTTGTCAAAATTGTGAAACTAAAATATCAATACGTTAACAACAAACAGTAGGGCCTAAAAATATATAACGTAAAACTTTTTGGGTGAATCTAGGAAAAATAAAAAGTAAAAGGAATATTTGGCGATTTACAGCGGGCCCGTAAAGCGAGACGTAAAACTTTTGATGCGAGATCGAAAGACTTTAAAATGAAATGACTATTCTACAATTTACGGAGGACCACAACGCTATTAAGTATTAAGAAATTTTATTACTTGTGGGTTCCAACCGATTACTACATGTGGGCCCTCCAGATATTCATTACTGTAAAACAAAACATAATACGGTGATTAGTTGAATTTAAATGGGCAAAATCGGAACACGAAAAATCAACGTCTACAACTTGTTTGAGTGTTTGCATCCATTCTTAACAAACAGTAGGGTCCAAAAATAAATAACATAAACATTTAGGGTGAATCTTGGAAAAATAAAAAGTAAAAGGACTATTTGGCAATTTGTAGCAAGTCGATACGTGTGAGACGTAAAACTTTTGAGGCGAGATCGAAAGACTTAAAATAAAAGGACTACTCTGCAACTAACGGAGGACCACAACGCTATTAAGTATTTAAGAAATTTTATTATTTGCGGGTCCCAACCGATTACTACATGCGGGCCCTCGAGATATTCATTACTATAAAACAAAACATAATACAGTAATTAATTGAACTTTTAGGGAACACGAAAAATCAACGTCTGCAGCTTGTTTGAGTGTTTGCATCCATTCTTAACAAACAGTAGGGCCCAAAAATAAATAATATAAAACTTTTGGGTGAATTTAAAAAAAATAAAAAATAAAAGGACTATTTGGCAATTTGTAGCGGGCCCATGCGTGCGATATGTAAAACTTTTGAGGCAAGATCGAAAGACTTTAAAAAATAAAAGGACTATTCTGCAATTTACGGAGGACCACAACGCTATTAAGTATTAAAAAATTTGATTATTTGTGTGTCCCAATCGATTAATACGTGCTGACCCTCCAAATATTTACATGGGCAAAACCAAAACACAAAAAATCAACATATGCAGCTTGCTTGAGTGTCTGCATCCATTCTTATACTAGGCAACTTCGCCCGTGCGGTTTCATTTCGAACGATAAATACTTTTTATGTAGAAAAAAATAAATATTTTTACATGTTTAAAAATGATATCCAAATTCTATTTTTTAAATAACTTGCGACAATATTATTAATATTTGTTTGAAACAAAATATAGTAAATTGTTAAACTTATAGGATAAAATCAAAACAATGAAAGATGAGAGAAGTTATTACTTACAACCGCTGCACCACGTCATCGCATATGACGTGGTGCAATCAACTAATAAAAAACTTACAAATGGATAATAATATCAATGTCATCATTTTTATAACTTTTTTTGGGTCTTCTCTCTCATGCACAAACACACACACAGGTTTGCAGTCACAAATCAAATGATAATCTCTATGAATTTCTTATGCCAAATGCTAGATCTGTATTATGCGGGTTCATTTTTCTTTTCTTTTCGCTGCTTTCAAACCAAAGATTAACCTCTGCGAATTTCGTGTGCCCATCTATTAATTTTTTCTCTAATAGAAGAAATTCCCACTCATTCTTGATATTTTTAACTTCGTAGAAATCACGTACTGTAACAAACCTACAATTTACATACCATAAAAATTATAAAGTGTAAGAAACAGCAGATGATTAAATTGCTAATTAAGAAAATTGTTGACGTTTCGTTTGTAGTTCTGAAGGTCAAAGGAAAACAAAATGAAGAGACCTCGATCTATATTTTATAAATAAAAAAGCCGCGTAAAATTGAAAGTGTGGTGTTACAATGTGTTCTTCGACGGTGAAATGAACAGAACTTAGACGGACAGTTTTATCCGAGTATGTGTTGGTGTGTGCGAGAGAACCAGTGAGATGGAGAAAACAACTATAATCATGATGTGTAATTGTTTTTTTTTGCCATCTTACTTGTAAATTTTTTATTGGAGTGCTGCACCACATAGGACATGATACGTGGTGCAGCGGTTGTAAGTAATAATTTCTCGAAAGATGGACAAGCATAAATATAAGGCGTGGACAATGTGAATACACTCGGACCGTTGTACTATTAATTACTGAAATCTAACTAGGATGAGTTTGATGATGTATTACTGCATAATCAAAAATATAATATATTAAAAGGTCTGTTCTAAAATTTACAGCGAACCCCCACGGTATTGAGTGTTAATCAATTTTGTACTAAGCGGGTAACAATTGTTTAATACGCGCAAGCACACAAGTTATTCATTGCAGGAAAATCCCAAAAAATATTTGTAGCAAAACTTTTGGGGCAAAACTGAAATAATTCTAAAATAAAAGAACTAATTAGTAATTTACAGTAGGGCCTATAAATAAATAACAAAAACTTTTGGGTCAAATTTAGAAGAAATAAAAAATTAAAAGGACTATTTCATAATTTACAGCAGGCAATAAGTGTGAAACATAAAACTTTTCATGCAAGATCAAAAGAATTAAAACATTGAAAGACTGTTCTGCGATTTATAGCGGACCCTAATGCAAGTACTAATAAAAATTTTATTATTCGTGGGTCCCAATCGATTAATATGGGCGGTCCCTTCAGAAATTTATTACTGTAAAACAAAATATATAATAATTAGTTGAACTTACATGTACATAAGTGAAACACGAAAAATCAACGTTTTCAGCCTGATTGAAAACATCAATTCTTATTATATATTAAGATAAAATAAGATATAGTAAGATAAGATATATACACGTGTCATTATATTACTTATCTTAATAATAGTGACGGTTGTTTATACATTAAATACTGTGATCGTTCAAATAAGAGTTTTGCACTCACATAAATCATCCAGTTGTACAAAATAAATGAAAAAAGCCCCTTAACCGATCACCGCTAAATACAAAAATATATTGGTAATGATAGTACTTCAGTACACTCCATCTCTTCCTAAATTTAGGAAACTTATTTAGAAAACATGGCATTGGCACCTTAAGTTCTAATACCACCCAAAATTGAGATGCTATATTACTACAAATAATCATGTGAGCCTGGAAACTATTTCATCACGGGAGATCCTATCCATGCTACATTATATGCTTCACATATGCACACCAAGAGTAAATAAACATTTTGAGTCACATGAACCTTCAACAAAATGATTTTATATCTCGTACAATAGTACTTGTCGATCTCTCAAATTGTCGCACATTTTACTTGCGAAACTAAAGTACAAAAACTCCCTGGTCCAACCAAAGAATTTACGAATGTCTTGACACAAAAACAAAAATAAAAAATAGAAAAATTTGACCCAAGGCGGGTTCCTCTGCATATTTTTCCCCCCACGAGTAGCACTTGAAACACCTACTGTAAAGTTACATGCATTGTTTTGTGGTTGATTTGTAAATAATAGAAGTGATATGTCCTATTTGTTAGGTATTTGAACCGCCTCAAATACGCACCCCCAAGATTTGCTCATGAGGTAAATACGAAGCAATACGAATAAAATATTGACGATAGTAACAACACAAAGATTTAACGTGGAAACTCCAAAACCGGAGAAAAAACCACGGGGACCCGAGCAAAATCCACTATGTAGAAAATTTGTACAACTACATAATTTTCACTCAACCCGAACGACCCTCCACAGAGCTTATTATTCACTTTCACCGCTCCCTAATCTACACCCCACAAGTATAAAACATACTACATTGTATAATTAGAGAATACAGAAAGAAGCTCTGAATGGATTGGGATGATTCTCCAATAGCATAAGCCATGCTATTTATAGAAGGTCAAATGCCTTCTCAAATGCACAAAACCGTGTGCATTTATCATTCTTGGTGGAAGATCAATTTCCACCAAGAAACATGTTGGAAGATGGCACATGGCCATTAAAAGCCATCCAACAATCTCCACTTTGAAGATTTGATTCGTGACTCAATCAGATCTTCAAAAAACATCTTCACTCCGGCCCTTGAACGCACGCCCACTCCGCCTAAGAAGACATTCATAGCTTTCGCTATCACTACAACGCATTCATACCTTATTTCAGAAGTACCATGCTCCACCATAAAAGCACAATCGGCCCAATGTCGAAAAATAAACCCTTGCTGATAAGTATGGTGCAACTCTCAACTTGGCTCTCATGGGAATCATCAGCCATCGACATCAATCCCCCACCTTGCATTTACGCCAAGTCATGCCAGTGTGTAAACTGGAACCACTAACACCAACGCTCTGTCTCATGGCAGTCTCATGCCATCAGAACGTACTGCCACTTATAACACGTCACGCAAGTAGACAATATTAGTTTCACCAGTGTTTGACTAAGAGCCGCTCGCCACATCGACTCGTCGTCCCGAACAATTTTCTTTTTCGTGGTCCTAGTGTCCGCACCACTCCACTAGCAACAGTATCTGCCGTGCTAGTAACACCGCTACGTGTAGCGATAACCTCCACCAACTGAATCCTCGTGTAACCCGACAAAATCAACGTCTCACCGACTTGCCACAATTCACAATTGATTTTTCCGTCAACATACGTCACGCCAAACTTCATTATATTCGTACCACTGCTTCCGACATTGCCTCGGTGAGTTGGTGAATTTCCAGTAGATCAGAATAGTACAAAGTAAACCCCCGGAAAGAGATAGCTCGTCTTTCCTGACAGGATTTCAAGGTTCCTAGGTAATTGGTGGGGTCACAACAGTCCCGCTTAATAACCAATTACCTTTGACAGAACCGCCTTTTCCAGTACATATTCACACTACATCACACCACGACTCCACCCTAGCAATAACTCCACCTCCAGCAGAACCTGGGCTCTGATACCACTTGTTGGGTATTTGAACCGCCTCAAATACGCACCCCTCGGATTTACCCATGAGGTAAATACGAAGCAACACGAATAAAATATTGACGATAGTAACAACACAAGGATTTAACGTGGAAACTCCAAAACGGAGAAAAAAACCACGGGGACCCGAGCAAAATCCACTATGTAGAAAATTTGTACAACTACATAATTTTCACTCAACCCGAACGACCCTCCACAGAGCTTATTCACTTTCACCGCTCCCTAATCTACACCCCACAAGTATATAACATACTACATTGTATAATTAGAGAATATAGAAAGAAGCTCTGAATGGCTTGGGATGATTTTCCAATAGCATAAGCCATGCTATTTATAGAAGGCCAATTGCCTTCTCAAATGCACAAAACCGTGTGCATTTATCATTCTTGGTGGAAGATCAATTTCCACCAAGAAACACGTTGGAAGATGGCACATGGCCATTAAAAGCCATCCAACACTATTGTGTAAATAGCATAACAGAGTTATTTAGATTAGCTTTGCCAGCTTCGTTAGTTACACAAATTGTTATATAAACAGCGTACTTAGCGCATTTTTTACTATGACATTCTCAATAAGATTTCTCATTTTACTCTGAGTTTGTACATGGCATAACTCGCCGAAGTTTTCTAGCGCCGTTGTTTTGACATTTTTTTGGCGATCGTCAATGAATCACCGCCCGATCTTACTCCTGCTTCATGTTAGATAATCCTCACCTTTTTCCGACGAACGAACAACAAAAATAAACATAAACACACAACAACAATGAATTTGGAAATCTGCAGCGACGAACCCCCTCCAAGACGCGGAAAATATACGCTCTCCTCAAGACAATATTCGCCCACATTATTTATGCAATCGAATTTGCCCCAAGATACAATGAAGCCCACTCTAATGATTGTAGATTACCGGCGAATTACACTTCCAAAAGTAATCACAAATACTCAAAATGATATATCAATAAAATTATGTATTTCTCACAAAGTTGGACCATACTGTGTTGTAAGAATGAAAGTTTTCAACTTTTGTAAAGATAAGGACAAATTTTGTTTCAGAAATACAAAATGAAATTTTCTTCTTTTGTGGCAACTAACAGAGTATATGGATTTTGTAATGCAAAAGTTTTCTTTTGCTGTCCCGTGCCCTCAATTCCTTTTTATAAAGAGTTAAGCAACTTTTGAGAGAGTCACCACCAAAGTAAAACATGACATGTCCGTTATTTTAAAATTTGGAGGGAAAAGTTTAACTAATTATAAGACACAGTTTAGAAAAACATTTCAAATCGGAAACCACTTAAATAATTTTGGAAAATATTACATTCCTCCACAATTTTCAAAATAAGATAAAATGAGAAATACATAACTTAGGTCCAGGAATACGTAATTCAATAATGATGTAGCACGACTTGAACCATTATCTAGTGGAAGTATTTCAAAGTCAATTGAAAATTTTAGTAGACGTATCTTTAAACCAATTTTTCATATGATTAATTGGAAACGCAAACACGTATATAATCCAATTGCTTTGAATATTCAAAAAGTCTACACATGAACTGGCCTTGTGTCTATATCATGTTTTCGTGAACGCTCTAGAATTAAGCCCATAACTCATAGAAGGCGGCACCACCTATGACGTTCATATATGTAGACCTATCGAAAGTGTCCATATATATAACATAAACTGTAACATCCCTAAATTTTCCAAGTACATAATATATATATAAGAATATAAGTATCATATAGATACTTCTTAAAGGAAAAAAAATATTATTTAGTTAATTGCCTTTTAGCCATTCATCTTTTAAAAATTATTATTTGGCCCCAAATATTTTAAAATATATATTTAATTCTTTTAATTTAAATTTAGATAAAATAATAAAACTAAATAGTTATTGAAATTCAATATTTTCTTCACTAGGGCCCAAGAAGTAAGGGTTGAGACATGATGGACTATAATAGGCCCAACCATTAAAAGAATGGAGGAAAAATTCTTCATAATAATAATTTCATATAATTTAAAATAAGATATATTTGAATAAAATATTGTTACATCAAAGTTGGCTGAAAATTATGGAAAAAGTACAGTAAATTACTTGAATATAATAATCTAAATAGTATCTAAAAAGTTAATAATTTAATTGCCTCATTCATGTAAGTTTGCCTATAAATACAAGTCATTTCTTTGTAAAATTTCTGCACCCAAATCCCCTATGAGTTTGCAAATGATTTCTTCACCAAAGTTCTCTAATTTTCGTCCTCTACTCATATAATTTTTTTTTCAGAAGTACTTAACTCAAAAATTGTGAGAAAAAGCTCAAATTCCAATTTTACCCCTTAACTTGGAAAATATAGAAAAAAATACCAAGACTTAATATTTTGTAAAACTGCTCTTTACACATCTTCCTAAGTGTGTTTAGCTCGAAAGCCCTAAAAATTATTTGGAATTGCAATTTATTACAATGGTCGATTAAAGGTAAATTTAAGCTTGCTACAATTTTCAGTCGTAAATAACATATCTCTTTTGATTCTTCAAATTAGTCTATGCATAATGATAGTAATCTTAATATTGATCATGTGTAGTAGTTAATAAAGTCACGAGAATATGTTAAAACCCATTTATTATAAGTTTCAGTCAAGTATAGATATTAATTATGATTTTTCTTTTAATTACATGTTGTAGGAAATATATTCATACTTAATTTCTCCATGATTCCAAATCAAGGTGTGAAATTTTGTTATGATCTAATTTATAACTTGATTATATAATTTTGTTTCCAAGTTAATAATTAAGCTTCATCTTAAATTAGTTCTATGAAAGTATATCTTTGTGATTCCTTATATATGTAACAATATGTATTGTTAATAGGTAGTAAATTATTAGATATGAGTCTCATGTTAAAATAAAAGTTACTTGTGTTATAACTAATAGGTAACTGTAAAATAAAATAAGTTTGCCCAAATAGTTCATACATGGATTTTAACAAGAAACTAATAATCTTACGGTGAAATAACGAGAACCGAGTTAAAATGAGTTTTTTTGTCCTATTTCTATTTCTTGACTTAGTTGTAATCAAAGATAAGAAGGACATACGAGAAAAAAATAACAAGCTATAAAAGTTAATTATTTGGTTTAAACTTATTAACACATTCAAATTTATTTAGGAGACGACACAACATTTCCCGAACACGAAGTTATTGTCGCAGGTGAGATTATAATACTTTTAAAACCTGTTTGGGACCCGGGCTGAGGAACTTGGATTAAATACTTGTGATTCTTGGTTCTAAATGGAGAACTTATTCTTTCAACAAATTTGTTTTCTTTTATGATCACATTTCGTAACCTATTACTTTTGCTTACTGTTGAAATATTTTTGGACCATGAATACTTAATACTTTTTCATAATTACAATAATTTCTTCAATATGATAATCTACATGTTGGTTCTTGAACTGTGCAACGAACAACGAACTATGTTCGGGACATGTAGCTCAAAAGCAACGGGGTTACTAGTTTATTGTTTATTCGTTATACCCATTGGGACACCTTTGGAAAGTTGAGCCCAAGGATTGAGAAGGTTTACTGCTGGGCAGCAAGGGTTGTCGGTTTAAGTAAATTCGCTCGATACCCATTTATCTAAGCGCCGCTTGCAGTCAGGAGTTGGATATAACCGCGTGCTAGGCTGACATGTACTCGAGCATGTCTCTTGATCTATTTGCGAGGTCGCTCCTCGTTGGGAGGTAAAATATAGTATATTGAATGAAATAAGGTTGAATATGTTATATGAAATGCACGAGTTCATTATCTTATTGTTCGTTTGCTATTCTTTACCTCTCAGTTCTAACATTTTCTTTTCATACCATATCAAATTTCATATATTTGTTACATCTATTATTGTTACTAAAAATCTCACTAAGTCACCAAAGACTTACATCTCTTGTCATTTTCTTATCCATTCCTCAGAATAAGCAAGGTTTAGCAAGACAGATGGATTAAACTACTGTGGAAGTGTGGGATTTTAAATAAATCAAAAGTGTGTGACAATAAAAATAAATTCCCAATAATTGTGTGTCTTATTATGTATTTGGTGGTTTCAGTTTCGTCTGGATTGTAATAATAAACTCTATTAATCTTGAAAGCTTCCGCTATATTAAATAAGTTTGTATTTGGCTTTATTATGGTTCCATTTTAGTGAGCCTCTATGAGATAGCGTTAAGATTCGAATTGGAAATTTGCAAATCCTATTCAGGGACCTAAACGAGACTTTAGTGTTTTGGACCTCACAATAGTGGTATTAGAGCCGGTACATGTTTCTGAAAAAAACAATATATAATAATAATAAAAAAAATTGATGTGTTAAAAGTATTGATATATCATTGTGAATTAAATCTTAGGTATTTTGGTGAAAATGAACGCATATAATAACTTGTACGTTGAAGGTATACCATTGACAAATGGTCATTCTGAATTGTTATATGTTCGTAGAGATGACCCAACGCACACACACACATCATTTTACTGGTACAGGGATCATTGGACACTATCATGACCGGGTAGTTAAAAATCTAGAGGATGATCGAGATCGTATCTTACAAGAAAGGGACGATGCAAGATTTTCAGCATCTGAACTAAATCATCAGCTGATTGAGATGTCCGTTGAAAACCAGGCACTACGTAGGGAGAATCACATTCTACACATAGAATTAATGATGTATAGAGAATATCACAACTCGTATACCACACACCTAAAAGTTGAAACAATTGAATGATAATCCATCAACAAATGATGCACGAATATGGTATGAGTTATTTAGACCAACTTGGACAAAACCTAGCTGGCATATTTTATGCTTTGAGCCCATTACCACTAGACCTAAATATTAAGGATTGGTTGATGCAAGAAATTAATATTATTGATGATATAATCTCACATGGATATGGGGCGGTTATGGAAAGAGTAGAGCTATTCTCCATGAGTATTTTTTCTGTTAATTCTGTAAATGGGGTACCTATGGAGGCTATGGATGGTAGTGGTATACCGCACGTTGATGGCTCGATAGGGATACCTATAAATCCTGAAGAAGAACTAGAAGAGGAACCTGAGGAAGAGCCAGAAGAGGAACTGGAAGAGGAAACCGATGAAGATCCCAGCATCTGGCTCTTAGAGAAACCTGACGAAAATATGAACGCATGAATGGCTCCACGGTCCTTAGATACCTGAGAAGTGTGCTAGTACATGTAGTACTTATAAGTTGTGTGCAATATTATATTTGTCTTAGTGTATGATGCCTAATAACTTAAACTCCCTTTGTAATATGTGACTTATGTGAAAGTGTGAAAATATGTAAAATAAAATGTGGTAATATTGTGAAATAATTATCTTATTATTTATGCAAGAATATTTTGTGATCAGAACTATATAAAATAAACGAATCTCATGTATAAATATAATGTATAATGACTAGCCCCGGTAGAAGGAACAACATGGGAGGAATATGACACTTGACGCCACAAAATAGCAACGACGAGTCCTCTGACCCCGACAACACCACCAATGGTCAAACAACTGAAACGCAAATGCATCCAGAGCATGGCCAAACTGTTCCACCAATTTATGCAATGATGCAAAACCAACATATGCAAATTGCTCAAGTAAATGTAGATAGGACAAATTCGAACTCAGAAGACCAACAGTTTGAAAAGTTCTTTCGCCGTCAACCGCCTAAGTTTTTAGGGGAGCCTGATGACCGCATAGCTGAATCTTGGATCGAAGAGATGCAAAAGATTTTTGGTGTTACCAATTATAATGAAGAGAAGAAAGTCAATTTTGCTGCTTCTCGCCTCGAGGATGTTGCACGTTACTGGTAGCGCATATTAGATCAACGATGGAAGAATGATGGAACTCCACGCACTTAGAATAACTTTGTCAAAGAGTTCTACAACAAGTATATTCCTTAAGTGGTGCGAATTCGTTGAGAGAAGGAATTCTTGGATTTAATCCAATGATCGATGACTGTTTCTCAATATGAGGCTAAATTCACTCAGTTAATTCAATACGCGCCACGCTATCTGGGAGATGAAGAGCGAATGGTAAGAAAGTTTATTCAAGACCCGAAATTAGAAATCCGCTAGGCAGTGATTTCAGTCGATTTAACTTCCTATTATGTGGCGGTAGAAAAATCACTTCGTGTGAACTTGTGAGGATTGAATCTAATGATGGAAAATCTCAAGGTGGAGGAATATTTAGCCATGGTAATAAGCATCCCCTCAACAACCAAACCAAACCAATCAACTCAGCCCAACAAGCTTCATTGTCTCAGGCAAATGCATCTCCAAAAGGGCCTTGTGTGTTCTGTGGAGATCTGAACCATAACGAGGCAGCATGCTGGAAGAAGCATGGAAGATGCATTGCATGTGGTAGTGATCAACACCTTATTCAGGATTGCCATAAAAGAGCGAATTCGACTCCAATTGCTCCATCGCAATCTGGGAAGCCAAAAATCCAAATCTGTGCATACACTCTAGAAGCAACTAAAGAGGAGGTTGACCCAAATGCAGTAGTTGAAGTTAACATTCTAATACTCGACCAAGTCGGGAAAGTTTTATATGATCTCGGAGCTACCCATTCTTTTATTGCGTTATCTTTTACTAAATGCTTATCTCTTCAAAGTGAGTGTTTACCATACCTAATTGAGATAAGCACCAATGGGTGCTAGTTTGGTAACTGATATCATGTATAAAGAATGTCCGATCCTGATAAATGGGATTGAGTATCCCGGTAATCTAATACAGTTTACAATATACAAGTACAACGTAATCTTAGGAATGGATTCGTTATACAAATATCGAGCTGAGGTAAATTTTTATACTAAAGAGATAAAGATGGGTAAAGAAATTGCCTTGGATCATTCTCCAGGGCCCACTTCAATTTCTAGTATCTCATTTGTTGAAGCTAAAAGACTCATTCGAGCTGGGGCTTTTGGATTTGTAGCTTATCTAATAAATAAACCCAGAGATACAGATAATCTAGAAAATGTACCCGTGGCTAAGGAATATCCAAAGGTATTCCCTGAAGAATTAGATTCCTTCCCTCCTAATCGAGAGATAAAGCTCGTTATTGAGTTACTTCAGAATACCACACCTATTTCAAAAACTCCATGCCGTATGGCTTTGGCAGAATTAAAGGAGTTAAAAATCCAGTTGTAAGATTTTCTGAAACAAGGATTTATACGGCCGAGTACATTACCATGGGGTGCACCAGTCTTGTTTGTTAAAAAGAAAGATGGGACACTAAGACGGTGTATTGACTATCACAGTCTTAATAGTGTTACCATAAAAAGAAAGTATCCTCTACCTCATATCGACGAGTTATTTGATCTATTACAAGGATCACAAGTTTATTCCAAATTAGATTTGAGGCAAGGTTACTACCAATTAAAGATTCGGGAGGAGGATATCCCTAAGACTACGTTCAATTCTAGATATGGACACTTTGAGTTTGTCGTAATGCTGTTTGGGCTTACGAATGCTCCTGAAGCCTTCATGGATATGATGCATAGGATTTTTCGACCATATTTGGATAAATTTATGGTTATCTTTATCGATGATATTTTGGTATTCTCGAAGACCAAGGATGACAATGCACACCATTTAAGAATTGTGCTGCAAGTTCTGAAAGACAAAAAGCTTTCCAAATTTAGTAAATGTGAGTTTTGGTTAGAACGAGTAGCTTTCTTGGGGCATGTGATCTCTGAAAGAGTAGTATAAGTTGATCCTTCTAAGATTGTATCGATACTAAACTGGAAACAACCAAAAATGTTACAGAAATTAGTAGCTTTTTGGGTTTGGCAGGATACTATCAAAGATTTGTTAAGGACTTTTCAAATATAGCTGCACCATTCACCCGATTAACTCAAAAGAACCAACCTTTCTATTGGGATGAAAAGTGCGAGGCAAGCTTTCAAGAGTTGAAAGTGAGATTGACTTCAACACCAGTTTTAGCGCTCCCTGAAGGCTCCAAAAGGTTTGTAACGCATCTAAAGAGTGTTTAGGGTGTGTACTAATGCAAAATGGGAAAGTCATTGCTTATGCATCGAGAAAGCTAAAGCCAAGTGAGCAAAACTACCCGATACATGATTTGGAACCAGGAGCAATTGTGTTTGCGTTAGCAAAGTGGAAACCATAAAAGTTTGAAATACATATTTACCCAAAAGGATTTGAATATGAGACAACGACGGTGGATGAAATTCCTAGAAGATTATGATTGTTCCATCTTGTATCACCCTGGGAAGGCCAACGTGGTTGCAGACGCTTTGAGTAGAAATGAGAAACTAGACCACTTGATGGTAAAGAAAGAAGGCATTATGATCCAATCACAAGCACACATAGCAGGGTTGATAATTCAACCAGAGTTCCAAATGGAGATTTTAAAAGCCCAACAGGGAGACGAGGAAAATGAAAAACAGAAGTCATTGATGGAATCTAAGAAAGACTCTGAATTCCACATTGGTCTTATGGGGTTGTTGATGTACCAAAGTCGCATATGTGTACCCTAAAAAATACGGACCAAATTACTAGAGGAAGCTCATATGTCCAAGTATATGGTACATCCTGGAGGTACCAAGATGTATCAAGATCTTAAAAGACATCTTTGGTGGAATAGATTAAAGAAAGATGTTGCATACTTCGTAAAAAGTGCATGACTTGCCAGTTAATCAAGGCCGAGCATCAACACCTAGCTGGGAAACTACAATCCCTTCCTATACCCGATTGGAAGTGAGAACAAATCACCATGGACTTTGTAACTGGTCTTCCTACTCTTAGAGGAGGTTATGATAGCATTTGGGTTATTGTGGATAGACTCACCAAGTCAGCCCATTTCCTGCCAGTTGGAACCCATTATAAAGTGGAGGTATAGATTGATCTTTATAAAAGAGAGATAATTAGTCTGCATGGGATCCTAATAAGTTTTGTGTCTGACAGGGATCCCAAGTTCACATCGCGACTATGGAAACAATTACAAGAGAGTCTTGAGACTAAGCTTAAATTTAGCACCGCATCCCATCCTCAGACATATGGACAATTTGAGCGCACAATTTGTTTCATAGAATACATGTTGCGGGCATGTGTACTTGACTTTAAAGAAGTCTGGAACAAACATCTACCTTTGGTACAATTTTCCTACAACAATAGTTATTAGGCTTCTATCCAAATGGCCCCATATGGAGCTCTATACGGTGGAAATGTAGATCACCAATTTATTGGGATTTGGATGAACTCCAAACTATTCATGATGGTTTTCATTGGCTTACGAGGCATGAGATTATACATGACGCTATTGATAAAGTCTAACTAATCAAGCAGCGCATCAAGACATCTCAATATTCCCAAAAGAGTTATGCCGACAAGCGAAGGAGAGGCCTTGAGTTTAAGGTTGGAGATCATGTTTTTCTCAAATTATCACCTCGGAAAGGATTCAAAAGAATTGGTGAAGAGGAAAAGTTAAGTCCATGCTTTGTAGGACCCTTTGAGATGTCAAAAGGATCGAAAACTTAGCTTATCGATTGACACTTCCTCGGAATATAACAAGAATTCATGACGTGTTTCACGTATCTCAGTTGAAGAAGTATCATCGTGATGAATCTCATATCATTACTCTTGATGTTATTCAATCGAGAGTGACTTGTCCTACGAGGAGAAACCCATCAAGATTCTTGATAAAAATTTTCAAGAACTCCAAAATCGAAAAAGTCCAATTGTTAAGGTTCTATGGAGAAACCATCATATTGAAGAAGCTACATGGGAGCCTGAGTAAGATATGCGGAACCATTACCCATACCGCTTCGAAGATTCAAGTTAGAAATCTAGGGACCTGATTCCTTTTAGGAGGGGAGATTGTAACATCTCTAAATTTTCCTAGTACACACACACACACACATACACACACACACACACACACACACACACACATATATATATATATATATATATATATATATATATATAAGAATATAAGTATCATAGATACTTCTTAAAGAAAAAAATTGGTTAATTAACTTTTAGCCCTTCATCTTTAAAAAATCATTATTTGGCCCCAAATATTTTAAAATATTGATTTACTCCTTTTAATTTAAGTTTAGATAAATAATAAAAATAAATAATTATTGAAATCAGATTTTTTTTTCTTCACTAGGACCCCAAGAAGTAATGGTTGAGACTTGAAGGACCATAATAGGCCCAAACATTAAAAGAATGGAAGAAAAAGTCCTCATAATAATAATTTCCTATAATTTATAATAAGATATATTTGAATAAAATATTGATACATCAAAGTTGACTGAAAATTCTAGAAAAAGAACAGTAAGTTACTTGAATATAATAATCTAAATAGTATCTAAATAATTGATAATTTAATTACCTTAATCATATAAATTTGCCAAGAAATACAAGCCATTTCTTTGTAAAAATTCCACACCAAACTCCCCTATGAGTTTGCATATGATTTCTTCACAAAAGTTCTCCTAATTCTTGTCCTATACTCATAATTGTTTTTTCCCAGAAGTACCTAAACTCAAAAATTGTGAGAAAAAGCTCAAATTCCAATTTTATCCAAAAATTCAAGTTTTACCCCTAAACTTGAAAAATATAGAAAAAAAATACCAAGGCTTAATATTTTATAAAACTACTCTATACACATCTTCTTAAGTGTGTTTAGTACGAAAGTCCTCAAAAATATTTGGAATTGCAATTGATTACAAGGGTCGATTAAAGGTAAATTTAAGCTTGCGACAATTTTCAGCCATAAATAGCATATCGCTTTTTATTCTTCAAATTAATCTATGCATAATGATACTAATCTTAAAATTGATCATATGTAGTAGTTAATAAAGTCACGAGGATATGTTAAAACCCATTTATTATAAGTTTTAGTCAAGTATAGGTATTAATTATGATTTTTCTTTTAATTACATGTTGTAGGAAATATATTCATACTTAATTTCTCCTTAATTCCAAATCAAGGTGTGAAATTGTGTCATGATCAAATTTAAAACCTGATTATATATTATTGTTTTCAAGTTAATAATTAAGCTTCATCTTAAATTAGTTCTACGAAAGTATATCTTTGTGATTCCTTATATATGTAACAATATGTATTATATTGTTAATAGGTAATAAATTATTAGATATGAGTCTCATGTTAAAATAAAAGTTATTTGTGTTATAACTAATAGGTAACCGTAAAATATAATAAGTTTGCCTAAATAGTTCATACATGGATTTTAACAAGAAACTAATAATCTTACGGTAAAATAACGAGAACCGAGTTAAAATGTGATTTGTTTTGTCCTATTTCTATTTCCTGACATAGTTGTAATCAAAGATAAGAAGGACATACGAGAAAAAAATAACAAACTATAAAAGTTAATTATTTGATTTAAACTTATTAACACATTTAAATTTATTTAGGAGACGCCGCAGCATTTTCCGAACACGAAGTTACTGTCGCATGTGAGATTATAGTTTTTTTAAGACCTGTTTGGCACCCGGCGTGAGGAACTTGGACTAAATACTTGTTATCCTTGGTTCTAAATGGAGAACAACTTATTCTTTCAATAAATTTATTTTCTTTTATGATCTCATTTCGTAACCTATTGCTTTTGCTTACTGTTGAAATATTTTTGGACCACAATACTTAATCATTTTTCATAATTACAATAATGTTTCCAATATGATAATCCGCATGTTGGTTCTTGAACTGTGCAACGGGCAACGAACTATGTTCGGGGACATGTAGCTCAAAAGCAATAGAAATTGTCCTGGTTCCTAGCTTTTTGTTTATTTGTTATACCCATTGGGACACCTGGGCCCATGGATTGAGACGGTTTACTGTTGGGCATCAAGGGTCGTCAGTTGACGAAAATTTGCTCGATACCCATTTATCTAGGCGCCGCTTGTAGTATGGAGTTGGCTGTAATCGCGTGCTAGGTTGACGTGTACTCGATCATGTCTCTTGATCTAGTTGCAATGTCGCTCCTCGTTGGGAGGTAAAAGGTAGTATATTAGATGAAATAAGGTTGAATTTGTTATATGAAATGCACGAGTTTATTATCTTATAGTTCGTTTGCTATTCTTTACCTTTCAGTTCTAATGTTTTGTTTTCATACCATATCAAATTTTATATATTTATTACATCTATTATTGTTATTAAAAATCTCACTAAGTCACCAAAGACATATATCTCCTGTCATTTTCTCTGTCCATTCCTCAGAATAAGCAAGGCTTAGCAAGACGGCTAGATTAAACTAATGTGGACTTATGAGATTTTAAATAAATCAAAAGTGTGTGACAATAAAAATAAATCCCCAATAATTGTGTGTTTTATTACATATTTGGTGATTTGAGTTTCGTCTCGATTGTAATAATATACTCTATAAATCTTGAAAGCTTCCGCTGTAATAAATAAGTTTGTATTTGGCTTTATTATGGTTCCATTTTAGTGAGCCTCTCTGAGATAGCGTTAAGATTCGAATTAGAAATCTGCAAATCCTATTCGGGAGCTAAACGAGACTTTAGAGTTTGGGACATCACATAAACACTTTAGCAAATATATGCTATAAGTCTATTAAGAGCATGAAGCTCAACCTACCTTTAACATTACATGTACAAGCACTAATCACCTTGGGATGAATCTTATTAATTATTTCAACCACAAAGCATATGATGTAATTTGCTCGTTGAACTCTGTCCCTCGAATCTCAAGAGTAGAGTTGAGTTTCCATCATTGGTGGTTATACTCAATAGTTTGACTAGACTGTATAAAATCTATAGTAATTACCCCGTCAGCGAGTTAGTCCAATATGCACGGACTTCCCATTGTACACCTTATTAAAGGCTTTTAATAGTGTGGCATCGCTATCACAATGAATAAATATCGACGGTACAGGCTTTCGCCATATTGATATTTCAATTAACAAATTCCTTAGCCATTCTGCCTCCTTGCTACTAGAAGCGAGTGCTACAAATTCAGCTGCCATAGTTGAATCTGTAATACATGTTTGTTTCTTGGAACTCCATGAGATTGCCCCACCTCCAAGGGTGAAGATCCACCCACTTGTTGATTTATGATCTTCTAACTAAGTTATCCAACTGACATCAATAAATCCTTCTAAAACCGAAGGATTTCCCTTGAAGCAAATACCATAATCAATGGTTTTCCTCACATATCTTAATATCTTGTTCACATCAGTCCAATTAGTATGACTAGGATTACTAGTGTATCCACTTAGTCTACCAATAACATAAGCAATGTAAGGCCTACTAGTCATGGCATACATAAGGCAACCAATTACTCTAGCATACTCAAGTTGATTTATAGGATCATGTGCGATCATAACTTTCATTTAAAGCTTAAAGGAAATTTCTATTGTACGACTGTTAGACATGATTTGCTTTATGACTCTGAGTGTTGGGCTATTAAGCAAAGTCATGCACAAATAATGAACATTACAGAGATGCGCATGCTACGGTGGATGTGCGGTAACATCAAGAGAGATAAGGTGCACAATGAAGATATTCGACATAAATTGGGTGTGGCGTTCATCGACGAGAAAATGAAAGAAAACCGCTTAAGATGGGCTGGGCATGTTAAATGCAGGCCCATAGATGCACCTGTACGACGAGTTGAAGATCTTGACTTAGGACAGACGGCTAGAGCTCTTGGGAGACTGAAAAAGACGTGGATGGAGGTCATACGGAATGACATGAAACTAAAAGATCTAAATGAAGATATGCTCATCAACCGAAACGTACGGAGACAAAAGATTCATGTTCATGACTCGACGTGATTCATTCATGGTTCATATAGCGTACCCCAATTTATTGGGATTACATGCTTGATTGTTGTTGTTGTTTTACTCAAGTTGATTTATAGCTCTACCGGAATTAGTACACAACTTAACGCTAGAATCAAAATGAGAATTAACAGGAATGCAATCATAATTGATTAAATTTCTTAAGGACCTTTTCTATGTAATAAGATTGTGAAAGAGTCAAACCTTCATCATTTCTAATGATTTTGATACCAAGAATCACATCAGCTATGCCCATTTCTTTCATGTTCAAGTTTGAAGATAAAAATAATTTAGCATGCTCAACTGATTCTAAATCAGTGCCAAAAATTAACATATCATCAACATATAAGCAAATAATAACACCTCTATTATCATGGAATTTACTATAAACAATTTACTTGATTCATGTATAATAAATCCATTAGAGATGACAACTTTATCAAAATTTTCATGCCGTTGTTTAGGAGCTTGTTTCAAGCCATATAAAGACTTAATTAATTTATAAACTTTTCTTTCTTGACCAAGCATAACAAAACCGTCTGATTAATCCATATAAATTTCCTCTTCCAGTTCACCATTTAAGAAGGTTGTTTTAACATCCATTTGATGTATAACTAAATTATAAATAGAAGCTAAAGCAATAAGTAATTGAATCGTAGAGATTCTAGCTACATGAACATATGTATCAAAGTAGTCTATACCTCCATTTTGAGAGAAACCTTCAGTCACTAGCCTTGCCTTCAAAAATTTCAATGGTCCCATCAACTTTTATTTTCTTTTTAAAGAACTATTTACATCCAATAGGTTTAGATCCTGGTGGTAAATCTACAAGTATCCATGTTTCACTACCTATAATGGATTCATCTCATATATGTAAGAGGGTCTGAATCAATGTTAGACAAAGGAGCATAAGATGCGCAAAGAGTATCCCTAGTTCCTTGAATTAGATAAACAATAAAATCAAGTCCAAAGAATTTTGGATTTCTTATTTTTTTACTCTTTCTAACTTTATCCTCTTTTTCATCATTACTTCTATGTTTAAGATTTAGATCACTAACATTAATATTTCACAAATTTTAGGAATATAATTAAATCTATTCTCATAGAACACGCATCTTTCGATCAATTATGGTATTAATCTTATTTAATCATTAGGCTCTACTACAAAAGATCTATAGGCTTTACTATGTTCAGCATAACCTAAGAAAATACATTCTACACCGTTTGCACCTAAATTTGTAATCTTAGGTTCAGGGAATCAAACAATTGCTCTACAACCCCAAACTTTAAGATAGTTCAAGTTAGGCATTCTTTTATTCCAAAGTTTATAAGGTGTAACATGAGATTTTTTATGAGGAATTCTATTAATAATATGTCAAGCCGTCAATAACACTGCACCCCAAAACTCTTACTCAAACCAGAATTATAAAGCATATCATTAACCATTTCTTTTAAAGTTGTGTTTTTTACTTTCTACTAGTCCATTTTGTTGTGGTGATTAAGGGGTAGTGGTTTCATGAATTATGCCAAATGATTCACATAAACAAGGAAAAATGATATTTACCCACTCTATCAAATCTTAGACATTTAATCTTAGAGTTTAAGTAGTTTTCTACTTGTTTTTATATATTCTAAATTTATCGAGTGTATCATCTTTTGCGTGCAACAAATAAACATAGCAATATTTTGAGTAATCATCAATAAATGTGATATTATTTATTTTTTCCTTTAGCGGGAGTAGCATGTAATCACATAAATCATTATGTATAAATGCAATAAACCACTTTTTCTTTCTACCGAATGAAAGGATTTCCTAGTGATTTTTGTATGTGCACATACATGACATTTATCAAATATACAACTTTCATGTTTAAGTATCAACCCTAATTTAATCATATCAGGCATGCGATTAGTATTTGCATGCCCTATCTATTATGCCACAACGAAAAAGAGGCAACCATATAAATAGAATCATTCATTAATTTATTGATATTAAGTTTTAAACATTTCATCATACTAATAACCTTTTCCTACAAAGGCACCACCCTTAGACAGAACAAATGTATCGGACTCAAACACAAGCTTAAAGCCATGTTTGTTCAAAAGGCTATAAGAAACCATATTTTTCTTATTTCATGCACATGATACACTTCATTCAAAGATAAAGTCTTTCTAGAGGTGAATTCCATGACCACAATTCCTTTGTCTTTCATAACTGTCGTTGACGAGTTTTTCGTGTACAAGACATTGCCATCATGAATAGGCTCATAAGCGGTAAACTAACTTATGTCTTTGCACATGTGCCTCGTGGCACTTGAGTCAATCTACCAAGAACCATCATCTTGTACCATATTTGATTCATAAATAACATCAACAAATTTTTATTTATTGGTTTGCTGGTCATTTTCTTTATTCAGGGTTTTACACTCATTTTTTAGATCTTGGTTTTCCACAATGCAAAAAAGCCCACTTCTTCTTTTTGTGTTCCTTCTCGTGGTTCTTGGTATACTGCCCCTTTCTTTTCGATAATTTCGCAAAGTTGGTCCCTTAAAGAATTCACTTTTCAAAATTAGTCCTCTAAAGTGGCAACAGCCGTTTTTAGTCCTCTAAAGTAACCTAGTTTCAAAATTGGTCCTATGGCGAGCAAATATTCCTTTATTCCCACGGATTTTGACATGTGCGTCTCACATGCACACCACACCATTTTTTTTCTTTTTTTTTTCAGCACTTCACATGTGCCACACACACGTGAGAAAGAAGCCAAGCAGAAAGTCGTGTTTGTAGTTTTTTTTTGTTAGAATATAAATCATAACATTAAAAAAACAAATAATCCATTCCTAAATCAGATCAGAATATCAGATCGTGCCTCCCCAAATATCCCCAATTGCTAAATCACCCATGAACCCTAATTTCAGCCATAACCCAAATTCCACCAAATCAAACCCAGAAACGCTCTAAAATCAATGTGAATATGAATTCGATCCCCAACCCGCCCTTCATATGTTTCGTAATTCCTAATTTGTGAGTTCGATTTCAATTTCCCACTTGCTAAGAACCCTAAATTCCAAATACCCCAATTCATTTCGTAATTAAACTCAATCCATAAATGTCAAGTGATAATATCTCTCAATCGCGATACATGTGTGGGTGTGGGAAAATTGGTGTTTGAAGGTCGCAGCAACGAGTGCAAACCACGGAAGAAAGTTTCACGAATGTCCCAATTATGGAATTAAGGTAATTTTGGTTCATTGTGAATTAATCAAAGCAATGAATTTGATTAAGATTGTCTTTTAGTTAAGTTTGTTAATTTCATAAACATAAGTGTAATTTGGTTACTGTCATGTTGATATTCGATTTGGCAGAATCGTGGATGCGAATTTTTTGTGTGGGAAGATGAGGTTAGTGATTCAATGACTAATAACGTTGGAGAAAAAAACGACTTTAAAATATTGGAGCACAATATTGCTGATTTAGCTGCTTGTGTTACCGATGCGAGAAGCATCGTCGAGGAAACTAGGCTTGAATTGAATACGACGAAAGAGAAAGTGAAGAGATATAACGAGAAGATTATTGCGGCGAACGAGAGACATTTGAAGTTGGAAGCTCAATACTCGGTAGCGCGAAGTTGCTTAATGATATGTGTTGTTGTTATTGTCTTGTTGGTTGCGTTCATTAGTCGTTGAAGGTGACTTATGGTTGCTATTGTCATTTTGGTGGTTGCGTTCATTAGTTGTTGAATGTGACTTATGGTGTCATTTTGGTGGTTGTTAATTAGTCATTGTCTGGTTGTTTCCCATGTAATGTAAGAACAATGATGCTTAATTGATGCCTATTAATTAAATGAATGTTTCTTGGTTGTTTATTAGTCTTTTATTTGTAGAATAGATGATTTTAAATGCACATGTGTTTTTAGTCATTAATAAAAGAATGTGCCTGCTTCAATACGTTATTAAATAAAATGAAATGTCTCTTCTTCAATAAAATAAAATGAATGGATCATATATAATCAGAACATGTAATCATTCATATATGAATGTGCCTGCTTGAAATAAAATAGATAAAATTACTTGCAAGGTTTCAATCCAATATCATCAAAACTAACATGCATGAATGCCATTACACAATAGTTGTCCAAAATCAGAATGACATTCTAAGAGTATCATCCATAAAAGTGGACTAAAATTAGTTCCACCATCATCATACCTAATCAAAATAAACAACTAAAATGAAGTTCCACCATCACAGTACCGAATCAAAATAAACAACTTAACAAAGTAAAATGGAAGTGTTCAAAATAAACGACATTTAACTCCAAGTCTCCGTTAGTTCTCACTTTTCTCCACTGACTTCTTAGCTTTTACTTTCCCTTTAGTCCCCTTCGAACTAGACGGCCTTGATCCCACACTAACCGAGATGGAGCTGTCGTAGATATTAATTGGACCTTGAGTCTGACTGACTGCGGAAAAGTTCTTGCCATGTAGTAATTGTTGTAGCATCGAAGGGCTTTTGACAAGAAGAGGTGCAGGGCTTGGAGCTTGAGGTTGTTGTGGTGACATTTCTTCGAAACTGATGGCCGTGCCACATCTTGAACTAGTCGCATCCTTCGATAACTACATAAATATTCTACCAAATCAATACAAATTTGATTAAATGTATATTTACTACATTAAGACTTTTACTTGACAATACTTACATTAGATGCTTTTGTGGCCATCTCATCAAAAGTCACTGCCTTTTTGCTCTTGTTGACAACAAAAGGTGGTTTAAATGGTGCAGTCACACTTACTTGGGTAGGGTTACCTCTAAGTCTCTTCTGTAATTATTGTGATTATATTAAAAAAAATACATCACATATACAATGGACAACAACTAGTAAGAATGGAACTACTTACGCTTCTTCGCGGGGTAACAACTTCATCTATATTGTGTGGGACAACCATCACCGCTTCATTTGACATGATTGTTTGGGATTTTTGAGTTTGAGAGAACATTCCCACTTCACCAAAATCATCTATCACAGTCGGCGCGGCGGGATCATTCAATGCATCTTCTAAAATTGTTGGGTTCTTTTGAAGTAGTGGTTTTCCAATGTCAATTGCAACAACCTACATAATATAAAATCAGCAGCAACATTTTAACTTAACTAATCACCTCTCCACTTATTTGAACATCATTCCCATCAGTTGCCTTCTTCATATTTGTGGCAAAGGCTTGATTTTCAACAGGTGTGGCAGGGGCCTGATTTTCAATAGGTGTGGCAGGGCCTGATTTTCAAAACCTATGGCAAGTGCCTGATTTTCAGCATTTGGGGCAGGGGTATAGGCCTGATTTTCAGCATTTGAGGCAGGGATAGGGGCCTGATTTTCCGCATTTGAGGCAGGGATAGGGGCCTGATTAACAGCAGGTGTGGCATTATTTTTTCGCTGTAAAACAGAAAATCAACACCATAATGTAGTAATTAATAACATCATACAACAATAAATAACATTCAAAAAACTTGAGATAACTTAAAATAGGTACATGTGCTTCTTCTTCAATCCTCATTGCCTCCTCATCCTCTGCTTTGCACTGGATACAACTTTTTATTTTGTGCCCCCTAACCCAACAATACTTACAAGTACACATGTGTTGAATCTTCTTCAAGGTAGTAGGCTTTTTCTTCGATAACCCCATCGGCTTACCCCTCCATATTCTCTTCTGTTTTGGTACTACTTCATCAGCCTCGGGTCTACGCTTACTACCCTTTGGCCGGCCATATCTCGATTTTGCAAGAGGTGGAGGGAGAGGTGGAGGGATTTGTGCCTTCTTCCATATCCCCCTTTCATTTGTTGGGTATACAAAATGGGCATAGACTGCCTTGTAGGTTTCAACCTCGTAACATTGATGCACCAGTTCCTCAACAGTAAGCCCTTGAGCTCCAATAGCTCTCAAAGCGTGCACACAAGGGATTCCATTCTAATCCCACTTGCGGCATCCACATGTTGAATACTCCAAGTTCACTTCGAACCTGTCAACACCATTTATCTGTTCAACCATGTAGTTTGTGTTGTCAGACTTGATAGCTCTAAAGTCTCTCAACTTCTCCATATTCTTCCCTAGTAGTTTAGTCACCTTAGGACACAACTTATCACCCCATTTCTCTGCTCGGTCCCGGTTAATTTGCATTCTCTTCATAGCGTATTCCATCAGCCATTCTAACATTAACAATATCCCACGTTCTCTTGCTTCAAGAATACAAGCATTGAAGCACTCGCAACCATTGTTCAACAGCATGTCGCACTTTGAATAGGTGCTAAAGGAAGACTTACTCCACTGATGAGCCGGCTTGTCATCAAACCATCTTCTTGCACCTTCATCGAGTTCCTCCATATTTCTCATTGCAACATCCCACTCCTTCATTGTTGATGCTTTTGTCGCGGCCCAAAGTGCTAATTTCAGCACATCACCTTTAAATCAAGTCGCTTTAAAGTTCCCGTGCAAGTGGCGGACACAAAATCTATGCTCGCATCCTGGGAAAACTGCTCCAACAACATTGATCAAGCCTTTTTGCTTATTCGACGTCACAGTGTACTTCCAGGGGTTCCCAATTTCCAAATATTTACCCAACAATTCTAAAAGGGATAAATGCATTAAACCCCCTGAACTATGCACGTTTTTGCGTTTTCGTCCTTAAACTAATTTAATAAGCGTTTTCCCTCCTAAACTATGCACGTCTGTGCGATTTGCCCCCTGGCCGGGTTTTCGGCCATTTCCGGCCATTTTTAGCCAGAATATTCCTCTCTACCCGACTCATATGTGTTGTACTAGATGTATAATGATAGTTGATGACAAAAAAAAGGCGAAAAAACACCTCGAACCGGGCATATTCTCGCCAAAATGTGATTTCATTTTGGCCGGAATATGCCCCGTTCGAGGTGTTTTTTCGCCTTCTTTTTGTCATCAACTACTAATATACATCTAGTACAACACATATGTGTCGGGTAAGGGGAAAAATTCCGGCCAAGAATGGCCGGAAATGGCCGAAAACCCGGCCAAGGGGCAAATCGCACAGACGTGCATAGTTTAGGGGGGAAAATTAAATTAGTTTAAGGACGAAAACGTAAAAACGTGCATAGTTCAGGGGGTTTAATGCATTTATCCCATTCTAAAAACCACAATCAACTATCCTTTGTCGCTTTATCAACCACCGCCCAAGCAATTAGGAATGTGTTGTTATTCGGATCAACCCCAACCGCCGTCAACAAAATACCACCGTATGGCCCCTTCAAATGACAACCATCTAGCATGTGAAACACATCCCATTGGCCCACGTTGTCGGTCTCTAAAACAAGTGTAGACCCCGGATTAGTCCTATCAACTTCATCAAGAAAATCCCAAAGTAAAGTGTATTGCTCGGCTGGACTCCCATGCAATAATTCCATGGCATACACTCTTACTTGGTAAACTTGTTGTTTCGACACATGAAGCGCGAGATCCTGAATCACATCTAGCGGCCACCCTTTCACATTTCGCCTCAACTCATTCTTGAACATATGAATGTACTTCTGAGCCAACCACTTGGACCGCATAACCTTAGCATTCTGATTCTCAATACAACTAATCACATGGCGCAACTGGATATCACGAATAATGTATGCTGGTGTATCAGGTAATCTAACTGCATGAATTCTCCATTGACAATCTACCCCTCCCTCACACTTTGCATGCAACCTCTTCAAATCATTCTTCTTCATTTTAATCGGTCGTTGTTCATTAATAGCATGTGAATGAATAGCTTCACGGAAGAACTTCTTGGTGACAATTCTCAATCCCAAAGAGAACTTGGGGTATAAGATATCAGCAGGATTAAAAGTCTTCAGTTTCATTCCTTGTTTCCCTCCTCATCTGAATCCCTATCAGTTAGGAAGTCATCATCACTACAAACAATGTCCTCATCACCGGAGTCATCAACATAAACACCCGCAACCTTCTTTTTAGAAATCGCAGTAGTCTTTATTTTACCTTTCGACCTTCTTCTTTTCCCCACAACCTTGTTTATACCCTTTTCCATTTCCCTCCTGCATCAACTATCAATTCATCACCTAAGTCCAGTGCAATCCCAACATCAGTATCGCTTAGTGCGTCATAATCAGAATCTTCAAAATACTCCAACTCAATTTCCTCATCCTCATCGTTGTTCACAATATCTCCAACCTCAACATATATGTGCGTGTATATTGGATCAGTGCTTCGATAAATATCAATGAATGATAGCTTGATGTCATCATCTTTGTTAACCTTTTTAAGGCCTTCATTCTTATGTTCCACATAGAACACCAATTTTCTATTATAAACCCCACACTTGGAGCACAACTCTGTTAACCCCTCAATTGACATAAGATCCTTGTCAACATAATCGAACACACGAATGATTCATCCAACATATTCGGGCAGTGGGGATTTAACAACATTGCCTCCGTGCCACACCATAATCGACGCCGCCAAATTATAAAAATCTACAAGGAACAATAGATAGGGGTTTACAAATTACACAAATACTACAACAATCACAGTAAAAATGCTCTTCAATTTTTCATATTGAACTTTTGGAGTTCTAAATAAAATTAGGGGTTTTTTGGATCTAACGCTCATTTCTGTTCTAACACTAAGTAACTAACATATATAATCATCTATACTCTAACCCATCAAAAATCTAACAAATTCCAGCCCCAAATGTTAGACCCGAAACCCTAATCGACGACATGACAAAAATAAAATGACAAATAAAGTGAAAACGTACCGTAATGAGGGAGAGGATTATCATTGTCTTGGATTTCCTCAAAATCGGTTCCATGGTTCCAAGGTGAATGAAAATCGAGTACAATTGAGCTTGAATTTGGAGAAGTTGGCTTCAAATTTGAGGTTAGATTCTCTTGATGTAGTACGTGAGGTGAACAATACAAGCTTCGATTGTGGGATTTTTGCGCAAAAATGGAGGTGAAATTGGGGCTAGGGTTTCGGTCGAGTGAGGGGAGAGAGAGAGAGAGAGAGAGAGCCGTTAGTTTGTGGGGGGTGGGTATGGGTGTTTAACTTTTAATATTTAGTTAATTAAGTTTTTTTTTGGAGAACAAAAGTTAATTAAGTTTTTTTTTTGGCGGGTCATGAAATCGCACCAGCGATTCTGCTTCTTCTTTCTCACGTGTGTGTGGCACATGTGAAGTGCTAAAAAAAAGAAAAAAAATGGTCTGACGTGCACGTGGGACGCACATGTCAAAATCCGGGGGAATAAAGGAATATTCACTCGCCGGAGGACCAATTTTGAAACTAGGTTACTTTAGAGGACTAAAAACGGCCCTTGCCACTTTAGAGGACTAATTTTGAAAAGTGAATTCTTTAAAGGACCAACTTTGCGAAATTCTCTTTCTTTTCTGATTTTCATTGTTCTGTCCGGGGTGCTGGGATTGTTTACTCTTTGTTTTATTCTACCATATGCACCAAAGAAGATCCAACTACTTGTAATTCTTCTTTTCCTGCATCCTAGATTGTTCTTTAATGCGAAAGTAGGAACTCAAGTCTTTTACAATAATGTCTTCTTTTTTATGTTTTAGGCTCTTCTTATAATGTTTCCATGAAGGTGGAAGTTTATCAATGATGCAAGACGCGATAATGAATTCATCCATGTGTATATTTAATTTTTTCTATGTGTCCTAAGATGAATTGCAATTCCTTAAATTGCTCACTTACAGATTTTCCATCAACCATTTTGTAATTCATGAATTGGGAAGATAAAAATTTATTACTTGTAGCATCTTCAGTCAAGTACCGGCTATTGATAGAACCCCAAAGTTCTTTTGCCGTCTCGACATTGTGGTACACATCGAACAAATTATCCGTTAAAGCATTCAAAATATGTCCGCCAAAGTTTTATTTTCACGCTCTTGAGGCTTTGGTGTTGTTAGAACATAATCCACAACAAGAGTGAGCAAAAGGAAACATACTTTCTTTTGCCATTGTCGAGTATCTCCTCCATCAAACCTCCCCAATTTGACGAAGTCGATAGTGAGTTGCAATAAGTTTTGAGATGCCATAGTATTGTCTTGAGTTTGTTAGATAATTCGCTTCTTTTTTTCTGACAAATGAACAACAACAATAAACATAAACAGACCGCAACAACGATCTGGAAATCTGCAGCGACAAACTCGCTCCAAGTCGCGCAAAATATACACTCTTCTCAAGAAAGTATTTGTCCCCACTATTTATGCAATCGAGTTAACTACGAATTTTCCCCAAGATACAATGAATCCCAATCTAATGATTATAGATTATTGGCAAATTGCACTTCCAAAAGTAATCACAAATACTCAAAATGATATATCAATAAGGTTATGTATTTGTCACAAAGTTGAATTGTACTCTGTTGTCAGAATGAAAGTATTCCATTTTTGTAAAGAGAAGGAAAGTATTTGTTTCAGAAATACAAAATGGGATTTTCTTCTTTTGTGGCAATTAACAAAGTATATGGAATTTGTAATGCAAAAGTTTCCTTTTTCTATTCTTGTGCCCTCATCCTTTTTATAAAGAGTTATGTAACTTTTCAAAGAGTCACAACCCAATGAATGGACATGACATGTCCGTTACTTTTAAATTTGGAGCAAAAAGTTTAACTAATTATAAGACACGATTTAGAAAAAAATTTCAAATCTGAAACCTCTTAAACAATTTTGAAAATCATTAACACTTACTACTGCCATCTACCTTTTTTGATGACAAATAAGACTTCGCCTTGGAACCCTGCACCTTATGCGTCATATATCTCTCACACCAATGGCTGATAGACTCATTCGCAATGTTCATGGCAATTATAGAGCTCTAATCATCATGGTTTGACTCTTACCTCCATTCTATTGGCCGAAATGCCCAATAATCTGCCGTGGAGCAGATATGTGAAGATTGTGTTAGGTGAAAAATGCAAATTAGGTTTCATGAAAGGTACAATACCTAAACCACACTTACTGATCCTACTTATGAAGATTGGGAACGTGAAGATTGTATGGTCACATCGTCGATACTCCGATCTGTTGGCAATGATTTGTCGGCTTTTCTGTACTCAGATTTAACTGTTGATCTTTGATGCCAATTGAAAACTCATTTTAGCTTTAATAATGGCTTTTTGATCCATCAGCTACAATGTTTTGTTGCCTTTATCTCGCAATTTTTTAGTTTTGTCTCTCATACTACACTCGTTTGAAGCAATTGTGGAGTGAGCTTGATTGCCTTGTATCTGTTGTATCCTTGTACATGATTGAAAACTTATTTCTTAGTTGTTGTTTTGAACAAGGTTGTTTCCCCTTTGAATGCTTAATTTGCATTGCTTCTTAGATGATTTACTGTGCTTAATAGCGTTGAATTCGCGTGTAGCGAATTAAGTGGATTGTTCATCCTTTATAGTGTTTTGAGACCTCTGGTTTGAACTAGACAGCACTAGGTCTAGTGTCCGTCTCATATCAAGTTCCAAAACTTTTGGTTTGAACTAGACTGTAGTAGATGAAGTGTTCGTCTCATATCAAGTGCTAAGAATTTTAGTTCTCCTCCTCTAAACCCATGCAATGGTGTCTCTATAGGTGCATTTTATCTTCTCTAAGGGCCATCTAGGCCAACGTGCTCGAGAAGATGATGTTGGCCGAACTCCCATTGTCAACTAACACCTTCATTACACCATAGTTTGTTATATCAACTAGCACTACAAGATGGTAGTCTAGCTTACCGACCTGAATTACTTATGGTGTGAGATTCATGAGGTCAAACTTGTTGAACGTTATCTCCTCATGAGGCATTTCTTCAATCTGTAGAAGCTTCGTGAATGTGACAAACCTATCGGCGTCAATATCTCTTATCACTTTTTTTCGTCCTTTGACCGAATCTACCCCCGCTAGTCCTCCAGATATTATATGAATGATTCCTTTCCTAGGTTGATTATCTATGAGCTTCGGGTGGTCATAAGTTTGCAGACCCTCTATAGCCTTTTTTTATCCTTGTGGGGTGATCGGGATCTGTCTCTAATCATCCTATATGCCTCTTCTTTAAGACCTCTCACATACTCTGCCAAATTCCCTTCCTTGATAAGTCGTTTGATCTCTTCCTTAATATCCTTACACTCCTCTATCAGATGTCAGTATTGTTTTTGGTACTTACAATACTTCTTGGATAATCGAGTCGCTGGAGAATCATTCATCCTTTTTGGTTCATTGAGCCAACCGTTCATTTTGCCCACTCCAAAAATTATCATTTTATCAGCATTCAGGGAGGTATACCTTCTTGGGGAAGAATTCATGTGCCTTTCATTTCTTTTTATGTTCCAGCTGAGATCCACCTTGCCTCTACTTCGAAGAGGTTCCTCAGTTTCCTTCGCTACCATAATTTATATGAAATGCACTTCATGATGTGCCAACTCGTTTATCTTTCCAATCGTCTTAGGCTTCACATCCACTATTGCTGCTGAGAATTTTTGATTGCGCGTGGCATGAGAGATTATGTTGGACACCTCTTTGCCTTTCGATTCATCTACCTTTAGTAACTCAGCGTTGAACCCTTTAATGAAATCACGCAGATACTTCTTTTCCCGTTGCTTAATGGGATACAAGTACGTGTGGTCCATGATCGTCATTTTCTAACTCGAGAATTGGCTTTTGATCCCTTTTCTCATCTCTTTGTAGCTTGAGATGGTAGACGAGAAGATTCTAAAGAACGAATTTAAGGCTACACATGTCAATGCAGTCGCAAAAATGCACACTTGCACATTATCATCGAATCCATAAAAGGATGTAATTCCATCTATGTAGAATAGATGCTCAACAAGATCCTACTTTCCATCATATGTTTTCAACTGCGGGAACTTCTCTCCTCGGTCCAATAGCTCACAGAACGGTGTTCTACTTTGTGGCTTTACCTTTAACGCCTTTCGTCACTGCATTCTCTCCCTATGTTCAACCTATCGAGTCTCCTTGCGATCTCAGCCTACTTTGCTCTCGATCCTTCCCTTATGTCCATTCGACTTCCTTCTGTCCTCATACGTACAAGATTTCTTCGAGACTCAAATTCGACTTAATGTGACTAGGATCGAATGGGATCGAGAGAATGCCTTTCCCTATCTGCATGGCAGGGAATTTTGGCCACTGACTTATGAACCACATGTGGCTCCCTCTTCTTGTTCACTGGTGATGCTGCTACATTTCGATTTAGATGAAGGACGGAAGCCATAACTGTTTGCACCATTGCCCTAACTAGGCTCATCATATATGGAGGTAGGCTCGAAGCCTGCACGGGCGCTACTGTCGGATCAGGTTCGGGACAATCTTCGACCACTGGCTCAGTTTGTTGTGGCAATTTTGTAGGCAGGACTTGGACTGGGGGTAGAGTCTTTCTAAGTACCCTGTGTACCGGTGCTGCCCCTACCAACCGGTGTGTCTCCGCATTAGAGCTTTCAGCTGCTTGGCTCTAAGACCGTGTCACTCTAAACATCCTTCCCTGCGCGACCGTGCCTTGTATGTTCCTATAGATGACGCTAACAGTTTGGTATAATTTTGTTTGGGGTACATGGAAGATAAAAAAGTACAACTTGGGCCTGAGTTACACCAATCTATACTAATCTATTACAAGAATTGACTACCTTAGTCTGGAATACCAAATAAACACGTAAGAATAGCCTAAAGCTGACTAGGACCTCACGAGTCTCGAATCTGGAAGCCTCGAACTGGTTGACTGTCGAATCAAGGAACACTCAAATTGGATAACCCTCAAAAGGATACACCACCTGATTAACTGGGTCTTAAACCGAAGCTATCTAATTGGGATCAGTATCAAAAGTGCCCAACTTCGATACTGATCTCGAAAATTCACAAGTATTGAATGCCTTGATCGATCGAATTCTCAAGTATCGAACCGGACCTTCGATCTAAGAGTAGTATGTGATATAATAATTAATGACGTATGTGATTCTCGGGATCTGGGGTATTTATATAGACCTCGAATCGCGGTTCCCGAATCCCGTATACTGAATTTCTCAAGATATCATCAAGTTACCCATTCAATGCTTATATATCGAATTGGCCGTTCGATATGCACGTTCAAGAGTATCAAACTGTCTTTTCTGCAACAATCATGAAGAGTCTATTGATCACATTTTCCTTCACTGCCCTTTCACCATTCAAGCATGGCTTCTCTCTAGCTGGCAGTTAAACTTACTTGCCTTTCAATATTGGAATATAAAAGATTGGCTCAAGCTCATATTCACAAACTCAGGGAGTCTCTTTAATTCTGCTATTATTTGTGAAGAATTTCTTATTTATTTTGCTGTTACTTGTGATCTTATTTGGGCTAATAGAAATAAAATTCTCCACAATCTCACATCTCTTAATCCCCAGGAACTTGCTGTTTTGGCGGATCGAAAAGGAAGAGAGCATTGGAAAATTCAAAAAAATATAAAGATCAAAGCTACAACAAATGCTTCCAACCAATGGACCAAGCCACCTCCTGAATGGATCAAAACAAATGCTGATGCAACTTTCAAAGATGGTAAAGCTACATCAGCTTTCATCGTCCGGAATCACGAAGGAAACATTATTTTTGCATCAGCCAAGTTCCACCTTTGTTTAGATTCTATCTCTGCCGAAGCCCTCGCACTCCTTAGGGCCTGTCAATGCCTCGACTCAGCAAATATTGAAAAGGCTATTTTTGAATCTGATTGCTTAGATCTCATCCGCTGCATTAAAGATACCCGAGAGACCCCCCCCTGGAGTATCAATCCTTTGGTGATTGCTATAGGAAATCTTTGGAAGAGTCGTACTCTTTGAAAATTTTATTTTGTTAATCGTAATTGTAACCAAGCTGCCCATAATATAGCTTATTGGGCCTCTTCAAATGCTTGGTCCTCAAATTTCTCGATTAATAACCTCCCATCATCTTGCTTATGTGATGGAGGTACTTTTGTAAACAGTTACAGTAACTCTTTTTGGTAGATATATATTCTTTCCTTTCAAAAAAAAAAAAAAACTGGCCGTTCAATACTCTTCTCACATGCTTCATGTTGGCATGGGCCGACTCAAATCATTATGATTGGGGCAACCTAATTAGCCCCACCAGTATCCATGAAACCAGCATTCTTAATTTTAGGAGAAGAACCTGTCCAAATAAATGGTTGAAAGTTCTTAGCGGTGAGGCATTAACACATAAGCACCGATTTTTCACATTGTTATACTTATTAAGTTACATCTAATCTTAAATATTAAAAATAATAAGACAAATTAAAGCGCTTGAGCACGGGTCTAGGAATTTAGTATAGCTAGGCAACTTTTCTATTATTCTTCATGTGACCTAGTTATCTCATAGTTTATTATAGTAGATGATATTAGAATGAACCAAGGGATAAACCTACTAATAAGAGATAAACCTACTAATAAAAATCACCAAAGAAATATCATCATAACAAGGGATAAACCTACTAATAAATCGGGTCGTTATTGTATGGGTATTTCGCAAAGTGCACAAAAACTTAACTAAAACAAAATAGAAGAGATATTAACCAATTAAAAATGTGCAAACTCTCACTTTATCGCTGATCAACAGTTCAACTTGGAGAATTTCAGAATTTTTTTTTGTTAAGTTCAACTTCACAAAGAGTTATGTATATTTTAATAGGTTAAGTATTTTTCTCTTTCTCTTTTTGAAGTTTAGAAACACTTTGCGAAAGGCACGGAAGCAATAAACACAGCCATAAGTTACGACTTTATTCATCACACTAGAAACGTTGATACTACTCGTGATTAATAGTTATATTAAGCATAATATGATTAGTTTATAAGGTAAATGTTATAACTTAAATATGGATATATATATATATATAATTTATATATTGTTACCCTTCTTTTTAAGTAAAATATAATATTCTTTGATGAGAATGTTTAAATAATAATAAAATTAAAATTAATTACATTATATCTCAACATTTAATAGGGTGTTGAGGGTAAACAAGAAATCCAAGAGATTAGTGTCCACACACCTTTATTTATTTAATTATATATACATATTGTATAATATGAAGAAAAAAAACTACCATCCAAACAAATAAAAATAAGAAAATAAGAGATCCGAGTAACCTAAATAATGTAATCGCTTAGCAGTGGCCCACATCGAACCACATGGCTCTATAAAACAAAGAGGTAGGTGCACCACGTGCATATTATAAGTACTTGGCCTGCATATTTTCTAATTTGAGTCCTACTTGTTTGAACACGTGATCACTTATTTTCACTCCTTTTGTATGGAAAACAAATCATCTCTCCTGCCATAACTTGGCAATTTGTCAAAAATGGTACCTTAACTAGGCAGTGATCGCATTTGGTATCTCAAGTTTTGTTTTTTTATCAATTTTAGTACCCTCGCGGCGTAGCTTCCAAATCGCCGCCCCGGATTGTTACGTGGCACCTCGTTGACCTACTATTTAGGGATTTTCACTTTTTGACGCCACCTGGACTCGCTGACATGATTTTATATATATATATATATATATATATATATATATATATATATATATATATAAACAAAATAAAATAAGACTCATTGATGTTGACATGTATAATATAATTAAAGTTAAATAAATTAAATAATTCTTAGAAATTTATATGTTTAATCTAACACAATAAATTAATTAATTCTAACAACTTGATTAATTTTAAATACTTATATGTTTATAAATTAACTAATTCTAAAAAAAATTATATTAGCACCTCTAAAAATTAATTAATTCATTCTTAGAAAAGTATATGTAATATTTCTATTAAAACCAATTAATTATTATGTATTGTTTTTATATTCCTAATAAACAATGTTTTTATAATCTAAATTAAATGATTCCATCAGAAATTAAATATTTTAAAATCATTTTTCTGTTTATTTAGTTAAGATCAAATCATTTCTTTAAATTAATTATGATGAACGATGCAGATTTTTCTGTTTTTTAAAAAAAATTATTATATAATCTAAATTAAATGATTCCATCAGAAATTAAATATTTTAAAATCATTTTTCTGTTTATTTAGTTAAGATCAAATCATTTCTTTAAATTAATTATGATGAACGATCATCTAAATTAAATATTTTATATTCAAAATTAGTTTAAAGATATAAATATTAGTATATAAGTTTTTATTTAATTTTAATTTTTTTTAATTCCATGTCGACGACCACGTGGAAGTCCCAGGTCAAAATCTCCAAATTTTTGGTCAACAACGTGCCACATAGGATCCAAGGAGCGACGATTTGGTAGCACCGTCGTGAGGGTACCAGTTTTGATGAAAAATCCAAACTTAAGGTACCAAATGCGATCATTGCCAAGTTAGGGTACCATTCTTGACAAGCTGTCAAGTTAGGGTATCAAAGATGATTTTTTCTCCCTTTTGTTTGTACTTTTTGAGTTTATGGGAATCGAGAGACACAACAATTACGACTTGTTAACGATGAAAGTACAATTTTGGACGAATAATTAAATTTGTCCCTTAATTTTTTTAAAAAAATTAATATGTTCTTTTTTTTTTTGCCTTGTTTTTATGCTTCATATCTTTTAAAAAGCCTACTAAAAATGCTCTCGGCTCTTATTCGGGCCAAAATTGCCTACATGGCGGTACGGAATTACACTTTGTATCCCAAGATAAATTTCATTTTGCACCCCAAAATGTTTTAGGGTGCAAAGTGCAATTTTATACTGTCACGTAGGCAATTTTGGCCCGAATAAGGGCTCAGGTATTTTTGATTTTTTTTTAAAATATACGGGACATTTTGGCAAGGCCCGAAAGAGCATTTTAACTTTTTAAAAAAAATTAGCGGGCATTTTTAATATTTCGTCCAATAATTTAACTACCAAAGAAACATTTGGTAATTTAGCTTCATGGCTCTTAGTAACTAATTCGTGTACCAATTGGGTGCATTTGATGCAACTTGTTAGTCACTAACAATAATATAGTTCCCTTATATTCTTTACTTCTTAAAACAAATACTAATGATCAATTCTTCGTCTCAAGCAATATGGTAGTTTTCCAGTAATCGGCATGAATGTGGTAACTAATTGCCAATTCAGACCTTAATATTTACAATCTCGTGTAGTTTCTGTTATACCAAATTTCACGTTAATGGTATGATTGACTTTTAAGTCATTAATTGACATTTACATATGTGGGATTGATTCGATCATCATCTTACTCTTTAGCATTTCAAGATTTTATGGAAAATCTTAAATTGGCCACGAGAAGGAATAACGAGTGCTTAATTGTATGTATAGTAAAATAAGTGATGCGGGGTAGTAATCAAATAACACGACGGAAGAATTGCATATATACTTCACATCGAAATATTCAGATCTTTTTAATTGTATTCGATATTTATTTTTTTGTGATAATTTTTGTCCTTAACGGCACCTTAAGAACAAGAAGCACATGTAAATTAAGTCGGGGCGGACCAAGCATAGTCGCACCAAGGCTTAAGTCAAACAGGAAATCATATCAATCGAGCAATAATAACACTTTGAAAGTGTTTTCGCCATTGTTGAATGAGAATAAAGCTTGAAAACAGAACAAAAAAGCAGAACCATAAGAAGAAGAAAGCGAAATTGTTATTGATGAATCTTGGAGAGAAATCTTCTCCAATCTTGATATGTGTTTATGTAAATTGTAAACTGAATGAATGAATGGTGTGCTATACAAGCCTTATATAGGCTGAGAAATCGACTGAAATAACTAATCTAACTAAAGCTAACATCCTAACTAACACCAATTGTCGACTTACTATGAATAGAAATAAACCTAATAGCTAACTAATAGAATCTTAAACAGTTTCTATTTTTGGAAACTTATCAAATAACTTTAAATTGTGATTTGTATTCTATAATTTAAGATCCCTCTTAATATGTGCATGAATATTGTGAATATCCATCTTGGCAATCATGGTGTTGAATGGTTGTAATGATAGGGGCTTGGTTAGCAAGTCTACAACTTGATGTTGATTTCCAATGTGCATAATCTTCAAAGAGTTGGTGTGTACTTTCTCTCTAATAAAATAACAATTTATTTGTATGTGCTTTGTCTTCTCATGATGTACATGGTTATTTGCTATACAATAGGCACTTCTGATGTCTGTAAATAGCAAATGTGTATTTTGTTGTTTGAAGCCAAGATCTTTAAGTAGTTGATATAGCCATATTAGTTCACATGTTGTAGTAACTAGGACATGTATTCAACTTCAGTAGATGACCTATTGACAGTTTGTTGTTTCTTGCATTTCCAGGATATTAGAGATTTGTCTAAGTATATGGCATAACCAATGATGCACTTTCTTGTTTCTGGACACCCTGCCCAATCACTATCAGAGAAGGCTTTGAGATGAACTTGTGAAGTTGAACTGTAGTGAATGCCTCTGGCAGGAGTTGCTTTGAGGAATCTTAGTACTTTGTGTGTTGCAGCTAGGTCAGATGATGTAGGTTTGCTCATGTGTTGACTTAAGCACTGAATGTTGTAGCAGAGGTCTGGTCTTGTGATTGTTAGGTATAGTAATCTCCCTATTAACCTCATGTATTCTGAGGGATCTTACAGTGGTGGAGAATCATCATCTGTCAGTTTTGCTTTGTTGCTCATGGGTGTGCTGCTTGGCTTGCAACCAAGGTAACCTGCATATGTGAGAATATCAAGTGCATATTTTCTTTGGCATAGGAAAATACCTGATTTACTTTTGCAACTTCTATGCCAATGATGTATTTCAAATTTTCAAGATCTTTTATTGTAAAATCAGAGTCCAATTGATGTTTGATGTAGTTAATTTCTGTTATGTCATTACCAGTGAGGATTATATCATAAACATACACATAGAGAGCTGTGAAACTAGAACCATTGGACTTTGTAAATAATGAACAATCAGACACGGTTTGAGAGTAACCATGTGTAAGAAGACATTGAGTAAGCTTTATGAACCATTGTCTTGAAGCCTGCTTTAGTCCATATAGACTTTTCTTTAGTAAACACACCATGTTATCACTCTTAGAATAATATCTACAGGTGGGGTCATATATATCAATTCATCCAAATCACCATGCAAGAATGCAATGTTTACATCAAGCTGTTGTAAGTGCCAATTCTGTGAAGCGGCTAAAGCAAGTATAAATCTAAATGTAGTTAACTTAGCAACATGAGAAAATGTGTCAAAGTAGTCTAATTCTTCTTCTTGGGTGTAGCCATTTGCTACTAATCTTGCCTTATATCATTCTATAGTGCCCTCGGCTTTAAACGTTACTTTAAACACCCATTTACATCCAATACAATGCTGACCAGTGGGTAATGATGTTAATTCCCATGTCTTTGTTTTCTCTAAGGCATCTAATTCACTCTTCATGGCATTTCTCCACTCAGGAAGTTTATTTGCTTGAGTAAATGTTTTTGGTTCAGTAATTTGAGATATAGAAGCAGTAAAATCCCCATGAGAAGTACCAAGTGACTCAGTAGATAAGTAACTGGAGATAGGATACTGTTTACCAGAGGCAGTTGAATTTGCCTTGTGCAATGTCTTGGGGAGTGAAACATCATAGACTGAGAGATATGCAGGTGGTCCAGCTAATCTATGCGGCCTTGTGTTGTGAACCTCAGAGTTGGAGTTTGATAATCCTGAAGGGATACCTGTGTTCTGATTTTCAGTAGAAGTTAGTTCTTGACTCACTTCAGTTGGTGGTGCATTCTGAGCTATTGAGTTGGTTGTAGAAGTTGGATGTGGCTGTGTGTCTGCATCTGAAGTGTATGACTTGTCCACTTCAGTTTTGATATGTAGATGAGGTGTGTCAAGAAGTGTTTGAGACAAGTCATCAGATGATGATGGAGTATGTTGTTATGCTGGTATTTGTTGAATGAAGCTTATACTTGGAGAAATGAAAGAGTCAGTGCATAGGTTTGTGCTCAAACTTTCTGAGTTATAATGTTGATTGGATGACTTCTGTTGAAATGGAAATGTATTTTCATAAAAAAAAAGCATTTCTGGAGATGAATTGTTTCCTTGTTTGCAGGTTAAGAAGGAGGTATCCTTTTGTTCCTTGAGGATATCCCAAAACACAGCTTTTGTTGCTCTTGGATCAAATGTGTTCATGTTAACAGAGATAGTAGAAGCAAATGCTAGACAACCAAATGAGCGCAAAAAATTATAATATGGTGGTTTATTGTAAAGCATCTGATAAGGAGTATTATTTTTCAATACTTTTGATGGTAGTCTGTTTATGATGAATGCAACTCATAGTATGCAATTACTCCAGAATTCAATAGGCACATTAGATAGAAATTTTAGAGATCTTGTAACTTGTAACAAGTGTTGATGCTTTCTTTCAACTAATACATTATGTTGAGGAGTTTCAACACAAGACTCTTGATGAACAATGCCATATTTTTCATAGAATCCTCTAAGTATGAATTCTATTCCATTGTGAGTCCTTATTACTTTGGTTTTAGTTGAGAATTGAGTTAATACTAAGTTGTTGAACTGAAATAAATGCTTTTGCACTTCTAATTTGTGTTGAAGAAGGCAAATCCAAGTGCATCTAGTATAATAATCTACTATAGTCAAGAAGAATCTGAAATTGTCATGAGATTTAACAGCAAAAGAGTCCCAAACATTACAGTGGATTAATTCAAAAGCATGGGTAGTACAACTGGTACTTAAAGGAAAATGAAGCCTCTTTTGTTTTGAAATATGACATATATCACATTCATGGGATTTATTACAATTAGAGAGAGGTAATTGATAAATAGCAGATAGTTTTTCATTGTTAGTATGACCTAATCTATGATGCCAAAGTTTCAAAGTGTCAGTAGCAGCATTATAAGCAGCAGAATATGCAGTGTTCTTTCTAATTATCTGAGACTCTGAATGTAGAATGTATAGACTATACTCAAGCTTAGCAAAACCAAACATCTTCTTAGTGATTTGGTCCTGCAAAATACAAGATGAAGTGAGGAAATGCAGTGTAATGTTGGTCTGACCAGTGAGTTTAGATATAGATAGAAAATTGTATGTGAAAGCAGGAACCAATAGTACATTATGCAACCCAACACCAGGAAGAAATTGAACAGAACCTTTGTAAGTAGCTTTTGTGGTACTGTTGTTAGGGATGTGGATATCTATGTCTACTTTCTAAGGTTTATCAATAAACCACTGTTGTTGACAAATCATATCATCTGTGGCACCAGTTTCTAATATCCAACACTTAGATACAGTATTTATAGAGTATGCATTAGTAGAGAGAGCAACATTTCTACCAGAAACTGCAGTTGCAGCATAGTGCTTTGAAGTGGAGTCTGGGCCTGCAGAGCTAGTCTGAGGCTGAGATTGAGCTTGTTTGAAAGATAGGAATTGCTCAATGATTTCTTTAGTGAAATCCTAGTAGGCTTATGAGGCATTGACTCATCATTGACAACAGTTTGCTCAAAGCTATTCACTGCATTTGCAGAATGATTCAGGATGGCGGATCTTTTTCCTTTTGGTCCTTCCCACCAAGGGGGTAACCATAAATATGGAAGCATTTGTCTACTGTGTGATCAGTGTATCCAGAGTGTGTGTACATTTTAGGTTCTTCTTATATTTCTTTAAGTTATTGTACACATGAGTTTGCTGATAAGCTTGAGAGGTAGGAATAGGGAAACTGTTTCTGTTGTGCTGATCTTGAGTAGATCTTTGTCTAGTGAACATAGCTAGTGAATCAGTAGGGACAGAACTAAAGGAGAGTTCCCTCTGATTCTCTTCTTGTGGTAACATTGAGTACACTAGTTAATAAGAGGGTAATGGATTAATCAATAGAATCTGACTCCTCACAACACTGTAAGACTCATTCATACCAACTAAGAACTTTACAACATAACCATATTATTGTAAATCAATCATGGTTCTATTGACTCCACAAGTACACAATCCACAAGAACATGCGACAACAGACCTCTGATTCACAAGTTTATCCCATAAAGATGTAAAAGCATTATAGTAATTTGTGATAGAAAGACGTCCCTCTGAGATAGTGGAGAGAGATTTTTGCAACTGGTAGACTCTTGAACCATCAGCTCTTGCAAACCTCATCTTCAACTCCTTCCATAGCTCCAGGGCAGATTCAAAGTAAAGAAAGCATTTTTGAAGATCATTAGATACATAATTCGTGATCCAGGATAGTACTAAGGTGTTGGCTCTAATCCAACAAATTTCATTCACAACATCAGTGGAATCTAGCTTGGAGAGAGTTCCATCAATGAACCTAATCTTGTTCCTGATGTTTAATGCCATAGTGATCCCTTTGCTTCATGACATATAGTTGACGCCATTGAGTTTTTCTCTAACAATGAAGGATCCAGTGAAATTGTGGGTTCCCAAATAGTAGACAGAACTGGAGTCTTCACTTGGGTTCTTGGTGGTAATAGTGGTTGATGAAGAGGCAGTAGTAGTTAATTCATATGATTTCCAGAATGTGCAGCAGTGAAATCAGATGAACAGAAAGAGAGGGAATGAGAGAATAGATTGCAGCGAAAGAGAGATCAAATAATTGGCCGAATGATACCATAATAACACTGTGAGAGTGTTTTTGCCATTGTTAAATGACAATCAAGCCTGAAAACAGAACAAGAAAGCAGAACTTGAAGAAGAAGAAAACAGAATTGTTATTGATTAATCTTGGAGAGAAGCCTTATCCAATCTTGAAATGTGTTTATGTAAATTGTAAACTAAATGAATGAATGAATGGTGTGGTGATACAAGCCTTATATAGGCTGAGAAACCGACTGAAATAACTAATCTAAAGATACAGAATTCATTATCCATGATAGTACTAAGGTGTTGTTTGCATCATGCTTTGCCAACAGATGTCTATCCTTTGTGGTTTTTGGTTTGATTTTGACCACGTTGGGCCGATGTCCATTTTCGATATTTCATATTTTCATTTGACCGCTTCGGGTTAATCTTTTATTTTTCATCTAGCAGCTGCGGGCCAATATTTCATTTGAATTTATCTGACCATTTCGAGCCAATATTTCAATTTTGAGATTTTAGGTTTGCATCTTATATTGTCGGGTCGATGCTCTTGGTGCTGCTTTGGACATGTTTGCTTTGTACTACTTCAGGTAGGTTTGCATCGTGCCACTTCGTGTGGACGCTGGCTGCCGCTTTGGACACATTTGTCGTACCGTTTCGGGTAGACGTTGGCTGCCGCTTTGGACACATTTGTCATACCGTTTCGAGTAAACGTTGGCTGCCGCTTTGGACACATTTGTCGTACCGCTTCGGGTAGACGTTGGCTGCCGCTTTGGACACATTTGTCCTACCGCTTTGGGTAGACGTTGGCTGCCGCTTTGGACACATTTGTCGTACCGCTTTGGGTAGACGTTGGCTACCGCTTTGGGCACATTCGTCGTACCGTTTTGGGTAGACGTTGGCTGCCTATTTGGATGCATTTTTCGTACCGCTTTGGGTAGACGTTGGCTGTCACTTTGGACACATTTGTCGTACCGCTTTGAGTAGACGTTGGCTGTCGCTTTAGACATATTTGTCGTACCGCTTCGGGTAGACGTTGGCTGTCGCTTTGAGCACATTTGTCGTACCGCTTTGGGTAGGATTATCCGATACCTCATATGGATAAGATTCTTCGATACCTCATACAGATAATATTCTTTGATACCACCTACGGGTAATATTCTTTGATACCACATACGGGTAAGCTTGTTCGATACCTCATACGGGTAAGATTCTTCGATACCTTATATGGGTAATATTCTTCGATACCTCATACGCGTAAGATTCTTCAATTCCTCATATGGGTAAGACACTTCGATACCTCATACGGGTAATATTCTTCGATACCTCATACGGGTAAGATTCTTCGATACCTCATAGGGTAAGATTCTTCGATACCTCATACGGGTAAGATTCTTTGATACCTCATATGGGTAAGACTCTTTGATACCTCATACGAGTAAGATTCTTCGATACTTCATACGGGTAATATTCTTTGATACCACCTGCGAGTAATATTCTTAGATACCACCTACGGGTAAGATTCTTCGATACCTCATATGGGTAAGATTCTTCGATACCTCATACGGGTAAGACTCTTCGATACCTCATATGGGTGAGATAGATTATGTACTGTTCGGAGTGCAGTTATTTATCCTTGCAGAGGAAGTCGTTGCCTGTAAATAAGATACGACATATATTTTCTTGGAAATCTGTTTGTGTTTTAGACATGAACGTAAATGATTAACGTATAGGATTGGGATTGAAAACTCCCTAATCTCCCTTCTGATGATGTAGGTTTCATTGTATCATGGATTTGATTATTGCTCTTAGTACCACTCCTTGTTTGCTTGGGATTGAATTCCATATTGTCAACTCCATAGTTGTTTCCTCACCTTAATATAGCTACCGGGACTCTTCGCGGCTCTTTCCACGTAGGGTCATTCCCTTTCTTTACCGTTTTACCTAAATAGAATCTTAAGTGTAAGCAAAATGGTGTTCTCACAGACGGCGCCAATATTTTGGTCTTATTTCGTCCAGGTTACAATACACCGAGAAATCAATACAATGAGACCTAACTTAAACAAAATAATGCTATCCTATTACAATGAAGGGATTAGGTTGGTCTGAAACACCTATTACTCATAAAGAAATATAAGATGACCAGAAAATTTTATAAATGGCCAAGTTGAGGGAACAGTCGAACGGGACAGATTCGATGCTATTTGATTGTAGAATTGAGAGCATTAGATACTTATGATTTCGGATTGAACTTGGAAACTTGCCAAGCTACCTACGTATCCCATTGAGGGAATCAAATCGAACGTAGTTCATTTATCTCTAAGGGTCTACGATAAGTCGAATCTGTGTTGTTTGATCCATGATAAGTCGAATCTGATGACAATCGAAATGAGTAGATTCGATATAGGGTATCTCGAATTGCCTATATTGAATCTGGTGCGTATCGAATTGAGGGAATTCGATCTAGGCTGTATCGAATCAGGTATGTTTGATACAATGAATGCTGAGTGATCCAGTGTCGAATTGAGGACCTTCGATCTAACAGTGTATGTAATTAGGGCCTTCAATAGTAAGCTGAGTATCGAATGCAGAGGCTTCGATCGAATGATGTATCAAACGCTTCGGGTTCGATGTTGAATAAGTTTGAGATAGTCTTGAATGCATGCTGAGAATGTTAGAGGACGGGGTATTTATAACCCCCGTCCTGCGAGCCTCAGCGGTAGTTGGGGAAAGTGTATCGAACTGTGATGATTCGATCGACTCCTTAGATCGAATCGAGTCCGTTCGATGCTCGCTTAGTATCGAATTTCGCATGTTGATGTACTATTTCAGTAGGACTTTCTCCTTGGCCGGCCCAATATTAGTATTGGGCCATTCCTAAAATACCCACATCAATTCTGATTCTCACAAATCCTTGCATATCGAGAATAGCAATTTTAGTTAATAATAAACCTACAATTCGCATAGTTCTTGTTTTACTAATTCGTAAGTAGTATCATTGTACTAGTTCTACCACTAAATATTTGATAATATGCACTCTTGTCTTCATACATAAAGGTCTCTTGAAATTTCATATGCCATACCTGTAATCATATTATGAACTCAACATTCATATCATACTAAGTTAACTAAGAGATTTGTGTTTTCCAGCATCCATTCAATCTCTTGATCAAATACCAACCTAGGCCTTCATCCTTCCAAAATAAGATGCTGTATGTTTTGGGATCTGACAGCATCACAAGCATGAGTTTACAAAAGACGATAAATCGAGATTAAGGTCTTGATTACCATCAACTGAATGAACTAAGAAAAATCACTTCTTACCGCCATACACTACAAGATTGGGGGGGCATCTGCAACCGCCGCTCCTAACCGCCCCGGAGGTCGCCATTAACAGCGACCGCTGCGCAACCGTCTGGCGGTTGCAGATAATCCTCGCAACCGTCGCGCGGTCGCCAATGCTCCTCGCAATCGGTCGGCGGTCGCCAATGCTCCTCGCAACTTCAGGGCGGTTGCTGTTATTGGTTATCTGCAACCGTTGGACGGTTGCAGATAATATTTATACTTGAATTTTTATTATTTTGGATGATTTATGTTGTCTATAATGATATATGTTGTCTATAAACACAAACACATCAAGATAGTTGCCAAAAATTATTAATTTTAAACTTGAAAATTATTCGCAACCGTTGGGCGTTTGCGAATATACCACTGTTGCAACTGCTCAGCGGTCACCAGTACTTCTCGCAACTGCTGGGCGGTCGCTAGGTCATATGGAAACCGCTTGGCGGTTGCAGATAACATTCATACTTGATTTTTTGTTATTACGGATGATTCGTTGTGGCGCGTTGTTTGATCAAATGATACTTACGCCAATGATAGTTAAAACAAGCCAAATTATAAGGTTTCATTGCAAAATCAAGCTTAGGGACAACATTAAGGACTAAGTATGATGATTAGTCGTTGAACATAATATATAGGTGCATCGTTGATAACTTGCCTAATCACATAATCTACTATTTTACTAACTTAATTACAAGCCTTGTAAACGTTTACTACTATTCACATGTAATAATGATATTTGAGTTCAATAAACACAAACACATCAAGATACTTATCAAAAATCAATAATTTTGATTATGGACATTATCTGCAACCGTCTGGCGGTTCCAGATAACCCTCGCAACCGTCTGGCGGTTGCAGACAACCCTCGCAACCGTCGGGCGGTCGCCAATAGGGGTGTACACGGGCGGATTATAGCGGATGGCAACAAAAAAAGACATTATACCCAATCTTGGCGGTTTATCAATTCTTTCACCAGTGCGGGTGGTAACAATTTTGAAACCATGCGGGTTGCAGATTGTGCGGGTCGAGCGGGTAGCGGGCGGGTTGCATTAGAAAATAAAATAGATAAAAATTGATAATGGCCATATATTGGTAAGTTAAAACCCCAGATGACCCGAGTCATATAATTTCAAACAAGTTCTGCTAAGATAATAATTTCATAGGATGAACACAACACTTCAGAATCACAACCAGCATAAATCATAGATTGGTGGTGATTGGTGGTGGCGGCGGCAGAGAGTGAGAGAGGTGGGGAATGAGACTTAAGAGTGAGAAAGGTGTTGAGTGACTGCTGGAAAGAAATGACCTAAAAATGAGGGGTGGAGAATGTTTTTTGCCTTTTATATTTAAGTGGCGGGCGGGAGGGCGGGTAGACTGGGTAACCCGCGACCCGCCCGCCAAGGGGCGGGTTACCATCATTTTGACCTGCTCTTTTTGTTAAAAAAAACATAAACCGCGGGTTTGGCGGGTGGACGGGTCGGGTGGCGGGCGGGTGGCGGTTATATGTACACCCCTAGTTGCCAATGCTCCTCGCAACCGCCTGGCGGTCGCCAATGTCCCTCGCAACCGTTGGGCAGTTGCTGATATTGATTATCTGCAACCGCTCAGCGGTTGCAGATAATATTCATATTTGAATTTTTGCTATTACGGATGATTCGTTGTGGCGCGTTGTTTGATCAATTGAAAATTACACCAATGATAGTTAAAACAAGCCAAATTGTAAGGTTTCATTGCAAAATCTAGCTTAGGGACAACATTAAGGACTAAGTATGATGATTAGTTGTTGAACATAATATATAGGTGCATCGTTGATAACTCGCCTAATCACATAATCTACTATTTTACTAACTTAATTACAAGCCTTGTAAACGTTTACTACTACTATTCACATGTAATAATGATATTTGAGTTCAATAAACACAAACACATCAAGATACTTCTCAAAAATCAATAATTTTGATTGTGGACATTATCTGCAACCGTATGGCGGTTCCAGATAACCCTCGCAACTGCCTGGCGGTTGCAGACAACCCTCGCAACCGTCGGACGATTGCCAATAGGGGTGTACACGGGCGGATTATAGCGGGTGGCAACGAAAAAAGACACTATACCCAATCTTGGCGGTTTATCAATTCTTTCACCCGTGCGTGTGGTAACAATTTTGAAACCATGCGGGTTGCAGATTGTGCGGGTCGAGCGGGTAGCGGCGTTGTATTAGAAAATAAAATAGAAAATAAAATAGATAAAAATTGATAATGGCCACATATTGGTAAGTTAAAACCCCAGATGACGCGGGTCTTATAATTTCAAACAAGTTCTGCTAAGATAATAATTTCATAGGATGAACACAACACTTCAGAATCACAACCAGCATAAATCATAGATTGGTGGTGACTGGTGGTGGCGGCGGCAGAGAGTAAGAGAGGTGGGGAATGAGACTTAAGAGTGAGAAAGGCGTTGAGTAACTGCTGGAAAGAAATGACCTAAAAATGAGGGGTGGAGAATGTTTTTTGCCTTTTATATTTAAGTGGCGGGCGGGAGGGCGGGTAGACTGGGTAACCCGCGACCCGCCCGCCAAAGGGCGGGTTACCATCATTTTGACCTGCTCCCTTTGTTAAAAAAACATAAACCGCATGTTTGGCGGGTGAACGGGTCGGGTGGCGGGCGGGTGGCGGTTATATGTACACCCCTAATCGCCAATGCTCCTCGCAACCGCTTGGCGGTCGCCATTGTCCCTCGCAACCGCTGGGCAGTTGCTGATATTGATTATCTGCAACCGCTCAGCGGTTGCAGATAATATTCATATTTGAATTTTTGCTATTACGGATGATTCGTTGTGGCGCGTTGTTTGATCAATTGAAAATTACGCCAATGATAGTTAAAACAAGCCAAATTGTAAGGTTTCATTGCAAAATCTAGCTTAGGGACAACATTAAGGACTAAGTATGATGATTAGTTGTTGAACATAATATATTGGTGTATCGTTGATAACTCGCCTAATCACATAATCTACTATTTTACTAACTTAATTACTAGCCTTGTAAACGTTTACTACTACTATTCACATGTAATAATGATATTTGAGTTCAATAAACACAAACACATCAAGATACTTCTCAAAAATCAATAATTTCGAATATGGACATTATCTGCAACACACTGGCGGTTGCAGATAACCCTCGCAACCTCCTGGTGGTTGCAAATAACCCTCGCAACCACCGGGCGGTCGCCAATGCGCCTCGCAACCGCCTGGCGGTCGCCAATGCTCCTCGCAACCGCTGGGCGGTTTCTGATATTGGTTATCTTCAACCGCTCAGCGGTTGCAGATAATATTCATACTTGAATTTTTACTATTACGGATGATTCGTTGTGGCGCGTTGTTTGATCAATTCATAATTACGCCAATGATAGTTAAAACAAGCCAAATTATAAGGTTTCGTTGCAAAATCAAGCTTAGGGACAACATTAAGGACTAAGTATGATGATTAGATGTTGAACATAATATATATATATATATATATGTATCGGTAATAACTCGCCTAATCACATAATCTACTATTTTACTAACTTAATTACTTGCCTTGTAAACATTTACTACTACTATTCACATGTAATAATGATATTTGAGTTCAATAAACACAAACACATCAACATGTTTCTCAAAAATTAATAATTTTGAATATGGACATTATCTGCAACCGACTGGCGGTTGCAGATAACTCTCGCAACCTCCTGGCGGTTGCAGATAACCCTCGCAACCGCTTGGGGGTTGCAGATAATCCTCGCAACCGCTAGGTGGTTGATGATATTGGTTATCTGCAACCGCTCAACGGTTGCAGATAATATTCATACTTGAATCTTCATTATTTTGGATGATTTATGTTGTCTATAATGATATATGTTGTCTATAAACACAAACACATCAAGATAGTTACCAAAAATCGTGAATTTTAAACTTGAATATTATTCGCAATCACTGGGCGGTTGCGAATATCCCACCGTTGCAACCGCCCAGCGGTTGCGTTACCTATTGTCGCAACCGCCCGAGCGGTCGCCATGAAGCCTAGCAACCGCTCTGCAGTTGCTAGTTCCGCTGAAATGGGCGGGATTCGGGGAGAATTTCAAATTTTCACGAAAATTCAAAATTTTCACCCAAGATCTTATATATACCCACCATTTTTCTCTCTAATTTTTCATTCACAAATATTACACCCTACAAACATACCCAACACTCTTCTTTTCCAATCCACAAAACCCAAACACTTTTTTTTTTATCTCAAACACTTTCTTTTATCTCCAAAATAAAACACCAAACACTTTCTTTTTTCTCCAAAACAAAACACCAAACACTTTCTTTTTTCTCCAAAACAAACCACCAAACACTTTCTTTTCTTTTATATCTCAAACAAAAAACCCAAACACTTTCTTTTCTTTTATATCTCCAACAAAAAACCCAAACACTTTTTTTTATCTCCAAAACATAACACTTTTTTCTAATCTTTTCTTTTTGTTTCACATCTTTTCTTTTTTGTTTCTCTTCTTCTCTTTTTGTTTCTCTTCTTTTCATTTTGTTTCGCTTCTTTTCTTTTCTTTTATATCTCCAACAAAAAACCCAACACTTTTTTTAATCTCTAAAACATAACACTTTTTTTAATTTTTTCTTTTTGTTTCACATCTTTTCTTTTTTATTTCTCTTCTTTTCGTTTTGTTTCTCTTCTTTTCTTTTTGTTTCACCATATTAATTTCAACAAAAAAACAATAATATTCTGGAAAATCTCCGGAATATTATTGTTTTTTTTGTTTTGATAAATATTATCTGCAACCGCCGGGCGGTTGCTAAAATCATGAATTCGCAACCGCTAGGCGGTTGCGAGCTTTTGAAATTCTCAAGTTCGCAACCGCTGGGCGGTTGCGAGCTCTCGAAAATCATAAATTCGCAACCGCTAGGCGGTTGCCATGTCCTTAAGGACTTCGCAACCACTGGGTGGTTGTCATGTTTATAAGGACATGGCAACCGCCAAGCGGTCGCCACGTCTCTACGGACATGGCGACCGCCTGGCGGTCGCAGAGTACCCACTACAAGGGGTATCTGCGATCGCCTCAGCGACCGCCCGGACGATCGCAGATACCCATAGTGCGACCGCCCATGGGCCATCTGCAACCGTCCGGGCGATTGCAGATGGCCATGTATTCTTGTAGTGCATATATGAAATGTCTTTCTCCATCATGCCAGAGTCTTTTGATCTATACAAACTATTTGTGTAATAATAAAAACAGTCGTTGTCGATCGTCACACAATTGTTTGAATGCGTTTTTACAATTATGAATAAATTTATGACTAAATTCATTTTATATTCATTCTAACATTATAAATGAAAGTTGATGTCCTATAGCGTGATCTACTAACCTCAATGTTCAATATTTTTATACGACCAACTCATATGTTGAATGTTGAACTTGATAATTGAGTGATGGGGTATTTTGAAAATATAATGAAATAAAAATAAAAAACATATTATCATAAATTTGAATAATTAACAACAATTTGTTAAAAATTAATAAATTATATATAAGAACCCGTTTATATCATCAAAATGATACATTTATCTTAAATTAAATATTGCACCGCTTCGAAATTTATAGTCACTTGCACCCTAGGCAAAAATTCTTCATTTATTTGTTCTCAAACAAAAAAAAGTTCTTTCATGTATTTGTCCTATTTAAGGGTAATTCAATAGGACTTTGATACACGTTCTTTTTTCATGTAATTTTATAAATATTTTGGAAGATAAAACAAATACTTTTTAATGTTTTCAATAAAAACTATCTTTAGCATTATTGTCTCTCTACCGTCATATCTACTACCATAGTTTTTTGGGTGTTGGATTGTAGTTTATCTTTTAAATCCGTAGTTGTAAGTAAGATATTAGATATAATATCCTAAGATCACTGATCATGAGACTTCGTGTTTACTTATTCGCAAGTTGACTCAATTTCCTAATACAAGATCAAAATTGACCATAATCAATGGTTGGTACCGCACCGGCTCACGACCGTGCAATGCACCCCAACTACTACTCTCCATAATCTATTATCGTTAGACCTATCAAACTATTAATATGAGCAATAATGTGATATCCACTTCACACCTTACTCCCCTACTACAACAATTTACTTCCCATTTTGTTCCCTCTGACATCCCGTCACTTTCATTGCAATTTTGAGGCTAATTTTCATTACTGTTTTACGAAATCGTGATTGTTAACTAAGTGGGGTTGCAATATATGACAATGTTCACTATTCACTACGACTTTGAGATTTTCCCAACCGAAAATCTTAAGGTTGTATAATTATCTTTGTGAAGATTGTTAATAAGTTTATTATAAGGGGCTTTCACAAATTAACTTAGTGTGTTTTGGTAAATTGATAAATTATCTCTTTGTGAAAAATAAATTGACAAATACCTCAAATTAAACAAATTGAGATTTTACTCCTTTGTGCAAGTAGGTGTAGACGTGTAGTTCACTCTCTCATACATGCAGAGTAGCAGGTCAAACTTTATTTTGAAAAAAGATATTTATATCCCGGTATTTTTTCAAAGAAATATGTATATCTTCATTTCTATATTTTAAACTATCAATAAAGTATAAAATTAAAATGAAACTACAAATTAATATATATATATATATATGTTGCATTGTTTTCAAAAAAAAATATAAAAAGAAAAGAATATAGTAAAACTTAATTTGAAAGTGCACAAAAGAAATTATAATTGCAATTAAAGGTATCTTGGTCTTTTAACATAAAATTTACAATTCAACTTTTGAGATCACAGTTGGTTATTTGGTCAACTTATTTTTCAGAGGGACGTAATTTTTCAATTTAGCATAACACAAGAAGGTAATTATCAAAACTTTTAGCATAATATCACGTCCTTTACACCCGATAACAAATCATACGAGAGGTTATAATTATAACCACAAATTAATGATTCTAATCAAACACTGAATTAACAGAACGTTAAGAACAATTGATTAAAAGAGCTACAAAGCGTATATAAGATTGAAGTTTGTAGTAAAAAAATTAGTGTACTTATCAAAAGTTGTTGGTACGCGTTGATCTTTGATTGCTACGTATCAGATCCGAGCATGGTTGGTACTTATGCATAGCCCTTTAAGTGAGTATTGAACTTGGACCTCACGAGGAGCGGGTCTTCAAGCCAATAACGAGAAGTTTGTTGGATACCATGCTCGTCATCCTCGTATCAAGATTTTCGATGAGAAGGTCGTTCCACGATATGACAAGTTCAAATATGGAGATTTTCAGAGTTCAATGTTTACGATATTCATTGAAAATTTGTTTGTAAGTTTTGAGAATAAATACAAGATCCTATCACGGCTGAATCTAAAAAGAAAAAAAAAACTAATTTCATATTAGAAGTAAGAAATATGATCTATATTTCACTTTATTTAAAATATTACATAGGGATATATAATAGTATGATCTACAATAATTACCTAGCTAGCAAAGTGTGACAAATTTCCACAACTCCTTACTTTTAAAGAAACAAATAAAATTATCAAAAATCTTCCATATATATATATATGGAGAGAGAGAGAGAGAGAACAAAAGCACCAAATAAGTCAGTCACTCTAACTAAAACAAACATAAAAGAACATCAAACACCACTTTCCTACTCAAGTAGCAATGCCTACTCCTCCGAAACACACCAGTGCCCACCCTCAAATCCTCTCCTCCCAGAAACAAAACCCAAAATTCTTCCGGCAGCCGCCTCTTAGAACCCCGTCGTCTTCCTCCTCGCACTCTTTGGATTCCTCGTTTCGTTCATCGTCGTCATCATTTTCCTCCATTGATCAAGAATTTCCACTGTTTAGTCCAACCACTCCTCTCAAACTCAAAGGCATCCCTTTCTCTTGGGAACAAACCCCCGGAATCCCAAAACGACATAGTTCCGTTAAGAACAACAATGAATCCTCACGGCAGCTCCTCCCTCTGCCGCCGGCCGCCCACAGAAAATGGCACAAGTACAATAACAATGATCACATGACTAGCAAAACAAATCACAAGGATCCATTTCTTGCCGCCCTTCTAGAATGTTCCAAGAAGGATGATCGTGACTCACATTATTTTGGTGGCATTTGGAAAGGGAGTACAACTACTAGTACAACAAAGGTTGCAAGAAGCATAAGTGATAGATTTGGAATAATAAACATGTACGCTAATTATTCTTGCAAAAGTACTTGTGCCGTGTCGGAAGCAACGGTGTATTTGCCGAGATCGAGCTCGTCACATTCTCTAATTAATCGTCATTCGAGCTAAGTTTTTAATTCATCTTTCGTGACGATGATCGATCAGGGATTTACTGTAATTTCTATACATAAGTTTAATAATGAATCCTTGTTGTGTGTGTGTGTGTTTGTGTGTGTGTGTGTTTTCTTTTTTGTTTTTTTTTTTTTAATGGTGGTTGAAATATTATTTATGTATGATAGATTAATTTATTAGGACAAGCCATTGCCGGTCAAGTCATGCTGTAGTAAATATATAGCAATTGTTTAATTTCTGTTTTGTTATAATTTCTTGCTATGACAAAATATATGAAGAATTTCATCAGAGGTGTATTAGCAAATAAACTATTGTCTTTAAATTTAGGAGCTGAACGTGCGACTTTTACTTTCATTGTGCGGCCACGTTGGACGATTTCCTTTTCACTAATTACTTCTTCGTGTATGCTCTGAAATTGTCAAAAAGAAGTAAAAATATATTTTTACTAAATTTGTAATAATCTTAATAGTGTTTGTTTATTGTTTCATTTTATTCACCTTATAATGTCTATTTTTTGCTAGATATTGAAGCTTATATGTTAAATAATTGACAGAATGGTGTTTTCCCATCATAATTAACTTTTAAAAAAAAAACGTTTGCATTGTTTTTGGTGCAAAATGAATTGCAGAATCTGTCTTATATGTAGGCCGTATGCTGTTACACTCTACTGAAATTTATGGAATATATCCTTTCTGGCCGGCATGTGATGATATTTGGCAGTATTGAGTAAAAGTTACAAAAACACATGTGATAGTAAGTATGGGTCTATGGGGTTATTATGAATTGGACCACGAAACTGTACCGAAGCTGCTTATAATTTAAAAGATATGATCAATTGGGCAATAACTTCATTATAGGGGCTGCGAATTGGGTGAGAGTAATTGCATAGTAATCTGGAAATTAATTTAATTTTAAAACTATATATACTATCACTTGACTTTTCCTATATATATATGTGTGTGTGTGCTAAAAGTAAGTGTAGTTGAATAAATCATTTATGCACGTAATATCATTATATATAATATTGTCAAATCACTTCATTAAATCTTAGTTGCAAAATTTCAATTAAATCCCATAACTGAAGATTAAAATTACGCAATTAAATAGCTCAATATGGAACAATTCAATTTCAGGGAGATACATGTTAATTAAATAGAATTTTTAAGGATGTATTTGTTACAGTTCGAAATTGTAAAGAGCATGCTTTTAACAATCTTAGCATATGTAAACAACACAATATGTTACAAATTATTTGTTTTGAAGGATTGTACGTGATACTTGAAGGATACGAAAGTGTAACAAGTATATATAACCCAGATTGGCGGAGGCGTAACAAATCATTTATTTTGAAAATTAACAATAGCAAAATTGCCCTTTTAACGCATCTAATGTAGTAAAGTGAAACTAATTTCTTATACGAATGTAACGTATACATATTAAAAGTTAGGTTACAAGGCAAAAGTGGCTGATACTTGAAGGTCTAAGGGTGCTAAATATTTATCCATCATTTTATTTATTAAAAAAGATCACAAAAGTTTAAGTTTCATTGTTTAAATGTTTTATATAGCCTCTGGATCTTAATCCTTTTTTTCGTTGGTAAACTCCATATTCGCTATTATTATCATTGGTTTCAACTTTCAACAAATTAAAGTTGTGGGTTAGCGTGATTCGTACCAAACACATTACTTAATTTCAGGGAACTGTTTCTTTGCCATTCGGCTGTGAACTTGAGGGGTTTTGGTCAAAATATTGTTGCATCATGAATTGAAGACCTTTTTTTACTGTTTCCTGTGTCATCAATGTTCCCTCATATTTTTAAGGTCTCAATTTTTTATTTTAATTTTTTTTCTTAGCAATAACTAAGTGAATAGAGTCGGCTAGAACCGCCAACACTATTGTTTGGGAGCTGATACATTACAAAGTAATATCCTTGAATAGAGCAATTACTTCATGTTTTGTAATAAATCTCAAATCAAGTCCTCTTTTTACTTGCTTAATATTAGCTTATTAATTTAGAATAACAATATGGGCGATTTATTTTTTTTCCCATTAATTTATATAAACTTCAAGTTTTGCCCCTTTTTTTATCGGGCTTTTTTTTTACCCTGTAACTTATTTTTTTGTTTAAAATTTGCCCAGTGGACTTCGAACTAGGCTAAGTCGAAGCCCAGTCGACGTGGCCACCCACGTGGCGTACAGACGACAGCCACGTGAAGCCACGTCAAATTTTTTAATTTTTTTATTTAATCAACTTGTAAAAATTAAAAATAAACTAATATTCAAATTTATATTTAATTTTATTATATATTGATGTAAATCATTAAAAATTATATATATTCAAGTTTATTAAAAAAGTTCATCTTAAGATATTTATTAAATTTATATTTACTAATAAAAATAAAAAATATATTTATATTAACTAGTAAATATTAAAAATAATTTGATATTCAAAATTATATTTAATCTTATTATATATTTATCAAACAAAAAAAAGCCCACCGCCGCTGCCACCACCACCACCCTTCAACCCTCACCCTCCAACCGCCTCCCTCTTCCTCTCACAACCCTCCCCCGACCTCACCCCACTCTCCACCACCACCACCACCACCACCACCACCACCACCACCACCCTCCAACCCCCACACTCCAATCGCCTCCCTCCTTCGCTCATAGCTCGCCGCCGCCCTCTCCACCACCGAAAACCAACAACAACAATGCCCCTCGTTGTCTACTTTCATGGCGGCGGATTCATCGTGTATGGATCTGACTCCAAAAGCTCGGACGATCTTTGTAGCAACTCTCCCCCACCCCCGCCGCCGCCGTCGCCGCCACCACCACCACCATCTTCATCAGATCCATCACCGAACACCACCACAATCTTCCGATTCGTGCCCGTTTTTCCTCAATTTTCCCCCGATCCGTCACAACCCATGTTCTAATCTCCAAAACCCCACCCAAATCAGAACCCCAACTCGAAATTGGGACAAAAATCAATTTTGTGGCGAGAATTCCATCGTAGAAAATCTCGACGTCCACGTCGACTTTATCGGATTCGACGACAACGGCGAACTCGCCTTTGGAAAAGAAATCTCCTTCAAATTTGAGAAGGAGAATGGGAGCGGCGGCGGAGGGGCGGAGGAGAAGGGCGGTGGTGGGGTGGGGGGTCACGGGTAGGTTATTTTATTTTTCTTTCTTTTTATTCTAAAAAAAGCTTTATAATTTTTTCTCCTTTTTCTTTTTCTTTTTTTTTAGTCTATAAAAAGCTGTTATATTTTTTTAAAATATATATGTGACGTGGCGCCACGTGGTGGCCACGGTCATGTCGTCTGGGCTTCGACTCTGCCCAGTTCGAAGCCCACATGGCAAATTTAAAATTAAAAAATAAGTTAACGGGCAAAAAAAAATCCGATAAAAAAAGGTCAAAACGTGAAGTTTTTATAAATTAACGGGCAAAAAAAATAAATCCCCCTAACAATATTAAATGACCTAGTTTTATTCTTATTCCTGATCATCTAAATAAAACAATTTTGTAAATTGCTTTTCCCATAAGTAAAAGAACTAGTATTAGAATTTTCTAACAACCAATGCGGAATAACGTGTATAATGCTCAACATATATATATATATATGTATATATATGTAATATGTGTATTATAGTGTGTGCGCGTACATGCATATATGCATAAATTCATTATTATATATATCATGTTGATTTCTTTACTACATTTTCTTAAATAATTTGTATTATGTGCCCGTTTAAATACATGTTGACTTTTTTATAAAAAAAAATATGGCGACTCTCTACTGAAACAATTTCTTTATTTCTCCATCCTCAATTCAAAAAACAAATCGAAAGAAATTACATATCGAAAGAAGTAAATTCTTGACAAAAAATATAATCAACGTAACGTAACATTCAAAATAAATAATAGTTTGTTCGGCCATTCAAACTTTCTTCTTACTAATACTTACTTTTTTTAATTTTTTTGAAGTCTTTCCCTTAATTACCTTTCACATAATAAAAACATTTTTTTTCAATATAACTTTCATGTGAAATAAATCATTGTTATGAATTAGCACAAAATTTGTCATGTTTTAGATTTTCCAAAATAAGTTTTTTGATTAATTAGTTCCATTATTACTAAGTTGAATTTAAGGAAAAACTATAGTTTAAATCATTTTAATTTAAGTTACAAGTTATTTAAAAATCAAATTATTAGATGCTATATATATATATATATATATATATATATGTAGAGAGAGAGAGAGAGAGAGAGAGAGAGAGAGAGAGAGAGAGAGAGAGAGAGAGAGAGAGAGAGAGAGAGAGAGAGAGAGAGAGAGAGAGAGAGAGAGAGAGAGACTTTGTTCCTATTATTATTGAAATAATGCACACGTATCTATCAAAATGGAATTTCCTAATTTTGGAGTTGAATATATTAGTTCTTTTCATTAGAAAAATAACGGAAGTAAGACCCATGACCATATCTTGTTAACGGTGATAGTGGAAAGGTGGATAATAAATTGCTCAATATGAATAGGAATTGCTCTGTATATATAGGAAAGGTGGATAATAAATTGCTCAATATGAATAGGAATTGCTCTGTATATATAGCTATAATTTCCTTCACAATTTTACCAAGTCATATATTACTCATTCGCTTTTTTCCTATATTTCGTCTCAGCTTTATCGAAGATATTTTATTAGACTTAATTAACCCACATTTTCCAAGAATCCTCTTTCTTTGTTTGGTACGTACGGACCGAGACGACCGACTGGCTTAGATATAGTGAGGTTCCTAATTTGACTAAGAACTAAAACTTTTACTCCCAATATAATAATAAAAATTAGTAGAATACTCATGACTTACATTTGGATAAAAAAAACATGGAATATAATTTCTGAGATATCAAAAAGCACATTTTTTCCACAAAGTATAATGATGAATAAAGTTTTAGTGGGGATTTTTTTTTTCTTTTGGCGACAACATTCATTGTAACACTCAAGTGCCGAAAGAAACCCGGGAATAATTGACAGATAAAATATACTCGAATCAGGCTGAAACGATGATAATAATAATGCGAGCTAAAAAAGCATATATAAATGAAACAAATAAAATTAAATAGCTACTTAGCTTGGAATTTTTTCAGTTATACTTCTTCTTCTTCTTCTTTTTTTTGGTTGGCCAAGTATCGGAATTGTTATTAGAGTGTTGTAGATTTCATCACCAAAATAAGATTTAACAAATTTGGTCAAGACAACGTTCTTTTACTATTATATGTTGAAGCAAAATGATAAGGATCGAAATTAATTAAAACTGTATTTCGATATTCAGTCTACTTAACTTATATAATATATAACTCTATCAATCTTATTATCTTAGGTGCGCTAACCCTTATTATAAATAAGAAATCTCTGTATACTAGCGCTGTATTTGTCACTGTTCCAAAATTTTCCTCTTAAACGATTATTTAAGACTTAATGTCAACCGCATAAAATATGCATCTTATTTGTAACAGACTTGGAATAATAGTTTTAATTATATATGATGCTGTGAATTCTTAAATATCATATGAATTTTCAAACTGTCTGCCGACAGAAAGATGATTGTAGGTATGGGATGCATGTCTGAATGGTTATTTTTCTGTTACTTTGAACCTTGAGTGAAATGTTGAAAAACGTAACAAATAATCTAATATATACATCTCATATTAATTACAAAAACTATATCAGCAGTCAGCACTACTTGTACTAGGGCCAACAAGTCACGCCAGAGTAAATGCACGAACAGTATATATCTTCGTGGAAGATTTTACATTGCACCAACCAAGATATAATTACACTGTACGTACAAATTCGGTGATTCTAAAGCATTTTAGAATTTAGTTTATTAGTTATTAATAATATGGAAACAACAATTAATAATGCATGTAATATAATAACGCGTAATAGCTATTTACAAATTATTATTTAGTACAATACAAAAATACCTACTAGTCGTGCTATGATTAGAGCGAAACTATATTAAATTATGGGAAAATTTCATATTAGACAATAGAAATATATAAACTTAATACTCGCGAAAAAGGAATTATATTGCACAAGTTAGTAATGGGAGAGAACTTGTAGTTCGAAATTGGCCGCTATAGATAAACAACATTAATTAGTAATGTTTTAACAATATTTAAAAGACGTAATGTCTCACCTACTTAGAGATTCTGGTTGACTTTATCAACAAAATTGTTTTATGGGGAGCAGATGACGAATATTAATAATGGAATTTGTGGTTCTTTTAACCAAAAAAATAAGAAGAAGATGAAGAACTTCCATGCATGTACAAGTTGTTTCTAATTATATCCAGACTATTATTGTTTGTGACCGATTTATCTGACATCGCTTGCACCTCAAGAATTGCAGATGTGACACGAGATTAATTTTCGTCGTTCCCAAAACTCTTTCCAGCTCTGATCCCATGAAGTTTTCGTTGCCCATGATTTATATAAGCTCCAGTTACTTGGATCATACTTATAATATATATATGGTAATTTTTTGATCAAAAACTCCCGCGAGCGAGAGAGTCTACACTCTACATCACATGCCATGTTAGTCGCCCATCTCAACATGACCCCTCCTACAAAACTTGTTACAAGTTTCATTATTAGATTTTGATATTAGGACAAATATATTTAAGTCCGGATTTGAGTCCATCAAATCCAAGAGTTAAATAGATGCATAACATTGGGCCTATATAATGAGCCGAAGGTTTTATTGTGTAAAGGCAAAATAAGTGGGATTAGTTCTACCTGAGACAAGTATACATGCTAGGCTATCATAGCTTGAAACACAATAGTGTATAGTGAGAATAAGATTAGGTCTACCATCACAACTTGTTCATCGAGCCAACCTGACTCGCCCTTCCACTACAAGATTGGGCGGTCAATAGGGGCCGCCCAGTTAACGACTCAAGTTGAGTCGCTCGCCTTCAGCGACTTCTGAAGGCAACAGCGACTCACTTTGAGTCACGGACAGTTTCGAGGCAAACAGCGACTCAATGTGAGTCGCTATTGTCCTCAGGGACTGTTAGCGACTCACGTTGAGTCGTTGAACTCAATACATCGACTCAATGTGAGTCGTTGTTGTCCTTTGGGACGTTCAACGACTCACATTTCGTCGCTAATCGTCCATGTATTACGTGGGCCACACAATTCGGCCCAAAATTGGGCCAAATTCTGGGCCTCCTCCGCCCTAATTACCGTGGAAGCAATCAACGACTCAAATTGAGTCGCTGATATCTTCCTATAAATTGAAAAAAAAATTGACAAATTGCGAAATCCGTCAACCCTGTCTCCTTCACCCGATTTCGACCCGACCCGTCTGAATTTCCGCCATTAGCGACCTATTGTGAGTAGCTGTGACCCAAGTTGCGTCTCCAACCCAACCAAACCCAAACTCGTTTTCTCCCGATTTCTGCCTCAAATTCGCCGTGCTTTGCTTCCATCACCGCTGCCTCGCATTTTCCGTCCATTTCCGCCGTCGGTGCTAAGGTATAGATTCGGTTGCTATTTTTTTTGTCATTTTTGTGTTAAATCCGAAAATTGTGTTATTATGTTAAGAAATTGTTAAATTGTTAATTTTGTGTTAATATTCTTGTGTTAATCTTGTGTTAATTTTGTGTTTGATTATTAAATTGTTAATTTTTTGAAGAATTATTAGTTAATATTGTTTGAAGAATTATTTGAAGAATTATTTGAAGAATTATTAGTTAATTTTTATTTGAAGAATGTTAGATTGTTAGAATAAATTAGTGTATGATTAAGGAAAAAAATATATTTGTGAAATTAGATTAGTGAATGATGAAATAAAAATTTAGTGAATGATGAAATTATATTTAATGAATGATGAAATAAAAATTTAGTGAATGATGAAATTAGATTTAGTTAAATTAGTGAATGATGAAATTATATTTAATGAATGATGAAATAAAAATTTAATGAATGATGAAATTAGATTTAGTTAAATTTAGTGAATGATGAAATTAGATTAGATTAGATTAGTTTATAATTAGATTGTGAAAATTGGATTATTAAATTTTAATTAGTAAAACTTGTTAATTAGTGTTCATTTGTAAGATTATATTAATTAGTGTAGATTAAATTTTTAAGATTATAATTTGTAAAATTTGTAATTAGTGTAGATTTGTAAATGTTGAATTGATATTTAATTTTTTTTTACAGTACATATATATATATATTCGGCATGTCGTCACGTAAGACCCCTAGCGGTATTGGAGATCTAGGTCTTAGAGGTCGAGGTCGTGGTGGGGTATCGGGTTCAGGTAGTGGTAGTGTTGCTCGTGGAGGTGTTGGAGGTAGTGGAGGTCGAGGTCGTGGTGGTGGTACTGGTAGCGTTGGACGTGGTGGTGACAGCGGTAGCGGGAGTGGTGGTGGCAGTGGTAGCGTTGGGCGTGGTGGTGGTAGTGGTAGCAAGGGTTGAGGTAGTTGCCGACCTATACGGGTTGTCCGATCGGGACGTGGTGCAGGGCCGAGCCATCCAGCCGAGTCGTCCATCCCGCTACTTGGGTCAGGTGACGGATCTACATCGACGACACCTGCACCACATCGGCAGTTATTTGTAGACGATGAGGCGGCCGTCTCCGGAGCGGTTGTTAGACCCCGATCATCAGAGTCCACCGCATCCCAGGTGGCACGACCACATACTTCGGATTCAGTTGGGACTCACGTGCCCCCATCAGTTGAGTCTAGCAGACTTTAGACTCCACCGCCTACAACCGACACCGGAGCTGGACCGAGCCAGAGGTCGACCGGTACTCCAGGACCGACCGATACTCGACCGGGTAGGGGACCCAATGTAGGGCTTACGGCAGTTGGGGCTGGGCAGAAGAAGCAGCTTATTGAGTTGAAGAGGGGTTGTTTTTCTAAACCCCCCGGTCGCGAGATTGCCAAGACAATCACTTCACTCATTCGACATTTTATGAGTGAGTTTTGGCCCTCCTACTTGAAGGTTCTTGAGAAAGTACGAATAGAGATGTACTCGAGATTTACGGTGAGTTTTAAATGAATTATTAATATTTATTAATTTACTCGAGGTTCAAAATATTGTTTAATTTAGTTTATTAATTTAGTGTATTAATTTATTGTTTAATATTTATCCTTTTTTGTAGAATACCTATGGGATCCGGCAGTCAGAGAGGGAGCATGTACATAGGGCATACCAGTTGAAGGCGAGAGGGATTTATAAGCGTATGCTTAACAAGGCGAAGGAGCAGTACATGAAGAAAAAGGACAAGGGGGAGTTTAAAGATAAGCCTAAGACGTCGTGGATGAGCCAGAGTTTGGAGGATCAGGCGGCAAAACACTGGGACACTGAGGCGTTTAAGAAGAAGTCAGTGAAGGGAAAGAAGGCTCGACGAGGCGGTAAGTTGGACGGCGATGCGTCCGCCACCTTTTACGGTGGTTCCATTGACTACGAGGAGATCCGGCGGCGCCTGGTATGTTTTGTTAAAATTATATATTTTATTTGTAGTTAAGTTTTAAGATTATTGTTTATTGATTAGTTTAAAACAATGTAATTTTAACATTTAAAAAAAAAGAATTATAACCAACTATTACTTACAATTTGAAGGAGAGGAATCAGCCCTACCGCACCCACCCTATCAGGCATGACGAGATTTATAAGGCAGGACATACGAGGAGGGTGGCGGGGACTGGCAGAGGTACATCCGTACCCTTGAGGCGGAAGTGGAAGTCTGAGGCGACCAGACTTATTTACGTAAGTGTTTTAAATTTTCTACTCGTTTTTAATGATCTTTGTTTTAATTTATTTTTTAATGATCTTTTAACTAATTTCTCTTTTTTAATGATCTTTGTTTTAATTTAATTTTTTAATGATCTTTTAACTAATTTCTCTTTTTTAATGATCTTTGAAAATTCAACAGGAGACTTATAAGAGGGAACTGAGGAAGAAAAATCCGGATGCAGTGGAAGATAAGGACTTGCCTGAATGGGATGTCGATTCGTGGAAGAAGGCGATAGGGAGTATCAAGAAGGGGAAGGCACGGGGTTTACCGAGCTATGCTGATCCTCGGGGCTTCGACATAGAGGTCGGGAGGGAGCCAGACTACATGAGGGAGTTGCTCAGGCAGGTCCAGGAGGAGAACGCAGAGTTGAGGATGACAAAGGACCCGAGAGTCGACTCCATGTTGTCCTGGCTCTAGGCTTTTAGAGAGGACATGCAGACGGATACAGGCCGACCAGTGCGAGAGCTTCCGTCAGACTTGTTCATGGGGAACGCTATTAGGAGCGGAGGCGCATTTCTGGTTCCGAGGCCGATACGTGAGAGACCAGATCCTTTTGCTCCAGGTACTTCCAACCCCACCCAGTATGTCGATGATCTTGATATTGATACTGATGAGTCGGAGGGTGGTGATGATCTTGGTCTGATGGATGTTGAGGTAGAGGACCTCGGTGAGGGTGAGGGGGGTGTTGGTGTTGATGAGGGTGGGGTTGGTGTTGATGATGATCCACTGGCGACCCTGGATGAGATGTATGATTTGGCGGAGAGTTCTGGTGATGAGGGGGTCGTGTATCCGCCTAGTGATGATGAGGGGGTCAATGATCTTGTTGCGGGTAGTTATTTGTAAATATAGATTATGATATTTTGGAACATATGGATCATTTATGGTGTAGTTGTTTTGTATGTATGGTTTGTGGTTGGTAGGGATTATTCATCATTTTGGTTATTTTTGTTTATATGATGTTGATGGTTGGTATGGAATATGGATTATTATGTTAAAATTTATGGTGTACCAACATTCAAAAAAACTCATAGTCATAGTCATAGTCATATTGAAAAATCACATAGTCATAGTCATACTGAAAAAACTCATAGTCATAGTCATACTGAAAAAAATAAAGAAAAGAAAGAAACCACTAGTCTTCTTCTGAATATTCAAACTCATAGTCATATTCATTCGCATCACTGTCTACGCCTTCTGCTTGTCCATCACCATCCTCGTTACCACCTAGTTCATCAACGACCTCGAACTCACCTCCACCCAACTGAATATCCATGTTGAACGAACTCAAGTCTACAAACATATTAAGACCTGCTGATTCGTTCTCTTGAAACACTGTCTCCGGAATATCTGGGTCATCAGGGGTAGAATCACGAGCTGTGAGTGAGGACATGTCGATAATGTGTCTAGCTGGAATATGTGATGCTGACAACCATCCTTTTCTCCCTGGCCTTCCATTTGGTAGAGACGGATATAGGGCGTAATACGCATGCATTGCTTGATTAGCACAAATAAATGGTTCATTGGTCTGCAGCTTTTTAGTAGGGTTAATTTCCACCAATTTGAATGTCTCGTGGACATTTGTGTCGCTCGGTCCAATATCATACCACAAACACTTGAAGAAGACAATGGACAGTTGTTTTCCAGTTCTACCTCCCCAATATTCCACTTCTAATATCTCCTTTAAAGTCCCGTAGAAATTGGTTGAAGCGGTGTCTCCCATGTCGCCCTTCACGTAAACCCCACTGCAGTCACTCTTCTTGGGCCCCAATTTCGTATCAATGTGGAACCTAAATCCATTCACAATGTATCCATCGTACGTGATTGCATCGTTCAGTGGACCATTGAGCAACGACAGTACCCTGTCGTCTATCATGTAATTTCCAATGCGGTACTCTTGCTTGAACCAGGCCTCATACTCCTCGTTCCTTTTCGTTTGCACCTCCATGGCATTCAATCTACCGCACTCCTCTTCTATGAACAAACTGCATGTTACAAAAAAATAGTTAGTACTAACACATAAAAAAAAAGATGACACTAGATGAAGAAAATTGAAGTAGACTCACTCTTCCCATCCCTCCAATTCTTCACAGTTAAGAAGTGTGTACAATTCAATCTATTCTATTTCTTCCCCCGTTAACTTCTTCATCTTCGCCGATGGGCCAAGCGGTCGTCCCTTCTTTCGGAACAACAAGAGCTCACCATCCCAATCCGTGCTTTCCAAAGTCTCGTTCCTATTAAGTCGTCTGTGTGTAGCACTAGGGGTTACATCGAGATACTGGGAAATCAAATTTGATATCTCCGAAAGTAAATAGCATTGGCCATGCATCCCTTGGGCCTCGCTTTGTTCCACACTGACTGCTTTAAATCAAACATTTCCCTGATAAACACAACAAAATGAACCATCTTACATTGCAAATAAAATAAATTAAAGACAATCATCAATATATACACCAAAAGTGATTTACCTCTCGAATGGATACATCCATCTGTAGTGAACTGGACCGCAAACTCTAGCCTCATACGGTAAGTGAATGGCCAAATGCTCCATAGAATAGAAAAAAGAAGGAGGGAATATTCTCTCTAGCTTGCACATGGTGACAATAATGGATTTTTCTAGTCCCTCCATAGCCTCTACTGATACCTCTGATGCGCAAATTGCCTTGAACAACAAACTAATCTCCACAAGTGTTTCCCATATGTCTTTCTTAAGGAAATCACGAAAAGCAATCGGAATCAATCTTTGCATGAAGACGTGGCAATCGTGACTCTTCATTCCGGACAACCTCTGTTGTTGCACATGTACACACCGTCCCAAGTTAGAAGCGTATCCATCTGGAAATTTTAGCGTGCCCAACCATTCTAACAAATTTCTCCTTTGATCCTTTGAGAGACAGTACAATGCCTTTGGCTTCTTCGTTCCCCCCCCCCTCGGGACGTTGAATCTAAAAATAGCTCACTACGGTTGGTCCAAAGTCTCAAATCTTTCCGTGACTTGATGTTGTCCTTTGTCTTAGGGTCATCCAAAATCATGTTGATGATGTTATCGAAAAAGTTTTTCTCACAATGCATGACATCTAGACAGTGACGAACCAAGTTTGTGGACCAATAAGGCAGTTCCCAAAATATACTCTTCCGCACCCAATTATGATTTTGGCCAAAACCTGGGAGTTGTCTGCATTGGGTACCGAACTCCACATTCCCAAGGCCATTAACAATTTCCAACATTTCATCACCAGTCTTTCTACGAATCGCGTATTCCTCCCGAATTTACCCTTTTTAAAATTATAGTCATCGTATCTCAATTCATGACCTTCAGGCAAGAACCGGCGATGGAAATCGAACCAACTTGGCTTACCCCCATTCACCAACGGAAAGGATTGAGTGTCACCCATACAATAAGGACACGAAAGCCTTCCGTGCGTACTCTATCCCGACAACATCCCGTAAGCGGGAAAATCGCTAATCGTCCACATGAGAGATGCACGTAATATAAAGTGTTGCTTCCTCAAGACGTCGTACGTCTCGTCGCCAGTGCTCCATAAAAGCTTGAGATCATCAATCAGTGGCCTAAGAAAAAGATCCAAGTTCTTTGTTGGACTATACGGCCCAGAAATGAGTAGGCTCAAAAAGATGAACTCTTTCTTCATGCAAAGATCCGGTGGAAGGTTATAAGGAGTGACAAACACCGGCCAACAAGAGTACGTCTTGCCAGACATTCCATAAGGTGTGAATCCATCTGTGGACAAACCAAGTCTTACGTTCCGTGGCTCCGCTGCAAAATCTGGGTGTGTCCGGTCGAAGTGGCGCCATGCATCCCCTGAAGCTGGGTGAATCATTTGGTCATTAACCCCATTACACTTCGTATGCCATGTCATATGCTTTGCAGTTCCTATTGTATAATACAACCTCTGAAGTCGAGGAGCAATAGGAAAATACCACAATTTATTCTTCCCAACCTTTGATTTTAGTCCATCCACGTATCTACCTGTGAGGCATATCGGGCACTTATCGTAGTCCTTCGTCTCCTCTCCGTAGAACAAGAAACATTGTTTTGGACAAATATCATATGTAACGTACCCTAACTCTGACTGCAGCATTTTACGGATCCCTTTCGTGTCCTTAGGTAATAACATCCGCACCTGAGGCGTGAAACCTCTCTTCGCCAAATTAAAAGCCTTATCAGAATAAATAGTACTAGACTTGTGTTGTGTCTTGTACTCCAACCACTTCGACAGCCACTGAAGGATACTTATATCTTCACTCGAGTGGGAATCCGGATACATGGGTATATTTCCTAAGCGCATCAACTTGTAGAACGCATGTGCTTCCGGGTTGGGCTCCTCGTTAGTTGACTCGTCCTCAAATGATCGACCTCCACGTGCATCCACGACCATGTCTACGAACGGCACATCAACATATACTGGATTGTCGGGAATATCGATGTGTGACGAGCCGGGGGAATCGGGCACATACGACGGTATATTATCTATTGACGTTTCCCCATGAAAAATCCACTCTAAATATCCATTTGTAAATCCCGACTTATGAAGATGATCCCGTACAACCTTTTTATCGAAAAGCCGTATATTATTGCATTTCATGCAAGGACACCTAATTTTGCCCCGTAGATCTATGAATCTAGGACCTTGTTGCGTAGCATATTCAATGAAAGCCCGAACCCCAAACACAAATCTATCGCTCAAACAACCATCACTATCATACATAGCATACATCCAAGATTTATCTACTATATAATCCATTATTTATCTAATAAGTTGTAAAATATAAAACAAATAATTACAAATAATAGAACAAGAATTTTAAAGAGCTAATTAGAATGATCAACGTACTTCTTGAAGCGTGAAAAAATGCGCCGCAAGAATGTTTTGTACACCACGATTACTCTCGGTGTGTGTAATATTACCTATCACCAAATAAATAAATTTAAGTTAGAATAATTAAATAAGAAATTACATTGAAAATAAACATTTGGGATAGCGTAAGGCAAAAAAACGTGCATACCTTAAGGATTAGTAAAGGATGGAATGAATTTTAGAGGAGAATGGAGTGGCCTTTTTATAGGCTACTAACAGTCAATAGGGACCGCACTTAGGTCCCTATTGGCAACGATAAGTATCAATAGGGACCGCAGTTAGGTCCCTATTGATACTAACTGTTGTTAGTAGCGACCTAAAGGCGGTCGCTATTAACAATAGCCGTTATCAATAGGGACCTAAATGCGGTCCCTATTTAATAGCTGTCGCTAGTAGCGACCGACACGCGGTCGCTATTGACAATAGCCGTTGTCAATAGCGGCCGAAATTAGGTCTCTGATTTGTCAATAGTGACCGCAATTTAGGTCCCTATTGACACAACATGGACCTAGTTGTGGTCCCTACTAATATTCATACTTTAAAATCGTTATTTTATGATGATTTGAGGTACATCGTTGTTTGTTTAGTTCATAATTACTACTGTAATAGTTAAAATAACAACAATTCACATGTTGCAATGAGTTTGATTGCTAGGAATCACAAACACACATCAATAAAAAAAAAATCAAAATTTAAAGGATGAAGATTAGTAGGGGCCGCACTTAGGTCCCTAATAAGGCAACAGGGACTGCACTACGGTCCCTATTTAAACTTAGTGAACTAAGTGCGGTCCCTAACTATTACTAGTGACCGCAGTTAGGTCACTAATTGTTAATATGGACCGCCGTGCGGTCCCTGTTTCCTTATTAGGGACCTAAGTGCGGTCCCTATTAATATTCATCCTTGAAATTTGATTTTTTTGGATTGATGTTGATGTGTTTGTGATTCCTAGCAACCAAACTCATTGCAACATGTGAATTGAAGTAATAAATGATTGAAAAACCAACCTCATATAATAGTTTAGTTGTGAAATAATAGATTGAATGAAATTGATCGAGTTATGAACGTTCAACATATATTTCATGTTCTACAACTAATCATCAATAGTTAGTTATAGTTGTAATTGTTTAATTTATTGTTTAATATCTAACATTAGTGAGGAAAAGAATAAAAACAAATAACAACTACAACTAACTATTGATGATTAGTTGTAGAACATGAAATATATGTTGAACGTTAATAACTCGATCAATCTCATTCAATCTATTATTTCACAACTAAACTATTATGAGGTTGGTTTTGCAATCATTTATTACTTCAATTCACATGTTGCAATGAGTTTGGTTGCTAGAAATCACAAACACACCAACATCAATCCAAAAAAATCAAATTTCAAGGATGAATATTAGTAGGGACCGCACTTAGGTCCCTAATAAGGAAACAGGGACCGCACGGCGGTCCCTATTAACAATTAGTGACCTAATTGCGGTCACTATTAATAGTTAGGGACCGCACTTAGGTCACTAATATACAAAAAATTGAAATTTTGGCGAAAAATTATCCGGGATTGAGGGGGAAATTTAAATTTCACGAAAATTTGAAAATTTCACCCTCTCCTCTATATATACTCACCACTCCTACACATCAAATTTACTTAATCTCCAAAAAACACCCAACACAAAAACACTATCTTCTTTTCCAACACCAAAACACTATCTTCTTTTCTCCAAACACAAAAACGTTTCTTCTTTTTACCAACACAAATCCAAAACAAAAATCACACAATACAAAAAACAAATCACCAACTCAATCTTTCATTTCTATTATTTTGGATCTACACTTTCTTTTCTTACTTTTCTATTATTTTGGATCTACACTTTCTTTTCTTACTTTTCTATTATTTTGAATCTACACATTCTTTTCTTATTTTTCTATTTTTTTGGATCTACAATTTCTTTTATTTCACTTGTTTTTTTTACTCATTCATCTTTTTGTTTTCATTCATATTTTATATTCTATTATTAGTCATATTTCATTCATTTTTTTTACATTTTAATACTTTCATATCATTATATTAAATTTTTCTTTATTATTTTATTGTTTTGATCTTGTTATAATCATATTTCTATAAAAAAAAAACAATAATATTTCGGAATATTTCCGGAATATTATTGTTTTTTTTATTTTCCTCGCAGACTATTAGGGACCGCAGTTAGGTCCCTAATAATATTCATAGAGTTATATGAAAATTATTAGGGACCTAACTGCGGCCCATAATAATAGTAATAGGGACCGCAGTTAGGTCCCTACTAATATTCATATAGTACTCTATGAATATTAGTAGGGACCTAACTGCGGTCCCTATTACTATTATTAGGGACCACAAGTAGGTCGCTACTAATATTCATAGAGTTTCTATGAATATTAGTAGCGACCTACTTGCGGTCCCTAATAATAGTAGTAGGGACCGCAGTTAGGTCCCTATTAATATTATTAGGGACCGCAATTAGGTCTCTACTAGCATTTATAGAGTATCTATGAATGCTAGTAGGGACCTAACTGCGGTCCCTAATATTTGTTCTAGCGACCGCGGTTAGGTCCATATTGCCGAAAAGCAATAGGGACCGAAGTTAGGTCCATATTATTTTTGAGTCAATAAGGACCTAATGTCGGTCCCTATTGTGTGAAAAACAATAGGGACCCAAAAACACAATAGGGACCGGCATTAGGTCGCTATTGGTTTTAAAGTATCAGGGACCGGAAAGCGGTCCCTGATACTCCGATCGCTATTGCCCTCATCAGGGACCTAATTGCGGTCCCTGATGGCAAGCGACCGAGGTCAATAGGGACCGCACAATAGCGACCTACGTGCGGTCGCTATTGACCTTTAGGGACCGCTGGAGGGATCAATAGGGACCTAATTTTGGTCCCTATTGACCCTTTTTTCTTGTAGTGTTCCAACCGCATTTTATTGCTTCATCCCTACTGGGAAAACAGTAATGACTATGTTATTGTGTTAAGATATATCCGAGACGTTTCAATTTCTACACAATCAAATTAAAATAAGAAACTTACGTCCTTTCGAAATGTTTCTAACCTTCGAATCTTTTTAAGCCTACCACATAACAAAAACATTCATAGACGATGTTTCTTCTTTGTATTTCATAGCATATAATAAAAAGTTATCTTTAAGTATCACCTTCCTCCGAGTATGGAACAATCTCTATCTTCAAAAGTTATTCCCATAAAATACTTACGTTGTATCTCGTAAGATCTTCTTAGCGATCAAGAATCGTTTTTGATTCCGACGACTTTCCAAAAATAGAGACTTCTCAAAATGTTGTTATAACAACTTTCCTGATTTAGTAATAACGGCTTAAGTTTGAATATAACGGTTTAAGTAGTTGAAAAACATTTTAACTCGTACAATCTTATAAATAACCCCTTGATTCAATCTCAAAATTAGTCAGATTATAACATTGAGAAAGAGTCTGAGAAAAGAATCATTCGATCACAATTTGTAACCATTCGATTTATAAAATTCTATAATTATTTTTCAACAATGGATTAACATGATTCTGATTCCGCTGCATTACTGCGTTTTTTATTGCACGATTCGATTTTGTTCGATCGAGATCCCATATGTGTGCTTGATTCACGATTTCTAGTGTTACATTTTAGTTCTCAATCTATTCGGTTGTGTTTGCAATTGATAATTGTTGTCAATTTGGTTTTTGTTGATTGAAATTAGTTTTTTGTAACCTTAATTTCATTGTTCTTCTCCAAATGACTTCACCAAGTTCCTCTTCAAGTAGCACCACTACTATTTCAACCAATAATCCAAATGAGGATTCATAATCAATTTATTTTCATGGTTCACATGATTTTATAGGTTCTTCGATTGTTGGTGAGAAGTTTAATGGTACTAATTTTATAACTTGGAGCAAAGAATCATAATGGCCTTGACCATAAAGAACAAGATTAGATTTGTTCATGGTACACTACATGAGCCCTCTGATGATCATGTGGAAAGAGTATGTTGGGTTAGAGCCAATGGCTTAGTGTATTACTGGATCATAAATTTTATTATTACTGATATTAGCAAGAGTTTGATGTATATCACTAATGCATTAGATTTATGGAAAGACTTGCAAGCTCATTAGGCAAGAAGTGATGGCTCTAGGGGGTACCAACTACATCAAACTTTATCCACCATCACTTAGGCTTCAACTTATGTCAAAAAGTACTACAACTTGTTAAGATCCCTCTGAGATGAGTACATTAGCCAGCGTCCTATCATTGATTGTTCATGTTGGATTGTGTGTCTGCAATGTGAATAAGACAATAAGTGAGTTGTAACAATCAGATGTTGTGTTGAAATTCTTGGTTAGGCTAAATGACACCTTTTATGCCTTAAGGATTCATCTTCTCCTGCTATATCCTCTTTTTGTCATGTACAAAGTGTATTACATGGTCTTACAAGAAGAACATCACATAGAAATGTATCAGTCCAATGTCACCTTTGTTGACTCTCTTACTCTCTACTCTAGACAAGGATCTTATAACAACCAACAAAACAGGCCTAACTGGAACAAAAACAGCATCAATAGTGTTCCTACTAGAAATTCTGCTGGAAAGATTTATAAACCTCCTCTATCCATATATGAAAAGAAGAAACTAAGGTGTATCCATTATGGATACAGTGGCCACACTGTCGACAAGTGTTTCTATCTTTATGGTTATCCACATGGATGGGATGGACCCACTGAAAAAAGGCAAAATCCTCAACACTCAGCTAACTATGTTTCTACGGGTGTCACACCTACTACTCTCGCTAAGACCTCGGTATATGCATCACCGTCTAATGCTTCTTCAATGACTTTTAACAAAGAATTGTTTGTGCAATTCCTGGTATTCAAACAAGTTCGGAAGCAACCTCAGACAATAGTTGTTGTATCAGATTCTACACATCACTATGTTGCAACTACAACTACTGGTATTTCAATCCCCTTTGCTTCTAACTCTATTGCTTTTCAAAATAAATATAATGATTGCTGGATTTTAGATATTGGAACAACTGACCACATGATTTGTTAATTTTAATGATTCACCACTATCATTATCCTTTTCAAAACTGTTATGCATTGACCTAACAATATCACCACTGTTGCTACTCATATAGGAACTGTTAGTATGTCCAATGGTGTTTTACTTCATAATGTCCTCTATGTTCCTTCATTACTCATAATCTTTTATTTATATCTAAGCTGACTAAACACACTAATTTTTCTCTAATTCTTTTATCCAACTCTTGTCTAGTCTTCTACATGACATAATCAAAAGACAAGTGTTTGGTTCTGCTGAGCTTCAAGACTCACTTTACCTTTTGAGAAGTAAACATTCTATATATTGTAATTCTGCTTCAAATGTATCTGATATTTGGCATACGAGATGAGGACATCCATCTTATGACAAATGATGAGCATTTATTTAACGTTATTTAACTCATTTCAATATTCTTTTGTATAAGTATTGGTGCATATTGATTGGTTTCAGTATGATTTTGTGTTTTTATAGGATTTTAGTGAGATAATGCAAAACAATGCAAAAAGAGCCTAAATTGGATGCTTTTTGAACATGGCTTCAAAATACAACGTTGCAATCAAGGAGAATCTAAAAGAAGTCATTGATTGAAATGCAAATACAAAGTTATAAGAATGATCATAGGTTTTTCTACATACCATTGGAAAGCCACGGATGTCAGTGTTCCAACGCAACAAGCGGGTCTTAATTTCGACATTGAAAGAGAAAATTATAACCAAAATTGTGACGCCACGCAGAACAGAAAAGAGAGGTGTGATCCAGGCGCGCAATCTAACCAAATCGCGTCCGTTTTAGACACAAAATAGAAAGTAGCATGCCCTAAAAGCAGTGCAACGTGATTGCACGTCCCAGTCGAGATAAGGCCCTGAAACGCACAAAAACAATAATTTTGACCCAACTGTAATTTTTCCTATATAAAGTCATAAGGGCTATGAAATTCAACACACAATTCACACAACACTAAACAATCCATCCATTCATAACCACTCTTCATTGTTCACAACAGTATTCATTAGCACACAACAACAATCAAGAGATTTGAGATCGTGAGCAAGGATTCAAGTCAGAGAGCGAGTAGAAAGTAGCAAGGCGATAACGATTGGTGATTTATCTTTCTTTTACTATTTCCTACGATGTTCTTTTCTATTTGTGATTTGGAACTTGTAATTGTGAGTAGTTAATTTTGTATGTTTAGAGTTATGGCGTAGTTGGGTTCATGAACCTATGTGATTTCTAATGTTTTGATTAAGACCTTTTTGTTTATGTGTTTATTCAGTATCTTGGTCTCAATGCTTTTATGTATTTGACCAATATATGAACGATTAGAAGTTATGGTTGGTCACTAGCATCGTCACATAGCACGTTATGTGGGATAGTTGAACTTGTGAGTGCGTGGGCCCACCAACATCATCTCATGCCCACCCGTGGCATCAAAAGAAGTCATTAACACGTAGACCAAAACTGTTAATTAAAACCGTGAGAATAAACATATGGCAAATCCAATGAAACCACCACCATCTGAGTAGATTTAAGTAGTAATTAGATTTAGTATTAGTATAAATCAACCAATCATCCAATTCAATTTAGTCAATTAGTTTAGTTTAGTTAATTTAGATAATTCAACCTTCAATTTATAAATCTTATTATGTGACAAACTTGAGAATAAAGTAGAAGAAGCAAGATTGATTCAATACAGTCCTCGTGGGATTCGATACTTTGGACGTAATTTACTTTCTATTTTATATTACTTCACTCGTATACTTATGAATGTGCGTAATAATTATTAATCGCACGTGAAAATAAACTTTATGTTATTTCTATTATTGATGCAAATAAATATAAAGACATTCATTGTGAAACTTGCCATCTGGCAAAATAGAAGAGATAATCATTTCCTATCGGTCAATCTCATTCTCTTGCTGCTTTTAATTTATTGCATTGTGATGTTTGGGGACCTTTCTCTATCACTTTAGACGATGGCTTTAGATATTTTCTCACCATGGTAGATGACTTTTTAAGGTGTACCTGAATATTTCCTATGAAATTAAAATTTGAAATTAGAAATCACCTGACTATCTTTCATAAATAAGTCTTAATTCAATTTGATGTCAATATTAATACCATTAGGTCGGATAATGGTATTGAGTTTATCATGGATAGATTTTATGATTCTCTTGGCATCCACCTATGTGAAAACACCACACCATAATGGCTTTGTTGAACGCAAGCACCAAGTCACCAACATTTGCTGCAAGTAGCAAGATCCCTCATATTTCAATCTGATCTCCCACTTGAGTATTGGAGGAACTATGTATCTACTGCTAGCTTTCTTTCTTATTAACAGGACACCTATAGTCACTATGGGAAACAAGACCCATTATGAGATATATTTCAAAAGCCACCAGATTATACTCTCCTCATATGTTTTGGTTGTGTATGTTATGAATTTACTTTGCACGCAAACATACATAAGTTTGATGCAAGGGCTGTCTATTGTGCATTCATAGGTTATCCTCAAGGTACCAAAGGATATCTACTTCTAAATATAATATTCATTTTCTCAAATGTTTTATTACATGAGTTTATCTTCCCTTTAAAAAACAAACAACATTCTTACACCAATTCTTACACAGAAAGGTCTAATCATACACTATGTATTGATCCATTTATAAGTTCATCTAACAGATCTCAGGTATAGGAACAAGCTATTCCTTCTGCAAATCTTGAACCCGTTGTGTCAGAATCATCTATCGTTCCTCATACACCTGAGCCTATGCAAGACATTGACCGTGATACATCATACAATCAGGCACACAACAACACTCTACAACAAGTGACAGTGTGCAACAGAACATTGTTGCACCAGGTAACTCTACTTCAACCGCTATTGAACCATCTGCACCTCTGCATATAAATCCCAGAAAGTCCTCAAGACATATAACACCACCAGCATACTTACAAATATATGATTACCAGCTCTCAAACTCACTACATAAAGGCAATCATTGCAATACATTCACATTAAAATATCCCATTAATAACTACATAACCACTAATATACTTTCATCAACTCATAAGGCCTTCACCTCTGTCATCTCTCCCATCGCTAAACCTACTTACACGCAAGAAAGCAAACTCCCATAGGAAGAAGCTATGCAAAATAAACTTGAGGCTCTAGAGAGGACTCAGGCATGGACACTAACTCACCCATGGTCACCATTATATTGGTTTTAAGTGGGTTTACAAAGTTAAACTCAAGTCTGATGGGAGTAAAAAAGGATACAAAGCCAAGGTTGTTTCCAATGGCTATACACAAGAAGAAGGCTTCAACTACTTTAACACTTTTTCACCTGTTGCAAAACTAACCACTGTTAGAGTCTAACTTGCACTTGCAGCCTCACATAACTGGTTCTTACAACAATTGGGTGTCAGCAATGCATTCCTACATGGATATTTAGATGAAAATGTATAAATAAAACCTCTCCTGGCTATTGTAAGACAAATGATAAAAGGATTTACCTGCTAAAAACGAGTCTTTATGGACTAAAACAAGCATCAAAACAGTGGTACACTAAACTTGCTAGAAGAAGCATCATTGGATATGCTATCTACTTAGGGGATTCTCTCATCTCCTAGAAAACTAAGAAGCAGTCTACAATTAGCAGGTCTTCAACATAATCAAAGTATACGGCAATTGCAACTACAACCTGTGAGACGATTTGGTTACATCAACTACTCAGTGATTTATATGTCCTTCAAACCAAGCCTCAACTGCTCTACACAGACAACAAAAGTGCTTAAGCAATAGCTCAGAATCTTGTCCATCATGTAAGGACAAAATATATCCAAATCGATTACTTTTTTGTTAGAGAACAAGTTCAAATAAGATTCCCCAAAGTGCTCTACATTCCAAGCTCTCAATAAGTGGCTGATATCTTCACCAAGCCTCTCACTCTTCAGCCATTCACCCAATTGATGTCCAAGATGTGCATTTTTGGATATTCATGCATTTTAGCTGATCAAGAATCGTTTTTGAATCAGGTGACGTTTCAAAAATAGAAACTTTTTAAAATGTCGATATAACGGTTTTCCTGTTTTAGTAATAACAACTTAATTTTAAATATAACGGTTTAAGTAGTTGAACTTCGTTATAACTTGTACAATCTTATATTTACCCCTCAATTCAATCTCAAAAACCACTTAGTCAGATTATAACATTGAGAGAGGGCTTGAGAGAAGAATTGTTCGACCGTAATTTGTAACCATTCAATTTATAGAATTCTGCAATTCTTTTTTGATTTTGTGTTGATGTTGATGAACATTCAATCGCATATTTTCACAGATCTCAAGTGTTCAATGAGGTTTATTCATAAAAAAATGTATTATGCTTTGAATACGATATGCTTTAAACTTTTAGGAAGCAGGGATGAGATAATATAGAATCTAATACAACTATATAAGCACGGATCATTAAAGTTTGAAACTAAACAAGTTGTAAAAGAAAGCGAACATTGCAACATGAAAATCATCATGGGCTTATTAAATCCTCATAATTTAGCATTTCTTATTAGCATTTCTGACTCAAAATTTTAAAATCTCTGAACTATAATAACCAATCATTTATGTTCACTAGAATAAACTTCTATTTTTATTTAGTAAAATTTAAAGTAATTAGCGTAAGTTTAAACTTATTAGACGCGGTCAATTCACAAACAAACAAGTAATATCTAATACTATTAGTATCAGAATTCACCAGAAGAAGGTTCAAAACCAGATGGCTCACAATACCTGATTTTGCCGGTGGGTTTGGCCCATTTAGATAAATGTAGCAATTGTGGAAAAAAATCATGTTTGGTACCTTAATTTAGCTTATGTTTCGTTTTGGTAACTTAACTTGTCACGTCGACTTTTTGTTACCCTATGTTTGCCAACTTAATCAAAATCGGTACCCCTGCTGCGGCGTCCCCAAATTACCACCCCTAATGCCTACGTGGCTCGCCGTTGACTCATAAAATCTCAATTTTAACTTTTTACTTGCCACATGTCCATGCTGACTGGATTAGTTAATTTTAAAAAACAAAAAAAAACTATTAAATCTTATATCACAATTTCTAGTTTTTAAATTTCTTTATAATTAATTTTATTATATAAATTGTAAAAACTTCTTATATAATTCTGTTTTAAAAAAACAATTTTTATAACTAATGAATTTTAAAGAAAATGGCAAAAATGAAAACAAAAAAATAAGTAAAAAAAAACCCATAACTTTAAAATCTATAACTATGTACTATTAAATCTTTATAATCTTTACATTTTTTTAGTTAACTTTAAAGTTATAACTATTATAAATATAAGTTTTTTCTTTCGAAAAACAAAGAAAAACTCCCAAATCTAAAAAATTGATTAAAAAAGAAAAAAAAACCAATCATCTTCAACAAGTCCTCCCCCCCTCTCACCGCCACCCACCCCCATCACCCCCACCACCGGTGCCCACCCCCACCATCAATTCCTCATCTTCCGGAACCGAGAGTACTTTTCGAGAGACGAGCCGCTGGTGGTGGTCGGTCGTACGATCGGCGGCGTATCGATGGTGATGGAGGTTGACGACGTCGACTCCTCTCGATCTCTTCGGTGAGGGCCCACACTCCATGGATCTTCATCGCCTTGCTGATGCCAATTTCTTCAACTCCTTCGAGGATGATTTCAACGATCATGATATCAATTGAGCTGAATCGAGCTTCTCTTTTGTGTAGTACTCACTAATTTTAGCAGTTAATTGGTACAAATCTGATGTATTAGTACGAAACACATATATATATATATATATATATATATTTAGATTTGATTTTTTTTAATCCAGTCAGCATGTCCACGTGGGATTAAGTTGGTCAAAATTGAGTTTGGACGGGTAAACGGTAAGCCACGTAGACATTAAGGTGGTTAATTTCGGGAGGGCGCCTGGTGGGTACCAATCGTGATTAAGTTTGCAAACATAGGGTACCAAAAGATTGGTGTGACAAATTAAGGTACCAAAAAGAAACATAGGCCAAAGTAAGGTACCAAACATGATTTTTTTTCCCTAGCAATTGTATATGTAACATCACAAAAGTCCAGATGGCTCATGTTTGGATTAGAACTTAGTACACTTTTTTTTATGGGCAAATAAAAATGTTATTAGAAAAGAGGAGTATAAGAGATACTCCTAAAAAGAATCAAGTATAAAGACAGATCCAACAACCAAGATTAAACCAAGCAAGAAAATGGTTGTGTACTCCAATCCACAAAAGTGAAGCAAACCTCATGTTTCTTAGCCTTAATCTAACACCAGATTATGATCTGAATTAATTCAAAGGACTTGTAAAGGTTAACTTGCCCAATCTTGAAGATAAAATTATTTCGGATCCTCCAAATTTTCGAGAACACAAAGAATCACAACTTTTTTCACTCCTCAATACCTTTTTCGTTGTCCAAATACCCGTGAACTGCTCAAAGTTGTCTCTTACACCATTATGAAAGGGAACAGAAAATCCAAACCAAATCATAGACCTTCATCCCAACATGTATGGCGCATTACACGAAAATATAAGATGCAGGGTAGATTCAATTTCCTCACCACACATACAACATTTCATACTTTTTTCAGCTTGAAGAACATCGCTGCAATGTAAATTAATTTTACTGGGATTTGATCCAGCAACACCCTCCATCCAAAAGTGTGAATTTTGAGGGGAACTTTAATACTCCAAAATGATTTGAAAAAACACGAAGGCGAGAAATCTTTGTTCCTCAAATAAGCGTATGCAACCTTGGTAGAGTAACAACCACTTTTATCACCCATCAAGGTCCACTTGTCATTGATATTGCAGCTCAAATGAACCTCGTTAATCAGTTCCCAAAAGTCCTCCAACAACTCATATTCCCACACAAAGAAATCGCTTCTTCATCTCCACTTCCAAACCCATCAATTTTTGTGCCATTCTCCCATTTTACAAATCAGGCTATCTTTGTCAAGAAATAGATCATATAATTTGGAAAAATAGTTTTTAAGAGGGACTTTTTCACACCAACCATTCAACCAAAAACTAGTGCGATAACCCTTTCCTACTTGCATTTTGATGCTTCCAGTGAACCAGTCGTTTCTGTCATTATTATGAAGCTGCAATGCAATGTCTCTCCACCATAAAGAGCAGCGATGCATATGCACTCTTCTATTCAACCACGAGTTTTCCTCGAAACCACCATATTTAGATTTGATAACTCTGTCCAAAGTTGTTCTGGTTCGATAAGAAATCTCCATCTCCACTTTCCTAAGAGCGTAAGATCTTTGATATTTAGACCTCAATTCTCTTTCTTTTTTACAAAGAGTGCTCCATTTGACCCACACTATTTTTCTACCACCATCACATCCTCCCCAAACAAACTTTCTCTGAATATTCGTCATTTTTTGAATCACCATCTTCAGAGTTTAATAGAAAGTGAACATGTAAATAGGGAGCCCCGAAAGAACTGCATTTGTTAACACAATTCTCCCCCCCCCCCCCCCCCAAGATAAAGATGTGATACCCCAACCAAGTGAGCTTTTGTTTAAATGAACAATGTAATCCTTCATTGTTTTAGATTTTGTCGAGTTCATGCCAATTGGAATTCCAAGCTATTTAATAAGGAGATTCTCAACTCGCCAATTCAATAAGCTAGCAAATGACACCAACTCTGCTTCTCCAACATTGATCCCCATAAGACGGCTCTTATAAAAATTAACTTTAAGTCCCTATATCAATTTCAAAATTCTCAATATGGCTTTGACAACCAACACATTTTCTCTATTTGCATCAATAAAGATCAATGCATATTGAATGTGGGTGATCATAAGTATGCCCCGTCTCACTTCAACGCCTTTAAACAACTGCAAATCATGTGAACTTTTAACCAGCGCACTCAATCATTCGACAACACTCAATCATTCGACAACAATGTTGAAGAGGAAAGGCGTAAGCATGTCTCCTAGTTTAATACCACGAATCGTATGGAACTCATATGTCGGACCCGTTCACAAGAGCTGAAACAGACACTGAAGAAAGGCATTATTTTATTCAATTGCACCATTTGGAGTAGAACCCCATTGCGTCCATAATACAAATGAGAAATACCCAATTAATCGAGTCAAAGCTTTCTCAAAATCAACTTTGAGGACTAAGGTAACCCTTTTCTCCTTCTTAAGTTCGTCGATAACATTTTTTGCAATTAAAATACATTTTGTTTTATATCGTTCCTCAATGAAGGCAGATTGTTCCTCGGAGATAGCTGAACCAATCACCTTTTTAAGTCTTCTAATAAGAGTTTTAGTGACGATCTTATATATACATCCCATAAGAGAGCCGAAGTTCCTGGAGCTCATGAGGATTATTTTTCTTTGAAAGGAGAGCCAAAAAAGTAGAACCTCTAACAAATTTACCTGATTCCCAAAACTACGTTGTAAACCTGAAAATATCGTCTTTCATAACTGAAAAATATTTCTTGACAAATTTAAAATTTATACCATCCAGTCCTGAGCTTTTATCTCCACCGCAATCCCAAATATCCTCTTTTACTTCCTTTTCGGTGAAAGTGCGTGAAAGCTAACATTCCTCATCGGGATTTAAATGCTTGAACTCAACATCTCGTGGAATTGACCTTAGCCAATAGAACTTAGTACGCTTAATTTTGAGAAGAAGAAAGAGAAACTATTAGCTAAATTACTGTTGTCACGTCTGTATGATTATATAACATTGGGGTAACAATGGCCGAAGAATAATTTGAGATTTATTTAATATTTTTTTGCAGTAAGCTTGTTCAAGCTAGTGAACTCTTGTATGCTTTACAATGCAATGTAAGTTTATTTCAAAGATATGTGGGTCTTAGGTGAATGAACCCACACATATGTGAGAACCTTATTATCCATTATGTAGCACTCTATTGTGAAAGGCGCGCCAATAAGACAAAAATGCTCGTGGGCGCTGCTATGAGGCGTCAAATCTATGGGGCGCGCGCTTCAAACCATGGAGTGCGCGCCCCAAGCGTGAAAAGCGGTTGAGCGTGCGCTTATTTGTTGAAGCGCACGCCTCAACTCAAACAGTTCGAATTTTCTATGCCACTCTCCCTATTCCAGTTTATGTGCCACCACTTACAGTTTGACACGTGGCAGTGCACATAACAAGAAATGTATCCAATTATTCTCCCTTTTTCCTCGTCGTAAGAAAGAGAAACTGAAAAAATAAAAATCACCATTTCTCTTTCTCCATTAACACTATTGAATCATAAGACATTAAGGACTGAGGAAATTGAGAGTTCTTCAATGATAGAAATAACTTTTTAGTGATGCTAAAACCCGGGAAAAAAATTAAGTACAATTAACTTGAATTTTTTCTCTTCTCCATAGCTCTCGTCCTCAATTTTATTTTTGGGTATGAAAAAAATTAATTTAGCTAAAAGTTAACATTGGAGCTTGATCTATCATCTACAAAGATTATGAAACAATTTTATGATTCATTTCATGTACTTTTATCTATTTCTTTTTATAAAATCAACTGAATATAATAATTTCTTTAGCTTGTGGTTAAAGATCGATGGTAGAGATTGAATCAAACATTTTCAGATTTGTTTTTCACTTCAAATATCATGAAATAACTTAGACTCTAATTAGGTGAAACTTTCAGATTATTACTTCACTTCTTTTTTTTGGGTTCTTTCTCATTTTTGTTTTCAGTTAATTATAATTCATACACTTAATGTCTTTTATATAACTTCGAGTCAGATTATTGTTTTCAAGGTTTGGTTGTAAGTAAAAATAGAGATTTGTGCTATAAATATTGGAGACAGAGAGAGGGCAGATGTTTAAGTTTGTTTATCTCTCCGGGGATGGAGAAGAAAGGAAAAGTAATTGGGGGCATTTGGTGTGTAGACCACAATGACACTTGTCATGATTTAATTTGTGGCACAAGAAGTGGCACATAATTATGAGATTTGTCTAATATGTACCCACTCATAGTGTCTCCTTCACTTATAGAATAGGCGGGCCCCACGTAAGCCAAGTGCTTGCGGAACCCATTTTTATGTGAGTGCAGGTATGAGTACATATCATATGCTCCTATAATTCTGGAATAGAAAATTTGAACCGCAACTCAAAAGCCAAAACTAAATCCTGCATCTGTATTGTTCCCACAGCCGATGTGTAAAATTAATGACAAAAAGTCAGAAGTCAATATTTGAAAATTGAAAAGTCATGTAGGATTGGAAACTGTAATCAAGATTCAAGAATTCTTTTGTCTTCTTAATTCAACGTTTTTACCTTTCTCTATTATTCTAATAATCCAAGTGGAAGATTCTTTCATTAAGTTTAAATTAGTGTTTGTATTTTTTAGTCTTTTCTTCAATGTTCTGTTTCTTTTTAGTTTTTTAGTTAACTTTGAATATTCTGAATTTTTCTTAGGTTCTTATTTTTTGTAGCAGCAATATTTATAAGAATGCATTAGCTGGTTGTTTGTTAGATATGAAAATATATAGTTGTTTGTTGAAATCATTCAAAAAGAAAACAATAGATTTCTAGATTATATTTGATGCAATTGATTGGATGGTTGAGCACTTTGGTTTTAACTTAAATTATTTTAAACATTAAGCTGATAAAAGTTTTCATATTTTTTGCATTTTTATGTACTTATATATAGATTTATATTTAAAATTAATTAAAATCTTAGTATTTATGGGCTTACGTCTCACACTTCGGGACTTACACCTCACCTCTACGTATGAAAAACGCCTCATTTACGCCCAACGCCTTTAACAACATTGATGTAGCATAGATAAAATGCAAGCTTGTTGCGTATTTGTTTAAGGCTCAATTAGGTTGCCAGGAAATTACGGAAAAGAAAAGAAAGTGTTGGTGCTTGTTTTCCCTGGAAGTTGTAGGCAATTTATGATTTTTTTCTGCAAGAAAATAAAATCTCAGAAAAGATAGAAAATATACTCAAATTCTCCTCTATGCATGACCATGGGAAATATTAAGGCATATCCAACAAATAGTTAAATTTTATATTTTACTACCAAAAATTGGAAAAACTTAGTTCATATATTCTAAATTCTTTAATAAAAATCTTATTTATCTAATCATATATTGTTTTTATAGATAATTTTGAGTATCTAACGACCATGTGGATTAAAACAGAAAAGCACTAGTTTAACTAGACATGTGAACTCGTTGTTTAAAATTTAAGGGATAAGAACAAGTTAATTAGCACAGTAATATTTATTGAAAAAAGTTATGAAAGTTTTAGAAATTCACGTAAAATAATTTCAAGGAAATTAAATAAACTAAAAATAGTAACGAATTTAATAGAATATGGCTTAGAAACGTTGTTTTGACACAGTTTTTAAGGTGCAAGATGATAATCACATTTAAAAAAAAAAAGTTAAATTAATAGTACGTAAAAAGTATTTTTAAACATATTTAACAACAATTCTAAAAAAGAGTATACTAGTAAACGCATTCTTCCAAGGAATCAAGCCCAGCCGATATAGACTCTGTAAGTCTTTTGAGACATAAAACAATAAAATAAGATTTGTGTTGATTTTTTTTTTTAAACTTTATTCGTCAAACCAGAGATGACAATCTTTCCAAAAATTGGACGTAAAAACCAAACTATACATATAAGCCTAATAACGCTTCATGAATCAAAAAAGTCAAAACCAACTGGGACTACAATCAAGCGAAACCCAGCCAAGCAACGTCCTCCACCGCATTACGCGCCAATTTATGAGCAGCCGAGTTCGAATTTCTACTCACCCAACGCGCTGTAAACCCCAAGTGTAGACTAAAAAGTCGTCGAAGATCATTAAGCACATTGGTGTAGCTCGCATCCCCGTCAACACAACGAATAATATCATGAATAATATTCAAACAATCTCCCTAAAAAATAACATTATTCCAACAACTATCAATCGCGCCTCAGCAGCTTCAATTCCAGCCGGATTCATCCAAGCAATAAGGCGACGATGCATCCATGCAACTATATCCCCATTGCAACATGAGCTACAACCCTAATGCCAAATCGCCTCCTCTTGCTCAAAACTAGCACAATTGAAGTTCACTTTGATAATATCTCCAGTTGGCGCCTCCCACATGTTCGTCACGTCCACCGCGCAATGCCCCTTCATGTCGTTACACTCCAACCAATTCATCGCATAAATCCTCTCTAGATGCAATCTTATCCGGTTGTCTCGGTTAATTCCATGCCAATATCTCATTTCGATTCCCCCAAAGCACCCAACAGATTATGCCCATGATGCTCACATTCTCCTTCCACTCTTCCCGAACCACCCGGTTAAACAAATCCGACACCGACTCATTCGCTGAAGACCACCTTGATGTTGGAACGTTTGCCAAACATGTCGCTCAATACGGCATATAAAAAGACAATGTTGAACGGTCTCCATCTCGTCCCTATACAAAACACAAGAAATATCGTTACAAGTGTGCCTCCTCGCCAAATTCCACCGTGTAGGAAGAATGTTCATGCACCCACGCCACTAGCAACAAATACCTATACCTAAATGAAAAAGGGTTGGGGATCGATGGGTAGTTAATAGCATTTACCACGTTGGTAAATTAGATTCGCATTGTTCAAAGTTCCGAGTCCCTTCAAGGACATCAAGTTATTTTTTAACTAATCAGAGAAGACTAGTATGAGCCTTTTGCAAGGATGACACGCACAAATTTAACAAAAGGCTTACTAGGCTATTTCTGTAGTCATATTTTTTGGTCTTCAGACTGCTTTTGATATCTCCAGATTGTAAATTGTAAATTATCTCCAGGCTATATTCTAGTCATATTCGGACGTGTCTTAAAAAAATTGTAAAATCTTTTTGTTGCAGCAAAAAAGTCAGAATTTGAAAACTTGACTCGGTCAGTACACTTATTTTTAGTCTCTTTATTCTACAAGCCTTATTGAAGTCATAATTTATTATTATATTTTACTTTCTACAAGCCGCCTACTTTAAGCTACATAGAAGATAACACGCGTCAGAGAAAAATTATTATCATCACAGTACTTACAACTCATGTCGACCACACAAAAGTACAGAAGGGATTTATTAAAATGCATTTATCACGTTGGAAAATAATAATATAATATACATTTATGAAGAAAAACTTACATAGTTAGTTAGTTGAGATCTTTCACATAAAAAAATAACTTTAAAAGAAAATAAAACGCCACATTCCTATTTTCTTCTTTATTCCCACAAAGTAAATATTCCTCTTCTATTCGTACCAAAAAAAAAAAAAAATATTCCTCTTCTAATTTCCATGTAATTACCCCAAAATACCCATACAAAAAACCCTACTCAAAATCGTAGCGCACTATGGAAGCTGATGTCCCAATTTCTAAATTTTATTCTTTCTTATAGAAATTTAACAAATAAAAGAGATATTTATTTTCAGAAAAAAGTGGGTTTATTTGTGCATTTTTTTTTTGTTTGGAGAAAGATGAAAGCTTTTGGGTGTAAAAAAATGTTGAGCATATGGGTTTTAATCTGCTGCTATTTGTGGTTAATGGTTTTTTTTACAGCTTCTGGTAACGTGGTTTTGATACAGAACAACGTTACTCTGTCTTTTGCTGACGTGGAAGCTGGTTTTGGTTAGTTTATTCCATTTCTTGATTTTTTTTTATTTTTCTAATGAAGAGCTTTGAGCCTGGCTGATTTGGTTAATTTGTGATTTTATAATATTTAGATCACGGGTTTAGTTCAAAGTTAGTTTTTTGTTGTCTGATCATGTGATGGGCTTCACTTAGGTTCTTGTTGTGGGAGCTTGTTTGGACATACTTTGTTTAGTGTGGGATTATTTATTTTGTCCCTATGTGTTTCTGGTGGAAAGATGGATTTTTTAAAGTAAGGAAGTTGCAGTTTTTGGTTTCATTCGCTTTTGTGCACTGTATAGTATTTAACATTTTGCGAATCACAGCTTCGTTGAATACATTGTAGTTTTATGGCACGTTCTTCTTTGTTAACATGTTGATTCTTACATAGACCAGGTGTATAGACCTTGTTGTAGTTAATATATGAAAGTTTGTGGTCAAAGTTTACCATTTTCATGGCCTAGGTAAGAGTCTTGTGCTTATGGGAGTATCCACTTACGTATGTGTTCTAATGTGCAGCCCCATCGGTTAAAAAGCCCGGAATACAAGGGACATTATACCTGGCCGAACCATTGGATGCATGCTCAGTGCTTACTAATAACATTGTTCGAAATTCCAACGATACCAAGTCTCCCTTCGTGTTGGTGATCAGGGGAGGATGTGACTTTGATGGTAAAGTTAGACAAGCACAAGATGCGGGATTTGAAGCGGTTATTGTGTATGACACTGAAGATAAAGATTTAGTTCCTAGTATGTCCTTACCCTTCTGATAGATTTATATAGCAATAACTCACAGACTGGAGGAGACTCTTTCATATTATTTTGTGCATATGTTTTCAAAAGAAAATGGTAAAACTCCGTGATTCAGAAGATTTGATTACAAGTTGAACATGGTTTTGTTAACTTATTTTAATTAACTATATTTACTTGCATTGGTCACTTAGCTTGAGTCTGTGACAAATTTTTAGAGTGGCATGAATATATAACCGTACATATCTGTTTAAGGCAAGATCACTAGCAAGTGCACTAATGTCCTCATGGAAATTTTTAGTGACTGGCAACTCATGTTCTGTGTGCTATCTTTAACCTTTTTAAGTTTTCTCCTCGGGATATCCAACTTGAGACTTTCCATTACAGAGTATATTAATATCTGCATTTCAATATGCAGTGTATGGAGATTCTGCTGGTATCAAGATAAACGCGGTGTTTGTCTCCAGGGCGTCTGGTGAAACCTTAGCAACGTATGCAGGTGCTTCTGATATGGAGCTATGGATTGTCCCAAGCTTTGAGAAATCGCTGGATTATATGTTGACTGTTTCTTTCCTTTCCGTGGTGTCCATTATTACTTTGGTAGCTGCCTGTCTCTTTATCCAAAAATTTAACATTAGAGAAGAACGTATTCAAGCCCTAGGCGCTCGGGAAGTACATGGAATGAGTGGTCGTTTGGTAAGAGCCATGCCTATCCTCACTTTCACAGCCGATCTTGAGGATAATAGTACTTCAGGAACGTGTGCCATATGTCTTGATGAGTATGATGTTGGAGAGAAGCTAAGAATTCTGCCGTGCAGCCATAGTAAGTTTGCTTCTCTCGATTTGTTGCGCTTGTTTAACATTTGAAAAGTTTCTTAACTCTGTTAGGTTTATATAAGTGTTGTGGTCACAATTCTTTTTTAAATAGACAGTTTAGGCCACATTACATTATGTATTTCATTACACAACTTTTTGCTTACGTGACAAAGCTAAAGCACATGGTCAAAAAATCTAATGTAGGCAAAAGTGTTTCCTATTGTTATGCTTGTAGTGTACCATTGTGGCTTATATACACTATATCACTTTAGGTTTGATCTAATTGCGAACACTTCCCTTGTTCTTTGAACAATTATAGAAACCCCTAAATGTAAAAGACATGTAAAGATTAGGAGTCTATTCTGGAACTTAAGGGGTCTCTCTGTAGTTACTCATTACCTTAATAGAATCTGTTCTATCTTTAATGGTTTTTCAAAATTCAACGGATGTTCATATTATTATTCAAATAATAAGGTATGTTTGGTTAGATCAAGTCTCAAGGGTATAAATGAATGTTTCATTTTGTTTCAACATATTGGGTTTCTTCCCAGGTCTATAAAAGTCGAGTAATTTCACGTTTCGTCTTTTTACCAGAATTTCACGCCATTTGCGTCGATGACTGGTTAACATCATGGAGAACATTTTGCCCAATTTGCAAGCGTGATGCAAGAGCTTCCAGTGAAGAACCACCGGCTTCAGAATCTACTCCACTGCTATCCAGGGCCCCATCTGCAGTTTTATCTTCACAACGATCATCATCAGCCATACAAATTGGCCAATCTCCACATCATTATTCCCCCTTAGTTTCACGGCCCAAGTCCATCACCGGTATTCGACATCCTGGTCACTCTCATAACCAACCATACCTAAGCAAAAGTTGGAGCTGTCTTGATGTCATAAATATGTCCTCGGAAAGTTTTTGCGGTGCTAGTTTAGTTCCGCCTCGTACATTAGGTTACCCCGCAATATCGTCTCTTAATTCAAGAAGCGTGTCAATGCACAGTCCAAGTCAGGGGAATGCTTTGTCTAGTTCTATTGGATCTTCTAGCTGTCAGCCTAGCTCGTCGTATTGTTCTGAGTCATCTTCGAGCTTTTCGGCATTTAAATCTGCTCAATCTCTTCCCGAATGATAGAAACGCTACATAAAGTTCAAGGAATTGTTAGAGTTCAGCACTTTTTGTACAGCTTAGAATGCTAGAAATGTGATGAAGAGGTTTAAGATTAGATGTTCCTAGCTAAAGGTCGATCTCATAACTGTTGCCATCTGTGTACATTGTATCATATAATTTTATACTATCTTGATATAAGATGAAACTTTCACTACATAAGTTTTAGATTCTGTATAAGCGGACTTATAATTTAATTTATGCCACACTAGCTGACATTTTATTCTAGTTTTTGTTCTTTTACTGATTTATTCGTTAAGAATAAAATAGTTGTTATTTTTACTAGGATGATGCGTATGTATGAATTTGTTATTAAAAACTAACTTTTGTGCTCTTTCATGCTGATACCTCTGTAACGTTTGTTTGTTTGTTTGTTTTTTTGTGGTTTAGAAGATGCCTAGTAACTTCTACGAACAATCACGAGAGGAGAGGATTCTATATCTCACTTTTGTGTTCCACCTTCTATGCATTTACTTATAAATATTTATATAAAATCATAAATATCCATGAATTTTAAAAAAACTAGATTTTAACAAAACACAAATAGTAATTTAAACATTTAATGAATTTACAAGCCACTAAAATATTGGATGTAAACTTTTAGCTACATCAAAAAATTAATGGGTCCATAATGTCATAGATCCTAGAAAGATGGCCATAACAAATTGGTAGAAATATGATTACTAAGCTTAGCCTTTTATTTAAGTCCAGACATATTCACAATTTAGTTGTGAATTTTATTTGTTCAAATTTAAAGAGTTAATAAAATATCTCAGAAGTATGTTATATTTTTTCGCAGTACAGTTTTTATTTGGAAAATGGGTAGCTTCTATTCCGTGAACTTACATTCAAATATAAGCCACATACTAATTTCCATGTCAACATAGAACTTATAGACCGGTTTACTTGATTCATATGAGAAAAAACCGAAAATCAAAATTAGAATAGAAGAAAATTCTTCGAGAAAATCTTGAAGATAATATTTCAAGAATATGAGATAACCTCCAAATATTTTGAACTAACAAATATATGTCTATGTTATCATCATTAGTAATTATCTTTATGTGTAATTTATAGTTTACTTATTTAAATACTAGCAACTTTGACACATGCGGGGACCGCGTGTAAACTATATAAATTATCAAAGAAATTTTAATGTAACACAACTTTAATATAATTTATAAAATTAAGAAAACCAGTCTGTTCTGCACACATTAAAAATCACGTAAGAAATTTGCTAAATATGTGGAGGAATTTTAGGAGTGGTTGTAGTTACTTATTTAATTACATATTTTTTAATTGTTGAAAAGTCAAAGCAGGGGTATTTTTGGAAATTTAAAATTTGGTATCCAAACTGCCATTTTGTGAGTGGGAGGGCTTTGCTTTTAATATAGTAATAGAAATCCTTGATCCACATTTGTAGTTTTTTCTTTAGTTACGTGATAAATTATGGATATCTTTATCTAAACATAAAAAAACATGTATATGTAACTCGCTCAAGCTAGAAAATAATATTAATTGAAAGATTTTGGATCTATATTACTTATAACCAAATACAGTTGAACTTGACAATAGTTGCAATTGTACTCGTAAGTAAGACAGATGATAGTTCTTTAACGTTTAAAACCTGTTTTACTGTTGCAACTGTTAAAAGACAGTTAAACATAAAGCGATAAAGAACACACAGATTTTTTACGTGGTTCGGTCCAAATGGTCATAGTCCACGGGGTTTGCACCCAATTGTTGTGACTCAAAGAGTACCCTACTTAAGAATTACAATGATAGGAATTACTCCAACGTAAATCTAGACTCCCTCTAATTTACCGTTGCAACGCCTAACCCTCAACTATTTTCGGTATACTTCTTTGAGTTAGAGAACTTCAAGATTAACTCAAAGCTCCTTTGACAAGAAGTTCTCACTAGAAGACTTTGACTCGATATAGGACTGAAATCACTAATTATCCTTTTCAAAGCTTGTCCTTCAATTGTGTCGAGTCTTCTCCTTATATAGGCATGAACATAATCTCTGCAGATCTTCAGTTGCAACCCTCGCAGATCTTTTTTCCTTAACATATAATATCTACATATCTCCAGTTGCAATCCACGCGGATCTTCTTTCTTTATCTAGGCATGGCTGAATCTTCATCATATCTTTAGTTGTAATCCGCAAGATCTCTTCCTTCCTTATAGATAAGCGCGTCTGATTATCCGGTTGCAACCCGATTATATTGCCTTGCCTTTTCCAAAAGATTCCTACAATATCACCCAAGATATCCAATTGTATATGTTAACTAAATATGTCTAGATGCATAACAAGGAGATATGGTTAATATCTAGTAGGCCAATCTTAAAGATAGAATGATATCTTATAAAGATAAGGAAATAATATTAAGATAATTATCATCTAAAAAATTAACTTATCCTAATGATTTAACAAAACAATATCAATTTAAACCCTAGTTGGGCCGATCTGAATTGAGCCCAAATAGAATAGAAAAACGGCCCTAACAATCTTCCCCTTTGATTTGTTTTGTCAAAATCATTGACCCATCTACACAAGTGGTTAGCAAATAACAAACTTTCAAAAAGTTCATAATAAAAGCGAAGTGCACGAATAGTAGTAGTTGCAACACCGGTGCAACCATCCGTAAACCAAAACAATTGTTCAAGAGTTCAAAACTAAGGGGTGCTCCCCCTTACATGCAACTTCCCCTCAACCTTTTCTCCCCCGTTTTGACAGAAGAAATCAAGGGGTGCCCGATTGTTGCAACAGACGATCCAGCTTGGATTCCATTAGGAGGGAAACTTTCCCATCAAAACGCAATCTCCTAACCTAATCCAATCCAATCTGTCCTAATAAGCATAAATCGTGAGATATATCCACAAAACAGAAAGATAGACACAAATCATGTTGAGATAATCATACGACAACACCATCTTATCTTAACAAGCATCCAAAAAAAACCTCTTAAGGTCACAAGAAAGGGAACACAATCGAGAGAAAATTAGGACACCACAAATCACGTAAAATTGAAACCAACTACAAAGAGTCCCAAAGGAAAGAAGTTAACCGAAGATAATTAAAAATTCCATCCAGAAATTGAGTCAAAGAAAAGATCGATATCACGTAATCTCCTCAGTTGCAACTTTACATACGACCACACACGCAAACTTTGCATACAACCACACACGCAACTGGTAGCTTTCATTATGACACATTTGCGAACAAGGTAGCTCTTTTCAATGAGTAGACGCGTGGGATAAAAATTGATAGCTTTCACACTTGTTTTCTTGTAGGTCAGGTAGCTTTTTCTAGTTGCAATTGAAAGCCGGTGTGACTAGCTCAAAAATAAATCACCTTTCGGTGTTTGTCTCATTTGTCTCATTTTGAAAGTAATTTTTGAGACAATCCCTATTTTTCTTCCCTCTTTTTTTGTGTCAACAAAGATTCACTGAGGAGAACAACATGTATACCAAATCAAAACAAGGGACTACAAATCTCGGTGGAATAAATAATTAAGTCCAGAAAAGTCACCCGTGGTTGCAACAGTGTCCCTGTTGCAATTCACATAAGGCAAAGACCCTACGACTTACCGAGGTGCTCAAATCGTGTAACATCGAGAGCCTTTGTAAAGATGTTTGCAAGTTGAAGGTCAGTATACACATGATGTAACTCAACAGTCTTGGCTTCTACCAATTCTCTAATGTAGTGATATCTTATGTCAATATGCTTAGCGCGTGAGTGTTGGACTGGATTTTTATATATGTTAATGGCATTAGTAATATCAAACACTATAAGTTCATGTTGTATAATACTGTAATCCTTGAACATTTGTTTCATCCAAATCAGTTGATTGCAACAACTTCCAGCGGCAATGTATCCAGCCTCAACTGTGGAATGTGTAGTGGAATGTTGCCTCATGCTAAACCAGGAGACCAAGTTGGTTCCTAAATAAAAACACCCTCCATTGGTGCTTTTCCTATCATCAACACAACCTGCATCACTAAAATATTCAAACAAATAACGGGACAACTTGTAGTGAGATAAAGCAAACTTTCGATCATGCTTCTGTAAAGACTTGGATCAATGGAGTTGCAACTATCATCTTTGCTAAGTCAACCAGTCGATCTCATGGGAGTCTTCCTTGGTATAACGTGGTCAAGAAAAAATATTTTCACAAGATTTCGTGCATACTTTACCTGTGAGATGAAGATTCCAATGTGATCTTGTTTGACCGTTTGAATTGGCCCGACTAAATTCATGTGAAGTAGTTCTAGGATCCTTTCAGAAGGTGTGTGTTGCAACTCTGTATGACTAGTCTTCTTTTGCTTTTCTCCCAGGCTGTCTCCACATTTATCGTCACCAAAGATGACATCTCCCTTGTCATTCATGAACTCACTTAGGATGCTTTTGTCCCCCGTCATGTGCTTGGAGCAACCACTATCAAGGAACCATGAGTTAATAAAATTTTTTGAAGCAGAGTTGCAAGTAACAAGGCAATTAATTCTTTTGGTTGTTTTTCAACCTATATTTTCTTTACAGATTTACAGGTGCAACAGTGGGTGCTGCTTTCTTTGCCTTCTTTATTTTATTCTTCTTCCTTTTCTTTTGAACCATTGGGGTAGGTTCGCAAGGTGTACGGTCCCAAAGTTGGTAGCAGTATGGTCTAATATGCCCTTTCACTCCACAATGATGGCATGTTGGAACAAATCTGCTTCTCTGTGACCTGTCAACAAAAAAAGGTAAATAGTTAGCGTTGTTCAAGTTGCAACTAGGATTTACCTGAGAATTCTGTTGGTGAATGTTTGAGTAATTTAGTGGAGTATCCACTTCTCTAGGTATTCGGTTCTTCTTTGACATTTTAACATTTGCGTTTTGAAGAAAGTTTTGTTCATCGATATCAACAAATCCAACTCCAGTTTTTCCAGTTGCAACTTGCTTGGTGTCAAGAACTTTGCCCAACTTCTCAGTTCCAGGAGTTAGTGGCTTCACACTCTTCATGGCTGATTCTAATTCCTTTTGAGTGAGAATCAGAACTTCATTTAGTGCCTTTTGAGCTGCAAGTGCTTTATCAAGATCTTCAAAGATGTGATCTTTTTCCATTGAAAGGGTGAGCACTTTTCTTTCAAGTTCCAGACATTGTTTCTTCATTTGAACTGGACTACCATATGATTGCAGAGTCTTGAACTGAGCTTCAAGTTCAATATTTCGTTGGCACATGGCTTTATACTTTGTTAAGGCAACCTAAATCACCTTGTAATTTGACGACTCATCACTATCAGATTCAGTCAGAATGTTAGTTGCAACAGTAGTATTTTCTCTTAGTTACATCGTCGCTCAATGATGATAGCAATGCTCGACTTTTGTTTTTCTCTAGCAAGTTTCCACAATCAGCACTGATGTGACCAAATCCTTGACATTCCCTACATTGAATACCTTTCCCATATCTCTTGTTTTCAAGTCTATTAGTAGCGGAAGGTTTTTTAAATGAATCAGAGGGACTTGTAACAATATGGAAATTTTTACCTTTATTCATTTTGCTGAACCGATTTGCAAGGAGAGACATGGATTGTGTGAGTTCCATGTTTGGAATGTTTTGCACAAGACTTGCTTGAAACGCAACTCCTTTGGAAAATCTGTCATCTTCTTGTTCCAGCTTCATTTCTCATGTCGTGAGTGATCCCATCAGTTCCCCAAGAAAAAGAGTTTCAATATCCTTGGCTTCTTCAATGGCTGCAACCTTCATTGCGAACCTCTCGGGTAGAGATCTCAACATCTTCTGAACAATACGTGAATCTGGAAAGTCTGCTCCAAGCATGGTAGCCTCAGTTGCAATATGCCTGAGTTTTGAGTGAAATTGAGCAATCGTTTCCAACTCTCCCATCAACATGAATTGGACAAATTATTATTTGTGCCCTGTATGTTTCAATTTTTTATGAAAATGCCCGTTATCTTTCGAATTATTGAAAATGCCCTGGATCTTTGCTATTTTTTTTTGTAGAAAATGCCCTTTGAGTGCCACATGTGAAATTCGGGCGACGTGGCATCCACCGTGGAGAAGACGTGGCAGCCACATGTAATAAACACATATATATAATTATATATAATAAAAAAACTAATCATCATCTTCATCGCCACCACCGTTGCCCCCCCCCCCCCCCCCCCCCCCCCACCCCCGCCACCGCCGCCGCCACCACGAATTGAAAGGAAAGTGAACTGTTCAGTAGTACAATTCTATATACTTAATATTATTATAACCAATTAATAAAGATGAAAATCAAAATCAAAATTCTAAATTCTAACATTAAGAGAAAGAAGCGCGACCATAGCTAAATCCGGATCGACAAACGTCGCAAAAGCCACAATCTGTCGGTGATTAAATCATTTAGTTAGGTCAATTCATTCAATTTATTTTTTTCCTAGCTAGCATTGAAATTAGGCAGTGACCTGATTACCGCGTCCGGTATACTTGAGCTGGCATGACTCGAAGCCATGACGACGGCGGAACAGGTTGTGGATCTCACGCGCCTTCACGTCGTCCGGTAATCCAGAAACAAACAGCGTATTAATATCGTTGCGATCACCATAGTACGCCGCCGACGGAGGGTAAGCCATAACCGGAGGAGAAGCAGCGATTCACTCCACTCAACCGAGCTTACTCTCTCTACAATTAAATCAAAAATAAATTTCTGGAATCCCTTACACACAAAACTGAACGGTTAGGGAAAAAATCAATTCAAAAGGAAAGTGGGGATCTGGAGATGAACATATACAGATTGCAATTCAAAAGGAAAGTGGGGATCGCGAGCGCAGTGATCGGTAACCCACGAATTACTTTCAATTCGTGGTGCCGGCGACGGCGACGACGGGGGTGGGGGGGGGGGGGGGGCAACGGTGGTGGTGGTGATGAAGATGATGATTAGTTTTTTTATTTTTTTTATATAATTATATATATATATACATATATATATGTGTGTGTGTTTATTACATGTGGCTGCCACGTCTCCTCCACGGTGGATGCTACGTCGCCTGAATTTCACATGTGGCACTCAAAGTGCATTTTCTACAAAAAAAAAATGGCAAAGATCCAGGAAATTTTCAATAATTCGAAAGATAACGGGCATTGTCATAAAAAAATGAAACATACAGGGCACAAATAATAATTCGTCCACATGAATTCGAATTGATCATTCAGAAGTTGCAACTTAGAAGCACGAACTTTGGAGTTTCCTTCATGAGCATTCGTGATGGCCTCCCACGCATCCTTAGCAATTTCAAAGTTAGCAATACTTTTATATTGATCATAATCGACAGAAACAAGAATGATATTTAAAGCAGTAGAATTATGTTTTGCGAGGAGTTCCTCTGCATCGGTCCACTCAAGTTCAGATTTTACTCTACCCTTGTCATCTATTGGAGGGCTCCACCCTTTAAGAATACTTTTCCACACCTTTTGATCCTGCTGTTTAATAAAATTTCGCATGCAATTGTTCCAGTATGAGTAATTGGTTGCAGTTAGCATTGGTGGTCTTGTGATCGAGAGACCTACCCTCATTTCTTCCATCAATAAAAAACGAAAACAAAAAAGATCTTTTTAACCAGAATCTACTCTATTAAGAAATAGTGACCCGCTCATGATGCCAATTGAAAGATTTTGGATCTATATTACTTATAACTAAATACAGTTGAACTTGACAATAGTTGCAACTGTACTCGTAAGTAAGACAGACGATAGTTCTTTAACGTTTAAAACCTGTTTTACTGTTGCAACTGTTAAAAGACAGTTAAACATAAATCGATAAAGAACACAAAGATTTTTTACATGGTTCGGTCCAAATGGTCATAGTCCATGGGGTTTGCACCCAAATGTTGTGACTCAAACAGTACCCTACTTAAGAATTACAATGATATGAATTACTCCAACGTAAATCTAGACTCCCTCAAATTTATCGTTGCAACACCTAACCCTCAACTATTTTCGGTATACTTCTTTGAGTCAGAGAATTTCAAGATTAACTCAAAACTCCTTTGACAAGAAGTTCTCACTAGAAGACTTTGACTCGATACAGAACTCCAATCACTAATTATCATTTTCAATGTTTGTCCTTCAATTGTGTCGAGTCTTCTCCTTATATAGGCATGGGCAGAATCTCTGCAGATCTTCAGTTGCAATCATCGCAAATCTTCTTTCCTTAACAAATAAGATCTACATATCTCCAGTTGCAATCCACGCAGATCTTCTTTCCTTATCTAGGCATGGCTGAATCTTCATCATATCTTTAGTTTCAATCCGCAAGATCTCTTCCCTCCTTATAGATAAGCGCGTCTGATTATCCGGTTGCAACCCGATTATATTGCCTTGCCTTTTCCAAAAGATTCCTACAATATCATCCAAGATATCCAATTGTATATGCTAACTAAATATGTCTAGATACATAGTAATGAGATATGATTAATATCTAGTAGGCTAATCTTAAAGATAGAATGATATCTTATAAAGACAAGGAAATAATATTAAGATAATTACCATCTAAAAGATTAACTTATCCTAATGATTTAACAAAACAATATCAATTTAAACCCTAGTTGGGCCGATCTGAATTGAGCCCAAATCGGATAGAAAAACGGCCCTAACATTAATCATTCTTAAGATTCGGTAAATTTTGCGTTCCATTGAGCGATTTCACTACAGTGAATTCGTGTAATTTAATATGATACAAGATTTATAACGAAAATTTTACATACTAAATATTGTAATATTATATAGTTGAAATAGTTAGAGATTTTTCACGTTAAAAAGCTTTCCAAGATTGTAAAGCACAACAGTCCTATTTCTATCTATATTCCAACAAAGAAAATAAAAACTCTTTTTTAATTTCAAGGCAAAAGAATCCTAGAGCACTATGGAAGCTGATGTTCCAATTTCTATATTTTATATAAATTTAACAAATAAGAGATTTATTGTTTCATGGGAAAAGGGGTTCATATGGGTGCATGCATATTTTTCTGAGAAAGCAGATGAAAGCTTTTTATTGGAAAAAAGATGTTGAACATATGGGTTTGTATATGCTGCTTTTTGTGCTTGAAGGGTTCTCTCACTGCTTATGGAAACGTGGTTTTGATACAGAACAATATAACTTTGTCTTTTGCTGACACTGAAGCTAATTTTGGTTAGTTTATTCCGTTTTTTTTTTCCTTTTAAAATGAAAAACTTTGAGCCATGGTGATTTTGTTAAACTTGTGACTGTATAATATAGTTGGAACACGGGTTGGTTTAAAGTTGTTATTTTTTCTGTTGTTTTTTGAATTGCTCATATTTAATATTTCCTTGATTAATTTTAGGTTATGTTGTTGGAGCTTGTTATATATGAGCTTAACTTATTTGGTTTTTATTTAATTTAGTGATTTTCTTGGATGCATGATGTGGAAAGATGGGTTTCTTAGAGAAAGGGAAATTGCATGTTTCGTTTTTATCTGCTGGTTTGTTTAATTAATTGAACACATTATAGTTTTATGGCACGTACGTTCTGTGTGTTGTTTGTTGTTAACGTGGTGATTCTTTATAGACCTAGGTAAGAATTTACCTGCCATCATTAACATGGCCTAGGTAAGAATTTTTCTTTTTATGGGAGTATTCTCTTATAACATAAGCGTTTTTCTGAATGCGCAGCCCCAGCGATTAAAAAGCCCGGAATACATGGGACATTGTACCTGGCCGAACCGTTGGATGCATGCTCAATGCTTACTAATAACATTGTTCAACACTCTGACAACACCATGGCTCCCTTCTTGTTGGTCATCAGGGGAGGATGTGAATTTGATGTTAAAGTTAGACGAGCACAAGCTGCGGGATTTGAAGCGGTTATTGTGTATGACACTGAAGATAAAAATTTAGTTCCTAGTATGTCTTTACCCATCTGGTAGATTTATAATACATTTATGCAGACTTGATGCTTTGTAAAATTACTTTGGGCACCATTTTTGTTTTGCTTTCAAATGTGGCTAGTAGAAAATCCGTGATTCATAAGATTCGATCACAAGTTGATATATCGTCTTAACATGATTTTGGTTAACTTTTATTGAGTTGTGTTAGTCGCTTTTCTCTTAGATCGAGTCAGTAATAAGATAAAATTTGACATTAATATATAACCGTACCTATCAGTTTATGGCAAGATCACTAGCAAGTGCACAAATGTTCTCATGGAGATTTTAGTGGTTGTGGCAAGTCATGTTCTGTATAGTATCTTAAACCTTTTTTAGGTTTCTCCACGGGATATCCAACTTGAGACTTTCGAAACAGAGTATATTCGTAATTACTAATATCTGCATTTGAATATGCAGTGAATGGAAATGCTGCTGGAATCAAGATAAACGCGGTGTTTGTCTCCAGAGCGTCTGGTGAGGCGTTAGCAAAGTATGCAGGTGCTTCTGATATGGACCTATGGATTCTCCCGAGTACTAAGAAACCGCATGATGTGCTTACTCTATCTTTCCTTTCTGTGCTATCCATCTTCTTTTTGGTGGCTCTCTGTCTCTTTGTCAAGAAGAATGAGGAACGTATTCAAGCCCGACGCGCTCGAGGATTCCATGGAATGAGTGGTCGTTTGGTGAGAGCCATGCCTACCATGATTTTTACAGCTGATCTTGAGGATAATAGTACTTCCGGAACATGTGCCATATGTCTTGATGAGTATGTTGTTGGAGTCAAGCTAAGAATTCTGCCGTGCAGCCATAGTAAGTGTATTGTTTCTCTCGATTGCTTGTGCCTGTTTAATATTTGAGAAGTTTCTTTATTTTGGTAGGTTCTTATAAATTTATTGATCACAATCTTTTAGCATAGGCATTTTAGGCCACATTACATTATGTATTTCGTTACACAACTTTTTGATGACGATACAAATTTAAAGGCACATGGTCAATCCAATGTAGGCAAAAACCATCCCTATTGTGGTGATTGCAATGCACCATTTAATAAGGGGTGTTTGGTTTTCTTACCGTGGTTATTTGAAAAGTCGAATAATTTCAAGTTTCGCTCTTTACCAGAATTTCACGGCATTTGTGTTGACGACTGGCTAACATCATGGAGAGCATTTTGTCCAATTTGCAAGCACGATGCAAGAACTGCCGCTGATGAACTACCTGCTTCGGAATCTACTCCGCTGCTATCCAGTACCCCATATTCAGTTTCATCCTCACAACGATCATCATCAGCCATACAAATCGAGCGATCTCAACATCATTATTCATCCTTATTTTCACGGCCAAAGTCCATCCCTGGTATTCGCCATCCTGGTCACTCTCATAACCAACCACCATACCTGAGCAAAAGTTGGAGTTGTGTTGACGTCAAAAATATGTCCTCCATCGGTGCTAATTTAGTTCCGCCTCGTTCGTTGGGTTACCCCCACAATATCGTCTCTTAATTCAAGAAGTATGTCACCGTACATTCCAAGTGAGAGGCATGCTTCGTCTTGTTCTATCGGATCTTCAAGCTGTCCACCATGTTCGTCAAATTGTTCTGAGTCATTTTCAAGCTCCTTGCCATATTGATCTGCTCAATCTCTTCCTGAAAGGAGAGCTACATAAAACTCAAGAGTTGGTGGAGTTCAATACTTTTGTACATCTTAGAATGCTAGAAAAGGTGAAGATGGTTGTGATTAGATGTGATTAACTAAGGTTAATCTCCGAGTTAATTGCTGCCATATGTGTACAGTGTATCATATAATTTTTAGGGGGATTATTATATATAAATGAACTTATATTTTTGTAATATTTATTAAAATATATAAATACTTTAATAAATATAAAATAATTAAATAAAGATTTATTTTTTCAATTAGTGAAATTCCAAAAAAAAAAAAGTGAAAAGGGTCATCTTCCCCACGCCACCTCACGCCCAGCCCAGCCCCCCCCCCGTTGTTTGGGTTAGACTTTTCAAAAGTTGGACATTACTCGCCGGAGTTTGAAGTAGAGCCACCGGTGATGAAATTGGGGATGGTGATGAAATTGATAGTGGTGATGAAATTGGGGATGGTGATGAAATTGGGGGTGGTGAAATTAGGGATGGTGATGAAATTGGAGATGAGATTCGAAATAGATGAAATTGGTGATGAAAGTGGAGGCGGGGCAACGGTGGTGGTGACGGCGGGGTGATGATGAAGATGACTTTTTTTATTAATTATATTTTTTTAATTTAGTTTTTTTCCTCTTTTTTATTTTTATATATTGTTAAAATATTTATTATTCAGAAATAGTTATATATATGTTTATTATTATTATCTATATATATAGCTTTTTTTATTATTATTTATATATATGTTTATTATTATCTAAATATATATATCTTTATTATTATTATCTATATATATATCTTTATTATTATTATTTTTATATATATATATATACATATTATTTTTACCAAATAGTTATATATAAGTTTTTATTATTTATAAATATATATAGTTTGGGGGCAAAGTGCAATTTATTTTGGGGTGCAAGTACAATTTTTATTATTACAAGGATTAGTCCAAAAAATTTTATCTGGGTTAAAAAATATGACGTGGCGCGACAACTTATTGGCTAGGCGTAGCAACTTATTGACTGGGCAGCCACATCAGCAATTTGGCCCGAATCAGAGCAACTGGGCATTTTTAGTAAAAAAATATGAAAACTAGCGGGGCGGAAAAAGCTGGCTCGGAAAAAAAAAAAAGTAATTTTTGACAAAGTTATTGGACAGAAATAATAATTCCCCTAATTTTTATAGATCTTGATATCAGATAAAACTTTCACTACATGAGTTTTAGATTCTATACAAGCGGAATTGTAATTTCTACCATACTAGCTGACATTGTTATTTATTTATTTATTCGTTGAGAACAATGAATTGTTATTTATACTAGGCTGATGCATGCTTATATGTGAATTTATTCACAACAATTGTAACTTTTGTTGTGATATTTTCATGGCTGATGGCTCGGTACTTCCATTTATTAAGATCTTGCTTTTAATTATTTTATATATTATTAAAAAATAAATTATTTTGTAATTGTTTTGGAAATAACTGTTAGGTATTTGCCCATCGTGGATATACGAAGCAAACACGATAGTAACTGATAGAAATTGAAGCCCATATTACTCAACTTAAAAGGTCTTCTAAATGGAGAATGATGAGCTTCAATTCCTATCATGGTATCAATGAAGGTAGATATTAATATTTATATATTATCTCCAACGCACCCCCTCACGTGCAAGCTCTAAATCGCACACCCACTCCGCCTCCGAAAATCTTCATAGCTCCCGCTACCACTGCAACCGCAGTCATACTTCTTAGAAGTACCATGCTCCACCATAAAGCATAACCACTCAGAATACACCAATTCCGAGCATTCCCTTTTTTCGGCCCATGTCGAACTTTACCCTGCTAATAGTATGGTGCAACTTATCCTTTTGGCTCCTCCGGAAGTCATCAGCCCGCCGACATGAATATATCACATACCGTGCATTAACGCCAAAAGCAATGCCCGTGTGCAAACTGGACCCCCTAACATTAACGTCATGTCTCATGGCAACTTTTCTGGTCTCCTACCGTCAAGACGAGCATACCATTTACAGTATGATAGGAGAGTCACAACCATAAACAGTGTTAGTTTCGCTTCCAGTGTTTCCATTTCCTGCCTCAGAGCCATTTATCGAACCGGCAACCCTTGTCGAACAATTTCTTTTAACGTGGCCAGCTTGTTCGCACCTCCAACACATTTTTCTCCTAGAGTTCGTTTTCCTTCCATCATAAGTCACCATTATAGTATTTTCATGCGAATCATTACCCCCGCTGAGCCTCCTCTCTTCAGACAGAAGCTTGTCCGTAACTTCAGAGAGATTACTTTTCTCTTTCCTATGAATCAATATCAGTTTCATGTGCTCATACGACCGTGGAAGAGACCAGATGAGTCTCAAGGCCTGATCCTCCTCATCAATTGCAACTTCAATGGATTCAAGCTCAACAACGATGTCATTCAGAACACCCAGATAATCTGAGATACTCGCACCCTCCGTCATTCGCAGTGTGTGAAATTTCTTCTTTAAGTACACGCACTTCGACACGCCCTTCGCCTGGTACAAGTCTTTTAATTCCCAGAGTCCCTTAGCCGAAGAAATCCCATGCACGTTGGCAAGAACGTTTTTGGCTAGGTACAGACGAATTGCACTCACAGCTCACAAATCTAGATCCTCCCAATCATCATCGTCCACCACAACTTTCATACCAGCTACTTCGGAACTCGTGCTAGTAGTACCGCTACTTTTAGCGATAACCATCCCTTTCAAAGCCTTGTGTAACCCCGACAGAATCAACACATCCCTGACTTGAACTTGCCACTCGTACCCTTGCTTCCTGACATTGCACCAGTGAGGCTTGGTGAATTTCAAGTAGATCTGAATAGCACAAAGTAAACCCCCTGAAAGAGATAACACGAATAAAATATGACGATAGTAACAACACAAGGATTTAAGGTGAAAACTTCAAAATCGGATAAAAAATCACGGGGCACCGAAAGAAAATACACTATGTAGAAAATTGTTACACCTACACAATTTTTTGCTCAACCCAACCGATCCTCACAAAGCTTTTTTTACCTCAACACTCCCCAAACACACCTCACACAAATATATAAATCTTTCAAGAGAAAAGAGGGAAGCTATATGCTAAAGAACTCTATATTTTTAGATGAACAAAATAGCAAGCAATTCCGTGCTATTTATATAAGGCCAATGAGACCCAAACCGTGTACACAAGTACACGATTTCATGCAAGGGTTGTTGACTAATTTAATTGGCTAACAACCAACCACTATCCACCAAATTAAATTGGGGGGTAGTCTGCCGACAATAACCAACACTCTATAATTTATTTTAGATGTTACGCACCTTTAAAAAAAATATAAACAATAACAGAAACTAACTAATTGTCTCTTATGCGCTTTGCAAATGATAATGAATTGCATGATCTTACATGTGTCATTACACGTTTTATAAAAACAACAATTGTAATTTTAATTTTTCCAGGTAGGGGGCTATATATTCAAATAAGAATCACGTCAAATCGAATATGCAAATTATCTTTCTTTGCTAGATTTGATTGAGTATAGTTTTAATTTGTCTTACAAGTGTTCATACAGATGTTGACGATCGTTTTCTTTGGTCTTGTTAAAATCCCTAGACATGGTAATTCCTTATCGATTTGGTAACGTGATTTACTTCTCATCTCCAATAGTTCAAACGATGGGGATTTGTTCCTGGATAATACTTCTAAGCTTGTTGGTAATGGCTTGAGTACAAGCTTTTGGCATGATTCGACCGTCTTTATAGTATTTCGTGTAACAAAACAACCTCTGTTGTGGGCCTTAAAAGTGGAAAAGGATGGAGCTTTCAATGGAGACGTAAACTTTTTCAATGGGAGATCGATCTTCTCGCTCAAATGTTGTATCTTGTTAACAATTATCAGATGAATGAGGATTCAATAGATCGCTGGATTTGGATAGGTGATGCGTCACATGTTTACTCTGTTAAATTCAGCTGAATTTGGATAGGTGATGCGTCACATGTTTACTCTGTTAAATTCAGCTACAACCTGATTATTTCTGGATTGCCTAAGAAAAATGCTCAATTCTATAAAGTGTTATGGGATTCTAATGCACCTCACAAGCTGATTGCATTTGTGTGAAACAAAATAGTATTCCTTCTAAGAAAAATATTCCACGCAGGGGAGTCGAGTTCGAAGGATCTGGAACATACCAAAATCAGAGCTTGGCTTTGATTTAAATCAAATTCCCCAAATTTTGCTTACGTAATATGTGGCTACCATGTCATCTTTTTTTTTTCATTTTTATATTTTTATATAATTAACTATATTATAAAATAAAAAAAACATATATTAAAAAACAAATTATTATACTTTTGATTTAAAAATATTTACTTTTAATAACTAATAAATTTTTTAAAAAAACTGAAAAAAGTTAGCACCCCCCACCCCCCACCATTTATATTTTTGTGTTATATATAATTCTAAATTTTAAAAAAACTAATTTTTAATAACTTATAAATTAAAAAAACATTTAAAACTTTTAAAAAATAGAAAAATGAAAAAAAAAAGAAAAACAGAAAAGGAAACCCACCACCACCACCCCGTGTAATATATATATAGAGTAATATATATACTTATAAATATATATTATAGAGTAAGTTTTTAAAAATTCAAATAATAAAGTTAATTATAAAGATTTAACTTTTTCTATTTTTTTTTAAATTAGTTATAAAAAAATTTAAATTTTAAAATATAATTATAAATGAGTTTTTATAATTTATATAACAAAGATAGTTAATAATTATACATTTTACGACATGGCAGCCACATTTTGGCCACATATGTCAATATTTGATGACATGGCTGCCACTAGGCGCCAAACAGTGAATCGACATTTTTGGCAAAGATATTGGGCATTTTCAACAGCTTAAAAAGATAAAGGGCAAAAACTAAAGTTGGCAAAAGGTAACGGGTATTTTTGACATTTTTGCCAAAAAAATATTTAGAGTCAAAATTTATTTATTTATTAAAAAAAAATTGCAGGAAAAGGTTAACAAAGCCCTTAGGCTAATTATCCCATACCTTGCGGGTCACTTGTGTAGCATTCTACTCAAATATATTAATGTACATTTATAACGAAGAACTTACTTACAAATATTATAACGAAAGTTTTTTAATCTCCTATTTCCTAATCGTATTAAAAAAAAAAGAAGAAAAAAAATCAACAGTCCTATTTCTACAGGGAAAATAAAATTCTGTTTTAATTTCAATGCAACTATACTTAGCTAGCTCACAATACCCAAACAAAAACCCTTACTCGGAATCTTAGGAGCACTATGGAAGCTCATCTTCCAATTTCTGAATTCTATATAAGTTTTAACAAATAAAAGAGATTTAATATTTCATGTAAAAAAAGGGGTTTTTATGTGTGAATGCATTTTCTTCTTGAGAAAGATGAAGTCTTTCAATTGGGAAAAGATGTTGAACATATGGGTTTTTTTCTACTGCTTTTTGTGGTTGATGGGTGGTTCTTTTACAGCTTATGGCAACGTGATTTTGAAACAGAACAATGTAACTTTGTCTTTTGCTGACACTGAAGCTAATTTTGGTTAGTTTCTTCCCTTTCTTGATTTCTATTCTCTTAATGAGAAACTTTGAATCAGGGTCATTTTTGTTAATTTGTGATTATATAATAGTTGTTTGCTTAAAGTTGGTGTCTTTCTTTGTTGTTTTCCGAATTGCTCATATTTGAATATTTCTTGATTTTAGGTTATTATGTTCTTGGAACCTGTTTTGGGCCTAATTCATTTAGTTTCTGTTTGATTTTCTTGGATGATGAATTTGTTTGGAGAAACGAAATCTCGCAAGTTTCATTTCATCCGCTTATGGGCGGATGTGTTTTTCTGATTGCAGCCCCACGGATTGAAAAGGCTGGAATACATGGCACATTATACCTGGCTGAACCGTTGAATGCATGCTCAATGCTTACTAATAACATTGTTCAACACTCGGACAACACCATGGCTCCCTTCTTGTTGGTCATCACGGGAGGATGTGAATTTGATGTTAAAGTTAGACGAGCACAAGCTGCGGGATTTGAAGCGGTTATTGTGTATGACATTGAGGAAAAAGATTTAGTTCCTAGTATGTCTTTTTACCCATGTGGTAGATTTATAATACATTTTTGCAGTCTAGATGTTTTGTAAAATTACTTTGGGCACGATTTCTTTTTTTCAAAAGTGGCTCGTAGAATATCCGTGATTCATTGATATATCTTTCTTAACTTTATTTTGATTAACTTTTATTGAGTTGTATTGGTTGCTGTTCTCCTTTGGATCGAGTCTGTAATATGATAAAGTTTGACAGGAACATATAATCGTAACTATTTGTTTAAGGCAATAGCATAAGAAAGTGCACAAATGTGCTCTCAAGGAAGATTAGTGGTTGTGACAAGTCATGTTCTGTGTAGTATCTTTGACCTTTCTAAGTTTTCTCCATGGGATGTTCAATTTGAGACTTTCAATTAAAGTGTATATTAGTAATTATTAATATCTGCATTTGAATATGCAGTGGATGGAAATTCTGCTGGTATCAAGATAAACGCGGTGTTTGTCTCCAGAGCGTCTGGTGAAACGTTAGCAAAGTATGCAGGTGCTTCTGATATGGAGCTATGGATAGTCCCGAGAACTGTGAAATCACATGATGTGTTAACTGTTCCTTTCCTTTCTGTGCTATCCATCATTTATTTGGTGTTTATCATTTTCCTTATCGCAACGTCTGAGGAACGTATTCAAGCCCTACGCACTCGAGAATTACATGGAATGAGTGGTCGTTTGGTGAGAGCCATGCCTACGGTGACTTTTATAGCCGATCTTGAGGATAATATTACTTCAGGAACATGTGCCATATGTCTTGATGCGTATGATGTTGGAGAGAAGCTAAGAATTCTGCCCTGCAGTCATAGTAAGTGTATTGCTTCTCTCGATTGCTCGTGCCTGTTTAATATTTGAAAAGTTTCTTAATTCTGGTAGGTTTATAGAATTTTTTGGTCACAATCTTTTAGTAAAGACATTTTAGGCCACACTACATTATGTATTTCGTAACATATCTTTTTGATGACGCGACAAATTTAATGGCACATGGTCAATTCAATGTAGGCAGAAATCATCCATAATGTTATGCTTGCAATGTACCATAGTCTCCAGGATATAAATGAACTTTCCATTTTTCAATCTCTATATTTGGTTTTCTTACCGTGGTTATTTCAATAGTGGTATAATTTCAAGTTTTGTCCTTTTTACCAGAATTTCACGCCATTTGTGTCGATGACTGGCTAACATCGTGGAGAACATTTTGTCCAATTTGCAAGCGTGATGCAAGAGCTTCCAGTGACAAACCACCGGCTTCGGTATCTACTCCACTGATATCCCAGGCCCCATCTTCAGTTGTACCCTCATCAGCCATACAAATTGGCCGATCTCCACATCATTGTTCACCCTTAGTTTCGCTCCCTAGGTCCCTCTCCAGTATTCAGCATCCCGATCACTCTCATAATCAACCACCATACCTAAGTAAAAGTCGAAGCTGTGTTGATGCCAGAAATATGTCCTCCGAAAGTTTTAGCGGTGCTAGTTTAGTTCCGCCTGATTCGTTAGCTTACCCCACAATATCGTCTCTTAATTCCAGAAGCGTGTCACGATATATTCCAAGTCATGGGTATGCTTCGTATGGTTCTATTGGCTCTTCAAGCTGTCAGCCTAGCTCGTCGTATTTTTCTGAGTCATCTTCGACCTTTCCGGCATTTAGATCTGCTCAATATCTTCCTGAATGTTAGTAAAGCTACAGAAAGTTAAAGGAATTGGTAGAGTTCAGCACTTTTGTACATCTTAGAATGCTAGAAAGTTGAATAGGTTTAAGATTAGATGCTCCTAGCTAAAGGCTAATCTCTTAACTGTTGCCTTATGTGTACATTGTATAAAATTGATGTTCATAGCTAGGCCAATCTCATACTTTCTTACTTTTTTTGATATAATCGTTGAGAATACAGAGTTATTACTTTTAATCGGCTGAAACTAATATGTGAATTATTATTAGCAACTGACTTTTGTGCTATTTTCATGGCTGATGAGTGATGCCTCTGAAACTTTTCTGGACCATTTTACATGAAATTATAACCCTGCAAATTTCACTTTACCGTTATACTTTAAGTTGACTAAACAATAACTAAGGTCCTGCTTTTAACTGTTTGTAAAATATTATAGAAATGACCAAAACTCTATTATTTGCTTTTATAAATTTTTGTAATTGTTTTCTCAAAGTTGACGATATTATATTTTTTGAATAGTCTAAATTCCTTCTTTCCCAACGACAATAAAAGTTGAATTTAATATCAAGTTGACCAACTGTAGATCAATTAAGAACACAGTATGAGCTACATTACATTAACTAAATTACACAAGAAGTGAATTGCTAATAGAAAAATATTACATGAGTTGTTTTTGCAATTGCCTCGAATTTGTATGATTGGACTCTGATGACGGATCAGCTAATGCCTAACGAAGATCATTGATGGATTGTCTAATCCAAAAGCTATAACTCTTACAAAAGTACAGAATCAGTCTTCCTTGACAGCTTCACGACGTGCCTCCGGTTGCAAGAGGGAGTTCCTAGCATCATCAGTTCGGTCACCTGTCCCGACGGTCAGAGGTTCCTCCTTGGACGCGATCACCATCACCACAATTACAAGTATGACCAAAATAAGAATGATGATTATTTTGACTCCAAAATTTGAGTTCATGAATCCCATAAACGATGGATCTGCCATACGTTTTTTTGTTACTTGTCCACTTCGATAACCTTCAATAAATCTCGAGACTTGTGTGCCCATATCAGTTTCTTCACCCATGCTTTCTGAACCAGTAACCTGTTATTCAAGTATGAAGTGTAGCATTAATATGCATGTTTACGATCTTTAGGGACTTAGAGCTTGCACATTATGATAAAAGAAAGAAAGGAAAGAGAGTGTGTGAACAAGTTGAGATATGTTGAAGCTCCTTGTTGCAATGAACAAATGTGAAAATTATTAGAAATTTACATGTAAACAGAAGTGTGTTTAAATTGTATGTCGGGTTTATAAGGCAGCTGACAGTGCCAAAAAGAAAAACAGTATTGAGTTCTCATCATGCTTGCATCCCAGTGACAACAATAATGTCCACAGACCATAAAATATAGAAATTTCATCCATCGTTAATAGAGAGATTTACTTCCGCAAAGGAGTGTTTTAGACGAGGATTGAAGAAGTTCAAAAAGTGAATTAACGCATAGCATTGCTTTTTGCAGCTTTTGCTCTAGTAATATGCTGTTAAAGAAAAAGACCCAAACCCTACAAATGTTAAACCTTCAGAGTAGCATTTGCTGCATTGATTATTGCAACTCGTATCAGATATCTATTCAAAAATGGTTGAAATTAAACTGAAGAATGCGCAACAGAAGAGGGTAAAGCCAGCCCATGAGCACCATGTCTTTGTCATTATTCACATAAAACACGCATGATTTTTGCATTTCCAGACAATAGAAAGCTGGCTAATTGCAGGGAAAACTTCTCAAAGAAAACAAAAGCGCCACTTACAGTATAATATTCCTCGTCACCATCCCAAACAACCATCTTTGGAAGCTGAGTTTTCTTGCTGACTTCAAATGATTCAGCAAAATCTTCCCATTGTTTGACCCCCACATAACCAAATACAAAGTCACGATTTGCAGAGGCAGCAGATTTCAAAACCTTCATCAATCTGCTGGATTTCTCATCTGTTTCATCCTCTGCGATTGTTAGAAGAACTTTCCTTTGATCATCTTTGAGTAAATTCAACGAATCTTGACTTATGGGCAAAACCAAAGGCAACAAACTCTGTTTTATATAATCTTCAATAAATTGTTCTGCAAAAGTAGAGCAAAAACTATGAGCAATACTTAAATATGGAATGCAGAAGTTTAAACTGCTATAACCCCGTGCTTCACTAATTACTGCAGAGCCGTACACATAAATATGTAGATACCTCTATGTGTGTGTGTGTGCGCGCGCGCGTGGGTGCAGATTGCAAATCAAGGAACATCAAAAGAACATAGTTGAAAATTAATATGCACCGATGAGATAAATAATTGAAATTGTTAATGGGTCGACAACTGATAATAGTGAACTAAGCTAACCTTCAAATGGCCCATAAAAAATGCTCTGTTCACCATAGGCCGGATGAATCGCAACCAAAGCAGGAACCTTATCAAAATCATAAATGGTCATGATATCATCTGAAAAATCCTTGGCAACAGAAAACCATGCTTTCTTCTTGTACTTGATAGCCAAATTCTCTATCATGGACTCATTCAATCCAAATCCCATGAATATAGGAAAATGAGTACCCGCTGCTTCATTGAAGTCTCTGATGGCTGTGTCCGAACCGAGTATAGCAACATTGGGAGCAACAAATTTTGTCAAAAAGCGAACAAGCAAGTCAGCTTTCCGTGGTCCATGATATTCTGTAGGAACTCCATGCATAAACATCTTGAGAGTTGGATATCCACTGCATTAAAGAGAACACAATATCTTTCAGTTTACCCTCTTCGAGAAAGAATAGATTTGGTACTTAACACCTGATCTAAAAGAAGATAATAAAAAAAAGGATCAGCCAGAGGTGATGAAAACATACTCAATGTCATGCTTGGCTGCAAGCTTTTTGTGCTTGTCCGCATTTACTTTTGCTACAACGATGGGCTGCTTCAATTTTGCCAGAATAGGAGCCGCTTTATCTAACTGCAATACAGCATTAGTAGCACTAGTTAGTCTTGTTGTAAGTTAAAATTTAGGATTTTGAATCTGAAATGGATGAACTAACTGAGGCCGAGCAAAACTGTTTGAACGAAAGTCACTGGTAAAGAAACGGTTATTATTGTGTAGGCTTGCAAGCCTTTGAACTGCGTTCATCAAATCCCAACCGAGTAAAAGTAATTAATTGCAAAAAGAGATAAGAGTTCCATCAAATGGGGAAAAAACGACAAGATTCGTTTTTCACTGACGAACGAAACAATCTCCAGTTGTATACATACATTCTCCCATTGAACTCAACAACAACAATAACAATATCCATCAACTTCACATTATTGCTCACTTTTTTGATTTAGTTGTAAGAAGTTAAGGTAATTAAGTTCCAAATTCAGACATTTAACTCTAACAGCAACAGGGGTACCAAGTTCCAAATGTCAAGTATAATTACATAACACAGTCAGTCAGTATAACATTCCTCCAAATTCAATGTTATTTAAACATACACACACATAATATATAACAACAATTAGTCAAAAATCAAGATTCAAACTTTAAAAAATAAAAAAAATAGGAATGAATATAACACCTCAGGGGCGAGGCGTTTGCAGTGGCCACACCAAGGAGCGTGAAAGTCAACAAAAATGTAATCAAAATTAGAAATTGCAGCGTCGAAATTTGACTCGTCCAGCTCCAACACTTTGCCATCCAATTTCAACTCAGATGTGCTGCTGCTGCTGATCCAAGGTAAATACAAAAATATAAATAATAATAATAATAAGTAGATCGGAAATTGGAAGCAGATCGTGGAAGACATCACTGATTTTGCCATCCAAGTATGATTTCTCTTTTGTGGGTTTTAGTTCTTAAATTAATTATTACAGTGATTTAGTGTGTAACTGAGAAAGTCCCAAGGAGGAAATCAAATATTATCTATTTATCTATTTTGTTTTTGTAATATAGAAGTGATCATATTATCACTGAGAATAAAATATTAAACAATTATTATTATTTAATGATATAAAAAGGTTTCCTTTTTGTTTTCCCTGAACAAGACAAAAGAAATAATAATATGTAGGAAAAGCAGATCTAAGACTCTTAACTAATTTGCTAATGCATGATGCGACCCAATGACTTATGCAGCTGACAAAGAAGCCCCTGAGTAATCTTATTTCGTTTCAAGATTAGTACGCATTAAAATTGAAGCGGACAAAAAGCCCTTTTAAAACTTTATCCCATTTTGAGATAGTACGTATTCAAGCCAAAGTTGATTCAAGAGCTCCTCGAAATTCTTATATCCTCATCAAGACCCACAATACGTGTCAAAATCCAATTAGAGCTGGGTCTCATCGCCATTCGAGGACATTCACCTACGAGCCTATCTTGAAAGGCCTATCTATATGGGCCCCGCACTCGTCTTTGTATTTCAAAATGGCAGATATTGGTTTGCAAGCTAGAACAAATTTACCCCTTTTGAGGTAGAATCGGATCGGACAAGGCACCAAATCAAGGTCAGACCAGATCGGCTAACCGGCCGATCTGATCCGATTATGAAAACAATGTTTTTTGATTCGACCTTATATATAAATTTAAAACATCACACTATATTTCATTCTCAACTTGTAGCCTAAAGATCCATTCATTATGCACATGACTCAGTCTTTTTTTGATAACTTATGCACATGACTCTTCATCACCATCTGAAGGTTCAAATTAATAACCAACCCATAAATGTTCTCCATCTCCAAGTTAAAAACCCTCCAGCTAAAAAGGTAAACTTTCTTCTTCACCTCAATCCAACTTTGCCCTGGAATATATATTGTGGAGTTACACATGTATGTAAGAGTTACTACTTTTTTTATACTTCTTCATTCAGATTGACATATATCTATATCTATACAATACTATTATATAAAGGAAGCCATATGTTACACCAACTTTTTTATTTCTATATTTATCTCTACAATATACTATTAATATTTTGTTGTAGATATTAAAGTAGGGTTATGACGGTGAATTTTCACTTTTACCATAATTGAAATGTTCTCATTAAAGAAAAAAATAATCACTTAATTCTCTTTCCTCTTATATAAAAATAAGATAACATATATGAATTCTATGTCCTTATATATTGAATCTTTACTTATTCAAATTATTTTCTTCACCACACAAATTAAAATTAATTCGTAATTACGCGGAGACCGTGTACTAGTGTTTCTATATATATATACATATATATATATGTGTGTGTGTGTATGTGAATGTGTGTGTATATTAGAATTTCAATGCTTTTGTATTTTTTTTCTTTCCAAATTTTGATCACTATAAGGAAAAGAGTTTCAGATCATCTAGTAGAACTTTGACTTAGTAATGGCAAGGAGGTAATTTTCTGGATTCTTTCGAAATTATATTTATTTGTTTGTGGAAATACTTGTAATCTTCACTGAAATATAATTTAAATATATAGTTGAAAAAGTAACAAAACCCATTGAAATACAATGGATGTAGAACTAATTAACAACACGATAAACAAACTCTCTCTCTCTCTTAAGTAGTAGGTTAAGACATATGTTGCGTTAAACATTGAATAGAGAAAGCTAAATCAAGACGCGTAATAATTAAGTAAAGTAAACGACCAACCAAACGTCTATACTTACTGGGTCTTTTAAAAGAGGGTGGTCATTTTTCTTAAGTCTAGTAGAGCAGTCCATAAGAGTAGATGCAGGTTTAGACCCTATGTACCCTGACTCAGTTAAGATGTCCAAGGCATATCTTCTTTGGTATAACGTGATGTCTTTTTGACTTCTACCTACCCCAATACCCAAAATATACTGTAAGTTACCCAGTTTCTTAATAGTAAACTTATCATCAACATATTTCTTTAGATCTCTAATCTCAATTAAGTCATTACCAGTTAAAATGCTATCGTCCACATAAACACACAAGGCAGTAAATGAGGAAGCATGCTTTTTCACAAAAATGGAGCAATCAGACACAATTTGCATATAACCAAAGGCTTTGAGGCAAGTAGTCAATTTATTTTACCACTGCCTTGATGCCTGTTTAAACCGTACATACTCTGTTTCAAAAGAGACACCCGAGTATCCAATGGAGATCAGTAACCAAGTGGAGGTTTCATGTAAATAGTTTTTTCTAAAGTATTGTCAACGTGTGATTGATGCAAGAACCAGTTATGCGAAGCAGCTAAAGTAAGTAAATTACACGCAAAATAGTTTATTTAGCAACATGAGAAAGGTGTCGAAATAATATAATCCTTCTTATTGGGTGTAACCTTTAGCCAATAGGCGTGCCTTATACAGTTTTACGGACCCATCAGATTTGTACTTAACCTTGTAAACCCATTTACAGCCAATACAGTGTTGAGAAGCAGGTAATTCAGTCAAAACCCAAGTATTAGTTTTCTCAAGAGCATCTAATTCATTCTGCATAGCCTGTTGCCAATCTTTAGATTTATTGACTTGAATAAAAGTTATTGGTTTTATTTGAGAAAGAACAGCAGTGAATGCCCTATGTTGAGAACCAAGTTGGGAAACATATAACACATCTCAATGGGATGTTTGGTTTTAAAATCAGAGATACTAGAGTTTACTTTATGTAATAAACCAGGCAGGTCACAATCATATAATTTCAAGTAAATAGGAGTATTGGGGCCTACTGGACTTTCTAGAGGAACGGGAACATAAGGACCAATAGTATAATCATTTAAAGGAATCAAAATAGAGGAATCAGAAGCCAAATTATCATGCACAACATGTTATCGCTAGCATGCATAGGAAAAGAGTTAGGGAAATAGGGATTGCAAACAGAGGTCTACTCATTGTTACTGGATGTCAATGAGTTGTTCATGTCCAGAGTAGCATCCAAAGGTGAAGTGGGAACTTGGGAGTATGCATCACTGTCCTCCATGTTAGAAAGGGTTGGGTGATCAGGAGGGGCAGAAGGAGAAGCTCTTGGTTCTGTGCAGAGGTGTGTATTCCCTTTTGGAGAATCACTAGTTGTTAGTGGCGAATTCGACTTAAAAGTAAATTCATGCTCATAGAATATCACATTTCTAAAGTTTAGAACTTTTCTTATATGTAAATTAAGCAACAAGTAACCTTTAGTGCCAAGAGGACATCCCAAAAAAATACACTTCTGAGCTATAGAATCAAATTTATGCCTATCGGAAGTTAAAGTTAAAGCATAGCATAAAGAACCAAAAACCTTTAACATAGAATAATCAGGTGGTTTGTTGAAAAGCTTCTCAAAATGAGTTTTGCTACCTAAAACAAAATATGACAATCTATTAATGATGAATGCAGCAGTAGACACACAATGAGGCCAATATTCCACATGATTATTAGACTAGAACTTTAAAGACCTTGCTACTTGGAGAAGGTGTTGGTGCTTTCCTTCAACTAAGCCATTTTGTTGAGGAGTTTCAACACAACTCCTTTGGTGAAGAATGCTTATATTACTGTTAAAAACAATCAAAATGAATTCAGTCCCATTGTCAGATCTTAGTACTTTTATTTTGACAGAAAACACATTTTCAACCATTTTGTAAAAATGAGTGAGATGAGTATGCACTTCAGATTTGTTTGTCATAAAAAAAACTTATGTGCATCTAGTAAAATCATCTACCACAGATAAGAAATACCTATGACCGTGAAGAAAGGGCTCCACACATCTCAGTGAATAATGTCAAAAGCAGCAATAGTGGCATAAGTTTTATTAAGAAATGTAAGCCTTTTCTTCTTAGCTAAATGGCAAGTATCACAAGAGGTATGTGAGTTACAATCATATAGAGATAACTTTGGTAAACAAGATAGTTTTTGAGCTGAAGGATGCCCAAGCCTTAGGTGCCACAAAACAACATCAGGATTTATTTTGGAAAAATTGGAGTTACAAAGAAACTTATTTTGAAAATTATTTATGTCTAAAACATATAAACCTTTGTAAATTTTAGTAAAACCAGTCATCCTCCTTGTGGCCATGTCCTGCATTACACAAACATGGAGGAAAAAGTGTAGAGAAACATTTGAAAACTTGGTTAATCTTGAAACTGAAATAAGGTTATAGTTAAAATCAGGCACTAGAAAAGCATCCTTCAATACCAAACAGTCAAAAATTTTGATATCTGATGTAGCAGTGGCAATAGTGAATTGTTTATTTGGCAAAAGAATCTGAGTGGCAATAGGAGAAGCATTAGTAAAGAAACTAGGATCACATATCATGTGGTTAGTAGCCCCAGTATCCAAAATCCAAGTAGACTTACTCCTATCATGCAAGCTACCATCAGAAGACATACATGAATACAAGTAAGAGTATATACTTCCCTTAGAAGTCATTATGGCTACATAGTGAGGAAGGGGGCATGGCAACATAGTGAGGAAGGGGGTAGTAGGAACTGATGCAGCAACTTCCTAAGCCTTAGTGAAAGTCAGAAACTGCTCAAACAAGGCCATGTTGGACATACCAACATGAGCATTCCTAGTGAAGTTCTCAGGCAAGGCCACCTCTTCAGATTGGGTGGTAGAGTTAATAGGGGAATGAGAATGATTTGGAGCTTGGCTCTTGCGAGTTAGGACATCCCAACCTAGGGGATAGTTTATGATTTGGTAACAGCGATCCACTGTGTGCCCAGTGAACCCACATAAGGCGCATTTTAATTTTTTCTTGTCACGACCATTAGCCCCTTGAGTCTTTGAAAACTTAGAGTTTCCAATAGATGGTTTAACACCCTCAGTCACTAGGTTACCGCAAGTGAACATGGCTAGCGGCTCAAAATATTGAGAAGATGGGTGTAAAGACCTTTGTGCCTCTTTTTGCAACAACATGGCGTACACCCGTGACAGAGATGGAAGAGCCGACAAAAGCAAGATCTGACTACGAACCGCAGAGAACGAGTTATTCAACACAATGAGGAAGGTTAGAATGTCGTCAGTTTGTTGAAGAGTCACCATATTCTAGTTAACGTCACAAGTGCACAATCGACATGCACAAGCGACCACTAGCCGTTGATTAACATACTCGTCCCAAATGGATCGAAAATCATTGTAAAAAGCAGTAACATTGAGACTACCCTGGTTGAGGTTAAAGAAGGATTTCTGCAGTTAAAAAACCCTAGATCCATCCATACGCCCATACCGAATCTTAAGTTCTTACCACAACTCAAACGCAAACTTGATGTAGAGCAAAGTATTAAGTATCTCACCAGTAAAGAAGTTCAAGAACAATGAAAGTACAGATTGTTGGCAGATCCAATAGAGGCGGTCAACGGCGGTGGATTTCGGTAGAAGAGGAAGGGATCCGTCAATAAATTGGATCTTATTCTTGATTATAAGTGCCATATCAACCGCTTGACTCCAAGAGATGTTATTGTGACCCGAAAATTTGTCTCCAACAATGGAAGAGCCCGTAAAATCGTGGTTAACGAAAAAGTAGACCAACATCGAATCCTCACAAAAATTATTTGTAGTAGAGGAGGTAGATCCAGTAAGAGATGATTTAGTAGAGGGCGTCGCCATTAACGCAATAAAGGAGAAGAAACTAGAGAGCTGGTGTTTTAAAGAGGGTAAAAACAAAGGGAAAATTAATGAATCGGGTATGATTCGAATCACCAAATCATGGCGAAGAAGAAAAACACAGTGTATTTCAGAATCAATGAGCAATTGATACCATATTAAGAGATTGAATCTAATGGTGCTGATAGGGGTTGTACGAGAGAGATGTGAGAGAAGAGAGGGAACATTGTTATGGCGTAAAAATGAAATGAATGAATTAATTAAAGTAATACATAAGGGGTATTTATTCTAAACCCTAAATGGCGACTTAGTCACCCAAAATAGCTAAAGTTGATAAATGTAAAACACGCTATTTATACATCACTTAAGACTCTCTCTCTCTCTCTCTCTCTCTCTCTCTCTCTCTCTCTCTCTCTCTCTCTCTCTACACCCTCTCCCCCCCCCCCCCCCTCTCACTCTCTCTCTAGAAGACTAGAGATTTTTCTAATAGATTAATGATATAGAGAAGAAAATTTTGAAAATTACAAACCAATAAACCATTCGTAGAACAAAATGTTACGTAGATGCCCCAATGCTCATGAGAAAATATTATTAATCGAATTGGAGCTAGAGTCTCCTAGAAAGTGAATAAGTCTGGAACAAATCGTACCAATTCCACTTCATTACAAGAAAGCAACACTTCCTCTTTAAAATCGATAACTTGTTTGAACGTCTTTGTCACAAACGTGTAAGGCACAATCTACCCTAGTTTTTGGATGAATACCATGCAATCATTTCCTCAATACCAACCATCTAGAGTTATCTTGTACTTACTAGTTAAGGAATATCATAGGAATATTCTAGGAATAATTTTGGACGCTTGTAAAATATCTATGATTAATCTTCTAGAATATTGTTGATAAGGAGGACTTAGAGTTTTCCTCCCATGAGTATAAATACACCCATTCGTTGATCTTGTAAACCACCTCAAAAACATTTGAGTACTACAAATTATTTAGGACAAAATATTAAAAATGCCCACTAACTTTACAAAAAAAGTTAAAATGCCTTTTTTTTAGGCCTTGCAAAAATGCCCTGTATCTTTTAAAAAATCTTGCAAAAATGCCCGATAGCCTTATTCGGACTAAATATGCCTACATGGCGGCACAGTGGCTGCCACGTCAATTAATTGCTTACCACGTCATATTTTCAGTTTAAAAAATATTTTTAAACAAACCTTTCTAATTTTAAATATTGTATTTGCACCCCATTGTAAATTACACTTTTCACCCCAATATATATATAAATAATAATAATAAAGATATATATATATATATATAACTATTTATAAAAATATCAAACATATATATAAATAATAATAATAAACATTTATGTATAAGTAATAATAATAAACACATATATATAACTATTTATAAAAATAATAAACATGTTTATATATAAATAATAAACACATTTATGTATAAATAATAATAATCAACACATATATATAATAATATAATTTCAACAATATAAAAAAAACAAAAATAAATAAAAATTAATCATCATCTTCATTAACACCACCACCGCCGGCCAACCCCCCCCTCCCCCCTCGTCGCCGCCACCGCTGACCCAAACGACGTCGCTCACCACCACCACCACCACCCAAAATTCCCCCAAATCAAAACCATAATATTTTGTGGTGGTGGTGGCAGCGTTGATTGAAGCTTGCTTGGCCGTTGTTCGCCACTCGTTGTTACCTTCACAAAAAAGTAAGTCTGTCGTTCGTCGCCGTACGTATTTCATCGTCTCCAACTACTCGGTGAGACTCTGACTCTATTAGCTTAGACTTTTTGTATGATTCAGATTTACTGTTCATTCTAAGCACGAGTTTGTTTGATAAGCACGAAAAAGAAGACTGAAAAGCCCTTGTTCATGATTTTCTCCATATTGAATTTGTTGTTTAACGACGAACAGCGGAGGAGGGAAGGGGGGGGTTGCGGGGTGCAATCGACGCCGCCACCGCTGCAACCGCGAGTTGCAGCGGTGATGGGGGGTGGGGGGTTGCGGGGTGGTGGTGGTCGCGATCCGCCGGGGGGGAGGGGGGCAGTGGTGGTGATGAAGATGATGAATTTTTTATTTTTTTGTATTTTTTTTATATTGTTAAAATGTTTTTATTATTATTATTTATATATAAATGTTTTTTATTATTATATATATTTATTATTTATACAAAATAGTTACATATATGTTTATATCTTTATTATTATTAACATATATACACATTTGTTTATTACTATTATTATTAATATATATATTTATAATTTTTACAAAATAGTTACATATATGTTTATTATTTATATATATGTTTATTATTATTATTATTTATATATATTTACTATTTTTGCAAAATAGTTATATATGTTTCTATATATATATGTTTATTATTTATATATATTAGGGTGCAAAGTGCAATTTATTTTGGGGTGCAAATACAATATTTAAAATTAGAAGGGTTTGTTTGAAAAAATTTTTTAAACTGAAAACATGATGTGGCGGGAAGTTGATTGACGTGGTAGTCACTGTGCCACCACGTAGGCATATTTAGCCCGAATAAGGCCATCAGGCATTTTTGCAGAATTTTTTAAAAGATACCGGGCATTTTAACTTTTTTGTAAAGTTAGCAGGCATTTTTAATATTTTGTCCAATTATTTATTTTGGAGAAAAGTATTCCGTTCTGTACACACTTTTAATTTCTACAGTCATTACTACTACTACATATAAAATATACTTCTCATCCTCTATCCTACAAGTCTCAAAATATCATCACTAGTAGTAACATTGACAAACACCCCACGGAAATGCTCCAAAGGCTTGGAATTATTTAGAGTTATATGGTAATATGCATCATCATAGTACCCTAGCCTACTGCAGATCAATATATCTACTGAATCTGGTACACTAAACCACAACTGTGACAAATCAGAGAACCGAATCTAATGAAGCATCCTCAACTTTTGTTGAATATCTAGACTCCGCGATTATCATAACAGACCCCGTCTGAGCCTTATAGAGTTTCTACCTCTAGTCCACATCCGAAGACTTAGGGTCATGAAGCTCATTTAGTGCATTTAGTTTCATGAACGATTGCTTGCCATTGGCATCGGTAATAGCTTGCACTTTACAACGGGCAACCAGATACATCCCGCTTACTTCCAACTCCCACACCCGGTACCTATAAGAAACTGAGGCGACCCCGTCCTCTCCCTCAATTTCAAAAGCGTTTGGCTCCGGAAAAACCATGATTTTATTCTCAATTGTTTCCTCAACACCTACAACAAGAAATTCAGATTTATCCTAACCAACGAATGTATACAATCCTCACCCAAGTCAGGCAACATCGACCCATCTAAAAACAATTGGTTTCCTACCTTGTCCACAAAAATGCACCATGAGTTCTCACACCTTTGGGTACACATAATCGTAGCTAGAATCGCAACAGTAGCAAAAACAGTGCCCTTATCATCAAGAGCCAAGCCCTTCATAACCGGATTCACACTCGTAATGACATCGTCGACGTAAGTCCAAACCAAAACTCTCCAACGACATGGAGTCCCTTGGACAAATATGGTCATAGGCAGTATTATAGAAATGGAGTCTACCCGTAATCGACAAATCAACAAGACGAGGAACGTAAAAGGCCAAACGAGACATCCTAACTTCATGGAGCAAGGTACACTCTGGCATAATTCCAAGACTGAGGCGTTCATCAGTTATGACTTCTCTTCGTATCTTGGGTGATAAGTGATGATGTTCTTGTCGACGTTGTGCCATTTACCACGAAAAATGTGAAAGGATGATTTGGCGTTCTTGAGTGCGAAATAACCATCGCCAAATTGATCCAACTAACAACAATAGGCCTTTAACCTCAAACTTCAATCTGAAAGGGGCCCCATAGATATGCAGAAGATGTCAGCCGACACCAGGAGCGTGCATTGTGTGATTCTACTATGTTTTTGCACTAGTCCGTCCTTACTCTAAGGTTAGAGGCAGAAGCTCAAATCTCTTTCCACTGTCCTTACTCTCGAAACCTGAGGGATTTGGTAGCTAGCTTTTTATCAATCTTAATCCTAGACTAGAAGATACATAATACTCGCAATACTAAGAATATACTCATGAGAAGACCTAGGCATATTGATGCATACTTCAAGGTGTTCTTTTCTTTGTCAGTCGCCTCTTCTTCAGACCTGTCCTCGAAAACCTGGCGGTTGGTCTCTACTTTTGGGGGCTTATGTGCCAAAGTCAAAGGTTGTTCTTCCTTCCCAATAATATTCTAATTTAAATTACTCGCTATTCACTCGGTTTTTTGCCCTTCCTTTGAAAGGATCAAATCCCAAGGTATTCCCCTTGAAAACAGGCTTTTTGCCATTCTTGGAAATTCCCTTTTTAGTCCCCATCTTGTTCCCCTCTTTTATCTTAAATGACCACTGAACCTTCCTGCTATCTCTTAAAGATGTTGTCTAGTATATTGTTATAGAGGCCGGTCTTGATCGTGCCATGTGATTTCTTTAGCAGGGGGGGAGGGGTAAGGGGAGATACCCCCCCCCCCCCCCCCACTGAAAAAGCAACCGTCACGACATGTTGTTAATATTGTTTTAGTTGCATTCTTGCCTAGCAAATGAGTTATCATTTCTTCAGCTTGAGCAATCAGAGAAGCACTTTGATAAACAGATTTGGGATGATCTAGTTTGGAAGGCCCTTCTTGAGCCAATGTACAATATATTCCTTTATTTCTACTAGTTCTTACATAAGCAATTTGCAAGGTTTCTCGCAAGCGAAGGAAGCCCAATCTAAGACCTCTACTTTACACTTGACTTTACTTACGTTGAATTGTTCACAAGAAGAAATCCCCTGCAAGGAGGATTCGATCTCTTGGTGGTATCGTATAATTGAATAGGAATAGGATGAAGAAGACTGGCACCTACTAAAATAAATCCCTACTGCCTTAGATAGCCCGTCAGCCGAATCACAAGAGCAATCTCTTTTTTGAATGGAATATTTTCACTGCAAACACAAGTTAAAATAGTCTGAGTGAGATTGTGAGAAACACTCGTCAAAGCTTAAGTTATGCTGTTGTGTGCAAGGGCGCTACCCATCTGAAACACCAGATGCAGTGAAAGGCGCCATCAACAGATATACTCGCGAAGAAAGCACCTACCGATCTTGTTTGACGCTTATATACATAATTAGTTAACCCTTCAAAATAGCCCAGAAAATGACAGCCATCTTTATTTGCTCTGCCTCTGGACCCGAGAGCCAGGATTTTCAACAGAATATAATAATGACACATCACACAATCCTTATTGAGCATAGATAGAATCTAAAGCATTCCAGCTAACTATACTCAAGTCCTGAGAAGAGTTTTTCTGCCTCATCTAAAACACTCTGCCATACATGCTTATAAGTGTATTTCTCACAAATATATAATTCTCAAACCAGCTTTTATTACATGACCATGTAATATCTCACCTTTATTAGGAAAATTAAACTCCATGCTTCCACAAACTGATGCAATAACAACAATTGATTCATCAGTAGCATCGATCGTTTTTTGTCACTTCAAAACATAAAACTCCCATGTTTCACTACTATGCCCACGCCACGCAACTCAAAATCAGCGAAGCCCAAGTCACGATATCAGGCTCCCAGCCCTCATTCTCCATCCTACAAAATATTTTAAATGCTCCATTAAAGTCAAAAGGTTTTCACATATTCCAACATTGTAACGTTCCAAGATATAGAGTTCATAACATGCATCACATCCTATGTTGCACGGGTACTGATATGGTACAGTACAAGTACGACAATACAAATTCTCAGAAAATAGGCAATACTGATAAGGCGAGAATACGTCTACATATATTAATATTAATATTATAAAATTTAGATACCATATTCATAGTAAGTAAACTAATTCGTAAAATAGAAACCTATACCAAAAACATTAATATATTCATAAAAGTCATAATAACAAATTAGTGAAGTACAAATAAATTATTTTAAAGTAATTCACTCTGAAATTCAAACTTGTATGATTTCGAATTTTGTCACAAACTCTCGATTTCAAAACTCCTAAATGTGGATGGTGCTCGAGAAGATGAAAAAAAGAAAGAAGAATTAGGCTTATAGGGCGTGGTTGTAGATGCGGCACAACGTGGTGGCTGGGTAGAAGGTGGCAACCGCCATGGTGATTTGGTGCCTTGGTGAAAACAGGGTGAGAGAGAAAGAAGAGATTTTGATTCAAATATTGAGAAATGTCTAAATTCTCATTGTGAGCTCTTAAATTTGATTACAAAGATTTTGTTTTATATTTTAATTTTAGGTGGTATTTATTTAATTAACCCATTAATTTAAAAGTTTACAAAATAGACCCAAAATATATCTAATACGCTCTAAATATATATCGAATACGTATAGGGAATTTTAATTTTCTTTAAATTAATCGATACGCCGCGTGACATATCAGATACATCGGTAGTGTATCAGTAGCATATCGGTATCAAATACGTGTATCTGATACAACATAGTTTATTTATTAGGAATACGCGTGCATCATAGATCATATCAAACAACGTCAATGCAACTTTCATCAATCCCATCTCCTCATACATTCCTAACAACTCATTCCTAACAACTCATTGTTAACAACCAGATTACTTAAATAACCCATCTGTATTACATGAGAATGAATACTTTGCATAATCTAACATCTCACCCCATCGCACACGCCTTTATTATCAAGGGAAAGCCAAGCCCATTTGCTGGATGTTAAGTTTACGGATTCGACTATACAATTCCAGACCAGCTTCATATTCCAGCAAATGAGCAATCACATTGATAATACAATTCTGCATGTACAATTGAATTCCAGAAAAATGAGCAATCACATTCACTAGGAGCAGTATCAAACACCTTCGGCGCATCGCTTAAGAGAAAGACTTTGGAGTCAACAAAAGAATGTTTCGCCATCAGGAATGCAGAATCGACAAGGATGTAAGTATAACTTGGGTGTGAATTTGCTTGACGGACTGTTCAAAATTAGATCTTTCACAATTGTTGATGCAATGTTGGAGAAGGTAGTCGAAGAAATTGATGATGCCATTGCTTGGGTGTGCAAATTGTCTGAAAGGTGTCAAGTGTTGAAAAATGATAGTAGTAAGAAAACATAGGTAGCGCAGGAAAGAGATGCCTATGGAGGCGAGAAATAGAAATCATTAAGTTTGTAACAACTAACAAGCAACCTGCGACCCAAGTTGCAATACCAACATTTCCTTCTATTTCTCGAAGATTCTTATTCCTTTTTAATGTGTTGGATTATTTTTTAATCCAACATATCAATTTCTCGCAAGTCTGAAGTAGTTAACACTGGAACAAAATAAAAATGCATATGGAAATATGCCATCAAATCTGTTGGTTTTAAAGACAAACTTCAGGTTTGATGAGTGGTAAAATACAACTCTTCTACGACCAAAGACCGCACTCAAGATTCCCTTTTCACAAAACTATTTAACAAAATTAGTATGAAAGTATAGCCCACAAGAAGAAACGACAGTAGATGCGTTTTTGTTGGGCTCAGATCATGATTGATCCAGTTCTGAGAAATTACTCCGCCTCATGCTTAATTAACATCAGCTATTCCTGTTTTGCACGGTCCGATGAAGAGTCTGTTTCACTTGGTCCAGACTGCTTTATGCTGGCCTTTGCATCTGCAAGGAATCTAGGATCTGGCACGTGTTTGTCTGAGGGTTCCTTCATGGCCAAGTAAATGTAGAATGCTATAACAACGTTAACAGAAATAACGGCGAGGAGTCCACTCCACAACGTCAGGGACTCCTTGGACAAGCTAGTCACACCTACACCAGATGCATGGCATACAAATTACATCTCATTTCAAAATTAAAACATCCAATTTAAGATCAAAAACGGTGTCATAATATCAAAAGTTCATCTGCTTATATGCACCTACTATGCAAGGGGAGCGGGTGGCGGCTTGGAGGGTTGTATAGCTATACTACAGTGGCATATCTTGGGACAAACAGTTTACGGATTATAATTCAATTGTCATGCTTGTAACAAATACAGGTGAGGTGCTCAATCACATATGATAGATTACAATGCCCTAAGACCATCCAGAAGCTCAGCTTGATATAGAAGATTAGTAGCTCAGAAATCAAACCAGACAGTAACAGAGCTATCGTTTCAACTGACGAATGTGACAAGATATGTGCATAGCTCACAAAGTTTAGCACATAGCCTAGCTATTTATTATTACAAATTTAAAACATCAAATTCAATTAATCCTCACTGCAAGTCATCAGACAACCATATGAGCAAAAACTTATCCACTATCATTAGCCTTAACAGCGATTCAACTGTTATCAATAATCAAATCATAATAGGTAAACAATCTGCATAAGCGCATCACACATTTAGTAGGATTATGAACTAATACTTGAACCACTGAATGAATATACCAATATCTAAATTCCATAAAGCAGTCCTGGAGCGGAGAACAATATCAGCAACAACTAAAGTTGTAGTATTTCCAGATGCTATCAGCGTATGGTAGATATATTAAACCACGACGTAAAACTGATGAGGTACTCGAGACTGGAAATAAGAAATTGAGCATGGAGACACAGTTGACATAAAGAACACAACGAAAGATAACCTTTACAGAACAGAAATTTGTTTAAACTTTAATTTTCTTTCTTCCACGACTTCAACAGTTGTTGCCATAGTCTATAAATTCCACAATTCATATATTCCATGCCTAGGATTGTCAATCATTTTCTTCACACTAATGATACTTCACAAATAATAGGTTCACATGACAAGGTGGGTCGAAGCATAGTTATCAGACAAATGTTTACTACATATCAAAATACTCGCAAACAGATGTCGGTCAAGGAATACATCTATAGAGGTGCATGATTGACAAAAAGCTACAATATCAAAGAAACACATAATCACGACACTTGAGCTGGCAATGAAGTCGTCGTCGTCGTCTTACCAGGGAATAAATCGTTGTTAAATCCATATAGAATCGCAACAGGAGCTAGCCACATACAAATGGATGCAATCAAGAACTTGTTCATAACCCCTGCCATAGCTTGTTTCTCCAGCTCAACCTACAACAAGTATAAATTAATCCGTATGCAAGAGCAAAAGATTTGCAATTCAAAATGCAATTATATTCTAGTTAATCAATTACCCAAAATTATAGACAATTAACCCTAAATCCCAAATTAAATTGTGTACTGGTACAACGTGAGAACCAAGCTGAATATCGTCAATTCGAATTTTACCTGAGCTGGAAAAATACAAAAGTCTGACACTCCAAGGTATCAACGGACGATGAGGTCTGTAGTGTTAACGGCCGTCAACGGCGGAGACTTGGTGGTGGTGTTGCAGAGTGGTTGGATCTGATAAGAGCGAGCGATCAAATAATTATGAGCTACATTGCACGGGTTCGGGTACGTCGGTACGGGTACGGTACGAGTACGGTACGGTACGAATACATCGATACGATATTTTTTAAAAACAGTCGATACCGGTACGGCAAGGATACGTCTATATATAAATAATTATTAATATTTATTATACGTATTTTTTATTTTTAAAAATAAATAAAATTTAAAACTTAAGCAAGAAAAATTAGAAATACACAAAAAAAGGTTTTACATTAAGAAAAGTCATGCATTAAATATGAAAAAAGATATAAACGTGAATTATTTATGACTAATAGGTTAAACAACAACATAACAAGCTTGAATGTGGCGCATAGTAGTGGGATGAAGATGGCGCATGGTGGTGGTGGTGATTATGAATAGAAAAAAAAAGTATTATTGTAAAAATAATGAGACGTGCCCTTGATAAAGGGATTTTCATTTTTTTATTTCATTTTATATTTGGTGGAATTTATATTTAAATATTTAATCCATCAAATATTATAAGTTTATAAAAAAGACCCATAATAGTTCCGATACGCCTAAAAAAATGTATCGGATACGTATCGAGATTTTTTTAATTTCAAAATTAAAGGATACGCCACGTGGCGTATCGGATACGTCAGAACTGGTATCGGTATCTGAATCGGTATCGATATGTATCGGGTACTGCATAGCCGTCTTGGTATCGGTATCGGTGCATCACAGATTATGAGATATCTCTTTTTTATTTTATTCTCTTTTACCAAATTTTGATGAAGCAAAATAATCATAATATATACTCCTCATTCATTAACGGGGAACTCGGAGTAATATTATCTTTCATAGCATTAGAGTCATATTCTATTTTTTTGTCTCTCTTCTCTCTAAATTATGACCAATCCTAATCGCGACCCATACTCTCCCCCCATGAGCCCAACAAACCTACAACTTTCCGCCATGGACCGCACCTTCGGCGCCCTATCCAACCGCCCATTAGTCTCAGCGTCCCGCGACGCCGTCTAGTCAGCCGGGCCTCCTCGGACCGCGTTCGCAACAGGTTTACCATCTCCTACCTTCCGCATATGCTCTCACTCTACATGACGATAATTGGTATATGGATACAAGGGCATCATCTCACATGACGTCCAATCACGGTACTCTCTCGTCTTACTTTAATTCGAGCATTAATTTTGGAATTACCGTTGGTAATGGTCATACGATTCCCATTCAAGGTTCGAGTTCTGCGGTCCTACCCTCTCCCTATCCCCCTCTCTCTCTTAATCACGTTCTCCATGCACCTAAAATCATTAAAAATCTCATCTTTGTTCCTAAGTTTACAATGGATAATCTCCTTTCTGCCGAATTTGACCCTTTTGACTTTTCTGTGAAGGACTTCAAGACGGGCACTCCAATTATGAGATGCAATAGTCACGATGATCTCTATCCCGTCCTCCCCAATCCGTCCTCCTCGTCGTCCTCCTCGCCATCATCATTTACCACCCTTTCCTCCTCCAAATGGCACGCACGCTTAGGGCACCCAGACGCCTATCCTCTACGTTTTCTTAGCAAGAATAATTTAGTTAATTTTTCATCTAAAAGTACTTCGAGTTTTTGTTCTTCTTGTTCTGTTGGAAAAAAAAATATTAAACTCCCTTTTGTTTCGTCCAATTCTTTTACTACTATGCCGTTTGATATTATTCATAGTGATATTTGGACGTCACATATCTTAAGTATGTTAAGCTCTCGCTATTATATCTTGCTTGTTGATGATTAAACGAATTTCTTGTGGACTTTTCCTATAACTCAATCACAAGTTTTCAATATTTTTATCACTATGCAACTACATTAAAAATCAGTTTAAACGTGACATTAAAACACTCCAATGCGACAACAACACTGAATACAACAACAAAGAATTTCACTCTCTCTTTAAATCTCGCGTCGTGCAATTCCATCTGTCATGTTCTCATACTTTTCTCCAAAATGGCAAAGCCGAAAGGAAAATTCGCACTATAAATAACATGATACACACTCTTCTTGCTCACGCATTGGTACCCTCAGAATTCTGGCCTCACGCCCTCCAAACAACCCCCTATCTTCTCAACATCCTCCCCAACTCACGTCTCGGGTCCAAGTCACCACTTCAACTCCTCTTCCAAAAGACCCCTCATACTCTCATCTCCGCGTGTTCGGGTGCTTATGTTTTCCTCTCTTTTCCTCCCATACTATCCACAAACTCCAAGCCCGATCCACTCCTTGCATCTTCTTGGGCTATCCAACTAATCATCGTGGTTACAAATGATATAACCTAGCCACTAAACAAGTTATCACAAGCTGCCATGTTGTATTCGATGAAAACACGTTCCCTTTTGCTCAAGCTAGTCCAACTAGTTCCCCCTCTTACGAGTTCCTCGATACACCTCTCTCTCCCGTCTTACATCATCAACTACAACACTCGGCCCCACGCCCCTCACACGTTGCACCGCAACTCGCGGTCTTACATGTTATGTTCCTAATGTTGGGGCAACATTGCAACCAGAAACTTTGGCACCAATTTCTACACCTTATGTTCCCAATGTTGGGGAAACATTGCAACCAGAACCTTGTGGCACTAGTTTCTGCACCTTTTGTTCCTAATGTTGGGTCGATGTTGGGGCAACATTGCAACCAGAACCATGTTCCTCACACCACATTTCCCTCTTCTCCTACCTCACCTGCACAACCATTACCTCCTCTCTCTCCTCAAATGGCCACAAGTAGCAAACACGGTATCTTTCGTCCCAAACAACTCTTTAATCTACATACCTCATCTTCTCCCTCTCCTATTCCTTCTAACCCCTCGGGCGCTATATCCGATCCACTGGAAATCGGCCATGATGGATGAATTTGATGCTCTTATTAAAAATAAGACGTGGGAGTTAGTCCCCTGTCCTCTTAATGTAAATATTATTCGTTGTATGTGGATTTTCCGTCATAAGTTTCACTCTCATGGTACTTTTAAGCGGTATAAGGCTCGTCTTGTAGGTGATGGCAGGTCTCAGCAAGTTTGAGTGGATTGCACGGAAACATTCAGTCCCATGATGAAACCAGCGACCATCTGTATGGTACTTAGCAGCGCCCTTTCGCTTTCTTGGCCCATTCACCAATTGGATGTTAAGAATGCATTTTTACATGGACATCTAGATGAAACCGTATACTTGCATCAATCTTGGGGTTTTCGTGATCCCACTTTCCCGGACTACGTATGTCTTTTGAAGCGGTCTATTTATGGTCTCAAGCAAGCCCTTCGTGCTTGGTACCAACGGTTTGCTGATTATGTCGCATATATTGGCTTCTTTCATAGCACATTGGATCACTATCTCTTTACCTACCATCATGGGAAGGACACAACCTATCTCTTGTTATATGTGGATGACATGTTACTCACAGTCTCGTCTTCTTCCTTGTGCACCTCCATCATGCGTCGTTTCTCGTCCGAGTTTGCTATGAAGGATTTAGGCACGTTGAGTTATTTTCTTGGCATTGACGTGACTCGTAATTCTCAGGACACGTTCCTTTTTCAACGCAAGTATGCTGAGGAAATTGTTGAGCGTGCATGCATGAGCTCGTGCAAACCAAGTCTCACATCGGTTGATACGAAGCCAAAAATTAGTACAGCCTCGGCCAACGAGCCTTATGATGATCCCTCTCATTTTCGTCGTCTCACCAGGGCTCTCCAATATCTCACTTTCACTCGCCCAGACATCTCTTATGCGGTTCAACAAATTTGTCTACACATGCCCGATCCTCGCTTGGCCCACAGCAAGCTCTCAAAAAGATTGTGCGTTATGTTTAGGGGACGCTCCATCTCGGCCTTAACCTCTTTCCATCTTCTCTCACTCAGCTTATTTCCTACACGGATGCTAATTGTGGGGGCTGCCCCAACACCTATCGTTCGACTTCGGGTTATTATGTTTTTCTTGGTGACAACTTGATCTCTTGGTCTTTTAAACGGTAACCCACCTTATCCCGTTCTAGCGCCGAAGCCGAATACCGTGGTGTCGCCAATGTTGCCTAGGAATCTTGTTGGCTCCGTAAGCTCTTGTTGGAGCTTCATCATCCTATACCATACGCTAGATTGGTGTTCTATGACAATGTAAGTGCCGTTTATCTTTTTGAAAATTCAGTTCAGCATCAGCGTACCAAACATATAGAGATGAACATCCATTTTGTCCAATAGAAGGTGGCATGTGGCCAAGCATGCGTCCTCCATGTCTCGTCCCGTCCTGTCACCAGATTGCCAACATATTCACCAAAGGTCTTCCTCGGTCCAGTCTCAACGTTCGGGAACCTCCCGCTTCGACTGCGGGGGTGTGTTAGAATAGATTTGTATAAATATGTTAATATTATATTTTGTATAGAAAGATGGCAAGATATTTTCCTTTGATTAGGTAATTTCCTTATTAATAGGATTCCTTGTACAAGTATATATACTCTTCATTCATTAATGAGAAACCCATCGAGGAATATTATCTTTAAAACCCAAAAAAAACTGTTTTCCATGTATTATTTTTATATAAAGCAATAATAAATCATAAATTAATATACTATTGTTGACTACCGTATTTATCATATATTATTAAACCTCACAAGACCTCTCTCTCTCTCTCTCTCTCTACTACCCTTCCCATGGTTCTGGCTCTACTGCTGCACCCCCGCCTTGGAAGCCCCACCACCCGTTTCCCACGCCCAACTTCCTCTGCCCCAACTGTCGAATTAATTTTCTTCCATCAAGTCGCAACCGAGCTCACACTACCGAATCATACGGCCCCGACGATGCGCACAACACCACCTCTTCTCATGGTTTCGATTCTACCGTTGCACCCCGCCCTGGCGCACTACCACCCGTTTTTTCGCTAAAATCCCACTCTGGCGCCCAGCTACCTCTACCCCAGCGGTCGAATCAATTTTCTTCCAGCACGTCGCCACCAAGCTCCCACCACCACATATTACGCCCCCGACGACGCGCACAACCACCACTAAATTCGGCCCCTCCGATTGCGCATATCATCACCGCCACATCACACTCCTCCAGCATAATTCTACTTTTTTTTATAAGATCCTAAGACTAAATCTAAAAATCAAAATCCCTCACATCTCTCTTATTATCTCTTATATTATATATACTTACGTTAGTAAATCTATAAATAATATTATAATATACACATATATATGTATTCATACCCTCCTGCATGATGCTCAAACCCTCATTTAAGGCGGGTAAGGGACTGGAAATCACGCGGATTAGCGAGGATCGTTTCCTATTCCAATTTTTCCATAAACTTGATATGAATAGGGCGCTGCATGGTTGCCCGTGGTCGTTCGATAAGAACGTTCTCATTGCAAAGACCGAAAACCCATTAGCCATGAACCTCGACCAGTGTAGCTTCTTTGTTAGAATTTACGACATTCCTTTGGTGCGTCAGACAAGGGCTACCACTCATGCAATCGGTAACCTCCTCGGTATCATAGAAGACGTGGACCTAGCAGAATCTTGGGGGGTTAGCATGAGGATCCGTGTTAAAATTAATGTCACCAAACCTCTACTCCGATTCTTGAAGGTGCACGGGAGTGAGGGTCAAGAGATGGTGGTCTCGTTCAAGTACGAACGTTTACCAAATTTTTGCTACTTGTGTGGAATGTTGGGACATATCATGGCTGACTGTGACCTTAAATATGACATGCATAGCGAGGGAGAATCTCTTCTTCTGTACGGGGAATGGCTTTGGGAAAACTCGAATAGACCGGGGTCATTTGTTGGGGCAACGTTTTACCAATAAGGGTCGACATGGAGGTTCATCATCACCTAGCGAGGGACAATTTTTTTTTCTGGAGGTCGGGGGCATGCAAATCAGGATAGTACTCGTAACTTTGGGTAGTCATGGAATGATGACAAAGCAGCATCATCACAATCTTCAGAAAGAACTCACTCGGCGTTGGTTATTATGTAGGTCAGAACCAAGGTCGCTCGCAATGATCAGATACAGGTTTTTAATGAGGGGAGTGGGACGTTGAGTAACATTGGGGAGACAGATAATGGCCCAGAAATGGCCATGGGGTGTGACGGTGTAGAGGTCAACTAGGAAATTGGAACAGGTAGGGTGATCGGGGTCCAGCAAATTTTCACTCGACTCAATAACGACTTGTATAAGGTATGCAAACTGGAACAGAAAGAATCGCTGGAGATTACCGCCACTATTTCAACACGGGTTAAGCTCACTAGCCATCGGCAGCACGACGGACGACGGGTTATGATACGAGATGGAGTGGTTCATCGGAATTTAGGGTTTCGGGATACTAACATTGGTCAGAAGCGTCTTTTTAGCGAGGATGGCGTGGGTAATGTGACAGAGAAGAAGGCGAGATTAGAGGAGCTTTCGATGGAAATTGATGATCTTTTGGCGACGACTGCAGCGCAGTCCTGCCCTCTCCAATGAGTATCTTGTGCTTGAACTGTCAGGACGTGGGGAACCATTGGACAGTTCGGGAACTACGACAGCTGGTTTCCAATTTTCATCCCCCCTAATTTTCTTGTCGGAAACTAAGTGTAAGACAAGGAAAATAGAGGCGTTGAAAGCCAATTTTAATTACTTCAGGGTTTGTGTTGAGATTCAGAGTTTATCGGGCGGGTTAGCGCTTTTGTGGGACAAAGAGTGGAAAGTTGAACTTCTTAGCATGTCATCCAATCATATCGACGTCATCGTTACTGGTAAAGATGGGGGACGGGATTGGCGTTTCACGAGGCTTTATGGCGAACCAGATGGGGCTACTTTCATGATACGCTTGTTGACACATGACTAAGGAAACTTGATTTTTTTGGTCACTGGCTGAATGTGAAGAAGTGGTGGTGCAGTGCTGGGGTGATGTTGGCCATGGGGAGTTACATGCGAAGTTGGTTATCGGTCACTGACTCGACTGAAACTAAGTGAGACGAAGAACACACCCCTCATCCCGGATACCCTTAATTTCATTCTTTCTTTTCCGTTCATTGGCTCGCCTATGGAAATATGTTGTGTTCCGATCCCCTTCCTTAAGCCAATGTACCTTAGGCATTTGTTTCCAATAGATCTCCTCTGACTCAAACAGCTCCTCAAATTGCCTACTCAACCTTGTTTCCTCTAGCTTAGACTTCGCAGTAAGACTCTTCGACAGAAGTCGAACCAGCTCCTTTCGCAATCTTTCAATCCGACGTTTAAAATCCACCCCATCCACCTTCTTCCAATGAAGTAAACCGACCTTTCACCCAATCAACTTCGCATGTAACTCCCCATGGCCACCCTCACCCCAGCACTGCACCACCACTTCTTCACATTCAGCCTTACGAAGCCAAGTAGCCTAAAAACGAAAATGAGACGGAGTGCGGACAACCTCTTAGCTACCAAGCAAGTGAATAAGGAGTGCGTGATGGTTCGATCTCAGAGTAGTCACGTGTTCAACCTTTGCAAGCGGAAAACATTCCCTCCAAGGTGCGTCGGCACATGCACCATCTAGCCTCGCCTACTACACCACGCTTCGCGTGGACCAAAAAAATCAAGTTCGCTTAGTCATGTGTCAACAAGTGTATCATGAAAGTTTTTAAGCAACCAATTTTGACAACGCAACCCCCCCCCCCCCCCCCCCCCCCCGTTTATCCTCGTGGGACGAAATCTCATTATAGTCACCTGCACACAACCAAGGAATAGACGAAACACCCCGCAATTGTCTCAATAGTTCCATGTACTCATTCTTTTAGCCCCATCTGGTTCGCCATAAAGCCTCGTGAAACGCCAATCCCTTCCCCCATCTTTACCAGTAACGATGACATCGATATGATTGGATGACATGCTAAGAAGTTCAACTTCCCACTCTTTGTCCCACAAAAGCGCTAACCTGCCCGATAAACTCTGAATCTCAACACAAACCCCGAAGTAATTAAAACTGGCTTTCAACGCCTCTATTTTCCTTGTCTTACACTTAGTTTTCGACAAGAAAATTAGGGGGGATGAAAATTGGAAACCAGCTGTCGTAGTTCCCGAACTGTCCAATGGTTCCCCAAGTCCTGACAGTTCAAGCACAAGATACTCATTGGAGAGGGCAGGACTGCGCTGCAGTCGTCGCCAAAAGATCATCAATTTCCATCGAAAGCTCCTCTAATCTCGCCTTCTTCTCTGTCCGATTACCCACGCCATCCTCTCTAAAAAGACGCTTCTGACCAATGTTAGTATCCTGAAACCCTAAATTCCGATGAACCACTTCATCTCGTATCATAACCCGTCGTTCGTCGTGCTGCCGATGGCTAGTGAGCTTAACCCGTGTTGAAATAGTGGCGGTAATCTCCAGCGATTCTTTCTGTTCCAGTTTGCATACCTTATTCAAGTGACCGTGTGGCTATCGACTATTTCTCCACTATTTTTCAGTCCAATGTTCCTTCAGAGGCGGCCATTGAGGATGTGTTGCGAGACGTCGGTGTGCGAGTTAGCCTGAGGTGAACGAACACTTGTTGCAACCATTCACAATGGAGGAGGTACGCAAATATTTGAAAGATATGTATCATTTTAAATCTCCTAGCCCCGATGGTTTCTCTACTATCTTTTATCATAAATTCTGGCATATTGTTTGGGATGATGTGACCCGTTTTGTGCTTTCTTTTCTTAATGATCGTATCTTTGACCCTTGTGTTAATTTTACTCATATTGTCCTTATACCTAAATGTCCTAACCCGAACTTAATGACTCAGTTTAGGCCGATTAGCCTCAGTAACATTAGTTTCAAGATTGCATCCAAAACTGTTGCTAATCGGCTTAAGCCTTTTCTCTCTGATATTATTTCCCCCTCCCAGTCTGCTTTTGTCCCAGGTCGTCTCATTACTGATAACATTCTGGCGGCTTTCGAGGTGAATCACTTTCTAAAAAATAAAAGAATGGGAAAGCGGGGGCATATGACGTTGAAACTGGGTATGAGTAAGGCCTATGACCGAGTCGAGTGTCCCTTCCTGGAGAAGGTAATGCTTAAATTGGGTTTTGATTCGAGTTTTGTTTTTCTTATCATGTTGGGCGTGCGTTCTGTGTCATATTCTGTTTTAATTAATGGGCGTGAGTCACGAGTTTTTTCGCCCGAGATGGGTATTAGGCAAGGGGACCCACTGTCCCCTTACATGTTCTTATTTGTTTCCGAAGTGTTTTCAGCCTTGATAGCAAAAGCAGAGGAGAGGGAAGAAATTCAAGGAGTCAAAATCAGCCGCCAAGCGCCATCGGTTTCGCATCTCCTCTTTGCCGACGACACTATTCTTTTTTGTGATGCTAACATGGAATCGGCGCGGTGCATCAAAGGAATCCTCTAACGATTTGAGGAGGCGCCAGGTAAGAAAATTAATTTTGAGAAATCGGTGGTTGTTTTTAGTCCCAATACCGCGACGCTGGTTAGGGACGAGGTGGGGCGTTTACTTGGAGTTTTGGTGGCGGAGCAACATGATAAATATTTGGGAATGCCATCGGTGGTTGGGAAATCCAAAAGGAGTTGTTTGATTATATTAGGGAAAGGTTGTGGAAGAGGGAGCATGGGTATAAGGGTAAGACGTTGTCGGGTGCGGGGAAAGAAGTTCTTGTTAAATGTGTTATGCAATCTATCCCAACATTTATTATGAGTTATTTTCGTCTGCCCGATTCTCTTATACAGGAAATTGAGTCAATTATTTCTAACTATTGGTGGAGTAGTGGGATGCAGAATAAGGTGCATTGGCTTGCATGGGATAAGATGTGTCGAAGAAAGGATGACGGGGGGCTCGATTTTAGGGACATGAGGGCGTTCAATCAAGCACTACTTACAAAGCAAGCATGCAGGATTTTCTTGGACCCGACAAGCTTGATAAGTAGGTTATATAAGGTGAAGTATTTCCCACACGTTCAGCTATGTGACGCACGGTTAGGAGCAGCCCCGTCCTTCTGCCGACGTGGAATTTGGGAGTCACTGTTCGTGTTGAAGCGTGGGATCTGATAGCAGGTGGGAAATGGCGAGGCGATCACTGTTTGACATGATGCATTGATCACGAGGCATGTTTCCTTTCGGCTTATTACCCCAATTAGTTCGGGGGAACCGTTCCTGATGGTCAGTGATTTGATTGATAGCGATACATGGTGGTGGGATGTAGACATCTTGTGTAGCTAGTTGTGGGAGGTTGATGTTAAACAAATTCTTACTATACCATTGGTAGATTCGCGCAATGAAGATCGTTTTATTTGGCACTAAGAAAAGAAAGGTTGTTTTACGTTCCGAAGCGCATATCACGTTATTATATCACAAGGATTGCTCAAAACTTTGAGGGAAGCATCGGCGACGTCGGGGTCTC